>OW028650.1:6272500-7522500 GCA_932294365.1 Diachrysia chrysitis | reverse complement strand
TAAAATATCTTTACACATTATATTAATGGTGAATATCTATTCATTAATCACAAAATGGAAATGGTTAATATAATCATTTCATATCTGTATCAATAAATAATGTGCTTGCCCGGAACTTGACGGTTATCGACATTTCATTTTATATTCAAATATCTATGCCCGCAATTATTGAATAGCATTAATTCTTTATAAGCATATATTTAATACTAAATACCTTTGTGTTCAGTTTTAATGTAATACGTTCGTTTTTTAGATTCATAAATGTACCGCAAACGTTATTTTTGCCCCTCTTTAGGACAAAGTTCACCCTTCCTTCTCTCCATTTTAAACTGCTTGTGTAGTAAAATCTCTTTAAATGACATTTTAGTTAGGTCATTCAGTAAATATTTTTTCATTTTCAAAGCGTGTTCTGTGGTTTTAGCTGTATTTTACAAAGAGCTATTAAAATAATTTTGTGAAACCTATATATGTCGGTCGAACATCGCTTCGTTGGACTATCAGCCGATCGCCTCTAAATTGAGGTATTTCCGGCATATAGTAACTACCTGTTGTATTTAGATCCAGTCGTGTATAAATAGTGTGGGATCGATAGTCCGTTCTGGGAATACTACAGTGACGAGATGCACTTAGCAACTTGTATAATGAGCGATGTTTCCGTAGCTATTTGGAGTGGCTGCTGTGGCTGCATCTGCATTAGCACGCAGATGCATAAAATATGATGTTAAGATTTTTGTGTAGGTTTTTTATTCCGGTTTAAGATTTTTAAATAGTAAAGAGACGAGCAAATCTGAGGTGGTTGATGTACCTAAATAATTATATTCATAAATTAGTTTTATTTAACTTTGCGTTGTTTTATTTACTACTAGCTTTGATCTTTTTCAGGCTCTAGACTATCTGTGTACCAAATTTCATTTAAATCGGTTCTGTAGTTTTTGCGTTAAAGCGCGACAGACAGACAGACAGAGTTACTTTCGTATTTGCTGGTTGCTATATTAGTAAGCATGCCTAAATAAATTATGTAAAGAAAAAAATGTGTGAGCCAATTAAGTAGGTATGCATAGAAGACGAGATTATAAATGCAGACAATTCCAATCTATGACAAGTATTATAATGCTAATCCAGTATTATAAAACCAGCTAATGCTTTATAATAAACTTGAATAAAATAGACGTTTCTCATAAAACAACCAATTACATATATATCCCTGTATATTATACAGTAGTTAGCTATAAATACATCAAGAAAATTGCAATGAAATCCAATTATGTTTATGCTACATGATACATAAAATTAACCCTATTTTATTTCCACAAAACTTTAGTAATACGTTTCATAACAACGCCGCAGACATTTTTAACTCACTTCCGCACGTTAAAACTCTTAACATCCGAATCGCGTCTTGTACGTTTAAAATTTACATCACTTGCGAGGGAGGGAAACTCGCATAATAAAATCTTTGGGTGCCGGTCTATCGCGACATATTTACATAAGTACGTTTAACTTCATTCGTTCGATATACGAGTTGTAATGTGTAATTCTTATTCCAATCTCGTCTGTACCGTACGTCTGTACTTATCACACTTGCCTCTTGACAGATTTTATTATGCGACATAGAAGTTAAGTTGGCAGTTTTTATGGCGTGTTGGAATCCCTTTTATGTTGGTATATTATGATTATGTTGGTTTTAAGTGCAAAAAATGTCATGTTATCTAGTGACAGTGTCTTTGATTACAGTCTTAGTGATTATTTTTTAAAGAAACGTTTGCTTTTTTAATTAGACTAAGGTTTAGTGTAATTAAAAAAGGTTTATTGTAAAATAAACCTTAGTAGTTACTAGTACACGTTACAATCTTTGGGTGCCATTCTGAATTTTCACAGTTCATTATTTCGACAGGGTAACCATTTCGAAAAAAAAAATTGTTCTACTACTCATTCGATTTGGACAGAAAATATTATAGGTAATATTCGGCTATCATCAGTTCCACAGAACGTAGGTACCTTGACAACTTAGATCTTCGAAAAACAACACTTCTACAGAACCATTCCTCAATATGCATAATTCGATATATATTATGTTCGGCGGATCTCTATTTCGTAAGAATAATAATTGAATTTCGTTTCATGGTTTTAGGTACAAAATAGAAATTAATTATAACCAGTATAATATATAACAATTTTTTGTACAAAAGTTTTGTTTCATAATTGTCAGGCAAATATGATTTAACGTTTGTTTAATTAGAGATTTAAATAAATATAGATACACGAACGAGTTGGTCGGTATTTATAATTGTATCATCTCAGGTTACGTAGTCCCAAAGGGTAGATTAAATTTAAGTAATAGTCTGTCAGAATAACATATATGAAATTTGTAGGTATAAAGATATGAATTGAGTAGGATGCCCTAATGAAATCTCTCACCCGTGTTTTCACAATGAGGAGCAAATAGATTTGTTCCAACATACCTATATTTGATACAATAATTTTGATACATAAGTACGGTACCTGTATATATATTATGGTTTTACTGGATTCTCAAACGACCCAAAATATCCTATGAAATACCGTCCGCCTAACAACTGCCAACCTGCGGTATTCGTAGCTATCTCATTTGGCCTCAACCAATATTTATTGAAAATTTGTACGTGTATTATGCATATTTGGTTTGAGTTCGGATACTAGGACACACCCACACAGGTCCACGGTATTACGAATTCCCTCAAAATTTAACGATCACCTGTAGTAAGGAAAATGGATCTTCAATTTCAAAAGCATAATTAGTAGTCCCCGAAATTTATGTTGATATAGCAACTCATGTTAGACACATGTAACTATATAATTAGTTTTACCTAAATACTTAGAAACATCGCTCATACACATCCTATATCAAATATACAATTATAATATTTAGGAATAAATAAAGCTTATAAATTTTTACCCATTTCTTTTCTTTTGTGTAAAAAGAATAATGTAGTATGTATTATTAGACTGTAGATGATTGACAAAAAAATTATATTATTTATAATATCAAATATTTTTAAACTAGTTACCAAATAAATATCTTAATTTAATTAATCTTAAGTCCCACAAACTCCGTAATTATTAGTATATACCATTGTCATAAAATGTTTTTTACTTTCTGCAAAGAACCTTTTAAAATAAAAACCTAGAAGCTCGTTAAAACCCTTTTGTATTTGCAGTTTAACAAAACGATTTCGCTGACAAATTATGCTCATCAAGTGATTACAGCGCAGTTTGTCTTTGAGAAAGAACTTATAGTGCTGCTGCGGTACGGAGCCCGCATAGCTTCGCGGAGTGCGGTTTTGTTGCAAAAGTTGCGAGGTCGAATGGTTCAGCTTAAACCTCCTTTCACACGTTCCGACTGCCGGCTATACGGTCCCAACTATACAACGACGTGTTGTGTAAATACCTACTCTACGAACACTTGCACGCGCATGGCCTTTTGTTTTTTCTCGGTTATCAGGTTGCTGGAACGTGTATAAATGTTGTAACGGTGTCAAAATGCGGGGAAAGATCGAAAGCAATTGTTTGAAATGAAAAATATTTTTGATAGATATAAAGGCTGGATAAAAAACATGCCTTTCGGCGAGCGCACTCTTTGTGTTTGATGATAGAACAACGAAATTCGTGGCTTGTAGTATTGGTCTCTGTTCTAACATTTGTGAAATAAAGAATAGAAAAAAACAGTACAATATAAAACTCACAACAAACTCGTAGTATGGTAAAATATTATTCTTTATACAGAATGTAATCAAATATTTCCTTACAATTTTTTTTTTCTTTACAAATAGTCCTGTTGGTCTTAAGACAGAAATAATATACAGTTATAACTTTTGAAAAGTTACACAGTTAGGCTGAACTTATTAGGCCTAACTATTTTTTTTTAATATTTGATTGACATGTTTGTTATGCAATCCGTGATCTCATGCGTAGCTATGTTACAATACACCTATCGTAATGAAAACCTAATTGGGTGGCAACTGTCTTGACGATTTCTCGACAAGCAAAGAGGCGGGTTTCTTGTTATTTATGTCTTTTAATTGTCGCAGGACGTGACAGAAACGTTCTTCCACATCCGTTACCTTTTACCGACCCTTTCCAAATATATAAAGTCATGCAATGTTGCCAGTTTCAGTCAGGTAATATTGAAAATTCACGCTGTCTCCGTGACATATGCCTT
This sequence comes from Diachrysia chrysitis, assembly GCA_932294365.1. Taxonomy (NCBI): domain Eukaryota; kingdom Metazoa; phylum Arthropoda; class Insecta; order Lepidoptera; family Noctuidae; genus Diachrysia; species Diachrysia chrysitis. The sequence goes on along the minus strand of OW028650.1, from coordinate 7,518,302 downwards.
AGCGAACACTCTTTGTAGAAACGTGATGTTTCTATAATTATGTTAGAAAAATATAACACAATGTTACGAACGTACAAATTCAAGTACCTACTTATTAGGTACATACAACGTTATTTTTGCTACCTTCTGTCTGACTATCTTTTTTTTATCTCGACCCGGATCTTTGCTTTTCAATGGAACATGAACCAGACCCTATTATTATGTAGTAGAAGTGTTCATTTAACAACTTATAATAATTAAATTGTGACTGATTGTTGAAATATTCTAAGTATACTTACCTGCATACTAACGATAGTATTTATTTATTAACAGTTATAGTTTTATATTACCACGTAAGTCGACTCTGAACCACTAGGCAAAAGTGTGTTAAAAATAATTATTTATTATGTATATTATATTTAAATGTATTATAATATTTTAACACAAGTCCCGAATAATTAATTTAATCCTTGTGTCGCAGAGGGTTTACAAACATTCAAATCATATGCGCAAAGAAACACCAAACTTGGAACAAGCATTTGTGGATCACACAAATGCTTGCCCCATGCGGGGCGACATCCCCATCGAAGCGGCAACACGTCACGCTCAGTGGTAATTGGCGTGGTAACCTATGCCACTTGGCTATCCGTGCAGTCCAAATTATATTTGTGTGGGACATATTATGTACCAAACGAATAGAAAATGTACAATACTGACATGGCAGCACTTATTTTTAACGCAATGTTGTAGGTTTTCGTAACTCGTTTGTTACCATTCATCATAATACATCATTCATGTCATTGACATCATATACATATTATTTAATTTTATACTAGGTATATTTTGCATTTAGTCTTTTCCTAATTTGATATTAAGTACCCTGGGTATCTTGCAGTAACCTACATATATACTTAATAGAATTGATAACTAAGATAATATAATTATAAAATTGTCGAACAACGATTTTGTATTTTTGTATAAATGTGAAACTTTCAGGCTTTTAAATTGTGTAATCCGCTTTGTCATTTAATCTTGTCAGGATTTTATTGAATATTGCTGACGCATTGTTTTTCCACATTGTATAAATACGTAGTTAATGATCACACGAGATTGGATCATCAACATTTCTCCAACGCATGCCATAACATAATAAACCATTACACATGATTATTTAATATATTATTAAGCTTGACCTTTCATGTTGCGTCTATGTAACTTAAAAAAATGAGACTGAGAATGTCATTAATGTAATCAAGAATCATGTTTTAAATAAAAAACACTGTAAAAAAATAATGAAGTATATTTGAATTAATAAGGACGTCCAAATGTCCGTTTCTTCAAAGCAGGATTTGCAATAAACTCCATTTCTTTTGAAGCTGAATTCATTATCAATATTGGATTTAACTTTGTACATAACGAAACAGAGAGCTTGCCAATAAAGCTTCAGGTAAAACAGGTCAACATTCAGATCAGCTGCGAAACAACGTGAAAATAAATAGCAACTTGCCGAATAAATATCACGAACAAGAGGAGACAAGCTCGCTCACTCGATTTGTAGCCTTTGGCCAGAAATTCACTAGCAAATTTATTTATAAATCCAATGTAGAGATGGAGCAGTAAAATCTGCCCAGAGATACGTGCACAGAATACCAAGTGAAATAAATAAAATTGAAATGTATGTCTGTGATTTTAAAATGCGCTGTTTTTACACAGCTAGAAACATGCTATTTGTGTTTTTATTTTATTTTTAATATACTTACATTGTTTTACCACCTAACGTAAACAAGTGAAGGTATGTATGCGTTTAACATACATATCTGCCTGAGACATAGTAGCTCCCGAACGTTTGACGATCTACCTGGTAGACTAGCGGACACACCGGTTTTCAAGGTATTGCCAGCTCTGAAGTCCCGGGTTCGATCCTCGGACGGGAACGAAATACCTCTTTTCTAAATTGGTAATACTTTTTGATTATAAATAATAGACAGTAGGTACTTAGAATAGCCGATACTGACAGTTTCAGTGGCTACTTGCGTTAATTTATTTGTTTATAAAAATACAAGGTTACAATGTTAATAAGCCGTTAAAGTCTTTAAACATAACTCTCGAGTAAATATGCATATTCACTCAAGAGTCGTCTATCAAATACAAAAATAATGAAAGTTCCTGAGTAACGATTACCTTCGCCGTAAAAGTGAATTTTCATCATAACGCCTAAGGAACGCACCCTTGAGGGGCGAACACACTTAGCTCCATTTATCACACCTTTATCGTATAAATGTTACATAAAAATTCGTACGCGCAGACAGCTTGAACGTTTTCCCTCTTATTCTCCTTTTGTAGCCTACTTGTCTTTATTTTCCTTTATATCAAGAAAGTTGTTTATCTAACTAATCCTTACAAATCTTCATCGCTTTACTTTTAAACCGGACCGAGGTCCTTCGCATAAAAGGCTCCACGACATTGTGTTTTATTGAATGTTTTTCACTAATTTAAATTGTTATTTCAGTCAGCACAGCTTTTTTACTTCAATAGATTTTTTTTTATTTGGATAATCAAGCAATTATATAATAAATCAATCAAAAATGTCTTTTGAAATTTTAGAGTATAAATAAAAAATGTAAGAAACTCCCGACATTTTTTAAATAAAACAAGTGTAATTGTAATATACACATCATGCGCTTTCATTTGATACTTGTAAATATTTGATTTTTTATATTCACTTTCATACACCATATCTAGTAAATGGCTGCACCGATTTTAATAAAATACACAGGAAGCATTATCAAGAAAGTAGTTTTCAAATAAAAAAACTGCAGCCAATTCGGTTCACTGGTTTAATTACGAGCTACGGTGCCGGAGACAGACACACGTAGCTGTCAATCTTACCACACACACATGTTCTTGCGTCAAAAATAATTATGGCGCATAATACAGGAACATTCTAATACATTTGCATGGTAGAAAGGCATACAATTTCATGGCGGTGGCCAAAGGCTTATGCTATTGTCTTCAGGCTCAGCTCAGATCGCCTCACAGAAGTTGAACGTTCTCACTACGATAAGAACAATACTCTCCGCATCAAAGGGGTCCATTCGCCACGGAGTGTGTTCCACCGAGATTGCAGCTGATGAATATTAATCGGCATCGCTATAACAAACTATTTGCAACCAACGCGATGGAATTACGAAATAGCCACTGCCAATATTGACAGTACAAATGAATTCGTCAGCATTGCAACATGTATTTGTGTCCACTTTAAAACTAAAGCTTACAGTTAAAACCGTTTGGTGTGCGTTTAATTCTCAAATTTAAACACATGTTAGTCATGTACTACATTCTGAAAATCTCGCTATTTTATAGATTGCCATGCCAGTGAACTTATCTGCTAATCATTTGCTAAACACCGTAGAGATTTTTGTAAGTAAGCCTAGTGTATAGTGTAATAGTTTTAAATTACCTCTAAACATAAAACAATACTCTTCATTTTCAGAATTATTATTACAGTATTATATTTGTAACAGTATTGTAATTAATTCTGATGTGCAATAGCAAAAGAAATTAATTTCACAAAATTTAAAAATTGTAGTAACCAAAAATCTTCCTCAAGTGCAGAGTACGAAATTAATTAGCGTTGAAAAGACAAAGCAACACAATGACGTCATGTTAAATTCATAAAACTGTTTTTTAATCTTCCGCAGATACCTATAGGCTTATCTATAGCCCAGTGTTCGTCCCTCATACATTTTAAAAAGGCTTTTTTGTGCCCATTTCTCTTCTACAACCGAGACAGACACATATGTCAGTTGCACTTTTATTTTTCGAACTCTGTTTAAATGCATGTTTTGATAGCGTATTTTTATAATTGTTGGTACTTTCCAAAGGTAGTCGTTTGAAATATTTCTGTTACTAACAGGATGCCGTTGGTCAAATGTTTATTTGATGGTTGCGAAAACTGTCTAACATAAAGGGCCGTATTTATCAAAAGCTATAGAAAATTTTAAATGAGAATCTGCTAATCAGTTTCTGAATACCGTCGAGATTTTCATAATAAAGGCACTTGTTATTATTTTAATAAATTAATAATAATTTTATTGCTACCGAATACAATTATATTCAGATATCCAATTTTATGCTCTTTATATTTTGGGAGGGAATTTTAACATGTCCGTTAGAACAGAACGGCCGTTAAGCTTGCCAAATCCTGAAAACAATTTTGCAGGCGCACGATTTTAATCAAAATTCGGAAATGATGTGGATTTAATTTAAAAATTCGGACATTGTGGTCCCTACAGTAAAAATAACAAATAAATATAAACATAACAAAAGAGTGTCGTATCGCACTCCATCAGAATAAATTAAATGTTGGATGCCTATCATATAATATAACAGAATATATTATATCTATACATACAATAATAATGGCATTGTCGCTGATCTAATTATGTAACGTAAAAAAATATCCATTATAATTTAATTGATTTGGTTGTTAGATAATTTAGTTGTTGGTGTTGTTCAAAATTTTTTTGTATTCTTTTTTAGAATGTTATTATATAATTACGGAAGTTATTGCTTAAGTAGAGAATTCTGTGTTATCTAATATCAAGACAGAATACGTTGCTAGGATGGCAAGACGTGGGTTGTAAGACACCTAAGTATTGCCGTTCAATAGACCCTAACTAAATTCAAGAAGAATATGACTTTACATACTTACTTAAACACTTTTTCTTAACGAGTTAGTACATAGTTCTAGCCATATGCTGCTATACTATATTTTATTTTATATTAAAATTACCTAGGTACCTTTTGAAATACAAACACGCAATTGAAATAGTTAACTACCGATATTAATTCACGTCACATGAAATACGTTCATATTAATCGTTCAAATTGCATCGAAAGTTTTGCGGGGCTTAATCAACCAACAAATGAAATGCTGGTACAATAACCGGTGTCGACATTTATTTTACTTCTAACGTCGAAACATTTGTTTCAATTGTGTTCGTATTGATTTCCGATCAGCGGGTATTATAATTGGTAGCCATTTATGTTGAATTTCATAGAATATATACCGTTTGACATCAAACGTAAACGGAATTTGTTTCACCTGAAACTAGTGTGTTTATTTGTCTTTATTTGTCTATTTAGATGCGAAAGAAATTGACTTGCGTTCTTTCTTAGAAGAAATATTTATAGCTGAAGTTTGCTGAATACAAATATCTTGACATGTCTTTCAGATACTTAAAGGTCTAGACTTATTTCTAGTGTTTAAGTAACAAATTATTTACTTAGGGCTGATTTTTCCAACGCCAGATAATATTATCCGACGAATAATTTTAAATTTTTGTCAGTTTTTATATAAAATCTGTCAGACGTCAATTTTATTCAATGAATAAAAATTATCTGGTGTTGGAAAAATCAGTCCTTATTAAAATATACTTGATTGCAACAAAATAACTTACAACGGTCAATGAATTTAGGTAATACATAATTAGGTACCCGAAAACAAGTTCCAACGTTCATTATATTAAATATCTAACGAATAAAAAACAACTCAATAAATTTCAACGTTTAAAAATTGCATATTTAAATAACCGAAAAAATCCAATTTCAAAAAGAGTACAAACTGTGAAAACAATTGAACTAGAAACCAAAACGAGCCAATCAGAGTCATGTAGAATGCGTCAATACAGAGAGTTGATGCAAATTCGAACCACGTACGTTGATAGTTATCTGCGACGATTTCAATCTGGGATACCGCAGATGGTGTTTACGGCTTGCAGTTTATGGGGAAATTGCATGCGCGCGACACATTAGCGACTACCCGCAAATTACGAGCGCAATCTCCTACGAATCTGCGACCACTTTCATAATATTTGTCGACTTTATAGCTTCGTAAGTTTCATGTGAAAACTTTTAATAGCGGAATTGGTTTGTTGTGTGAAGGCACGTAACTGCTTTGCGCTGAAAATGGATGGAATATATTTTTCTTGATATTATGGCCGTTAGCAATTTTTTTAAAATTAAGTTTCATCAAAATTTAGGTCTACTATTAGCTAGTAAATTATTATTATTTAATAATAAATTATGGAAGGATTAGATTTATAGAAAATATTTAAAATGTCAACATAATGAAAGATGATCAATTCTTTTGCTTTGTCACACCAAAACTTGTACCTTTATTTAATTAAACTTTCAAAAAAATACAAGCTACACCTCGACAGCGGAATCAAGATCACACAAACGTTTAGAATGCAAATTGTTTATTTCTCAAACAAGTAGAGAGTATTTTCAGAAAAGGGAATTGTAAAACTGTTTCGGTGTTAACGGAGAACAGCAAGAAATTGAAACAAGAAAAAAAAACGTCTCCTATTTCCACATCATCACATTAAAAAAATCTACTGAATAATAAAATGCAAAAAAATCCCTATCGGGGTATCGCGACTAGTCTGTAGGCCATATTAATGGCTTTACCTGCTTGACTGTGACGGATGGCAGGTCCTGACCTGACGGCGACCTTACACCCTTGCTTACCCAATTTATTCCGGGCCAATCTACCTTTGTTTTTATTGTTATCTTGGACGGTAGCATGTTCGTCCCTACAGATATTCAGTGAGGTCATTAATGTTGAGTTGTCCTTGATTTTTTTTCTTTTGTTTTCTTTTTGTTGTTAAGTGTTCTTGATAATTTCGTGTTGGGTTGGAAACGTTTTCTTTGTCGAATTCGTTGTTATTTCGTTTATGGGTGAGCGCTTGGCTGGGCAACATTTTTATGGAGGCTTTATTAAAAAAAAAAGGCAGGCTTGACAGTAACGTACTACATAATGTAATTTTATTCTGTAAATGTTACTTTGAAGTTTATTTGTAGACGTTTTTAAAAGTATAATTTCTTTTAAAACTCAGGCTATTGGTGTATCGGTTACAATTTAATTTGGAATTCTTAACTAGCTAAGGCAAACAACGCGTCTATTTTAAAAAGATGAAATTTAATTCAATGTGATATTCAAAATTTAAAAAATCTCGTCAAGCGATTATGAGCTCACTGGATATGAGTAAAAGATTTAATTTACTTAAAATAATTAAAACCAACTACAACAGCATCATACAATATCAAATAGGGGCAGGTACTAAAACCGAATCTGTTTATTTAATTAACAAAAGGAGCATATCCCAGCTACATACACCCTTAAAAACTAATAAATACATAACTAGAGTAATAAACAACAAAACAATGTTGCTTTCTGGCTGACCATAACAAACAATAACTACAGTAATTCTGCTCCGCACAACATAATCATAATTAAAAAAAAAACGTAGTTTTATTCTTATATTTTTAGGCTTGAGGCTACAGGTATTTTGCAAAATACCACTGGAACCACAGACATACATCTAAATGAATATCGCAAGGCCCCTTAATTTGTATGAAAATCTAGCGTGCTACTTTTTTTCTACCTACTGTGTCGATTGATTTTCTAATGTGAATTTGTCCGTCCGCTGAAAAACGACACGGGTGCCCGAAGAACATAAAATATCGATCATATTTCTATTAAGTGGATCAAAAAATGTTTTTTTTAGTTTTTCACAAAGTATGGACCCACGTACCGATAGACATTAACATCTAACAATTACACAACGGAGAAATTAGCCTTCATTTTGTAGTTATTCCTTAAAAAACTTATAATTATACCTGCTATTTAAAGAAATACCTGTGTATTTAAAAGTTTACCTTCTGATCGTATCTATTTTGCGCCACGGCTTAGTTTCGTTATTTAATTATTCCGCTACTAATCCAATCCCTGAAGCGATCTAATTCAGAAATCCCTACGAGTGCCTATTAATTTAGTGAATGTTGGTCTTACTAATTAATTTGTTGTACCCAATTGGTTTGGGTTTTGTAAGTAGTATTGTGATTTTTCGTATTTCGTTGCTTTTTTTTACTGGTCATTACTATCTGTTGTTTGTTTTAAATTCACATAATTACATGTCAGTTTTCTTTTCGTTCTTTATAAAAATATTGCGAATGGTATGTTTATTATAATCAGTAAAAATGTTTTGTAGGAACATAATATTTACACAATACCTACGTTAAAGTTCATTGCCCTCATTTCAGTTATCATCCAATAAATTCAGCGTACATTTAAATCGCATAAGCAGGGTACTTTATAATATAATAAACGACCCCTCGAACTCTACAAATAGATTCTCACTACACTGGCTTCATTTGCTTCAAAACACAACTGTATTGGAAACGAGCTGTATACAGCTATGTGACTATGTATTCTCCCCTCTATCCAATTGTGACAATATTCTGTCTGCAATATGCCTTCAATGTAGGGTTGCATGCGGAGGTAATAGAGATTCTGTATTTGTAAGGTGAATAATAGATTCCCGCACAATTTTGGTTGATCACAAGAGATTGGATGGTATGTAGGTTTACCTATAAAGCTCTATGGTCATGAATGTTTTGCTGGTAGGGTATTTTGTGTATCTTAATTAAACTTAACATAACTTCTGAGTAAATATAACTTACCGTACCTCTTTCTTGACTTAACCTATGTTTACCTACTTTATTTGTAAGGAACATTCATTATATATATAGGTGGTCTGGACGAAATCGCTATTAGCGATAAGACCGCCATTGTACGCTTTCACTGTTGTGTATAATTTTAATAATAACTCTCATGGTGTCAAACAAAGAATATTTTATTATATTCTGTAGTTGTCATGCAATGAATGCTTTAATAAAATAGCCACGTATTCAATTTTCCTTTTATTTTCCCCGTCATGAGGATCCAAAACAAAACACGGGTACAATAATGGTTATCTCACCCACTAACACTCTTTTTAACGACGAAACAAAAACTAACATATTGTTGTTTATTTTGTTACAATTGAATACAACTGCCAAATAAGTTCATTTGTTTGTAGTTACCGCACGGATAGTTCAAGAGTCGAGAATGCGATTAACAATAGAACTACTGAGATTAAGTTCGTATATTCGTGCCAAAACAATGTTTTGATACCAAGTTAATACTGCCACACTAACTCTACTGAAAAAGAATAAGGATATAGTTAAAAATCATACCATTAAATAGGGAGGTTGACTGTGTATGAATATTAAAATATATTTAGTGCGTAAATTAAATATAATGAAAAAGTATTAGACACGTATTTTTTACTTTAAAATAAGCATCAATACAGCTGTGGGGGCTAACTACGTCACGATGTTACACAAAACGTACGACATCGTGACATCATGCGACATTCACAAATCAATGTATCGTCGTAAGCTTTTAGTCACGTAAAAACAGAAAAATATTTGTCTAGTATTTTTATTAATCTACATGAAGGTAATAAAAAACAATAGTCATTATCCCTATTAAGTAAAAATTTATCTGAAATATTCTCGATATCTGTCGCTACAAAATCTATTTAATTTGATTATACATTGTCTAACACTGTAACTATCGTGGCTTTAGAACATCATAATGCCACCTACCCAGGTGATCTAAGTGGAATAAAAAAAAATATCAAACACGCACTTTGTTAATCTTTTATTATTAGCTCCCGACGCAAAGCAGAGTATGAGGCAGCGTAGCTACTAAACGAATTGACTGATTTTGATGCAGTTTCTTTTGTTTAAAATTTGGAGGAAGCTTTTAAAAAAATGTTATATGTACTAATATAATAAAGCCGAAGAGTTTGTTTGTTTGTTTGTTTGAACGGTCTAATCTCAGGAACTACTGGTCCGATTTGAAAAATTCTTTCAGTGTTAGATAGCCCATTTATTGAGGAAGGCTATAAGCTATATAACGTTACGCTGCGATCAAAAGGAGCGGAGCACAAATGAAAAATGTTGCAAAAATGAAAAACCGTTGAAACTAAAACACGCGGACAAAGTCGCGGGGGACAGCTAGTTTATTATAACATTGTTACTATCTTCTGAAACAGTAAAGGGACCTATTGCAGTATCTTCTATAGAAGAAGGTAAGCTTTAAGGTACCACCAGCATGCTGTTTCTCGCGAGGATTTCGTCACACTACAGCGAGGCTACACTTCAATACAATTCATTATTCATCCGGTGTATTGTCACGACTCGGGACAACTCACTCGGCTGCTGTATTCAATATATAGGTATATCTAAGTTATATATTTACTGTTTTGTAAAGACGTTACATGGTAAACATTGGCCAAAATTTGTTGTCTCTTGTCCTGAAAATTCGAGTTTAGTTGCTTCTACCAAAGCACCATATACCAATATACCTACTTGGTTTTTATTATGCTCCTCGATCGTCTTTTGTTAAAAATCCATTTTACTTATGACACATTTTTATTTTACTCTGCATATTCGTTTTAACTTTTAGCAAGTATTCAATAACGATGCATCAATAATTTAAATACTTTTAACTTATAATAATCTTTACAAACAAAATAAAAACTACTGATAGATTTTACTTAATTGTCGTGAGTTTAATTGTTATTTCTTGATCTTTAAATTATTTTTATAGAATAAGAATAAGAATCTTTATTTGCGTGAAACATGGTTTACTTACAAATTAGATGGTAATAATAATACATGGTTCGGCACATTCCGCCATAACATAGGCATGCAAATATTTCCGTAGGATTAGACCTAAGTACGCTAAGTTTTCTAATTATTTCATATAAAATTCTTTAAAATAAAATAACACCCTTAAATTAACCATTACATTAATCCCTTAACGATAAACTATTAAAATATTAAAATTAAAAGAAAAATATAAAGTAAACAATTATATATATATATAGGTACATTGCAACATTATTTATGAGTCATGAACTCTGAAATATTATAAAAACATTTTCAAGAAGCCACTTCTTTAGTGCTCTTTTAAACTTAGTAAGTGGCAGTTCCCTTAGAGCTTTACGTAATTTGTTATATATTTGGATTATCATCCAGGAACAATTTCTTTTATACAGTGTCGTTGATATCATGGGCACTGCCAGCTTAGTTTTTAAAGTAATATCGCATACAACTCGAGTAGATGCAGATACTACATCAAAACATCAAAAGAAAATCACTCTTTTCAAAATATCTTCAAGACTAACAAAGACGTCCGTTTGTATAGCATGAAATGAATACAAGCATTGATGTGCTCCAAGCATGTAATTCCTTCTATGTTGCCTGCGAGAGCTCGTATCGTTCTTCATTTGTTTTGCTTGTTCAGATTTATTTGTACTTCAAAGAGATTTTAACTGTGTTATTGCATGTTTGTTTACTCCTTCATACATCCAAATGTGTTTAAAAGCTCCCTGTTTAAGTATGCCTATTAATGAAATAGTCTTACAGCCCGTTTTATTGTAGGTATACATATATTTGGGAAAATATTGCACTCAAAATATGTAGTGCAGAATTTTTAGTAACCAAAATTAGTAAACGTGTTACCAATGATATTATCATTAAAGTATTGTAATATATATAATAGACAAAATTAAATGAAACAAGTACAATGTGTTATATATATATTTAAGTACCTACTATACATTTTTTATGGTTTTTTTGTGTCATATTATATACCTATCACATTCAATGTACCCCTTAGATAGTGTTCCCAAACACTTACTTCCAAACATACAACAAATTATCACAAAAAAATTTCTGTAAGCCCCAAAACCCATTTGAGCTTCCCGAGATTACTAACGAAATACGATACGATACGGAAGGTACAAGAGCTAGTTAGATTCTATTGCTATTCCGTATCGCGCGTATGTAGTTAAACAGAACAAAGTTTTAGGCACCTAAATAAACTTGGAAGTTTGTAGCGACACACGGAATACGGGAAACTCTATATTTTGATATCAAGTTTGGCTCGTGCACGTTCGTTCGTGCATTAATATTGAAGTGCAAATATTAATTATATCGTTATAGTATCTACTTCATTCCTAAAACCAAATAAGAATAACAAATTTTCCTTACAATATTAAATATGATGACCCTAGCTAAATTATATCCAATAGTTTTTGCGTTACTGTGAAGATAGACAGTTGGTAATAATTAATAATTTGCTACTAACAACGTCCTTATTTCACAGCAATATGGTCGATATTCGTATGTCATGTTACCAAAGGTGTGACGACACATACACGTAATGTACGTTCCCCACTATTAACGCCCGTCATCCGAACGATCTGTGCCGTAGTTATTGCCCTAAATTTTGATTTCCATGGCGTGGCAACCGTGTTACCAAACCCCAAATTATTGCGGTACTTTGGTGATAAGGGTAGATGGGGGTACATCGTGATAAGGAGTGATCCTTTCCTCATTTATTGACCACATTTCGTACGTCAACTTAAGAAAGAAATTTTATTTTGAAAATGAACCAATGTTAGAACAAAAAATATATTTTTAATTTTTAACTCTTATTAATGTGTGCATAGTATAATTACCATATTTTTATTAGCATTGATTAAAAAATAATGATGTTTTTATAGGTCAATTTTTTTTAATAAATATTTAAGATCACACTCTGAATTAAACGTTGTAATTTAACAGTCGATACCAGGACTACAGTACCCGTAAACGTAATAAGCATTAAGTAAATCTTCTAACGCAAATCATAGCCTTACGGAATGTAACAAACAAGTTTTACCAACTAATTAACACTACAATACTGGTAAAGTCAACTCGAGCCGATGTTCGCGACGTACAAGATAATGGAAAACGTAGAGACGATAGCAATCCCGAACTAATGATTTGGAACCATCGACTTAATGCGGTTTCTAACTCGCTTTAATACCAACGCTAGATTTTGGTTAAATTACTTCTCACACTAACATTTGTTTAATCACGGTCGGCGTCTGGAGTTTTCTATTGTTTTCTTCAGATCGTATTCCAAGTTTGCGGGATAGCTCGGTTATTCTGTGGTTGAGTTTGTAACTAAGTTAAATGTTGACTTGCTCAGAAAAAGTTCTGAGTACAAATTGTGTAGTGACAATTCCTGAAAGCACTTGACGCGTTCTGAGAATATTAGGACCTACTTGCTGTTGACTAACTGAAAAGAATTTCAAATAGAGAGTCTTCTGAAAAAAAACACTACGATATTACATAAAATTTAATAGTAACGTTAACCAAAATCAGTATCGTGTACTATGTCGCGTCACTATTATCGGAATAAAGAACAACACTACGCGCTGAATAGAGATGGCGGCACGGGCTGTCTTTGTAGTCATAAATTGTATAATTGTAAAAGAATCATAATGGCGTCGCTGGCCTTTGTAATTGTATTATTAAATGTAATCCAATGGTAAATGGTTATATTGTTTAGTGTAAAGAATCAATAGTTTCCTTTTAATAGTAGCTACAACAAAGTTGATGTCAACAAAAAGCTGGAAAACGCTGCGGTCGTTGAACTTTCATGCAGTTAACGTTAGTACCATGCACCTCTGCGACAGACGCAAATGTATAAAGCCTACGTGAAAATCGTACGACGCCGATGCCGTCGTGACAAAACTCTGTAACAGGGTAACCGTCCAACATGTTTACCTCAAAAACCACAACTACAGCCATCTTTGCGATCCTAGTCTCTGCGCCTAATAAAGCAGAAAACTTGATATATGTTAATATCTACCTAATGGTAAATAAAAATGTAAATGAATTTAAACCCGTTTACAAATATCTAATCCAATGAGTTCAGTTCCACATCACTAATTCACGTGCTCAAGTGTACTTCGTAAAGTTAATATATACATTTCAGTAAACCTGACAAGATGGATTGAAAGAGAATATTTTTATTAGACAAAATGTGCACCCGTTATGCTAGGATATAATATATCATCACTTAAGCTACCTGTAGGTACTAAAGTTTAAAATCCATGTATTATTATCTCTAATTAATATTATTCTATTCAAAACGGTTTATCTTATATCATCACTAGCTTAGATTATACATAGACAATCATAGAGTACGCGTATATGTAGCTCTAGTAGCGTTCCGCCGAGCGTAAGCAAATTTTAACTGTAAGTACCTACTACGTTCGTTTAGTGATATAGGTATGTGATTTTCCATGCGACGACAGACGTTTATGCGAAAATATCGATGGTTCCGTTATTTTAGGGTAGAATAAGGCTTTGAGACAGTTTTAATAAAACGGCACGATCTGTTATTGATACTTATTTTACGATTTAAATGTTTATATTGTGTTCACAGTTCATACTCTGTTAGGCGCACTCTATAGTTTACTTAGTTTTACTGTAAGGTTACGAGTGTGTCACTATGTCAGTTGTTCAATCATAAAAAATTGCATGCTTATAAAAAAAACAACCAAAAATCTAAAGCTTCACATATATACCAACTGCATTTCTTCTTAATTTAAAGCTAAGTGACATTCCAAGTTTATATCCTTTTGTAAGAGAAAATATATTAAAGGTAAGTATAATAGAAACTATAAAACAAACGAAAGTGCGACAGGCAGCCTTGGTACGGTTTTATGGACGTTCATTACACGCATCATGATTTTTAATGTCCCAACGGCTATGTACAACATTTTTTACCATAGTAGGCTCAGGAATTTAACTTTTGATTTTATTGGAGTCTCAATTGTATGAACCGGTCTTTCTAAATACAAATAGCGGCACAAAACCGAAATGATTTGATTGGAATATACGGCTAAAAAAAATAATTAAATAATTTACTGTCTTATTTGTGTTTTCTCAGGCTCTAGACTATTTGTGTACCAAATTTCGCTTGGCGTGAAAGCGCGACAGACAGACATACAGAGTTACTTTCGCATTTATAATATTAGTAAAGAATTTGGTATACCTTTAATTTTGCGTCCAATTTTCTCTCATCAAAATGTTAATACATCCTCAACATTGTTTCAACTTCTATGTCCGGTTTTATAGTCAAATGAACACTACGACATAATGAAGATTTATCAGATGTCATAAACGCGAGTCCTATTCATACATTATGATACTCTTCGGATTAAAATTACTTTGTAACGCGTTCCAGTTATCTCAAATGGGATTATACAATAAAGATACGTGATTAAAACTCACATTTAAAGCTTTTTAGAAGCCTCTTTCAGTTTATCTTTTGAAATGTACAAATTCGTTGCTAGTTTCAGTTAGATTTCATTAATAATGAAAACTTTTATTGTTATTTTAGTCGGTTTGCTACAGTTAGTGAAAGATAATGCTTATGTAGGTACTTGCGTAATAAGTTTAAAACGAAGGCCTACTAAAGTTTAAATGTAAATGATAAAATAATATACGAGCTACATAGATTAAATTAGTAGGGACCTATAGAGTAAAAATGTCTTGTAGTTAAAGAAAATATGTGTATTTTCACTGAAATAAACACTCCAGCCTTCTTATTCGCATTTCTTTAAGATTACATAGTTATGTTGTAAAGTCTTTGCACAAACCTATTATTCTAAATAGACGTTTCGTCATTTGTTCAAAGACTAAATTTAAATTGAATTGTTCTCAAAATGAGGCGATTCGTATAATGTATAAATTGAGTCAAACCTCTAATGATTTTTAAAGCCAAACGGTGGTGGCCCCTGGTAAACTTAGAAAACCGCAATTACTTCGAATCGAATATTTTGTTAAAGTACCATTACGATGTCTTTGTAAAATTTTATCAAAAACAATACTTCGTGACTAGACTTAGGAAACTTACTTTAAAATAGAGATCATAGTTAACCAGAATATTTTATCTTTTAAGTATATGATGCGGTTAAAATAAGTTCAAAGGGTATTTTTTATTCTTAAAGTAAACATCATACAAAATAATAAATTTCTATTGAATCGTTGTTATTTTCTTTAATTGGTAAACGAATTACATCTGATATGATGGTACCTATTGTATTTGCGTTGTAGCATAGTGCGTAGGACAGATATTAGTATGAGATAACTAGGGTATCAAGAGTGTTTACCAATGATTTTATATATGCCCGCAGTATTTAGGTCAGAGAAGAAAAAAAATAAGTCTTTAAATCACAGAAATATACTTTAGTGTACAACGCAACATGTATAGCTAATAAGTAGGTATCCACTTTTTATTTTAGTCTTGGTGTAATTTATCTATAATTTGTATGTATTTAGGAATGACTAAGTTTATCAGTCTGGGTGCCATGGGTGCCCTGGGTCGTGTGTAAGTGGTACTAAGATATTATTATATTGATAATATCGAATTAAAGTGGTTAATTAGTCTAGATATACCAAGAAAATTAATGTTTGGCACTGTTTAACATTCATTTCTATTCCAATTTTGAGCGTAAAGTAAGTTATTTCAAGTTACGACCCACACCAGAAATCCCACTTAAAATCACACTCATTTACACTTTCTGCGATTGATCAGCGAAAACTTCGCCATATGGTACTAGTAGGTACGCTGCCAATTAACTCTTGGTTTCCAAAAAAACAAAGCATTATTGGAACTAACAAGCTGTGCATTCTGTTTTTCCTTGTTCGCACGTAATTACTCCTTCCCTCTCCACAAATGGGGTTATATTTCCGAATATTATTTTCTGTTTGTTTACGAATATTTTGTTGCATTTATTTGTAGGTATTCGGAAAAGTATTGCACCATTTTTCGAAATATAAGTAGTGATTATAGTAATTCTTATGCATTCATATACCTAGTTGAGACCCAGTAAATCATAGTTTAAAGAAGTTACAATAGCTTTATCTTATGTAACTTTGATGGTTTAATAACCATGAAACGACCGTAAACGTTTCTGAAAAATAAAAGTAATACCCAAACTAATAATAACATTCTGAGCTAATTTTAATAAACATCACCGATAGCGTATTACAATTTTAGCAAAATTCTCCGAAACAAATAAATGGGATCCCTCGCAAAATGAAGAGGGGCGTTAAAAATCCCGTCATTTCTCTCTCAATAGGATTACAGAGAATGTAAAAGATATTATCTACTTATAATTATAAAAAGAAAATATTTGTGAGTTTGTTTGTTGAATCCAATTTCAGAGACTAGGTACTCTATAATTTCACTCTGCATGCGTTCATAACGACGCGACCTGATGACTATTTTTTTATTTAACATAAATAGTATAGTTGTAAAAAGCAGAAATGCGAAATAACATAAAAAAATACACACGATTATAAAAGTTTTAAGCTAATAAAGTTAGTAGATGACACATATTCTATCTCTTTTTCTCAAAACGATGACTTGTACGGGGCAGCCGCAGATTAGTATGGAAAAAATAATAGTGACGTCCCGTCATGTGTATATAATATTAGCTCTCTCTGTCTAATTAGCAATGCTGAAATGCTTGTCCAATCCTGCTCAATATTAAAGTAATTAGTGTGCCTTTTTTTCAAATTGATTTAACTTTAAATATATTTATTAGATACTGATAACACTCGATTAAAACTGGTTCTCGGTTTTCGATTCGGTTTGGTTCGAGGTACCAATTCAGGATCGAATCGAGTTCTAATCAAAATATAAAACGGAATCCTGATATTGTTGGGTTGCTGGATGTTGCACTCTGGAACGGCAAACGGCTCGTAAAAGGTGAGTCGAGAGGTAGCATTTTTGCAGCTTGGCGTTTTTGCAATCCGGCTTTGATGGTAATGGATCAGTAAAATATTCTTCTTTTCACCGTTAGTGAGGCCATCTTTGATGATTAGATTTATGTGCAAAATTCATCCATTTAATTTGGATGATGGACTTCATTGGGGTATGTCGGAATTACTTAAGCATAATTACTTAGTATAATCTTTACTTGCAAGCCCTTGGGAATTTTACATTTTTTTAAATATTAAAACCTATTTAGTATATTATGTTTAATTATATTTTTTTAATAACAACTCTACTTCGCTGTACATTGTGAGCCAAAATATTTTTTGCACAAAATGACGTTAGACGTATTGTTTACAACATTTCTGTCTAATAAATTGTGTTTCTACTGTGTTCGCGTTTTAATAATTACGATTTTAATAACTGCAATGCACATGTAATTTTTCAATTTCAGTTACACGCGGTACACTTTGCACTGACTGTGGTTTTGACGAGACACGGAAAGCGTTGAAATCGTTGAAATTGATTAAGTGTATTTTCAAAATGTGAGAAAACTAAGGCTTTGATACTAAAAAACTCATTGTTTTTCCAACTAGCTAGTACTGCTGTGTTCATCTACGATTGTCTGGGTTTTTTTTTGTTGTGAGCTACTTTACTTCTTTTGCGATACAATTTTATATTAATGTTTGTTTGTGTGCGGAAACCTTCAGCAACTTTTCTTATTCAACGTAAAATGCACGGTAAGATTGATAGATTTGAGAGAGGTAGCTATCTCCTTGTAAACATATCGTAGAACCTTTCAAAGTGATATTGGACGTTCATTTTCACGCAAATGGGTCAGGGTGTCAGTGGGTCACTACTTAGACACCTAGGTCTAGTTTTAAAGTAATTGCGGTGACTAGAGTGGGATCCAAATGTTTTCTGCTACTTGTGAGAAGCGCCGACTGTTTTTCAGTTGTTTTATTATTTACGTAGTAGAAATAGGGATTCATATATTTTATTAATTGAAGGAGGTGGCTGAACTAATATCTTTATATATTTTTAATATAGATATTGAACTCGGTCGGTAAGAGCGTTATAAATTAGGAACCAAAAAGCTGCAAACCTGAAATCAGAGCGGAACTTTTATTTAAAAATACTTAAAAATACATTCACAGAAAGGTGAATTCAAACGTAACATTGTAATAATAGCAGAGGAATTATGAGTATAGGTATTGGATTTCCAAGCAAAGCCGGAGGTAAAAATAGTATCACTTTACTGTTATGTTACCTACCGTTGATATAAAATGAGGTTCAGTAATGCGGCTGGATGGGTTTCAGTAGGCCCCGAATATCCGGTTGAGCTTAGTTGCCACCCGACCGGGGCAGGACAATGACGGTGACTAATAAACCCACTGGATTAATTATGGGTATAAAATTTGTAGGTAAATATACTGTATTTTAGACTGCCTAAGTGAATTGTGCTTATAAAATTATTCTCGACTTTCCTAGTCAATTATGCTATTTCTCAGTGGTCAATAGGTATTATATAGTCTGTGAAGGTTAGATAGGTAATTATTTAATAAAAAAAATACTTTTAACATTTGTGTGACATTGAGTATGGAAGCCAACCTCGGCAGAGTTGCAGAGAACATACGATGGGTTGACGACCTAAAGCAAAAAACTAACCTATAGGAAAAAAGGCAGTCCATGAAATTGTCTAAATAATCCTCATTTATTTGAACTTGTCCATTTCTATTTAAAAGTTGTGAAATAAATAAAAGAATTATACCTACTTACTGTAGGTAATTCTTTCATTCCACCTTAATTAATATACTACAGAAGAAAGTTTTTCTAATGAAGTCTTAAGTCTTCAATGGAGAAAAAGGTAAACTTTTTAAGATATTCCAGCACAGTAGTTATATAGGTGTTGTATTGTGAGTAATCCCGAGGAAACTATCTGAGATACTAGACCAATCGTTACCGAACTTCCCCCAAGCACCTATAGACTGCGAAATAACTTTAGCTTATTCTGAGAATAAGTCTGCTCCTTAGCCCGTTGGGAAATAGAGAAAAACATGAAGTAAAAGCTCTTCATCTGTACAAATTGTAGAAAAAATACGGGGAATTTTATTACCGAACTTTGTTTTACTTGATCGTTAATAATTTAATGTAAAAGTATTTAAATAGGACTTAAAAAGTGTTTTTTTTTTACATGAATACCTTAAATGGAAATAATAACCAGATGTATGTCTAAACACTCACTGTGCAAAATGAATTAAAATCTTACATTTTTATGTGATAACTAGCTGTGCCCGCGGCTTCGCTACCCTCAACTGACCGACTTACCTACCTACCTTCCTACCTAACTGCCTACCTACCAACCTACCGACCTACTCTACTACCTACCTTATTTCTTATTCAGTACACAAAAAAATATCGAATTCGGTGCAGTCGTTCGAAAGTTATGCGCGTACATAGATTTCGGCGATTCGTTATAATATTTAAAAATTTGTGTGCTTCCAGGTATGGATGCTTATAACTTTCTTAATGGACTTTGATAAACAAGTATTACAGCTTATCCATTGATGTAACACATGATCATTGACAAAGATACATTTGCAGACAAAGTTGGGGGCACGCACCGGCGACTTTGTCTAAATAGTCCAAAATTAAGAGTGTGAATACCTAAAAAGGCGAAAAACAAAACACGCCTAGCATTATATCTATTGCCTTTGAATAGTACACAGAAAAGACACTTAATAAATTTATTAATAACATCTATATACACATGTATATATTACCTACTCAACAATTCCTCCTGATTTACACTTACAAATAGTCTGGAGTGGCACTCAAATCCAAGACGAGAGCAATTCAAGATCGAGTCAACGAGTTCTCATACCCGTGTCACCGTCGTCAATGGGACGACATGCGACTCAAGCATCCACACTTCACATCACACAACTAAAATGACATATCACCAACTAGAAACTATATGACGTAAGAATTAAAGTTTTCAGTATTATGATTATGTTATGAAAAGATTCGATCATATCTGTGTGTGTATGAAATAGATATTGGTATTTTTTTTACATGTAAATGAAACTATTTTAAACGGATTAGATTGCGGTTTTATATGCCAAGCAAAATCAAAATGTATTTCAAGGTACTAAATCTCTTTCACTTTTAATTCGTTAAAATACTTAATGGTGTCTAGTACCGGCAAAAAACTCAATAGGATACGTCATTAGGCTAGGTTACCTACTCTTTTAAAATAGTAGGTAATACTTAATTATTCGTCTTGCTACTTTATTTTCTAATCATAAACAGTTATTTGTTAGTTTCTTTGGTTACAGGTTCCAGCAAAATAAGATTTATAATCTTATATTTATTTCTAACTAGCTGTTTCTCGCGGCCCCGCTCGCGTGGGTGTCGGTTATCACGGCAAATACCATATATATATATCGAGGGTATAGTGCTCAAACCCAATAAGTATGAAATTGTCACTTTCGAGATATTCAATATTTAAGTTTTAAGGACAAAAATACCTATTCTATTCAAATAATATCGTTATAATGAGTATTTGTGATAAAAGTGTATACATTGAATTAGTGTATAACAGTATTATTAAGTTTCCAAGGTGGTCCATTTTATCATAAAAAAGTGTAAAGTGGCGAAGGGTACCGACTTATTGGGTTTTAGGTCAAAAGAAATTAAACATATTATAATTTAACATTACTTTAATAAATGGTTTATTTTAAGAAACAGAAAAGAAAACATGGTAAATTATTATTTCGAAGGCTGTTGGCTTGGTGTATGTCTTCATACCACGTATCCACGCGTGGAGTTCCTCTGATATGATTAGTTTTTCGCACATATTTTGTAGATCCTTCTTTTTAGCAATGCTAATTGGTAATTGACCGTAATGTAATTGGACGTAGTTATGGAATATCAGATTAAGCGACACCTGGGTCAAATTGAGATATTTAGCTTCAAAGTTTTCAAAATGAAAATCACCGCTGTGTGTAGATTTTTTATGTTATGAATATAATTTTTAGTTTGAAGGTATAAAAATGTGTATAGTTTAGACTTATTAAGAGTTTTTTACGGTACAGTACGAGATTTCGCAATAACGGCCTTTTTTCCGCTTAATTCGTTAATACATTTTTTCTATATTCAGACTAACTTAGTTTGTCAACAACGTATTATGCGAGAATTACGGTGTTTGATTCGTTAATGCGATTTGACTTGGGTTAAACAAAGCGCAATATAAGATTAAATCCATATAATATTAATTTGATTTGGTCAAATTTTAGATAATTAAGTATTCTCTTGTTTCCAAATAAAATATCAGTTATAAATTTTTTTGAAATCAGTCTGAAAATACTATTTAAAATAATAATAATTTAGGGCTACGCTATTCGTTGCGGAGAGGGGGCCGGGTCATCTCCCACTTGTTATACATGGACGACCTTAAACCATTTGCTTCTTATAAATTCCAACTATTGAAGTTACTGAAGATCACTGAAAGCTTCAGTAATTCCATTAGAATGAAATTTGGTGTTGAGAAATGTGCAGTCATGCATGTAAAACGAGGCGGGATTATGAAATCGCAGGGCATACAGTTCTCGGATTCTATAAACCTAAGGTCGCTCTCTGCAACGGAGACCTACAAGTACTTGGGTATGTCAGAGGCGTTAGGCATCAACGTTGCTGACATGAAACAATCATTACAGACACGTTTCTTTGGCAGCCTGAACAAAGTACTGAAAAGTCTTGTGTCAGGAGGTAACAAGGTGCGTGCCTTTAATGGTTGGGTCATGCCAGTGTTGATGTACTCCTTTGGTACACTCAAGTGGACTCAGATTGAGTTAGACGCCTTGGATAGGAGAGTCCGCACACTACTAACCGCATCGAATGCACCACCCACGGTCATCGGTAATGAGGTTATTATTCCGCGAAAATGTCGGGGCTTTTTGAATGCTAAGACCCTCCATAATCGCGAGGTATGTAACCTCAGGGAGTAATTCCTCCAAGTTGACGTGGAGATGAGGTGGTAGTGGATAAGAGCCTCACACCGCTCTCCTTAGGCAAGGAGAACTGGCGCAAATCTGTCGTACTAAGTTTCAAGAACCGCAAGGATGTATAGCAAAGTAAGGAGCTACACTGACGCTATTATCGGACCCTCCATGGGCCTGACGTAGATTTCATAGCGTCCGTGGCTTGGCTACGCTTCGGTGACCTCTTCGGCGAAACTGAAGGGTTTGTATGTGCAATTATGGATGAAGTTATCATGAAAAACAACTACCGAAGTATATCATAAAGGATGGCACAGTTGACATTTGTCGGGCATGTCACTGTCCGGGTGAATCCTTAAGGCATATAGTTTCGGGTTGTTCTTGTCTTGCTAACGGTGTATACTTGCATAGACATAACCAAGTGGCCAGGACTATCTACCAGCAGCTTGCTTTGAAATACCAACTTGTGGAAATAGAGGTACCGTACTACAGGTATGTTCCCGACCCAGTTCTCGAAAATGGTCGTGTCACATTGCACTGGGATCGATCTATCATCACTGACAAGACTATTGTAGCCAATAAGCCTGATATAGTGGTGATAGACCGATCAGAGCGTCAAACAATGATTGTTGATATCACTATACCCCATGACGAGAACCTCGTGAAAGCCGAAAAAGAAAAACAAATTAAATATTTGGATTTGCTCACTTTACCTGGTATCAGCGGATTAATGCAAGCTAGTTGCACTAATTTTCTTCCTCAATCACCCATCGTAGCAAACACAAACACTAAACAGAAGAATTTCGAAAACAATTGGCGTAAACAGTATGCGCGTCGCAAACTGACAACAGGTAGCGCAAAAAGTTGATAGGTCTAATTAATTTATTGGGTTCTTCTCCCAACAAAGTTTGAAGAAAGTTAGTTGACGAAGTGAGCGAATACCATATAACTAAACATAAATTGTTGCTTTTGAAATATAATCGTACAATAAAACCCGACAAACACATTTGTTTTGATTTAGCTTTTGGTTTTGTTTGTTTTCCTACCTACGTATGTAAAGCTAAAACCCGATAAATACAAATAGTGGTTATTGCCTTTATGCCTTTGAGTAATTTTAGTTGAAATCATTGAACACTCAATACCAATAAATAGCTTTATATGGTTTGAGCGTGAAATAAAAATATTATTTATCAAGATAACACACTTTATAGGGTTTAAGATTTTAAATTTTGACTAAACGCGGTCACTTTATTGGGTTATACCCTCAAGTACTTTTCTTTCTACTGGGAATTCCACTTATTGGATTATACCACTGGAAAGAGCGTAAAAAATGCATTAAGATTTTTTAATAAAACGATTTTTGATTTTTTGGCACTTATTGGGTTTTAACACTATACCCTCGATATATGTCCTTTCTTGGGGTCCAAGCTTACCCCTCACCAAGTTTTATTCAAATCAGTGCAGCGGTTTAGCTGAAAAACCTAAAAGACAGACAGGCAAACAGAAAAACAGACAGACACCACACAGTTACTATCTTTATAATATATATAATTAGTATGGAAGTATGGACATGAAAATATACCTTATTATGTCTATTACAGGTTTTATGTTCTAGCAATTAATAAGATAATAAAGTGAATAAAAGCCTATGATAATCATGTAAGTAGAACCTAAGTAATAACGCTGTACTAGTTCATGAAATATTATACACACACGTAAAAATAGTACGTACTTCACATAAAATAATATATTTATTTTCATCTGAATTGCCAATTTGTAGCTAAACATTATGTACGTTCCATGTACCTATTAATGTTACTATGCTATGCTGCCTACCGACTTTTATACGGTACTAGCTGTTCCCCGCGACTCTGTCCGCGTGTTATAGTTTTAACGGTTTTTCATTTTTGCAACATTTTTCATTTATGCTCCACTCCTTTTGGTCGCAGCGTAATGTTATATAGCTTATAGCCTTCCTCAATAAATGAGCTATCCAATACTGAGAGAATTTTTTAAATTGGACCAGTAGTTCCTGAGATTAGCGCGTTCAACAAACAAACAAATAAACAAACAAACAAACTCTTCAGCTTTATATATTAGTATGATAAGTAGGTAATTTGATATCGTCAATGTGTTTCTTTATACGTACACACGCGCAAGTTCTCGAAATATTTCTCACGACATCTTATCATCCTTTTTTTTTGCAATTTGAAAAAAAAAACGGTGTATTAAAAGTACTAGACAGGTATAATTTGGGGCCTCACAGATACACCTTGAAAACAGGTGTGGTATTTACTATTCAAAATCCTTATACGTAGGTACAAAAATACAAAGATACACACAAAAACAACTGCAACCTGTCTCCAATATGCAACCTGCCTTAATATTCTACGGACCGATTCAGAAGCAATATTACGTACGCTCCAAATATTTAGGCGGAACACGCCAGGCGGTCTGAAATTCAATAACTAGCCAACTTCAACAAAATATCGCACTAACTGTGGCTTCTAACCGGAATTTATTGTGCTAACTTTTTTGTCGTTACGTGCATATGCTAACTATACTCTATGGCCTCCTGTATCAAATTTCCAATACTAAATTTTAATGGAAAATTCCATTGTGAATAATAATATAAAGATTATATTTGCACGAGATATTTGAGCTGTGTTATTACCATATTCAAATGTGTTCAATGGAAATTTACTAAAAGTTGCCTGGATTAAAATTTGGTGTAAGTATAATGTAGACTGTATTTTTGAGCGTTACGAGCTTTAATAATATTAAATTTCCATTTTTTAGAACGGTTTTAGTGAATTTCCACACAAACAATATATACAAATGGTTTTAAATTGAATATTATGCTACCTACTTAGTACTCAACATACCTATCTATCGTTGGTGTCGTTTTACATTTGCTACGACAACTGCAGAATTTAATCATATTAGGTATATACTATTGTAAACTATGAACAATTCAAAACTTTATAAACAAAAAAACTCGTTAAACTATATTTTTTTAGTTAGTTTTCGTGAAAGTTTTATAGTCATTATGGTGATCTGCTTCATCAATGGACAGCTTTTACTCTTCCCCTGGGTTATTTTGCCCTGGCGTATGTGACGCGTACTTTATCTTAGTCACGGCCCAATGGTCCGTCGGATTGGTCACTTGGGCATGCCGCATTTGCAAGGAGTCTTAGTAATTCAATAGCAGATCGTTAAGCACATGATTATGTGTCTATTGCTCGATACCAGAATACAGGTATTAGTGGGTACTAAAGCTAACAGCTAAAGCTGCATTAACCCAGGTGAATGCACTTTACTGTTTGAATTTATTATTTGGCTACTAGCCCGTGTGAAATTTTTAAAACATTTACTTACGTTTTTTTTTATTATTTTCTTTTATAAAAACATTGTCCTTACAAACATAACATAAAAAACAAAAACATGAACGTGACAAAAAAAAAACGATTTGGTGCAATCGGTCGGAAGTTGTGGCGCGATCAAGAGAAATCGGGATTAATTTTTATCTTATATAGATTCTGTAAGTTTAACTATAACGAAATAAAAAATATAATTTAAATTACGCTATAAATGAAGTATAATTTAATAGTTAAAAATAATTTTATATAAATTATTCAATATTTTATCATGTAAAAATTAAGGTAATGTAAGTGACTTTGAATTTCGACTTGAGATGCCTTTGAAAGGCTATATGAATGCTCCAAACTACCGCAAACCTTTACTAACGAAATTTCCTTCGAAATTCAAACTTTAAGGAGAAATGCAGGTTCAAGTTAAGACCATAATACCGTATAAGGCGATCCTATTAAATCAAAACTTTGTTCTAACTTTTTATAATTTTTAATTATTAAGGAGGATGATGGTGGAATTAAAAAAGTTTTAGTATTTAAGAACCATATGCGGTTAAAATTTTGTGTATGTTATTTAGATGACGAGTGGCTAGTGATGTCTTATCAGTTCAATGACCGGAATCGCAGGCACATGGTAGCAAGTAAGATCCTAGGAAAAAATAAGGTGAATTTTTAAAATCTTCAGCATATCGGGAACAATGCATGCAGGCCGCATGGCAGCCGGGACGGCGCGTATATGCGCAGATTTGCATTTACAGAGTGCAAACTATTTGCACAAAATGCACAAAGTGGCAACGTCGCATTTCAATGTTCAATGATTCACGTTCTTAAGATAACTAACCTTGTACTGCAATTCTAGAGAGTGTTCAAATTTAAAACTCTAATATGACCAATTTACTGAACCGATTTCGTAAATTTTTTGCATATCTCCACCAAAGGCTATAAACAAACGTGTAATTTCAAGTATTTCCCGTACGTTAAATCAACGCTGTATACTATAATTTCTTAATTATAGACACCACTGACTTAGGAAAGGCAGAAAAACATTATAAAATCGCGAGTACTTTAGTGAGCTAAAGTCGACTTTTTTTCTTCAGAGGGACAACTAAAAGTCGTATTATTCACATATATAAATCATTAAACAAAGAAGCTAGCACAAGCATTAAACATACATCTAATATTTTTGTACGAGCTAACGAGAATAAAGAACGTTTATGTTAGCCGGACACACAAATGGTTGAGTGAAAATAAGGTGAATTTTTAAAATCTTCAGCATATCGGGAACAATGCATGCAGGCCGCATGGCAGCCGGGACGGCGCGTATATGCGCAGATTTGCATTTACAGAGTGCAAACTATTTGCACAAAATGCACAAAGTGGCAACGTCGCATTTCAATGTTCAATGATTCACGTTCTTAAGATAACTAACCTTGTACTGCAATTCTAGAGAGTGTTCAAATTTAAAACTCTAATATGACCAATTTACTGAACCGATTTCGTAAATTTTTTGCATATCTCCACCAAAGGCTATAAACAAACGTGTAATTTCAAGTATTTCCCGTACGTTAAATCAACGCTGTATACTATAATTTCTTAATTATAGACACCACTGACTTAGGAAAGGCAGAAAAACATTATAAAATCGCGAGTACTTTAGTGAGCTAAAGTCGACTTTTTTTCTTCAGAGGGACAACTAAAAGTCGTATTATTCACATATATAAATCATTAAACAAAGAAGCTAGCACAAGCATTAAACATACATCTAATATTTTTGTACGAGCTAACGAGAATAAAGAACGTTTATGTTAGCCGGACACACAAATGGTTGAGTGAACTCGATTGTACCTGTCTCCTTAGAGACGTACAGAGGAACTTTTGTCGTCTTCATTGAAGCGATTTCTTTGTAACCGAGTCACGGACGCGACTATACCGGGTCAACCCGAACAGTTTGTTATGACGTAGACGACGCTAATAGTTACAAATGCTTTTCTTTTATTTAAGTAAAAGGATAAGGAATACAATGCAAGGCAACCTTTTGTTTTTTATTTTTTAAAGAATTGAAAAAGAGGCTATTTGTTATTTAATTATTGTCGTATTTTAATGTTCAGTTTTTGTTGTTGCCAAATTATGCAGAAATGAACCTTTTAAAATGTGTTAGGCATATTTTATGGGTAGTTTTCATCATATAAAAATAATAAAAATTCCGACTGTAAGGGTAGAATAATGGAAATTACCTACATATTCATTTTCATTTGTTTTCATTGTGATAAATGACATTTTATAGGTTTCCGAGCCTCAAAAGGAAACCTTATAGGATTACTGTCTGTCTAAAATACTTCATTAATTAATTAATTTATTTATGTACACACAACATACAAAGAACACAAACATCTAAAAAAAATAGGTTTTCATTTGTAGTTTTGTAACATAAAAATACGTTTTTGCGATTATAAACTTATATTTATAGTTGGAACTTGTTGTTACTTGAACCCTCAGTCGCGAGTCAGACTCGATCTTGTCCGGTTTTATTTTATAATTATGTAGATAAACTTAGTGGTATCGTACCTATTACGTCTCAGGAACTACTGGTCAGATTTGAAAAATGTTCCAAAAATGAAAAACCTTTGAAACTAAAACACGCGGACATAGTCGCGGGAGTCAGCTAGTTTATAATATATATCTTGTTACTAAATATTCACTAGTTTTTTATTAACCTATTATTATTTATACATATAGTACATATAAAACAAAGTCACTCGTGCTGTCTGTGCGCTTAGATCTTTTAAACTGCGCAAGAGATTTTTATATGGTTTTCACCAATTGATAGATGGTTTGTGTGTATAATTCATTTGTTTTGACTACCCAGGCGAAGCTGAACCGGGTCTCTAGTATATTATAAATAACTAAAGCTTATATTATCAATACCGTAAAACTATTGAATGTTCATTTCTATAGCACGTCGTGTGATGTCAAAATAGGTAACGCGAAACTGATACACTGAATACGCGTTCAAAGGCAAACAGGATCTATATTAATAGGATTATCTCTAGATTTAGTCTATATCGATAGTGTACCCAATATACAGTATTGATCACCGCATTTGTACATGCTAGCATTAAATGCTGCGTATCACGCAGGAAAGTCAACAATTGAAAAAAAAAACATTATCATTTATCAATGTTTACCAACGTGCTGTGGTAGTTACACTCAGTCAGAACATATCGTCTTTTGTTTTGATCTATTTATATGTAGTTTTTATTGACTAGGCAAGGCAGGGAGGCATGCCAGACGCATATTGGCCAAATCGCGATGCTTTACAAATACTTGTACCTTTATTCAAATAAGAAGAGATCACGGTGACTGGCATTTCTAACGATGAAATAATATATTTTAACCAGTCGGCAACTGTTTTACTGCAAAAAAACCTCTCCTTTTCACATGGAAAAAGAACGGGCATTCAACACCAAGTTCTCCCATATAAATTAAAACAGGTGTCTATGTAATAATAATACCTATTACATAAATATCTGTGATCACAGTAGGTACTTCACAGTGATATACTCCTATGCTCATATAGTGCCTACAACTGACTCAAGTTTGCGACGTTCCAACTTTGACATACGTGTCCTGTGACCTATGTAAATCAAACTTATACTTGCTTATCGTAGGTATTAATAATATCAATATTATATATTTGTATTAGTAGATATATATTTTTATTCACGACGTGCGCACGTATTCAAACTAAGATAAGAACAGATTCATTGAATATCTCTATAGTATTTAGACAGACTTACAGACTGCCAGATTATGAATATAAAACTGGTATATATTATAAGCATTAAAACTATTAATGCTGGACGAAACAGTTTATTATAATATTATTTGACTACGAAATCAATGTAATTAGAGTACAGAAAATAAGTAGGTATAAAACGGTTTTTAATTTTAATTCAAATTGGGGGGGCCTGGTAATCTGTGTGACAGGGTTTCCTAGTGCAGATACCAGTCTCCCAAAAGGCTGAGTTTAACAAATAATTATGTAAAATATAGCTTTAAGACACCTTTGTGGAAGATAATAAATACATATATAGATAAATACATATATAGAAATTTTATAAATAATATATAATACCAGCCTATAAAGGTCCCACTGCTGGGGGCACAGGCCTCTTCTCATATAGAGATGGAACAAGCATTGATCACCACGCTTGCTCATTGCGGGTTGGCGATTTCAGATTCCTATTTTTGGAATCCAGGTTTCCTTACGATGTTTTCCTTCACCGATTGTCAATGATGTCTTAGAATAATGAAGAAAGTACATATAACTTTGAAAAAGTCACATTGGTACTTGCCTGTAGTGGTTTCGAACCTGCAACCTTGTGCACACAAATCCGTTCATTGAACCACTAGGCCACCACGACACCTACACGATAGAAATTTTAAATTAAATAATTTTTTTAATTTAGATACGCTCTGAGGGTGTTATTGAAACTGTATTGAAGATAATAGCAGCTTTTAAGATCGTTATCAAAGCGTCTTTCTTCCCGTTAAGAGAACCAAATAGAGGACACTAAAATGTAACCCTTTTTTATAATGTTTCCAAAACGAACCGCCTATAAACAAACTATAAATAGCAACCGCTTATTGATTAACAGCATTGCTTCACAAAACGCTTCTGTTCAATAATAATAATCGTTGATTAATTTTATTTTAAAGCAATTAGCGCTAAGCGTTGGCTATCATTAAACTCGAGAGCTATTCAGGTGTTATCCACACAAACCTTTCGCGCTACGTGTGACATACAGGTAATTCACTATTCAATTCCATTCATAAGGGATATGCTTTGAACATAGCTTTTGTTAATTAGCCGAACTGCTATTGATAGAAAATCGACATTACTTCATAGTGTATTTAGTTATTCTCTTGTTAGGTAAATGAAGGAAATAGAGCTGAGTTTACTTTTGTAGATGACGCTTATAATATTATGTTTAATCTTATTTAAATTTCGTTCAGTTTTCTATGTGACGATCATCGTATTTTTAAGTCATTAAGGCAGAAAAATGTTTGAAACACACTGACTTGACTCATGATGTTTTAATTGCCATTAACGATAAGACAACCATTATGTTAAATGAAATACCTATGGAACTTGAATGATACTTAAATAAATATTATTTTGTTGCTGAAATACAGAAATACAGTATAAGATATTATTCAATAAATATTACAATACGTATTAATATTCGGTATTAGATGGTACCTACTTATTAAAATGTTATTATATACCAAAGCACTCGTGCACTCGCCGCTGCCGCCGCCGCGCGTCTGGCCTCCAGTATTTGATTTTAGTATTCCATTATTGGCCGCAAGCAAACATGCCTACCAATGTATTACAAATAACCGTATGGTGAATTATATCCACCGGAGCCCCGCCGAGGATGCTTTAGCGAACCCGGGACTCCAGCAAAGGCGAGGACGGGACCGGGGTGTTTTTAGTCGGTGCAAGCCTGACATATCCCCACGTCGCGCCCTCGGCGAGGGTAATGATGTGAGTGATAAAAAAAACGACGGCGGTGCGTTGGCGGCGCGACGGTGGCGTCGTGTGTACGAGCGCTAATGCTAATTCTATCAAAAAACACCTACCTGTATTATACAAAAACGCCTTGTAAAAAAATATTCATATGTATTCCGAGAAGGTGCAATTACAATTATTCTTACCAAGTCTTTACATTATCATATTTATTACATGTTATACTGTAATCAATAAAATTTACCAGAATTTTCTCACTCTCAACTCTCAGCGTGAACACTTTTTGTTACAAACTTTTTTACAACGGCACATGGCCACAGGACACCGTACACCGCCACGCTCACAGAGCGAGCGGTTACCAGTGTCCAGAAGTAGCAACTAGCGACTGTGTCCGATTGCCGCCACCAGACACCGCAACTGCGGGCGCGCGGTGTTGGAATCAAAAATAATCCATGATTGCATGATTTTCCTTACTATTTCCTTACATTGTAAGGAAATTTGTTAATGTTGCCAGTGTCTTCAACTAACACTGTTAGTTACCAGTTACCAACACCGAACCCCTTTTGATTGGCGTTCGATAAATGATACCTGAAAGCAACTGGATATAAAAAGTGTCTGATTTCGTATTGATCATAATGAAAATAAAGTATTCACTGGTGGCTTGACTTAAATTTCTTATCAACAATCTTACGCATATTCGTATTCAAACAATGGGGTATTTGCTTTCGCAATTTTCACGCATCTTTTATACTCGAAACTGAATGGAAACACTTCTCGTGACCTTTTCTAAGGATGCCCCTAATGAGGTCAGCTTAAATCTTTCTAGGGCATCCCTGAGCTTTTCCGCCAGCAAATTATTAAGCTGTATTTATAATTTTTCATTCATACTCGTTAATTAGTTTGATGGCATTTATTAAAAAAGACACAGAATTATTAAGTGTAATTGGAATATGAAATCGTATTTTAAGTTTTTTATACTAAATAAGACTTTGTTCCTTTATTATTTACGAGTTTATGATATTACCAATCATTCAAACTACATATTTGTATAATGATAACAATATTATTTTAAACCACAAAGTATCTACTATCTGTCATATTTATTGTTAAAGAGAAAGCGCGTAAAATTGTGTAAAAGTATACCCGAAATAAAAGATGTTCCAAAAACACTCCGCAAATAAAAAACGCATTCATCCTCCCTCTTTCTCGATCAAAAGATTTTTCATTTATTTTTAAAATCCTATAAACTCTGTAGACTTGATCCGAAATTGATTTGCGTGGAACAAAGGGTATCTCGAGCCGCAGAAATGAAAATACGATTTGGGTACAACCAGACAGCAATTTGTTGCGGCGCCAGCTGATCTATTGGAAATTTGAATGGGTTCCCGGCGGTAATATACTCTACTCAATTGTTCAGTCAATACAACAGAGGTATTATAATAGGTTTGCCAAAGAGAATCGACTATACGTTATGTATGAATCTCAAAGCTCAAATCTCTAATCCGCATTGAACAGTATACCTACAATATTAGGTAGTGTTATAGGAATTGAAATCCGGCAAGAAACGTACGTTAGTGACATCGTCATCATCATATCAGCCGAAAGACGTCCACTGAACATAGGCCTCCCCCAAAAATCGCCACAACTCACGGTCCTGCGCCGTCCGCATCCAGCGGCGCCAGGCGACCTTCACCAGGGGACCTTCACCATTCACATGTGGGAGGCCTACGCGCGCTGCGTCTTCCGGTTTGTGGTCGCCTTTAGCGACACACGTTGCTTAAAACAACATTTAAAGATAGAAGAATATTTAAAATACAAAAACACTAGGAATTTTCATATCTATATATTTTTAATTTATTGAAATACTTTTAGCCTATTTATGTATATTTTTTTATTTATGTATATCATATATATTTTTTACCTATCTAATCAATAGTAGGTACCCGACCAACTGCTATGGAAAATTAATTTCGAAATTAGATAAATGTTTCAGTAAGTACACAAATAAGTACCTACACACTGTATTTGCGTAATAACTGAAACATTAACCTACTATATAAATAATAATTGACATAAACACATACAGAGGTTTATACACGACTTACTAAATAATATCATTTAATATCGTTTAATCTAAAATTAGTGCTTTTAATAGGATTCCACTCTAACCCATCTTAGTTATTAAATTGCAAACTATGGTAACTATGTGCATTGCAAACCATCCTGCTACGCATCATCAATATAATATATAAATAAATTCGAACATGGCCTCACTGATATTATTTGTTCGATTCCCAATTCCAACAAACGTTAAATAATTAAATTCACGCATCAGATTAGTCGTTTTTCCTCGTTATTGGAACTAATTGTATTTAATCGTCAGTAACGTATTTCGTGGGATTTTGGTATTTAATCCCTGTATGCATAACAAAATATTGAATGGTGATTTTGGGAATTCACAACAAGTTTCAAAATATTGATGATACTGTATACAATTATAATATTATCGTCCTTTTCATTCTCAGTATTGGCATGGGCTTAGTAGTATTTAACCGTAACTTATATAAATAATGTTATTCTATATTAAATAATAATTGAAATGCGAATTATTGAACTATGATACAGGTACTAGAATTGGTTTTTTGTATTCGAAACAAAAGTAATTAAAATAATGAAAACCAATATGTAATTCAGCCATACATTATTTTTATTTGATTTACTAAAGCCATTTTAATTGGAAGTCAATGAAAATCTCTTAAAACATCTATGCAAACACACAATCTTTATTTTATAAATGAATAAGGTGATGTCAGTAATTCATTTATTTTATTCTGAACTAATAAACGCTTTTCTAAATTTACACACATATTAGCGAGTATAGACCATTCCAATATCTTAAAAAACGGTAAATGTGTATTTACGTTTTTAATTACACAGATTATTGTATTTTTACCTAAATTCAGTAAGTATGTGGAACAAAAACAAAGTTTCCTAACATACATTTTTCGTTAAATACTTACAGCCCCTCTAGCCAAGTGACATTTTTACAAGCGTTAATCGAATGTTCGAATCGTGATACGAATCATTCAAATGTATGAAAGTGACAAGTCTAAGTGACGTGACTTATCGAAATGAAATGTCATTTTCATACATTTGTAGAAATGACACTTGGCTACAGGGACTGGTCAATGCAAACTTGGTCAACTTAATACTTGCAAGCTTAGAACACGTAAGTTCAGTATAATTTGCTTCACCATTGTTATTCAAGTGTAGTTACTAGAATGGCTGCATTTGATAGCTCTGCAAATTTGCCTCCGACGGACTGTAAGCATGATAAAATGCATACTCAAGGAGAATATAGTCACTACATTATTATGTTGCCTTACTTTATTAGGGAGCTAGATAAATAGGCAACTAAAGTGATGTATTTTGTACTTGCTGCTAGAGCAATTGACTTTTGTCTACGAAAACAGAATACGTAGTTGTTTTGATAGGGATTTTGTAAACAATATGTGATAGGGAAAATAAATATTGCTTACTGAATGATTAAAATATTGCAAGTTGCGCAGTTTTTTATATCTGAAAATTTCAACCATGAAGATTAAAACAATAAATTGTAAAAAGAAATATAAATCAAATCAATAGGGATAAATTGTCATCGTGATTCATCAAAATTTATCAAGAGTTTTTGCCGACAGCAGTAACAAACACTAATTAAACTTTTACATTTATAATATTACAAGGACTTAATTACGTAATTGGACTTGGACTTCATATTCTTCCAATTTTTATCAACACTTTTTTATTTAAGCCTTTTTATACAAAAGGAGTATACATTTATTTAATGTCCGTCAGATAGGTTTTAAAAAAAATATAAGCCTCGTATATGTTTCTTATTTTACGTTTCTCGACGATTTTGATCGCTAACATGACGTCATGATAGCTTTCTCTTCTAAACTTTGATTCGATTTATCTACTTAATGTTATTTTTGTTATGCAAAAGTAAATTAATATTTTATTATTATTAACTGACAGACTAATTTTGAATTAAGAATTGGACTTTTCGTACCCCATTCCACGATAAAGAAAACATTTTAAGAAATTTTTTGTTTATATTCCGACAACGAAGACAACAAGGCTGTTCAATGATACTTACTTCCTCATAATTTCCGCGTACCTCACTGTTTTACATTGGAATATTTTCTAAAAAGTCATTTTGAAAGGATCAAAGTTTTCCAATAAGCTTAAGAGCCTGTTGTAAACGGTGTTATAGGATGGCATTATTAAGAAGTGCCTCATTAATACGACGCGGTATGCATGACTTACGGGTTTTTAGAACAGTTTTTTTTAACTCTTAAGATTTTTTTAAGGTATTTTTAGTATTTCTTTGCAGCTCATCAAGAAATGGAAGAATCACCGATTTTAATATGACCGTCGCTCTGAAATATCATCAACGATTAAAAGTATAACATAGTTGATTTAAAGACACATCTGCTAAGTAAAACATTATATATATTCTTACGGATATTCAAGGATCAAGAATATTGTATTGTTCCGTCTAAAATTAGACCCGTATATTTCTGAAACTCGCATCAATCAAAATCACTTATAACAAACGAGGTCTTATTTCACGTCTCACGATATCAAATCCAAGCATATTTCTGTAACAATGTCTGATTTAGGGAAGTGGAACAGACATTTTTTGCACACAGCTACTTGATACTTGTCGTAAAACATCTCGAAACGTGCTGAATGTGCCGTCTCCTAGCTAGACGTTGTGAGACAAAGAATGTTTTTAAAACTTCAGTCCGTATTCACAAGTCGAGCTGAGGCTAAGATAAAACGCAACTTCTGTTGTGGTGTGACCGAGTTACTCGGAGGAAACAAAAGTATGCTTCATGGGGCTTTATCTCTGCATCTACACCATACTAGCACGAAACTAAGAAAGCTATGCATTTTAAATTGGATGTTATTCTCCCTTTCCGATAGCGTTATTGTAGTAAAACTTGTTTACGCACGATTGACTTGGGGAGTAACTTGGTGAATGCGTTAACAAAAACTGTGATCGGGCAAGGCCAACGAATTACGAAAACTTTAATTGCGCGATTTAGGATCCATTCTGTTTACTCAATTGGTATGGAGATTGAGAACAGCGACATCTGTTCGTATAAAACGGAACAATTACAATTTTTACATCTACTTTATTAAAATAATTTGGTATACCAAATTGCGAATTTACGTAGGGACTCTAAGTAGGAGGAGAAGGACAAGGAGGAGGCGTAGAGAAGAAGAAAGAGAGAGCGTTACGTTTCGTATATGACTGCAGGGGCAAGAGAGAGAGGTGCGAGCACACATTTTCTATCTCCCTTTGAAAGAAGTTTTATTTCAGTCTTTTCTTCTTTTAGGTGACATGCTAAAAATATACCACAATTTATAGCCTGAAGTTAAAAATTATTGTTAGACCATTTCGTAAACTTGTTTACAAAAAACGACTTGTAATTATAATAAACAATAAAAAATAATTAATTAAAAATACACACAAAAAAATCTAATAATTTATAAAACCTAAAATATGGCAGCAAAAAATACGTCTACATCTCTGTCGACTGTATGACAATAGGATAGGATAAGAATATACAAAGAGTTAAAAAAAAAAAATATGAATTACTGATTATGTACATATTCTGCATCTTATTTTAAATAGGTATCTATTTATTAATTCATCTATATGAGCATAGGTATAATTTAGAATATTATGTGAAGTGGACTTCATATTAAAGTGTCAGAACCAGTTGAAACCCGTCATAAACAACACAGCGATATACTCTAAAGTTTTACAAAGTTTAACTACAATCTTGTTAGTCAGTTAGTAAGCAAATCAATAGCTTAAGTCGGATCAACTCTGTGTTCGGATGAATGCTCGAAGGAGTCTAAGGCATTGATGCGTTAATACGTAGTTCTATTTGCACTACATCGTAAATAAGCCAATTTATTTATTGAAAACTTACATCATAGAAATAATTGAATAAAAGCAGATAAAGTTTTAAAGATGTTAATAAAATAATAAAACTTGTATACGCTGTGTTGTTTACTATACTTACTTAACCTGAAAATAGAGATAAGCCACAAAAAAACACGATATATTTACGCTAATTTATTACGCGGCGGCGAATAACAAAATCCCTTTTATCATTACACCTAAATGAAATATGTAAGCATTTTTTCGCTTAGCAAGGAGATTCAAATATCATTCTGAACAGGATGCCAGAAAATATTAGGAAGAGTAAAAAAATATATTTCATTTTTATTATTACGCCGTATTGAGTTGAAACAAGAGTTTTAAAATTGCGGAACAATGCGATAAGGCAGTTTTTCTTTCTCTAATAAAATTGGAGGGATTCACCGGATGCCTCGTTCGTAATATTTGCTATGCGCATTGCATACCGACTGTATTTTTATTCGTTTTTCGTTCCCGTTTTTATAAATTGCTGAGTTATCTAAAATTGATTACGACATTTTAAAATTAAATTTGCGTTGGAAACAGGTGTTTTTA
This sequence comes from Diachrysia chrysitis, assembly GCA_932294365.1. Lineage (NCBI taxonomy): Eukaryota > Metazoa > Arthropoda > Insecta > Lepidoptera > Noctuidae > Diachrysia > Diachrysia chrysitis. The sequence goes on along the minus strand of OW028650.1, from coordinate 7,480,339 downwards.
TCACGTACAGGCTTTGTAGGTATATTGTGTTGAATTGAATAATGTTGGGATTATTTATTTGGTCTGCGTTATTATGTATGAGTGATGATAAATTTATTACCGTTGGTGATCATAATCTAAGCCTTTGTTTTATTAATATAATTTGCCTGTTTAATCTTTTGTTCCTAATATAAGTAATATAATATTTTGGGCCAACTCATATACGGCCATCTGATCCCAAACTAGGCAGAGCCCGTATTATGGCAACCGCACAACTGATAAACATACTTATATATTTCTAAATACATACGTAGGTATTACATATTATAGATAAATTACACCCAGACACAGAACAAAATGATCATGCTCATCACTTGTTGTGGGAATCGAACCCACGACCGTTTAGCCGTCAGATATTGCCATAAATTATTTCTCACTCGTTTTCATGTAATTAAATTTTAAGAATCTAATTAAATTTTGTTTAACATAAAGTACCTAGTTAGTCAAATTTAACCAGAATTTGTACGTTTTCATACCTAACTGTTTAAATATGTGGCCACTAATATAGTAAAGCAATTAACATTGATAACGTAGAGAATAATTATTCGTTTAACGCAAAACAAGAACGACTACAAAATAAATTAGTGTTGTCGTAAATAACTTGCTTTTTTAATTGAGTATAATTATTATTGTTTATCCAATTATACCAACACAAAATGTTTTTTTTAAATTGATAAAAAAGTATAGTTCCCTTAAACTTGATTCTAATTTACATACACATTTTAATATTTTAATAAAGAAACAAAAATTGAGTCAAATAATTGAAGCAATTAAAAAAATACTGTCACGCCACGTTTTTACTGACATTCAAGCGATAAAAATGGATTGCTTGCGTAAATCCTGAAGCAAAAAAAGCAGTTTATATTTTCCCTTAATCAAGTGGAGTGGGCTCACAATTTACGTATTATTCGAGATCGGGGTTTACTTTCACATTTTGTTTTTCCGACTCCGAGAGCTAGGTAAATTTGCCTTTGGCTAAGCTCTGCCTGTACGAATCCGATATATTATGCGGTATTAAAACAACATACGTCATAACCCTTCGGCAAATAACACAACCGTGATAAGGGTAGGTACGATTCGGTTCGACAAAATGTGTTTTTTTGATTGATTACAACAATAAACATTTTTATTAAAGTAAAATATTGTGCAATGATATTTGTATAATTTGGTTTTACGATGACTTAATGGTTTCTTGATTTACTTATTCTAAATGATAATTATAATTTATAGTTAGGGCTGATTTTTCCAACGCCCTTCCATACAAAATCTGTCAGACGTCAATTTTATTCAACGAATAAAAAAATCAACAAAATGTCGACCTCAGAGCAACTTTTGTTTGGCATAAATAGCGACTTATTGGCAAAAGCCGGATATGGAATTGATGGTCAAATAATCTAAAATATAGCATACGTAAGTAAGCGTGAGAATAAACCAGAGTTATTCTTAATTCCCTTAAACGCTTTGTAAATACAATAGATTTACTAGGTCTCAAGAGCTCTATGTTTTAAATTCAGCATTTCTGGGGTGCTAGTTACACACTACATGTTCCAACTACAGCTTTAGTTTTATAAAAAATAACTTATGTACTCAACAATTATTTTATTCTGATAAAAGTTTTAATATAATCAGTCAGATAGACAGTTGTTTCATGTAAATTATATTTATAGAATTAAAATTATTCATAGGACTCTCTTTTGTTTTTATACTTCTTGTCATATGGGTATAAATAAAACTAAAGATATGCAAGGAGTTTACATATCACATACTACTGTAGCTTACGTGACTCTATTCTGACAATATCAACGATAATGTAGGTATGAACGTACATTTACATAATAAAGCATATATTACACATAGTATATGGACCCTCATAAAGCCTGTAAACGTGAACATTTTGGCGGTACTGAAGTGCAGAGCCAGCGGAAGTAAATACACGGAGCTGCCTTATTATAGCTCGGTTCTTGACATTCAAGCTAGCATGTTATTTTGTTGATTTATCGCTCCTAAAATAGAATACTATGTTTGTTGATTGTATGATAGTGTATCCGTTTAAGACACTTCCTATATCAATCATCTAAATTTAGTGATGATCAATCGAACATTATTTTATTTAGCTGTCATGTGCTATGTTATCTTTTTACTAATAGTGACACAGTTAAACTATAAATTCAGTTACCTAGAACATGATTTTTCAATAATATCGATTGCAAAAAAAAAAACTAATGTTTTAAATTCAGAAACAAAAATAAATGTTCACATTTCCGCAAAAATTAAGATGAATTTTCTTATTCTTTAAAAAAAAAACAACAAAAATATTCGAAGTATGAGATAAAATATTAGCTTGAAAACTTCAATTTCATAAAATTGTTTGCTTTCGTCGACACATGCTCAGCTCTATACGAAATAAAACCAAATCAGACAAGAATGACCCGTTCTAATGCTGAAAACATTTTAAAAATCTATTCGAACATAATCCTCTCATACATACAGTCGAAAGCTTCGCGTTTTCAACATATTTTCCGCATACCGTGCCTTTGAGATATGTATCTTCATAGAGTGCATCGGTATAGGAGATATAAATTTATATTGGGGAGCCCATTGTAGTGTTGTGAACCACGAAGATTTGTGCGAACCGCGCCAATGGACTACAATAGACGGATTTTCAAATCCTCACTGCGATATTATTGGCACGTAAATCTAATAGATAAAATACTAAGACCGATGGAAATATATAGGTTGGATCGGGGAAATATACAGTGTCGTGGCGACGTTCGCTTCTGAGTTATATCTTTAATTCAATATGGGTTTCTCAAAACACTTATTATTTACTCTATTTTTCCTTTGATTTAGGTAGGTTCTATATCCCTATATATATAAAGGTATTCCGTTCATATGTATAGTACTTATATGAACGGAAATGAATAAAAAATGTAGTTTTCTACATTGACCCGGCCGGGGATCGAACCCGGGACCTCAGAGCTGGCGACACCTTGAAAACCGGTGTGTACGCTACTCGACCACGGAGGTCGTACTTATATACTCTTATTTTATATCGTGATATTGTATATATATTTTCTTTAATCAATTTCTTTAATTTGTATGTTTTTGTTGCCATGGAAGTTGGGTCGGCCTTTGGTGTGGGACGCAACATGCGTCGACACCCTTGCGCCATCCCACGTTCTCTGTTCAGCGGCCTCTCCCGGCGCTGCTGCTGGAGCTGCGGAAACCTTAAAACGGCGAAAATATAGTAACCTTATTGGTAATTATATTTTTGAGCCGTTTGGGGTTGAAACGCTCGGGACATGGGGACCAGGTGCACGAGTCCTTTTTAAGGAAATAGCAAAACGTCTGGTCGACTCTACCCGTGACCAGAAGGCTGGCATTTACTTTGCCCAAAGATTATGCATAGCAATTCAACGTGGCAACGTTGCCAGCCTTCTGGGCACGTTTCCCGTCATTGCCAACGATGACGATGAATACTTTGATGCTTGTTAGTTATTTAGTTACTTATTTTATATACGTTTTAAGTTTTAATTTTAATATAGCTTAAGTTTTTGTGTTTGTATAAACTGATACTGTAATTTAAATAATAAACAAAATACTTCATATATATATTACATCGCGATAGTTTATATATTAGATCGTGAGTGCAAAGCTTGCCATTATCTATATGATCTTCTAATTTAAATGAGCTATTTGTTAATAAGTAAACATCGAAATTCCATCCGAAATTATTTTCATTTAGTCAAGACATTTTTATATCTGAATAAAACGATTTAATTCATGAATCTATTTATTTTGTATTTAATATAAATTTAATCCGTCTACAAAAGCTTGCATACCTTTGATTTTCAACGAACAAACAAAGGGTGTATTCCTTTATTCAAGCACGCTCAAAGACTCATTAAATACTTAAGAATTATAATATGAACACTCCGCTTTGTCCCAGAGTAATTTAGAATAAGATAAATTAGATATTTAAATAACAAACAACATTTGAAATGGAACGAAGCCAAATCGCGTTAAGAACCTTATTTGAGAATTAATTCTTGGCCCGTTACCGTATTCATGAAACCATAATTCCATCCAAACACTTATTTACTGGACTGGATTTGTAAGATTAACATAACGCGTAAGTACGCAATTGTGTTAGGTTTAAAATGTAAAATTCAAGAATCCAAGTCACTTAGCACAACTTATTTTGAGACGAGATGAAAGTGTATTAATTTAATCATACTGTTTAGGTACGCTTCGGCGAGCTGTTTAAAATAGGCTTCTTAATTAAGAAGGCTTAAAATAAATGTAGTACACCGTAGGACTTTATAGAAAATAAATATTATAGAAGTAAAGATCAAGTAGGATAATGAGCTCTAAGTTAAGCTCCAAAGATGTCATGATTTAAAAAATTAATAATAAAATGGCAAATTTTAATCCTATTGTGAGACGAATTAATACAGAAGATACAGGTTGAAAACGACGAGAGTTTCTATGAAACGTGTTTTGTTTGTAATTTACTAGCGGCCCACCCCGGATTTGCACTGGAAGACAAAACATTAATGAATTACACATACAAACCTTCCTCTTAAATTCCTCTATCTATTGGTGAAAACCGTATGAAAATTCATTCGGTAGTTTTTTAGTTTATCGCGTGCAGACAGACAGACACAAGCGGTGGAGGACATTGTTTAGTAATATGTATGGATATAGATTTCTGTTTATTGTTTCATTTAAATTATTATGTGGTTCGTTTTTCTTATTATTAGTCGTAGTAAGTAATTTATCCATTATTATTCCTATGTAAATTTTTTGCCCATCTTCTTCCTTCCTAGCCTTTTCCCAAGCTATTTTGAGGTCGGCTTCCAGTTTTACCAGATTCAGCTGAACACCATATTTTACTCAAACTTAACCTATTAAAGATCAGAACCTATTAAAACGCAAGATTCCTATAACATCACGTAAACCGCATGCCTATTGGTATCTTATTGCCTAACTCCAAATAATCCTAATTTAAATCTTAAAGCATCTTTTGCCTCTTAAACAATATGTTGCCTTAAGTAAATACCTTAGAATATACATAGACAAGCATAGAGTGCGCGCATCCCTAGTAGCTCGATGTGCCGAGCGTAAGCAAACAGTTTTAGCTATAAGTACTACGCTCGTTTACTGATTTAAGTGATTTTACGTGCGACGACGGACGTTTATGCGAAAATGTCGATGGTTCTGATATTATTAGGGTAATATTTGGTTTTGAGATAGTTTTAATTGAACGGCGCACTCTGTTTTGATACAAATTTTATGAATTTACTTATTTATACTAGAGCCTTTAGTTCATAGTTGATATGCGAGTATGAACTAAATAGTTTATTTATTTAAAAGTTATGCTAAGTTTTATACTAAATCTCAAAATATCAAAACAATACCAAACATACACCTTAAAGCTAACCCCTGTCTTAGTACTATATAACTAAAGGTAAACGTAATATATTAACCCATTGTTCTAACATAACTGTAGGGATTCTACGTTTCCATGCATTGACTGTAAACCCAGAAGATTAGGGATGCGAGTAGTCGTTTTAATTAGGGCAGGTATTAGGAAAACTCGTTTAGAAAGATGAATACGCCACCGGACGGGACCCAAGCTTAAGCTTGTTTCATCTACTCTGTTCGCTATATTGCAGCAATGTACTAAGACTACAGCTTTACCATGTACCGAATAAGATTGTAGAACTTTTCATGCTTTCACAAACGACAAATAATTAAAAATTGGATTTAATGCATTAATTTGACGAAAAAAAAATTATAAATCTTTTGGTTAAGGATTTGGCTTCCACTTAATTATTATATTGTTCATATTATTTGCACCTATTTATGTTTTACGGTTTACTCAACTAGGTTAATTTGGGAATAGGTACCTGATTTCTGTAATTTAACGGTTAAGTTAAAATCAAGACTTATTTGGCCAATTCACAATAAGTTTTTTTTATTTCCATTAGGTCTTTTAATATTAAAAGAGGATAATTGCAATATACGCACCAAATGAATTAAAATCTTTGTATATAATATTATATAAACCTAATCTAAAGTATTAATAAATAATCCAGCATGTATTTTCTTCGCTCTTTATTTGAATGAAGCATACACAAAATGTAATTCCTACCTATCTGATTTCACTCGAAAATTGCACTGCAAGGATCGAGACGAAACAAAAAGCATCCACTTCACTACGCATTTGCAAACATTACAAGCACCACTTAGCCATTTCAGGTTTATTCATTCAACGACTACCAACATACTAGTTGCAATCTCGTAATTGAATAACAAAATATGTGGAAAAATATACGTTTCCTAAAAAAATCTAGTTGAATTGAGCCTGAAGCATACATGAACGTTGAACAGCATGTTATTATTACATTATTATAATACATTATCTAAGTAACGACACTTAAAAAAAATCGTCTTTTTGAAATTGTATATCCATTTGGATCCATTTGTATATTATTTAATACGTACGAGTTTTATTTTTTTTATTATTTTTTAACCTATGGTAAAAAAATATTTTACCTTTTTTTTTGATGAATTGATACGTAGATACCAGGGTGGAGAAACAGATATAAAATTTACTCTAGAAGGCAAACAATCTATGCCGCCTAAACTAAAAGAACCTGTATCTAAGGAGATCCTTTATGAACACTTCGAATGTAAGGCAGAAATCGAATTTTAATTAGCTTGATAAATATAACACACTAATTAGGTACCTACATCGACAATACTCCTTATATATAACTCAATAGATTACAAATTCGATAAGCCTGTAGTTGTTATTAAATTAATTAGTTAACAGGTAGTTTCCTTGAGAGTGTCTTAACACAGTCTATGTAGACTACGATTATTATGTTTTAGACATTTACTTTGTGATATCGTTTAATTAATTTTCACTTGTGTTTTCAAGCTATAATGCTGATGTTAGGGAGAAGTTGTTTCTATTACTTTTACTGTATATATACCTTATTGTAAATACTTGGTCACTGGGACAATATTATTCAACTTAAAATCAGGAGGATGTCTCAAAATATTTTTAATTAGCATGGAGCAATCATAAAACTATTAATTAATTTTGCTTTGACAGATTGCTAGAGTTTGTGAAATGATGCCTAGACGCTTCATCGTACCAATTTTTATTACTAAAACGACGAGCTATGACAAGAGCGACACACATACAGACCGACATGTCAAACTTATAACACCCCTCTTTTTGCGTCGAGGGTTAAAAATTTGAGTGTGCCAATGTTCATGAACTGAAAATGCGTTCTTTGGTATTAAAAATATTGCACTGTTTACTATTATACTTATTTTGCTTTTAAATTTATCTTTGAATATGAAAGGCTACTAGCCTTTGGCAGACGAAAGGAGAACCGACACTGTTTCCATAACAAAAGAGTTCCGTTAGGACTCTTTAGGAGTAAAACCCATCTGTGTCATATTTTTAGGTTTCCATACAAACCTCTGGAACTTTAATCACCTACGCAGAATTTTTTGGGAGGGAATTATTATCACGCGTGGTCGTTTCAGCAATTAAGAGTGCGCAGTCAGCTACTCGACCCCTATAAGTGGTCTTGACACCCGAAAAAACCATTTTGTGGACTCAGCGAATGTGTTTGCTCGGCAAGGATATTTTGATACTTATGTTTGCTCAAAAAGGTTTTTAAAAAATTAATTGATGTGGGATAAGTGACGATGAATAAAAATGGAACATGATTTACTTTGGGTAAGGGTTTAAGTATGTTATTCTCCATATTACTTAAAAGGTTGAGGATAATAAATGTTTAGGTCTGTTGAATAATAAAACAACAGAAATAAGTTCTTTTCGCAGGAAAAAAATATATAAAATAATACCTACTGTACGTAAAAACCACTTTTTTTTCATTGCAAGTTACCAGAAAGCTTAAACCGTGAAAAAAGGACGTGACCAGTTACATCGCTTTACTCACACAAATAAAAACACACCTTACATTTTCCGTAAAAAAAATACAGCATACTTTGAGAGGATTTCCAAGATTTACGGAACATGCCTTGTTCTTGTGTAACATGAAAAATAAATGCGGACACGACGATTTTAGACCTGACTTTTTTCTTTGTCAATTTTCTTTGTCCAAAAGCTTTTATTACCATCCCACTCAATGCCTAAATAAAAAACGTTAGGCCTTCCTTCGAACATTTATTAGGGCACTTGGAGAGAATTCTGCATTATTCTTATTCATTTGAGGCTAGAATGGAGCAATATTACCTTTCCTAAACAAAATATATTTTTCGTACTTTCTTTTTTATTTAGGAGACTGACTTTTTATTAGGTTCATTCTGTTTATTTAACTCAATATTAATAATAAAAGATTATTTTTTGCTCGTTTATGTGTTGATAGGGAAGCTTTATTTGCAATTTTATTTCTTAGGTTAATTTTTGTTTTTCTTCATTTTTGTATATAGCTATGACTTTAAGAATATAATTTTCACATTTATCTCTACACCACCCTTGGTTTAGTAGAGAATGCCTAAAGCATTAAGTCCACTGCTATACTTTTTTTGTGCAAGAAGTTTAAATAAATAAACAAATTTTCCTTTGGACGAAGATGTAGGTATCTAATAGATTTTTCATGTACTTAAGTTTATTAAAGCGAGAGCCTCACGAATGTTCAATAATGTATCCTCCGTAACATTTGAATGACCCAATGCGTAAGGGATTTTCAAATTTTCGTGATGTCAAAACCAGGGTACGTTTTTTTTTTAAAGGTGTTCTGAATCCAGGGAGTTAGCTATGCGCGAAATCTCACAGTAAGAGTTTGTCGACAGGAAATTAAAGTTTGTGGTTTTCAACCACACGCGGCACCGAATCAACTTTACTTTGTTAAATATTCAAAAAGCCGACACACTTTCCATAAAAAACGTAACGTTTAAATCGTTTTTGTTTTTTTAAGTTATTTACGTTCATATTTCAGTTGTTATACGAGAGTACTCCACTTAATACTATTTTCGGATTAACAAAAGGGCAGCTGTTGATGTTGTTGAAAAGTTTTTGTTAACTATGTGGATTAAGTCAATGGTATTATGAGTATTAAAAAGAAGGCTTATAGCTTAGTTAACTTCAAAACAAGTAAACATGGATTTATATATTTATAAAAATAGATATTAAATTTAAATTTAATATAATATATATAATATAATGCAAATTTCATAAAATACTGATATTCATGATAGCATTACATATATTAAACTGGGAATAGGAAGAAATTCGATGTTCTTTTGTTTTGAACACCTCTTTCCATTGTTAGGTAGCTACATAATATTCTGTTTTTCGTTAAATTCCGAGCTTATTTAACAAACACTTTATATCTACGTATTTGAGGAAAAAGACTTATTTCGTTAAGGAAACGCCAGAAAAACGTTGGATAAATTGTGTGTGATAAGGATGATGATATAAGCCAGTTAGGCAGAGGCTTCTACAATAACTCCTATCGCCTTCCTTAGTATTCTTACTAATGAGCTTAGCATTTTTGTTAGGTATATTGAGCATACTTGTCTACAAACTAGAAATCAGATAATCGAAAAACAAATAGCCTAAAGCAGTTCTTCAGTTATACTGACACATTTCTGTATTAGTTTTGTAGGATTGTTTTATTCAAATGTCTTTTCATCTCAAATAAACAGTAAGCAGATCATTCATCCCCAAATCCGGAAGGGCCTCGCATTATATGACAACAACAAAGGAAATTTCAATTGTACATTAATCATACGGTGTAACGTTACAAATTTGTCATGCCACGGTTGGCGGTGTTGCGACGCGGGGCAATAATTAATGAACCCATCCTGAAACAAGTAATTAGGGAGTGGGTCATTGACGTTTTTTATATTCATCTGCACCCACGTTTATAACGGTGAAATATGGACGATGCCACATTGTTCTGTACGTGTTCATTTACATAAACAGACAATCAGAATAACAAAAGACGCTCTGATGAAAACTCATCGCCATATATCAGAGCTGGCTTCTTGTTAGAATATTTTTGTTTTCAGTTTAAACCCTGAGAGAGAATGTAATCTTTTCTTACATATTTTTACGAAATATTTCAAGTAAAAAATAGATAAGCTAAAATTGTAGAAGTTCGTAATAAGTATATAAATTTGTTTTATTATTAGTTCGATTGTATAACACTATTTAATATCGCTCAGAACTGAATTTCATCTGTGTTTATAAATATCTCATTGGATTTCACATCAATAAATTGAATGATAGCTGACACGTTATTACTAAAAGTTAATGGGGTTTGTTCATTTTCCAATAAATTTGTCTGGTGGGTGTATTAATTATTGAGCGACTCAGGTTCGCGTTCATATGTCACACCGATAGTCAATTAGCGTCGCGAATATTAACCCTCACTTTGTACGAATAAAGTCCACTTTTTATAATTACTTCGTTTAAATTTTTAATATGGTTTTATTCAATTAAGTCAGTTTACTTTCATTTAAATTTGCACGACTACGATTCTGGATAGTTTGAGAAAATGTATCGAATCTAATTCTTGTTCAATTAAAATAGGTTGATTAGCATAGTAGGTACACTTAGGACTAATCGATTAACTAATTATGGTGCTTAAGTGATTGACTTAACAAGATCTATTTAGAATTGAGAGATTAAACTTGTACCCAATAAATTCGTCTCTTAGGAATGACGCTAAATTATTTAAACAGTACTGGCTGATTTTATATCATACTATTTCACTTATAGAACGTTATTCTTTTTTCATTTTGAGAAGGTATAATATTCCGAGGATTAAATTGTAATAAAAACAAAAATAAACGCTTATTCTCTTGACATATATACCTAAACAAATTACAGTAGCTAAAGCCAGGTTTTACTCAAACTCAGTCGCTCTTGATGAAGGCATCCAGTGTGCTTAGTACGTAAGCTGACAGTGGGATTAAAGACGTACGTGGTAAAACAACTTAGCAACATTTCCATTTATAATATTTGTGTTGCAAAGTCACATACGTTCACATAATATTTATGCTAAACTCAATGGCTCAAGAATGGAGGAATATAGCAAAAAAGTAAGTGTTTTTTTAGATCAAGGTTTTTTTAAGCTTTTAAAAGCGAATAAATTTAGCCTACAGTTCTGCAGATCCGCTTGATAGTACAGGTTTAAACCAAGGTGTGTTTGTTACGTAATAACTGCAATATTGATTTTAGTTTGAAAATAGGAATTAATATTTATGACAATAGACTAGAACTACATACCTAATTGTTTTTAGAATCGTAAAATCAGTTCTAAATATTTTTATATCAAGAATTGGTTTGATTCTTTTGTTTTTATGCTCTGTGGTTTGATTAATTTTTATTTATTTTGCTTGATTTTTATTTTACAAAAAGGCTGTAGGTGTTTATTCCGCAGAATAATAACGCCATTAAAATGGCTTAAACGTTTTTATAGCATTGTCTTTACGGGTAAGCTTCTAAAATAATATCTTCGCACACATAATTACAGGCTTTTGTTGGTAATTAATTTTGAGGCAGCTAAATTTCCGCTCAATTGAAATAGGAATATCAAAGGGTCATATTGATAATTATACTATCTATTAATGATGACAACCCTGAATGCCAGTATCGTTGTTACTAAATAATGCATTGAATAATGAAGTTCCGATACTGTGGTCATTAGGTGGCCATTAAGACTATACGCTTTGTGTACTCCCTACGTAATTATACCAGTGAGAAACTCAAGAGGTATTCTGTACCTAAGACTCAGAGTATTAAGATTATACTATGTTCAATACATAAAATCGCGAGTCTGGCAATGTTCATTTGTTTAGACCAATATCCGAAGCGCATATTACATGTACCTTACCTCTTTGATAATATAATGTACCTATAATAAATTGCCGTCTCATCTCGCTTGTCTGTGAAATGTCACATAATTGTAAAACGCGAACTCGGAACACGAATTACGCATTACGTCATCAGATAAGATATATGGTAAAATATTAAAATCCCTACACGTCCCGGAAACCTCGCAACAGCTAATTATGTCGGTAATTGTATGTTTTATTGCAATTTCGTCTTTATAACAAGGCAGTTAAAGGTTGAAGAGGGAGTACCTATATGAGTTCTTCATGCGAAACGAAAGCTCGCGACATAATTGCGACTGTACCCGGAAGTTAATTGCGTGTTCATTGTCAAGCCGCGGAATGGGATGATTCTGATCGCGGATTATAGAAATAAAGGAGATAAGTTTTAACCAACGAATAGAAAAGCAAAAAGAACCAAGAAGGGACTTTCAAAATTTAATTGAGTTTATTCTTTATATAACTAGGGTCAAATCAATAGTTGCTCGACGGTAATTACTTTAGTTTCGCGTATGATTCACATGTTTTTCATATATTTATCGAGAACTCTAAAACTACCGATCGTGGTGCATTTCTGAGTGTGAGTGCATCGAAAAGCAAGGTAAGATCATTTTTTTTGAGATAAACTAATGTCCTCTTTCTCGGCACGGAGATGCCGCAAATCCTAAACGTAATTTATAAGGATTAGACAACTATCCCCTATATGGTATAGTTGCCCTAAAATTTAGAGGTCAGCACAAATGCAAAACTCGCCAATACTCTGGAAACATATAAGATAATATTTTGTACTTTCTTAAAGTTCAAAATAATAAGCCAAAGTACCTACCCGTTTTGCACTGCGACTGCACTTAGCTTTTTATACTGCTTGAAATCAAGTAATTTCAAAAAGTGAGTAAACTATCTGGCTTGGAATACCTATGTTTTTTGTCTTCCTAAGCTACTATTATCTTAAGCTGAAATAATCTTGAATTTTAATAGATTGCTAAGTCCTGGTTTGACGTAAACGTATAAATGGCATCATGAATCTTCATGGAAAGACTGAATAGTATTGTTTCTGCTGGAAACAGGATAAGGGATGAGAGGAAATTAGATGGACCATAAAGACAGATTACATCTGATATAACGCTAAATGGCCAGAATGAGCGTAAATCCGTGCTCATTAAATAAGTCATGAGGCATTGTAACAATAATTATTAAAGGCATTCTATATACAAAATAAGGAAACATAATAATTATATGAATGTAGGTATAGGAATTTATAATTTAGGAACAAGAGAAACTCGAACTTTTGAAATTTTAATGCAAAATGCTGAAGAGTGAAAGCTTCGTATTACATCCCCTTAGACTCTTCACTCTTAGTGCTAAGTATATGGCTTCTGGCCTGCTATGTAGGGTTTTGAATAACTTTAAGATATTAATATATATTAAAATTTTGAACTATATTTAAGCTTATTTCAGACTACGCTATTATATAATAGCTAAAAGCATATTATAGTTTATAGCACAACAATATCGCAAACCATACATTTATATTATAATATATATTATAGCTAAGTGTGAACGCGTTCTAAGTAAAATATATACAGGGAGCGATATGGTTGTGCTTTGTTCTTTATATAGAATACTAGCTGACCCGTGCCCACTTCGTTGGGCATAATGTTAATAATCCTTTTTTAGTACATATGACCTAACGATTTAAATTATTTTATTAATATTAAAAATTAAAATATCTATACTAATATTAAAAAAAACTACTTTTTGTAACTTAAATATAAAAGTTAGACATATGCTGTCGTTGACTTTTTTGTAGGCATTTTCAAGCTCCACATCTTTTCTCTAGAACTCAAAAATATATCTTTCATAGTTAAGGCAGCGTTCGTAAGAAACGCTTTCATTCGACCGTTTTTTCTCCGATTCACTTTGCAAAACGGACTACCACGTAAAAGCCTTTTTATTTTTCGGTTTTTTATATAACCTATGACACTCAGCAATAATGGGGCTTTCTATTGGTGAAAGAATTTTTAAAATCGGTTCAGTAGATCCCGAGATTACCCCCTTACAATTTACTTCTTTATAATATTAGTATAGATAATAGCAGTATGGCACTGATATAATATTGTAGCGTAGTCTGAAATGAGCTTTACTGTCAGTCGATCAGCAATGTTATTTTTTTATGTGTATACTGACAACTATCTATATCTTGTCTTATATATTAAAAATGCTGCACTACACCAAATACACAAGTTTTTTATAAAGTAAATAAAAAAAGACGTATAGGTTGAAATGTTTTGAAAAACAATCACAAATCACCCGTGCAAAGCCGGGGCGGGCAGCTAGTTATATTTAAATACTACTGACTATAAGAATTAATTTTAAATTATTTAGTTAAACATAATCTAACATATCTTTATGGATGCTTGACATAATAAAAACAAAGAAAACACTAGTGGTTAAAGTTTGTCACTACTTTAAACCGACCTTTTACAACGAAACAATTTTACCTCTATAATGTTACTGTCAATATATTAAAAAAAAAGAAAATCTGTTGTTATTTAGTCACGGTAATCCATTGAATTAGATCCTACATTCGTAGCTTACGTGACTGTGCTCTACAACAAGTCCCACGATGTTGCATTCACTGTCAGAAACCACTGGCGTCTGCTAAATCGAATATCAATCAATCATAATGATGACTGTGTTAGCTGATATGACGTCATTACGTCACAGTCATAGTTCCAGATTCAATTCAACTAGATTTCATGAAATGTCAAACGTAAACATGTTACATTTATAGTTAACTAGCTGTTTCCCGCGGCTCCGCCTGTGTGAATGTCGGTTATCGCGGCTAAAAGAAGCCAAAGGATATAGGCTTCTTTTCTCAGGCTCAAGACTATCTGTGCAGCATATTTCATTTATATCGGTTCAGTAGTTTAGGCGACAAACATACATAAAGACAGAGCTATTTTCGCATTAATAATATTAGTACGGATTAAATGCAAGGTATAATTTGTTCTACCGTTTTATTTTAGCTGTGTTGTTTTAAAATTATACTGGAATAAAAACTCCGTATCATTTGCTTAAAATATCGTAATAAAATTAATAAACAATTAATACCTACAAATAAAAACAGTACAAATTCAGAAATGTATTTTTTAACATTTAATTCAAAATTAACAAAATATAATTTTATGAAATATGTAGATTCTACAAAGCAATTATACAATATTTAATTTATAAATGTAAGCCATAAAAAGCATTACATACAATTAAAAACAAATTGGTACCTTATTATTCATGACAGGCTCATTAGTATTCTAATGGATGTAAAAGTTTCGAAATGAAGATTCTCGTGCCCTTTTCTTTTCAAATGTTTAATGGCTCCAACCCTCTTTATATTTCATATATTATTATAACATTTTGTTATTTCAATGTTTACATTCGTTTGTTCACTGATAAAATACCTTTTGTGTGTTATTTTTAACATTGAATTAGTTGTGTTTGATCGACTTATCGTTTGAATAAGACGTGCTGTACAACAATTAGGCAAATATCGAAGGTTCCGATTTTGTTATTTATTTTTCAATTTAAATCTTTTGTTAAAAGTTGTTGTTAAAAAATCCGGTATTTTTTGTATTATTTTGTTATGCAGATGTTGTCAAAACCTTCACATAGTTTTCACATATTTTATTTACGTACGTAAATGAAATATGTGAACATCATGTAGAGCCGACATCTACATTTTTTTTTATTCTGTGATTAACAAATGACTATAGACTCAAATGTCGAAATCCTGAAATCCCAGCGGATGGTTTGACCTGCGTGAGATCTGTGTCGGCTGTGCAGCTTTCGGCATGATAGATATCCGTCGATTGCCGACGTGCCGTGCGCTGTCGTCGACTCGTGCTCCCGGCATTATCGAGAAACGTCTGTAATCAACACCCCTTGAGAGATTAATTGATGCCGAGAGGCTGCGATGCGAGACATAAGCGTGTCATGTAGCCGGCATAATCTACATGTGAATGTAAGCAAATAATTGTCAATCTGGATACACAATGTTGTTTGATGACCGAATTATGTTGTGTATAATGATTTAAGTAGGGATTTGTTTATTTGATTTATTAATTATTATTTAAGAGACAT
The DNA here is from genome assembly GCA_932294365.1 of Diachrysia chrysitis. Lineage (NCBI taxonomy): Eukaryota > Metazoa > Arthropoda > Insecta > Lepidoptera > Noctuidae > Diachrysia > Diachrysia chrysitis. The sequence continues at coordinate 7,464,268 of OW028650.1, read as the reverse complement.
TTTCCTGTTTATAGTATTTATAGTATATATTGTAAAAATGAAACGTTTATTATAATAACAAAATGTTCAAAAAGATATTTTGTTCCGATTCTGCAAAAAATTGCCGTTAAAAATTGTAAACATTTGTAGAAAATTTCATTTTTATTAAAATATTACTAATAGTTATTTATGCGGCTTTTTATTCTTTCTAATTAAACCTTTTAAAACCTCTTGGCTGCGTTATAAAATTATTATATAAGATAGAATGAGATCAACCTGGATGCAGGGATAAGAGACATCCGCTTGAAGAGATGTCTAGCCGCTGAACGTAAGTCGTCATCTTGCATCAGACTCAGCAAATCCTTTTCTCGTTTCTCAAGAGGAGCATCGGTGGCAACCACTTCTCCTTCGAGCGATACGTTTACGCACTAGAAGAAACAAAAAACTGTCATAAAAAAAAATAAAAACAGTTAAAATCTTTTTGTGTTTTGAAATAGCTAGATACTTATGTTGCTTTTAATTTATATGAATTTTATCATCAATATGACATCAACTAAAATAGTCATTTAACACAAAAAAATAAATAAAACCATTCCAAACGAAAATTAGTATAGAAACGTCTCTCAGTAAACCATTAGTTTTAAAAACAAAACAACACTCTAGGTTACTTTTGTCCCAAAATGTATTCTTCAGATACTAGAGACTTCACCAATATGAAATTAGCTGTGGACTTAAAAGGGTTAAACGTTTTTCTTGTCTTATATTTTCGGACTTGCCAGTTTAGCTCGGCTATGGAGCACTTAGCTTATTAAACGTGATTTACGACGGAATTTAAGGTTCCGACTTTTCAGGATTTCGTCTTAAATTTTATCATTTTTCAGACTTATTCATTATAAAATTACATCTTTATTTCTTAGTAAAATAGTGAGTCGACTTTAGTAGTTATTATAGGAATGTATTTAGATTTTTACTTCTTAAGCTATGACGTATTAAAATGTGTAATTTACAATATTCGGCCGCTACATTGCTTTTATCCTTGCCTTATGTGTTCAGAGACAACGAAGGTGCCACAAAAACCTAGACTTCAGACAATGAAGAAAAGTGGTTTTCTACTTTGACCCGTCCGGGGATCGAACCTGGGACCTCAAAGCGGGCGACACCTTGAAAAGCGGTGTGTACGCCACTCGACCACGGAAGTCTTTGTTATTTATAGACTGATTTTTCCAACGCCAGATAATTTTATCCGAAAAAATATTTTGAATCTTTGACTGCTCTTCCATACAAAATCTTTCAATAAAATTCAATTCAAACGTCAATTTATACCACGAAAAAAGATATTTGGCGTTGGAGAAATCAGCCCTGATTCGAACAAAAATCTTTGTGTGATGAGCAGGCCCATTTGTTCTATGTTTATGTGTAATTTATCTATAATATGTAGGTATGTATTCAGAAATATATAAGGTTAAGGTATTCTTAAGGTATTATTGCAACATTTTCCACGTGCTCACCGTTTCATAAAATTCGGCAACCTCATGGTAACCGCTAGAGCGCGCGAGGCCGCCGGCTTCGAGCAGCACGGCTCGGGCTTCGGGGCGGTTGTTCTGCAGGAGATGGCAGCGAGCCAGCAGGAACAGGGCGTTTAGAAGCCAAACGCGCTGATTAGATGCTCGTGCCTCTGTATTATAATGTAAGCTATTATTTGTAGGATTTCATTTTAATTAAAATGTGTAAACTGTTTTGATTGGACCTGTTTAATTAACATGACAAGGAAAGGTACAACTTTCCCTGCCCATCTTTGCCTGCACCAATGATGTTGTCATAGTTTTGTTTTATGTAATCGCCTGATCTAGCCTAGTTAAAATAGTTTTTATTAAATGCACAATACACTATGTATAAATAACACAATATCTATAAATAACTTAGATAATAATCACTTTGAACATTTTAATAACCTCTTAGTTGTCCCACTGCTATGAAAAGGTCGCCACCAATTTGCTCTTTGCATTGATATTTACATTATTATATATTTTTATATTGCAATAATAACTCAAGCATATTACAGAAAAAGTATAGTCTGTTTTTCTATTATATAGCAAAAGTAAATCAATTAAGGTATTAACTTGAAAAAAGTAATACATAAAGTATTGTTTTCACATAAAATGAAACGAAAAGTTGGGTTATTTACATAATATACCTACTCGTAGCGAGTTACCAACGCGATACTTATTCCCAATGAAACATACATTGCTTCATATATATTCCATCCCTAAGGCATTATGTACTGGAGAAGCGTATAAAAAACTAACACTGTCATGTAATATATATTTGGAAGAAATAAAATCTAACTGACAAGTTCTCTTTGAAGTCAAATCTGACGAAAACATTTTCGATACCAGTAAGCCTTTTCTATAGAAGGTATTGTACTATATAAATCTGTACGACCTGATTTCAGAAGTCACATTAGTAAATCTATACTAATATTATAAAGCTGAAGAGTTTGTTTGTTTGTTTGTTTGTATGTTTGTTTGTTTGAACGCGCTAATCTCAGGAACTACTGGTTCGAATTGAAAAATTATTTTTGTGTTGGATAGTCCGTTTATTGAGGAAGGCTATAGGCTATATAACATCACGCTACGACCAATAGGAGCGGAGCATAAATGAAAAATGTTGCAAAAATGAAAAACCGTTGAAACTAAAACACGCGAACAAAGTCGCGGGGGACAGCTAGTAATTAAATAAAATCAGATAGATTTATTTTTATTTTTCTATTAATGTTTTGTCGCTTCTTTGCGATTGCGTTTATGTTTTGGTTTAAATTTAACACTGTCATACTTTATTTTAAAATAGTATCGTATTTGTTTACCTACTTGTATCTATACGGTAAGAAAAGTTTTCTACATTTTGAAATATATAAGTTTATAAACAAATATTATTACGCCGCATCTCGTTTAATTCTTGCATAGAATTGAACCTGGGTTTACTTCATATTTTAATATCGCAAAACCATTGTTTCAAAACTAGGTCATAGTTGCGTTGTTTTGCCTTCAAACATCCTAAAAATAATTCAGTCATAATATATCATCAAGTAGACTGAATACGTGACTCAGAATACAGCTTAACAGTTATACTTACTATTATGTCTGATACTAAAACCCTACTCGCACATTTCAAACGGTATAAAAATGTATAAATCTCGTACTCTTGTGTACATTTGCGAACTTTATCCATTACTTTAATGCTTTTAGCGTAGACCTACAATTTCGGGCATGAGCTGCCTTTTAATTTACTTAGGGTACTGTATGATGTATACAACTATATGTTTCTCCAACTTTTAGTAGTTTCGAGTTTCTTGTTTTGCAACTATAAGATGACAGACGGAGAAGTTTATATAAGTAAAGTGAATTAAAGACGTAGATTAAGTAAGATCAAGTGTGATGAAGTCAGTTAAATGTCAAACATTAACAAATAATACATTTACATGCTGTTGAAGTTTAAGATGTTTTTGAGCCAACTTAGACTTTCGAATAAATGTATTTAGACTTAATTATTTTCAAGACATATTTAGGTAGGTACACAAAACAAACTAGATAAGTTTGCAGATCACACTAACATTTTATATTATACACAATTTTTTTATTTCATATTATAATTAGCTTATGTAAGCGGATTATAATATGTAATAAATAATAATAAATAATAATATAAAATGTTAGTGTGGCCTGCAAACCTATCTAGTTTGCCGTGTGTACATGTTAAGGAGGATCATAATAATCATCACTCATGTAAGTTACATTCTACATCCAATTAATGAAGATATTAAGTGGACAACAAGATTGAATACTTAAATACCCATTTACATTTATAAATAGCAGGACTCGTTTCAAGTTAGAATAATTTACTTTCTCGATTTTACGGCCCGTTCATGAGCCTATAAATTGTTGGAACAGGAGTATTTTAGTGCTAACAAAGCGATAAATTCCGTTCTACAGTAAGTGTCGCAAATCTTACCGGTTTGACATTTGGAGGCGTAGACCCGGGCTTTCAATGCTTGCTTAGTATCAACATTGAGTCGCGCTAGTTCGTGCAACAAGTAGCACCGTTCTGACTCCCGTGTGCTCATCGACAAGGCACGTTCTAGTGTTCGGAGCCGAACTCTGAAAATAAACTAATATTAGCCGTACGATAGACTTTGTATCAAAGACGTGTTTGAATATTCGCAGGGGTGAATATACCCCTTCAAATATTTAACGATTTTATAAAAATCACTAACTTGGTGCCCATGTCATTTGTCTGATATTATTTCATGTGATCGACTCATAAACAATACTTAGGCTTTTTCTTAGAGTAAGCACAGACGATAACTCTAGAATTCTATAAGTTTTGGACCTTAACATAAAAAGTTTACTATAAAAAGAGTTTTTTATTATCATCAAAATTGTTATTTAATGAAATGAAATAAAATACATGATATAAAAATTATCTATTTCTTAAATACAATAGATAGCCAAGAAATTTATTATACCAAGAATGCTGCAAGCATCTACTAAGTAGGTTAATAACAGCTTTGCCGTGACCATTAATCTACCTGCCAGGCTAGGCGATTGGCAATAGGGGGAGTAAGTAACAGGAGGCCTTATCGCTTTTCCCTTGAATCCAATATTGATAATAGAAAACTTAGTTTATGGAGACTTTGGCTTATTTTAGTAGGTTATGCAAGTTTGTTTTAAGATCCGATATAACACAATGAAGCACTAGTGATATATATTCTACCAAAAAATAGTGAAAATTTAAACAGTAAACAAATTTAAAACTGAATTTAATTTTATATTTCTTATTTTTTTTAAATAGTTACGTAACATGTACCATTATTTTATTATGTATTTAAATAAAATATCAACATGGTTATGATGACCATTGACCATAACAGCCATTGACGATTGAATTTCTACAAATAGTTACATAATACGAAGAGGATAATACAACAATTACTTAGCGTCCCGAGGAGGCGCGGGCGGCCTCACGCGGAGCACGGAGTCCCGACTCGGCTCTCGCGACACCGCCATGCCCAACAGAATAAATGCCCTTCGTTCCCGGTCCGACTCGCTCATACTGTCTCGAACACGTTTCTGAACATAAAATAAGAAACATTTTTCACGGTCTACGTGACTTGGCAAACAAGTTCTATTAAACTTCCCAGCTTCGTAATACCCATAGCTGTACAATTTATAATAAAATACTAAAATGAAGTTACCTGGTCTAGGAAAGCGTTTGCAACTATATCGTGCAGTTTTTGTAAGAATTTATCTTTTCCCGGAAGTAAGTTGGCTGGTTTTCTTGTTATTTGGTCCATGCCGAACTCGGCGTGTTCTAGGCACTTGGCAGTGTCACGTTCTTCGTAGATAGATTGAGCTGTTTGTATGAGGCGGCGTGCGTCGGTGGCGTGTTGTAGTTGCGTGTGCGTCAATTGCTCTTTACGCGCTCGTGAAAGTCGAGCACGAGCCGCGGCTTCTAACGCGCGAGCCGCGTAAAGTGGCCTACGTTCACGTAGCACCGCCTAATTCGTTAAATAAACAATTAAAACTTGTACAGAGAACGTAAATAAACGTGCCAGGCTTACGTAATTTTATGCCTACATACATTTACTCACTGCATGGATAGCCGGGCTATATATGTATGTAACCATGCTAACTGCTACTGTGCACGTAGTGCGAGTTCGATCCCCGCAAGAGACAACCATTTGTGTGATTCACAATTTCTTGTTAGAAGTCCTAGTGTTATTTGTGTATGTGATTTAAATGTTTGTGAAACCCTCCGCGACACAAGGAATACCTAAATGCCTTAGCGCGGGAGCATTTTAAAAGAAAATCTAAAAAAAAACATCAAAATAGAGGTAGGAGAATACATGAACAACACAAAAGGCTGGCAAATACAAACTCCTGGAATATCTACACCGCTATATAAAACTTTTGCCGTTATTCAATTAAGCTTACATCAGCTCTACGTGGGTTCGCTGAATGCCAAATCAACTACAGTTTTAGATTTCAATCTATATAAGTGCTATAAATTTCAGTTTATTTCGGCGTTTAAGAACGGAACCGTGCAATGTATTAAATATTGTGGGTCAACGGGTCAAAGGTTAATTTATTAAGTTAGGTAGTGTAAGATCGTACTTGTCGTTTCTCTACGTCCGCAAGCGCTTTATTGGCCAATTCTTGCAGCTTTTGTGATCCTTGTTTATTGGCAGAGACCAATCGTTCGTCCTTACATAAGGCCGTTAAGAAATATTTGTCATGTGCCATTCGCTCCAAATATTTCGAAGCCATTAAGCGGGAGATTTGTTCGGCTCTTTGTTTTTCTGCGCGGGATATTTCTTGGACCTAGAATTACGGTTATTGCCAACATATATTTTATTTTTCGTTGTAAACAAAGACGTATTTATACTTTTGTGAATGAAGTATGGTTTGTTATAATACGTATCATAAACCGGTACATTTATAAAACAAAATATTTTGCGCTTTATTCAGCAGATGTCAAATAAATAAAGAATAAACTTTTTTAATAAAATTTACATACTTGACAATATGTCGAGTCATATACATAGCTTAACCGTACAAAATACACTAATATATCTTATTAAATAAATTAAATAAGCATCTTTTTAAATAATGCGTTATAAAATAAACTAAAATCTTATTCTTTTTAATTAAATAAGCGATGTAAACCTGTTGTTCTTTCTGCGGCTGCATTCGTCTGCGATGTGCTACTTTAGGAGATTGCGAGTCGACAGACTGGCGCTTAATCTCCACATTGGTTAGAAGTGCCACAGTTGTGGATAACACTTTGCTTGCCGTCTTCCCAGCACATTCCCGTACCTAATAAAGAATGTATTATATTAACTGTGCCCAGAAGGTGACGCAAACTGTATAATGTTGGACGTAATAATGATATTTAACTATCTTATGTCCAGGTTAAGGTGTCTTTGTTTATATATAATAATAATAATATTATATCTTGGGACAACTCACACACGACTATCTGATCTCAAACTAGGCAGAGGCTGTATTATGGCAACCAGACAACTGACAAACTTACTTATATATTTCTAAGTATAATTATATTACTGATAAATTACACGCAGACACAGAACAAATGATCGTGATAGTTACACAAAGATTTGTCCTGCGTGGGAATCGAAACCACGACCTCTGGTTTAGCAATCATCGTCACTAACCACTAGAACAACAGGCCCGTTATGTATGAGGGTAGATAACTATCTAAAATAGCCGATAACTATTGGCTACATTTATTTGATATTTCATTTAAAGCCTTTAATAATAATAAAGTATTAAAAAACAGAATGTTTGGCAGTAAATTACACCCGATTCTGTTTTCTTTTTACAGAATTTTTTAAAGTACACTTTTAATTTTATTTAGGTAATAATATTATGCGTAGTACTATCAAACATTAACGACAGAACCATATAAAATATTAAAAAAAACGTCTATATACATATAAATAGAAATGGAACGCACTTCTGAAATATTTTATTTACTATTAAGTAGTCCATTGTACAAAAGCCGTTTGACAAAAGGGTAGATTCCCAAACCCTTTCGTACATTTCCGTAAAATCCGCGCGATAGAGGGTCTTAACACGAACCCTATTAGTGATGTCCTTTTAAAAGGTCGAAAATGCATGAAAATAGAACAAGTGAATGTATGTTTTCATTTATGTTGATAAGTACACGTATGTGATGTTTTTAACTGTCTACTGTCCTAAAATTATGTATTTGTTTGTTTTTTTTTTTTTGTTAAAAGATGGTTAACATAAGCCAACCAACTGCCCTGTTAAGAAGCATTAAGACCCGTCAAGGCAGGCTTTTAATTTTTTATGTTTTTTTTTTCTCGATAGGTTTGGCTAGTTTTTAACATTAACATTTAGCACACCGCCATTAGGTTATTTCTAAACACCTATCTAAGGACACTTGGGTTTTTAAGACCAATAATTGTCGAAACCTTTCGTGCCGTTTGGAAGATACGAGGATATATATCTTTATTAAAATTAAAACACAGACATACCTACATACTTATAAGATACACTCGAAAAACATAACCCTTCCTTAGCAGTCGTGTAAAAATAATTCTTTAATTTTAAGGCTATTTACCCTATAAAAAAATAATAGTACCTATAAATATATAATAATGGAAAAGGATTTGGTGACAGAATCCTTTACCAGCGCTATATTTTTTATGTAAAATAATACCGTTTCTTCAGCACATCTTGCACATTCAGCAAAATCAGGCGGGAACCTCCTTACTCTTTGACCTCTGTGTGCCAATACCAAAGCACGTTCAAACGCACATTTTTCGTATTCAGTCTGCGCTCGGATTTGCAAAGCCCTGGAATTTCGAGGTTCCAATCCTAAAGGAATTAAAGAAATTATTGAAAGGTGTTTTGCCAAAATTCCGGAATCAAGAGTTTTCTTAGGAAATGCTTCGTTAAAAATGTATTGTTAAAAAAATACAATCATTCGAAATAATACCCGCATCAACATTTTTACTCGAACTAAAATAACAAAATGTTTTTAGAGTGAATTGGATTATTCTATCAAAAAACGTTATTCGGAGTTGAACTTTGTTATTTAACACTTTCATTCGTTCCAGCATTATTATATCTATTGTTCATAGGTCGACGCGGCGTTAAAAGGCTTAAAAGAACGAACAATAATGGCGCCGGCTTAAAAATACGCTGACAGTATTTTCACTGCAAACATTTTAGTTCAATTTATGCGTTTATCAATATTACATAATATCTACTTACCTAATCTGCGTCAAATTTCCTTTAAGTACTTTTTATTATGTTTGTTATTCACTTAAGCTTTGCTACTGCTTAAGAAGTTTTTCTTTTCATAAAAGCTCTTTCACTCCATTCAAACACTTTAATTTAACGTCTATGAAAATTACCCAACCTGCATCGAATAGCCCGTTTTCTTTTATACTCGAGAGTGGTACGGAACTTCATGTAAACATTTATGGGCAGTTTTTCGCGGCTAAGTGTTAATACTGGTACATAATTAATGTGTAATGTCGTACCAGCCGCTTGTGCCGCGTCTGCCAAAGCACCGGTGTAATGTGTTGATTTCGCCCTCGCCAAACTTCGACCCAGCAGGGAACGGACATCGGAACTCTATAAATAAAAAATGGTGAATGTTTACTACCGTTTCCAGACAGAAATGAGCCAGATTTTATCGTTAAAAACATGTTTAAATATGGACGTTTCATATGCGGGTAACGAATATATTATGTTGACAAAATATTTTTCTTTTATGTGATTGAAAGCTTATTCGTGTATGTTTGCGTATGGTAACGTCTGAATAATTGCCATGAATAGACACTTTATGTGTAAATCGTGCGCCGCAGAAGTATTTGATAGAGATTGGGGCGTTTTTTTCCTATATCATAAGATTTTATTGGTAACATGTTTCGTTGACTAAACGTGTTTTATTTACTGTAATATTAATGAGATCGATACGCAGAGAAAACAAAATCGTAATCGTATTTGTCTGATTCAAGGTTTACCGTATTTATTTAGAAGCCTTATTCATCTTACAAAAGTCTTACCTGTCTTAATTATTGACCTAATTACTTGAAATGAACGTTGAACTATCTTATTAATAAGTAGGCCAGAAGAAATGCATGATTTTTATTACTCTTTCTTTATCTTTAGTATTCTTATTACTTTTAATGAGAATTCAGGAATTCAGCATTCAAACCTTTAGCTTGGTGTTATTACTCCGTTCACTCACATGCGCACAAACATTTGAAGAACGTTCGCGCGCTTTCATGTCTGTTTTAAAACCGACACAGATTGGAAATGAAATCATTTGCAAATGTCGTCCTACACTTGTGCGTTTGCGTATTCGTGCGAATGTGAGTGGCCAGCATTACACTGATAACATTACCATTTTTCCTATACTGAATAAGTTAAACTCAAAAAATACTGTAAAAGACAAATACTAAAACAAATTACAAACGCCAATAACTGTCTAAACCAGATTGCTGGTATGGAAATATCGTTATGGCAAAGACAGACCAATTAGCAGGCAATTAATAAACCAACAAAGATGATTGACTTGAGTACCCAAAATATGCATGTTTTAATGTTGTTTACACTTAGACTCGGCCGATTGGTATTTCTGTTGTACGGTTACCTATCATTTTGGATCATTAAAAAAAAACCGAAATTTGAATTAAAATATAAATTTCGATAGAGAGTGTCTAGAAAATGTTGCCTCTACGAACCATAATTTGTGTAATGCGGCGTAGTAACATGTAGTGTACTTAGATTGTTGTTTTTATCATTGTTGTGTTAATATTAAAGACGACTAGGTACCTATCCAAAAATGTATTCCATTCACATATGGTTCCAAAGTTAATTACGAAAAAATGTTGGGAGGTGTATATCAATTAAATATAAAACTATGAATTATTAAATACTACGGAGCAAATTAACAAACAAACATTAACAGGTACAAAACACAACAATTATCAGCAATTGGATAATAGCTTTTAGTAGTCTTGCATCCACAACTAAATGGACACTTTGAAATATCCACCTTATTTGGTAGCACAAAACAGTCTGATTACAGTTTCTTTGTTATGTTGACGAATGTCAATAAAAATAAATTGCTTTGCATGTGGACCCTCATAATGTTCTGTCATTTCTAATTTAATTCAAAATTTGAGTAATAATAAACAAAGACGTTATAAACATTATATCCAATAAAGTCTAATTACAGGAATTAAACGATTCAGATTTAATGTATTTAAAACATTTGTGATTCTATAGCAACATACCACATGTCGTTAACGCTTAACGTCTTGTTAGTCATTGACATTTACAATGTTTTTTGCAGCATTTATGCTTTTTCGAGAAGTGTCGCTCGCGAAATATCGTACAGGATACGGTACATTGCCGTCGATAATCGATCACTCATCATACTATAGCCGCTCCGCCCCGCAATGTACGACAACTCGCACGATATTTTTCGCGTCGTCTCAATGATGCTCAAGGTTTTCGAATTCATGTAACTGGCCAAACATGCGTGCAAACCTTCGTAAGATGTATGAAAGTTTGCGCGCATGTGAATAAACGGGGTTAAATATAGACTCGTGCAGTACCCACATACATTGAGTATTTAACAATCACACTGATTGCTTCGCAGTATTTGACGTCAATTAACCGACGGTTTTTGTCCCACAAGGGAAATTTTATCGATGCTATTAGTTTTTTAAATTGGTTTGATAGTTACAATGAATGTTAGTTATTAGAATTTTAATTGGAAACGCTTTAGATTTTAGTCTAGTAATATTATAGATATCCATAAGTCTTGTATATATACATATACGTACAAGATGTACGTATATGTATACATATACGTACAAGATGTACGTATATGTAGGTACCTAATTATTTAAATTCTTCTTTAAATTCTAAGCCTGCTGTTAAAATTAAAAGATGCCACTTAGTTTGCCAATAATCAGGTTTTAATAATGCTTTTGGTCCAAAATAATGGTGTTGAAATAGAAACACGCATTCGTCGAGTTAGATAACTTCAAGCAAACGTTATTAACGCTTAAAATACGGTCTATCACACGTCAGTAGTGACAACGACTTGCAAAAATCAACCTTATGTGTTCGAATTAAAGGTTCTATTAATATCTAAGTGGTAGAACAAATATTTGATTGACTGTACGTATAATTGCATGTTTACCGTTTGGAAATGGAATCTAAAGTTGTTTGTTTTTAACTTACATTCCATCGCAGGGCCTCGTTGTATGCTAGTAGAGATTTCTCGAACAGTTCCAGACGCTGTAAGTAATTGCTGGAACATCAAAAAACTTTAGTGAGCCTTACTTATGTTTTGAAGAAGTAAATCAACGGGGAATATGTGTGGGAAAGTTAGGCCATAACATGTCAGGTTGTAAGCAGTATTCGGTATTTTCTACTGACATTATGGAAAGAATATTTATTTTATTTCTCGTTGAAAAAACAGTTCTAAATCATGACCGATAGAATTTTTTATAAGGTGTCAGGCGGTCAGAATTATCAGATCGAATTAAGGTTGAATTTTTCAAATCATTGGTTTTCATACAACCAAACATTTCTGTTTAGAAAAGTCGGTCTGTTTATCAGTTGTACATATTGCAACAGCCATGCCAAATTTACGCGAAATATAGATTTGGCACTAATTCTAAAACTGCTGATGCCATTATAGGTCATAAAATATAAAATACGGTGTACCGACTTCATCCAAACCACAGAGCAATAAGCTTTATTACAAGTATTGTGTATATTCTACCATGTTTAGGTTACATTGTTATGTGTGCTTCAAAACAATAGTGAAATGGCGACAGCAGTCGAGAGTTCATGAACTCTACTACTGCGCTATATCATACAAAATTCAAGATACCATGCATTACTAACACGTAATCCTGTAACTGTCTTACTATTATTTTTATTATTATCTGTATCTCTCTTTTTTCACGGGTTACCCTCAGTATCGAGGATACCCGGTCCTTTGAAAGGCTTACGTGGGGACACAGGTCCAACACGCAGTGGCCTTGTTGAGAACTTTACTCTAAACTGGGATGGGGCATCTACTAGGGCCCATCCACCTCTGCTCTATGCAAGAACAGATATGAACGGTCCGAAGTAGATACAAAGCTATTGTAAATTATGAATGAAAAAATGAAAATTTAGGCTATGTGTAGGTCAATGTTAGTGGATTGGTTATAAGAACTAAATCGGAAAACTATGGCACCTGCCTTTTAATACATGTCAATGCAATCAAATAGGCAGGTGGTGACTCGCCAGCTCACCAGATGGGCCCCCCAACATAACCGCCACGGTAGGCAGCAGGAGGCAACACCAGTGCGAGCGGCTAGGGGTGTCGAGCGGTGCGGCCCCGATTTCACCATCGCGGGTCACAGTAGCGGACCCGGAGCGGGTTTCCTCGCTATTACGCCATTAGACACTTCCACCCCCGAGCATATAGCTCTAGCGACCCCTCTCTAGCCAGCCAGTTAAGGCAAGAAAGAGCTGGGAGCCCTCCTAAGGAGTGACTCCCTGGAGCACTCAGGTCCGTTGTGTCGCCACTCACAAACAGCTCGCCACAAGCTGCCCTGCGGATGTATGCTCCTACATAGACCTTAAGATACATTTTTTATTTATATCTCAAAGTTGAAAAAAGCAAGTTAATATGCCCTCAGGTATTGCGTTATTCTCATGATGAGGTAACGGCTTGCCCCGAGGGGGTTATTATTATTATTATTATTATTATTATTACTATAGTTTAATATTTAATTTAATTTCTTGTGTTCACTCGCAGTTTAAAAGCATATAGAGTTTGAACGGGTCCGCGCACTATCGGTAAAAAAACTTTTTTTTTAATTATTATTCGTCCTTGTTTTCCAAGAATCATACTATTTACCTAATTGAGTAATACATTGACTTATATTTGAAATAAAAATAAAGTAGGTAGGATGAATATGTGGGGTTGCAAAATATTAAAAAAAAGTTTTTGGATGTAAACGTAAATCGCGTTAAAAACGTTTGTTCTTGCACCTCAGTAAAATAAACAAGCTCAACAAATACACTTCGTGTTAGAACATTCTAGAGCGCACGACTGTGGCTGTATTAATCAAACCTACCCTCGCTCTCGAAACACGTTCACCGCATTACATATAGGACGCTCTTCCTCTAATTTTGTAGCCATTCTTCCCAAAACTCCTTTTGACTCTCTCAAGATACAAACAATCGTACGACATTACACCGACTGAATATTCTCAACTTACGAATTTGTGAAAATCTAGGTGACCTCGATTGTATGCAGTATAAAATTTTGTGGTTGGCGTCGATTCTAAATTATGACATAAAAGGAATTAAATTTTAGTATCTGTTGTTAAGTTTACGATGGAATTTATAGAGGATAAAATTCATGTTGAGAATTTTGTGCCCATATTTAATTGTAACATTCTTATCTATGTATGTTTGACTGTAGAATAATATTATACTTCCTTATCATGTCTTTGTTAAATATTTTCCTTTAGTTTTAATTTTATCAGTTTTCTAGTATGTTGGTTTATCCACAATTTTCAAAATTAGTCCATTCTGAAATAAGTCAATGCTTTTAGTAAATTGAATTGAACCCAAAGTAAGTACCTAGCTAAAGCACTTGTGTTATGGAATCAGAGACAACGACGGTATCATAAACACCTGGACCCGAGACAATGTAGAAAAGTGGTTTCTACATTGACCCGTCCGGGTATCGAACCCGGGACCTCAGATCTGGCAACACCTTGAAAACCAGTGTGTACGCCACTCAACCACGGAGGTCACCAACTAAATTCTGCAGCTTTAGAAAACAGAAACTAAACACGCTTTGTAGCCTGTTCAATAGAAAAGAGTGCAGGTAAAATGCTCATATATAACTAAATGTGCGAACATCAATACGAGTCGTACTAACCGTCCAAAAACCTTTCACAGACAAATGTAAAGGTTTATTGTTATTCATCTCACTCGTAAAATATCTTTGTCAGACAATTTCTTGTCTTTAAAATGGAACTACTGTAAGTATTAAGTCTTTACTAAGAAGTTCAAACTTGCAACTCGAGATGCGAAACTTCGTTTACGAGAAGATTTTAATGTTTGTTAAGCTAGACTTGTTTTTCGCAAACATTCGATACCTACATGCTTTTATAAAAGTTTTAAGACTTGCGATAGAATGATTTATGTGTTTTTAAGCCTAATTTATATACCAGTTTTTTTGATATGAATAATAACGATTGAATGAGTTTTTTTGCAAAACTAATTCGTTCTTCGATAAATATTTCACAAACTGCCAGGTAGACAGTGTGCTATAGTCATTATAATAAGCCAAAGGAATTGAAACCTTTTGAGCATAGTATTTTTTCACGTACCGCGCATTTTTTATTTTTGACGATAGCGTCTTTTAAGTCGATAAACGCCGATCGATGAACGCCGGCTGCACGCACGAAAAAGTGTCACGTTCTGCCTAAGCCGAGCACGCAAGCGATAGAGAGGCACGATCGGCCTAAGCGTTCGGCTTGTGACGGTATCACGTAAAATTATCGTCCGTATTTAAACTCATTGCGATATTGATAGACTATATTGCCACCAGATTTATATATATATCACAACTTGAAAAATGTGTAAATATTTCAAATACATTTTCTCTCTTTAAATCAGCTTTTCCACTATTTGATTTTCTAGTTCATAAACTTTCGACCAATCACAAGATAATCTTAACAATATTGGCATCGCGTCACAAAACTTAATAGCGTATGTCTTAGACTTACTTGGATCATTTGTTACTCGATGAGCTGCGTACAATGTCCATCCTTTCCCTTTTTAAATCATTGGGTACAAAGAACATTATGAAAGAAACCTTAAAGAATAAGGAAGATGTCTTTTTAACCCCCAACGCAAAAAAGAGAGGTGTTTTAAATTTGAAGTGTCTGTCTGTGGCATCGTAGCTACTAAACGGATAGACCGATTATGATGCGTTTTTTTGAAGTGAAGCTGACGTGACTAGTTTGTCTGTTTAGCAACTTGGAAGATATATTTTTTTAAATTCGACGAGGGTTTCCTGAATTTTTAATTATGATTGGTTTTTGTTATTTATGGTATGAGGTTACAGGACTAGACGTTGCTAAATACATGAATCCCTTTGTCAATTACTATATTAAATTAAGTAAATATCAGATATTTGTAACTGTTACGATTTAGGTATACATATTAAGTATTATTAGTACTAGCTGATGGAACACATAGCTTTAAGTTTGTAGGTGAAGAGTCAACCTCAATATATAATTATGTAAAGTTATAGATACGCGTTATGGGAATAGATTCTTGAAATACTAAACTGAAACTTTACCTATTACTATCCTATGAATATACTCGCAAGGAAACGTCTGGCAGTTTCTAGTGGAATATGTAATACATCAGACGTTATATTGTAACGCAGCGTGTGACGAGCGCGTCTCAAACCTTTATATTATAACACGTATTATAACTCTGCTATAAAATAGCAAAACAGGGAAAGTCGCTCTGTTTAAGTTCCATAGAACTTATGGGAAGAGTGAAGATATGTTATGGGGGGATCTTATACGTAAATTACGTATGTATGTGGTCGGATTTACGGTGGCGTATATTGTGTCTCATGGAGTGTTTCGCTTTTAAAGGTGTCTTTTATAATATAACTAGCTGCCTGGCCCGGTTCGCACCGGGTGACGTAAGATTTTAAAAACATTTTTTTTTCGTTCTGAAAACCTTTTCTTACTATTTTGATAATAATTCTTATAATGGTGGGCCAACACTTTTTTTTTTTGTCAAATTTATATGGCAAAACAACGTTGCCGGATCAGCTACTTTTTTTTAAACTTTATTACCCATATAACCCTTTAAACTATAGGTACCTACATTAGACAAATAAATTGTTGTAAAGTAAATAAAATTAATACCTAATGATCGCCAAGTATTCTTTAACAATCTGAGGGGTTACCCTAGGATAACTTTTAATTCTAATATAATGCCAATAGAAAATTGTAATTAATGTAGAAGGCACACAAACGACACTGTACAAAAAAATACTGCAATTTTTTTTGATTCTAGTTAGTTCCTTCCATAGGTAGATAGTATTTTTTTTTCTGAAGAAAACTGAATCACGTCTCCGCTTAACTAATATCAATTTTGCATAGGCATTGTATTGGAATTAAAGTTAATTGAAGAGTAAGGGCGCTGTTTTGGTCTGAATAATCATATTATAATTACAAAGGCGACCTATTAGTGTGATTACAATGAAGACGCTTACAAGGATCCTTCAGCCGTTCACATGGAATGGTTCGCTCTATATAACTGTGTATCTCTTGAATTTAGTTAGACTCAAGTAAGGCTGATTCTGACACGAACACATCAGTTAAGTACCCAACGGGACTAGCTGTCATCCGTAAATAGCGAGCAGGCTTCAGCTGGCAGGTTTTGATACAGATTCTCGTTTCGGTAGAACCCAATATTTCGTACAAACTTTGCTTCTATGTAGAGACGAATGAATATCTAGAGATAAATGAATTTTCTTGAATAATATTAGCAAATATTAAAATTATTAAATTACAATTAGCAAATACTAAAAGTTATATAATAATTACTAGTTTTATATAATAGCTGTTGCCCGGCGGCTCTGCCCACGTTGGTGTCGGTTATCGTGGCAAAAAGTAGTCTATGTCCTTTCTTGACATAAAAGCTTACCCCGTACAAAGTTTCATCAAAATCGGTTTAGCTGTGAAAGCGTAATATATAGACAGAGTGGCTTACACATTTACAATATTAGCAAATTTTTAGAAGGTAGCTATAATTACAAGCAATAGATACGTTGGCCGTAAATAAATATACAAAATTACTAATAAAACTCATAAAAAAAAAAATTAAGTACCAACTAAACTTTAAATACTAAAATAATAAATCAAATATTCATTGAATTCAAATCATATTATTCTTGAATTAGTATTTATTGCAGAATAGTATCTAAAAACCTTACTAAGCTACGGTTTTAATATATCTGAGTTATTTACTTAAAAGGATAAAATTCACAAAATTTAGAAATTAAAGTTTATAAAGATAAAGTTAAATTGAATTTATTTACATTTTTTATTTATTAGCTACTTTATTTTATTTAAATAGTTTTCATATAAGAATTTGGTACTAGGTGCAAGTACTATAAAACATCTTATTACTATCGACTTAAAGAGGTGAAAAACAAATCTATACTAATATTATAAAACTGAAGAGTTTGTTTGTTTGAAGGCGCTAATCTCAGGAACTACTGGTTCGAATTGAAAAAATCTTTTTGTATTGGATAGTCCGTTTATTGAGGAAGGCTATAGGCTATATAACATCACGCTACAACCAATAGGAGCGGAGAATAAATGAAAAATGTTGCAAGAATGAAAAACTGTTGAAACTAAAACACGCGAACAAAGTCGCGGGGGACAGCTAGTAAAAACATATAGCTACAAATTATTTTCGCTTTAATAAACTAAATATCAACGTAGAATTTGAATATCATAATTATGTGTATCTTAGGAGAACAAGTTTGACCTGTGTTAAATATAATGATTACACTTCGCCCCTGACATATAAGACATAAATAGTCTGTCTAACACTCGACCCCTTCGATGAATTGAGGCGTTATTTATGCTAGGCTTCAATTTCTATATTTTATAACAATATTAGATATTATTATAACTATACATATACATATTCGGTACAATAGGGGTGAATAGAAATAAATGGGGTGAATATATAATATAGAATAGTGTTTTAACATTTTACAGATTAAAGGTTATGTGGACTCTAAACTGTTTAAAATTAAAATTAAGAGAAAGCTGTTGTTTTTTGTAAAATATTATGCATGCCACACAATAAAAGGTAGGAATTATTTTCCAAAGTTGTTACTATTCACCCCCAATCATATTATTTCACCCCATTTTACGATTCATATACCTTATCGCCGTTTTATTAACCCCTAAAAAGGTCATCTGTCAAATGTCAAATGTGATTGGTTGACCAAGTAATGGTCAACCAATCACGATAGATCACAATAATTTTGACAAAAGATTATTTTGAGCAGCCTGATACTGGAGGTTACATTACTGTAACCGTTTAACAGTTTCATTACAATTCAATTTTTTTGCGAAAATTGTAATTTCATAAATTCTGTTCTTTTAATTTAATGTTGATAATTCATCCAAATAAACACTGAACATCTGATAACCGGGATCTGTCCTATGAAGTGTCAAAGCAAGTTTAGTTGAAAACTATAAATGCAATTATATCTAGGACTGTCATACAAAAGCCATTGTTGCCGTTGTAACCATGTCCCAGTTTAAGGCAATCCTTCTTTGTCACTGAAATAATCGTCTTAAAAATCTAAAAAAGCTTTTAAATATTCTGAAGTTCGGGACTTGTCTATAAAAAAATCTCTATCAGTCGTCCTATACATTAACATACAGCAGATGCATAACTATAGTTGGATCGTGGATTACTTAATGGACAGTCGATTGTCAACTGGCAAAGCCTACACTCGTATTTTTGCAGCTGAAAATCGTACTAAAAACCGTTGAAAGTTAAAATAGCACTATTATAATGTTTTACGATGGATGTTCGGTTATTTTTGTATGCTATTTTATTATTGGATAGAATACAAAATAATAAGTAGTAAAACGATTACCTATACAGCGTGTTACCGAAAGGTTGTATATATCTACAACGGGTGCAGAGTACATTTGGTAAAGAGTCGGTTTACAAAGCTTAAAATAAGTTAATTGAATAATTGATATCCAATTTTCGCATCGATTATTCGACACCTAAAATCATAGTAAATGTGTCACCACACTATGGGGATCAATATCTTATAACGGCACTTACCTACTAAATGTTAAAAAACAGCTTCAGCGATCTGGTTAAATATGATTATGGTGTTAAATAATTAAATATATAATAAAGTAAATAATTAATGCAAAAAATTGGATATCAATTATTTTGCTAACTAATTTTGAGCTGAATTTTAGTAAACCTTTTACGTCTTTTGGATAGGTATACCCATTCTGTAACACCCTGTAGACATAAAATACCTTCGCTCTCACAACTCATGATTGAATAGGTTATGAAAGAAAAAGAAATAAAGAAGTGTAGGAGTATAACTTTATATTAAAGTACAGTATGTTTGGTATTTACTGAATCTTTGTATCTAGTTACTTTACAGAGCATCTGCGTATGTCAGGTGTCAGTTTATTCTGCTCAGACGTTTTTTATCTCAAATGTTTTATACGTTTTCAGACGTCTCGCCTTCAAGAACTAGATACTCTACCTTTAATTGTATTACATCTATTGTTTGAATGAATTTGTTGTCGACAAACAATTGCGAATCTTTGAACAAATCTTCGACTTATTACACCCCTTTGCAAAAAAAACGGGCACTATGGAAGTTTGTTCTTTTGAAAGTATTTTGAAATTATGATGAAGTCTCGGTTTTTCAACAATTTTAAACCATATTTTAATCACAAAATTTCTTGGAATCGCCTTTCTTTGACCTCAGTCTTATTCCATAATCATCAATAAGTACGCAAAAACATACAAGTAATTATAAATTAATCACACCAAAATTACTTTATAAAATATCACACAATAAAGTACGAACATTTTAGTAAGGTGCCCGTTTTTTGCAAAGAGGTGTATTTGATGTATGACCAGCGCACGACCGCATTACTTCAGACCCACTTGATATTCACTGATTCAAATAGAATTTGGGAAATCAAGCATGGAACGCGAGCCTATTTTCTATGTGAAACTCTTTCAAGTGAATGCAGACCTAAATATAATGGACAAATGGTCTTGTGGAGGTAAGATCAAACATCTTATGATGGCTGTCATATTTCAGTCAAAGTGAACGTTCAGAAAGGCATCAGTTACAAACAGCTTTAGTATCTAAGTTCTACGAAAATTACAATAAGTTCCTTAACCTACCTATATTACTTTACTACCACAAGGTTTAAATAAAGAGCTCAGAGAAGACCCATTTAAAGTCTTCCCAAGGATGTGGTCAAATGAGCGTTGCATGGGCATGGCTTCTGGATTGGTCTTTCAGAGGTAACAGAAACCCCTCTTTATTTGCTGATGGTGACCAACGGGGTGGTTTTAGCGTGGTCAAAGTACCACACTCCTCGAGTTTATAAATCCCTACAAGGCCGGGAGCCTGTTGAAGGTTTCCTCCCACAAACAAAAAAAGTTTAAGTAAAGAATCAAAATCGCTTAACATAGTAAACACAACAAAAACTTAATTTGTATTTCTTTTATCGTTGAACAACAGGCAGTAAACATCACTCAAATTTTTAGGTTAAGCAAGTAATTTTTAAGATTAATATTAAGATTAAAAGTTCCTTAAGCCAAGTAAGAAGTTGTTTCTTTAAATAAATTGCAATATTTTAATTAAAGTTTACTAGTAAAGCCGAACGCTTTCAAAGTTTCCTTATTAAGTAAAAGAATTAAGTTCTGTGTTCCCAGGAGAAGCATGGGAAGGTTTGTAAAGATGTAGATTGTGGATTAGGGTCTGCCTTCAGACCGCCATTTTGATAAGGACCACGCATCGAGAGGATAGGGAAAATTGGCTATCCTTATACATAAGTAGGTACTTGCACAATATATTAGATAAGTACTTCAGCTTCTTCATGAAATCAATAAGTTGTGAAATGTTTCACAATAACCTTTATTGTTGGTTTTTTATTACAAACTTGCTATGTATGTTTATTTAGGTCTTCTTAAATTCAAATCTTTCAAGCTAATTTAGAACCACTTCTTGACATCCGTCTGAGATGAAATTTTGCATACTTATATAAGTTTAGTGACAATACAATGTTATGGCTTTCCACTACAAACTTTCGAGCTGACCTGATGATGAAAGGTGACCAAAGAAACTGTATACCGAAACTACGCAATCCCATCGTGTTTGGACTTAAATTATTTATCTTCACGAGGACTTTATACCTAGCTAATTTCAAAGCTTGTGTTTAAAAAAATATTTTTAATAAAAATTTATTATTTAATAATATATAAAAATAAAAAAAATATTTTTCAAATCTAGATGAACGGATTCAATGTCATTTTTGTCAAAACCAACCAAAATTGTGTTAGGTTTATATTGGAGAAGCTACCAAAGAAAATTTTGTACATTAATATATCAAATTGATGTGAGCCCGTTTTATCGAGTTTTGTATTGCTATATCTTAGCGATTCCTTATCTTTACTTCCGAAGTTTGATGAAATCGTATTTGAATATAAAGTAGGCAAAATTTAATGACGAAGAATTTTTGCATTTCCCAAAAATTGAAAGGAATTTAATAATAACGGCGAGAGTTTTTTGATATCGAGTTATTTTATTTTGAAGATAAGTTTGGTTTATATAAATGGAATAAGAGCGTGCATAGTTTACAAGTATTTGAATTACTTACACTGTATTGCATATTGTGCCCTATTTTCTCACGATATAGTTTTAAACACAATCCTGTGCCCTTACTCTCCAATTTAATTTTAATTACATTACCAATGCCAGTGTAAAATTCCTATTTATTTAGCAGGCACACAAACAACGTACAGTGCAAAAACACTCTCGATGTTAAGATTCCAGTCAGTTCTTTCCATTGACAGCATATTTCTTTAAGAAACCTATATCTCTTGTCTGCAAAACTAATATCAATTTTGCATTGGCATTGTATTAAAATTAAAATAAAATCGGAAAGTAAAGGCACTGATATCTTAAAAAAAACTTAAGTCTAGTACCTACTGCGGAACTACATAACTTTTTAAAACATAGACATACATGACATCATTTAAAACCAACTTTATAATACCCTCTACAGTCCTCTTCACTAAGTCACAAAAGAAAGATCTTTTGTTAGTTTTTATAAAGAACGATGTCTTACTTGGAAGACAATGAATAGAATTGCTATTTTCCTGTACTTAATGGTATGCAAACTTTTAGAGACAAGATTCGTTCCAGCATTGGCTTCTATCCAATACTGCCTTCATTATTCCTTACTTGGTTTTGCTAGACCAACTAACAATTAGCTGTCACATAAACTTTTATATTGATGATTTTGTAACCATTAATAATATATATTTAGGCCATCAGTTTGATATTTAATATTACTAAGCTTTCAATAAATTTGAATAGGCCAATTATTTATATTTTTTGTAATTATTTCTAGTCGTAATATTTACTTAAATAACTAAAGAAAGACACTACTACACTAGTCAGAAATAATATCTTGGGACAACTCACTCACGATCCCAAACTACGTAAAACGTGTTATGGCAACCAAACAACTGATAAAAATACTTGTATATTTTTAAATACATACAGATTATTATAGATAAATTACACTCAGACACAGAACAATATGATCATGCTCATTAGACAAAGATTTGTCCTGGGTGGAAATCGAACCCACAACCTTCGATTTTGCAGTCAGGGTCACTAACCACTACCAAGAGGCCAGTCAATGTAATGAAATAGCTGCGTTTAGAGTTAGAGTTTTTTAATTCTAAAAGTTAGAATAGAGATTTTATTATAATAGGTAAAGATTTAAAAATATAAAGGTACGCTATTGTACGTGCATATTTTTATTTTGAGTTTACATCAGGGAAACATAAAATCATCTTTTCCTAACGGTCGTTTTACGGAGCGCTAAACTCGCCAACAACAGCTCTTTTGGTTCAAAAAAGACCGATGGCTCTTCACTCGCAGTACGTTTAACAACAATAGTATGTACTGTATACATGTTCACTCACATTAACGTGGCTTTAGCCTCCCGCAGCCGTAACATATTACCCACTTTGAGGTATTTTGTTACGTATTTCTGAGTAACTTTACAAAACATAACGCACCTGGGTATTGTTAGCTGTTGTTATCGGTGTGATAAATGATAGCCGCTTGTCGTTTGGAATCAACTTTGTATGTTTATTGCGTATGTGTTTCCTTTGTTAGGCTGATTGCGGTCTGAAAATTGTAAGTAGTTTGGTGACAATGTACAAGTAATTAAATAAAGCTTGCTGCGGCTTCTGTACACAATTTATTGAAGTTCGAAGTTTGAAGAACTTCTTTGGATGCAATGGCCATTTTTGAGATGGGTAAAAACAATAAAACTCGCGACACTGTTACCGTTACCGACACCTCTGTATATAAGTACATATGCACCTACATGTATTCAATTTTTCACTTCTGTCGGCCACTACTTTTTGTTTTCTTTAATAAGGGCTTGATATAATAATATAGTTTTTAAAGAACTTGCTAGTTTTAAACGTACCAATTTGAAGTAGGCAGGTGACATATTGTTAGCAGTTATAGGAGATTAATATTACGTGACACGTGTTAAGAGTAGTAGGGGTAATATAGAATTGTTATAATGCAACAGGCTAATCCATCCTTAATTTTTCATTATTGGTTCCGAAAAAATATATACATCATTGGAAACTGTAGTAGGTAGGTACTAATCATTATTTAAAATAAAATAAAAAAATATGAACAACATACCTATCTAATTCCTACGACAAAATTCGGCAAACATTTTCCTTAAAATTTTCAACAACTTGAATAACATCATAACCTGTGCTGAACAATATTCAAGCCATTTTCATTTAACTTAAAGTGAGAAAAATAAAAATTTCTTTTTTAATAAAACTAGGTAGTTTAAAAAAAATACCAATTAGGCTGCGCTATTAATTTCGTCGCTTCTCCGTCCCGTTATCTATTGAGTTACGAGCAATTTCGATATCAATTTATCACACCGGTAAATTCAAACTGATATTGCCTTGCAGATTTATTAACTGCTTAACGCGAGGAGACTGAAATGGCATTCTGAAAATTGATAAGCAAAAATCAAAATCTCATTTATTTAAAATAGGCTACAAAGTAGCACTTTTCAAATGTCAAAATAATAAAATGGACAGTACCTCGATTTGCCTACCCTACACCGCTTCCTAAGAGCTCTATCTGTGGAGAAGAAACGGCGCAACTAACTCCACAGCAGTACGCTGTCTTTCCAATAACAATAATACAAAAATATAATTTAGGGACCGCGCCAAATAAATAAGCTTCTGAGGTCCATTATGAAATTAAAAGTATAATCTACACAGACCAGTCACCGCAAGCATCCTATAAAAACGCATTTAAACTATAATTTACTGTATTTTTAATCAAAACACTTCTCAATTCTATTTCTGTCCGTTTGTATTGATTATGGTTTTCTTGTTGATATAATGCAATGGCACACTCTAACACATAGGACTTAGTGGTCAAACGAATTGGCATTTATCGAGTAAAACCCCGGATTGCCGCTGGCGTTCTTAATTGAAAACCCCAATAACGCTTTAGCTGAGTTGAGAATTAAAATCTAACTAGACCTTTACGTAACCTTTTTTAGGTTTAATTTTATTTGTTTATTTTGTATCAAAATTCTTGTGTAGATACTAAAAGCCTGGGCTTGAAATGTATATAAATGATACTGTATATACTATATACATAGTTTAATCTAATAGTAGATACATGCTAATAAATTGGATTTAAACAATCACTATAGTTTTTTTTTTTTTTTTAACTACTCCCGCTCTAAGGTAGCACCCAGACTTGGAACAAGCATTTGTGGGGCACACAAATGCTTGTCCCATGCGGGGATCGAACCCGCGGCACGTCGCGCACAGAGGTAATTGGCCTGGTGACCTATACCACTCGGCTATCCGTGCAGTCAAAGGTTAGTACTTAGGTTTCCTTTGTAAATACAAATCAATGGATTATATTTAACTAAAGTCGGCTATCACATTTTCAAAGTAAGCAGTGACGAAAACGCATTATATTCCTATTTAAATAAACACTGATCCAAAACGATGTCATTGTTACTTTAATTTTTTTGACTGCTAGTTTTAATTAAAAAGCCTATTAACCTAAGCCCATTCAATAGGTACAAAACATGTCGTTTTTATTTCCTGCTTGTAAGGTTTCTAAGGAGATTATTAGAAACCTTACAGACTCGAATGAACTCATTGATATTGAACACAGCACAAAGGATTAAAGATACGATAAAAGAAAAAAACGTGAAAAAAAATGTATTTAAATAATATACACATAATTATGCAGTTAGTACCTAAGTATATATCATGTTATTTTATTTCGATGATATTCAATAATAACAAAGAAAAAATATTTTCTAATAAATACCATACAATTTTTTCTTATATATTCGACAGCAACATTTTTGTGGATATTTAAATATCAACACTGAAATTAACATAATTAGCGCACATTTACTTAAGTGCTTAAATGAGGTCTATTCCTGATATGTAATCATAAAGCTTAGGTAAATGTTATCAAGAAGGATTATGTGACATAAAAACCTCCAAAGTTTGTAAAAACATCTTGAAAATGTTTGTAAGGTTTTATGGCGGCAGCCGTAACCTTTGTAAGTTCACGTAACAATAGACAGTGCACCCTAAAATGGGGTAAGGTTAAATAGCGCCCATTTGTCCGGCGTGCCGTGAAAGGGTCCTTTGGACAAAGTGAAGTCTTAACGAGGTCTGAACCAACGAAACAATTGACTACCTGTTATCTTTTAACCCACTGATAGAGGTAAAGATTGATGGTGTTACAAAATTTTTTAAAACATGATTAGATCATCAAAAGTTAGCACCTACACAAAAAAACTTAAAGATTGTTTTTGCGTGAAACGATATGTAGTGGATAGGGTTATCGCTTCTACAGGTTTTTGATAAGTAAAGTCAAAAAGTAGATTTATAGAAAATTTTACCTTCTTTTTATTAATTACTAGCTGCCCAAACTGGCTTCGCACGGGTGGTATGAGATATTTTAAACAATTCCATACGTTTTTTATTCCTTTTTAAAAACCATATCCTTACAATAAGGAACACAACAAAATAATAATTATCCAATTTGGTGCAGTCGTTCGGCATTAACGGCGTGACCAAAGGTTTATATGTATATAATGTATATAACGTTATATAGATAATCTGTAGTATGTGTCTAGAAAATGTTTAGTAAAAATTGTTGTTGTTGATGATGCCTAAGCCAGACCCACGTAGTAAAAAGATTTATATTTAAAAGTTAAATTATAACATTTTTAATTTTCTTTAACGGCTTTTAGTATTAGCTTTACTAAGCCCTTGTAAGATAGCAGTTGAGGTTATACCGGAAAGTTTGGTGCCTACTGCGATAAGCTGCACTGCAACATACTAGTTTAATTAGTACTTGCATATCCTTATTTATAAGGCTGAAGAATTTATAGTCTGTTCGTGTAATAACTTCCAAAACATTATGCCGCGTGAAGATAATATTATTACAACGGACGACGCTGAATTGTCTATTGTGGCAATCAAAGCTACGTTGCATTATTTGATAAGTTGTGTAAATACTACCGTAAATAGAATTTGTAATCCCATTTGGTAGGTGCCTCAAATAGTCCTTCCGTCGCAAGACGAACGACTGATTGGAGGGTCGCCGAAGGGGTGGAAACGCTGTCAGATCATTTATATATCCGTTATAGCGTCTCTACTCAATCCTCCAATGGGCCGACGGAGAGACTGGTGAGCGGGGGGCAGGGCCCCCGCTGGGCCCTTAAAAAGCTCAACAGGGAGCTCCTCGAGGAGGCCGCCATTGTTCTGACTTGGGAGCCACCGACGTCGGAATAGCCGACTAATGTGAACGATGAGGCTCTGCAGTTTCGGCAGTACCTTACTATGTTATGTGATGCGGCGATGCCTCGCATCCGCAACAGCAGACCTAGGAGGACGCAGGTGTACTGGTGGTCGCAGGAAATCGCGCGATTGTGCTGCGATTGCGTGGCCAGGCGCCGCCAGTATGCCAGGTTCCGCCGGAGACGTCGCCGCCCTGACGACGCTGAAGTACGGGAGGCTGAACTGTACAGTGTATATCGGTCGGCCAAAAAAACTCTGCAGCAGGCCATCAAAACCGCCAAAGAGACCGCTCACAAGGAGTTACTCGCTGAGCTGGACAGAGATCCGTGGGGAAGACCGTACCGTTTGGTAAGGGGCAAACTTCGCCCGTGGGCGCCCCCACTGACTCAAGTTCTTAGGCCTCAACTCCTGCAAGAAGTGGTGGATGCTCTGTTTCCCGGAGTCGACCCCAATTACGCACCACCACTTATGGAAAGTCAGCCGCTCTCCACTTCAGTTGAAGACACTCCGGAGGTAACAGAACAGGAACTCCAGGCGGCCACTGACCGGCTCAGAGTCAGGAATACAGCTCCGGGGCCGGACGGCGTCCCGGGTAGGGTACTCATTCTGGCCCTGAAATTAATGGGCCCACGACTGTTAAGGCTCCTCAGCGCGTGTTTGTGGCAGGGCCGCTTCCCAATAATCTGGAAGTCGGGAAAGATGGTCCTGCTCAGAAAGGAGGGGCGCCCTGCTGACTCTCCATCGGCGTTCCGCCCTATCGTGTTACTGGATGAGGTGGGCAAAATCTTCGAGAAGATCATTGCAGACCGCCTCGTCCACCATCTGAGGCACGTGGGGCCGGATCTTGCGGCAAACCAATACGGTTTTCGGCGGGGACGTTCCACTATCGACGCGATATCGCAGCTGAGGGGCCTAGCCCGGGAGGCCGTAGCTCGTGGGGAAGTGGTGCTGGCGGTGTCTCTAGACATAGCCAACGCCTTTAACACCATTCCCTGGGCCTGTATTCGGGAGGCACTCGTACACCATGAGGTGCCAGGGTACCTCAGGCGAATATTGGGCGACTATTTGTCAGACAGGGTTGTCGTGTTCCCTGGTCAAGGCGGCCTAGGAAGACACGAAGTGGCGCGCGGTGTTCCACAGGGTTCGGTTCTGGGACCGATCCTGTGGAACATTATATACGACTGGGTTTTGCTTGGAGAGTTCTTACGGGGGGTCAACTGCATCTGTTATGCTGACGACACCCTCGTTACCGCGCAGGCCCAGAACTACGGAAGTGCGGCAATCCTGGCCACAGCAGGGGTCGCCCAAGTCGTGAGAAGGATCCAAAGGCTGGGGCTCAAAGTGGCGCTCCATAAATCCGAAGCCATCTGCTTCTACGGGCGACGAAATGCGCCACCTGACAACTCGCATATTTTGGTTGGCGGAGTCCAGATCGGCATCAGGCCGACCCTGAAATATTTGGGGTTGGTCTTGGACAGCCGATGGGACTTTGGACCCCACCTCCAGCAGTTGACGCCCAAACTGATGAGGACTGCGGGGGCTCTTTCATCTCTGCTCCCCAACCTCGGAGGCCCTAATTCCGCTTGCAGGCGGCTCTACACCGGGATTGTGCGATCTATGGCCCTGTACGGTGCCCCAATATGAGGGAATAACCTGACGGCTCGTAAAGCTGCACTGCTCATTAAACCGCAACGCGCAATAGCCGTCAGAGTCATAAGGGGGTATCGTACGATCTCCGGTGAAGCGGCGACGTTACTCGCACAGACGCTGCCGTGGAAATTTGAAGCCAAAGTCCTGGCGCTTTTGTACATCTGGCGCAACCAGGCACAAATACAGGGCAGCGCTCTATCGCTAAGCGATAAGAGAAAGCAGCTGCAAATAGCAGCTAAGGAGGAGTGGCTTGTGCAGCTGCTGAATCCCACTGCTGGGCAGGACATCATAGCCGCAATCCGGCCTGTCTTCTGGGACTGGCTAGAGAGGCGGCACGGAGACCTCACGTACCGACTGACGCAGGTGCTTACCGGTCATGGCTGTTTCGGGACGTACCTGTGCCGGATCGGGCGTGAGATGACGAAGGCGTGCCACCATTGCACAGCCCCAGAGGACAATGCACTGCATACTTTGCAGACTTGCCCAGCTTGGGATTCGGCGAGGCGCGAACTGGTCGCGCATATGGGAGGGCGGGCGCTTTCGCTTCCGGCTGTGCTATCCATGGTCCGGAGTGAGAGCGCCTGGCAGGCCGTAGTCGCTTTCTGCGACGCAGTCATGTCCTCCAAGGAGGCAGCAGAACGAGTAAGGGAGTCCACAAGCCAGCTCCCTTCTCGCCGCAGGCGCCATGGGCGCCGTAACACCATGGCACGCAACGTGGTGCGCAACGACCTCAGGCCACCCTGAGGCCGGGCCTGCGGGTGACTGGGAGGGCACCCCGTCACCCGATCAGCTGACAGGCCACGAAGGATGCGGACGCGAAGTCCCACGCGTCCGTCCTCTGAAGGAGCGAGGGGTGGGCACTATACACCCTCCCCTCTAGAAGGGGTCTAGTAAAGACTGAAGCCTGCCGAGGCCGCGCAGAGCTTGCGTAAGCGATCCGGCAAAGGCAAGGACGGGACCGGGGTGTTTTTAGTCGGTGTAAGTCCGACATATCCCTACGCCGTGCCCTCGGTGTGGGTTGAAATCATTAGAGTTTCACCCCGATAAAAATAAAAAAAGGTGCCTCAAATAACAACACGATTAATTTATAGATAAAATTTTCATTCATCCCTTACAAAAGGTTAAAACGTCGCTTGTTTTGCATGTAAGTAGCATAAGTATAGTGTGTACACTATGAATGACAATTTTATGTCGGTATACTACAGGATATACTTGGGACAATCTAAACGATTTTAGTCAATTGATACATAACATAAAACTAAAATATTGGACCCTTAAACCGAACGAGCTCCTAAAATGACAAAGCCATACATTAATGCATCACATCTAATCCTAAGCAAACAAAAGCGCGGGCAAATTTAATAGAGTTATATGCCTTCACATAAATTCTAATGTAAGCATTTGCTTGTTTGTGGCGTGAAGCAAGACTTGAATAAAATTATCAGTAAGTCTAACATTCCGCTATTGCCCGCCACTTTCTTGATATCAAGCCAAGTTGCCGAGTAAGGAGTAATTGCATAAATTAGCGCGGGCTCACGATCAAAGGGAGCCAAATGGGGTACAGAGTACCTACACTCGCCCTACTGAAGCGTTCCTCGACAATATAATAGCCGTTAAGTAATTATATTGATATTAAACTACTGACCCGAAAACAACGGTTCCAAGTAGCCAGTGTTACTTCTACTGTATTAAAGGAATGTATATTAATAATGTATCGCCTTCCCCTTTTTACTTGATTAATCCGGGTGTCTCAGTACGCTCGAGCGGGATCTACCAAGCCTGGATGTAATGCTACTGTTCAAATCGGTTCGACTGGAAATCTTATTTTGGAAGTAAAAGATTTTGTCATGCTTTTTAAATTTTAATATCTTCATAATAAATAAAAGTTATATCATTTTATGACATCACGCCCGGAAAAATAAATTCCCGAACAAGCTAATCCAATTACGAAAATAAAACAAAATATTGTCTAAGGGTAGGGTTACAAAACAAAACATTTATACTTCACTACTAAATAGAACAATGAACTTAACGACTACTCCATCAACTTAAAATAACTAAAATAATGACTTAATTGTTAAATTCCCTACCTAAAATAAAATGTTTCTTGCAATCTAAATAACCAATTTAGCGGTGGCGCATAGCATCAGCTTTTGTAGAAGTTGAAGCGTGACTAACTGGAACACCAGCACGACGGAATTCATCTACAACCACTCTTCTATACTCTTCTTCAGCAGCCTTTACTGCCGCTTCTTCATCGTGAACTTCTTCAGTATGAGTCTCAGTATGTTCCTCCGTTTTAGCCTTTAAACGAATTTCTTTAACTCGACTCTCCAATATATGTTCCCGATGAGTCTCACGTTCGTAAGATTGTACCATTAATTGTTTATCTTTATCTCCAGACAAAACTAAATCGTCTGAAAGAGACATTAAGAAAAACGAACCTGATTTTCCTCCCATTGCAACAAGGCGACCGTCGTAATGAGGTACAATTCTATATAACGGATACTTCGAAACGGGTAAACTAACTATCGGCTTACGGTACCTACGCAAAAGATCCCAGTATCGTAATTTACCATCAGCGGATACAGTCATGTACCCAGAATATCTATATGGTGCCCAAACAACATCCATAATTTGATAGCGGTGCGGCATGCCCGTAATAATTGGGCTGCTATGTATATCGTCGCTCCAAATATGTGTTGTCCAATCGCCACATGTAATAAACATTTTTGAAGAACAAGGACTACGATGAACGGCCCTCACTGGACCCTTATGTGCTTTATAAACTGAACACAGAATTTCATGAGGAGTTTTTCCTTTGCGATTTACATTGATAACCATACCAGTTTCAG
The DNA here is from genome assembly GCA_932294365.1 of Diachrysia chrysitis. Taxonomy (NCBI): domain Eukaryota; kingdom Metazoa; phylum Arthropoda; class Insecta; order Lepidoptera; family Noctuidae; genus Diachrysia; species Diachrysia chrysitis. The sequence goes on along the minus strand of OW028650.1, from coordinate 7,432,449 downwards.
TCCCACATAAAAATCTTGTAGGGAATGAGCGATCAAATTGTAGTGCACTGATACCATGCGCATTGCTTAAGCTGACTGCTTCTTCTTTGGAAATGTTAACAGACATAATCAAAGACTCTGTTGGCTCGGAAAGGTCCCTTATGTCATACCACATACATTGTCCATCACTAGAACCAGAAAAAAACTCTGTGTTCAATCGGGATTGTATGAATAAAAGAGCCGATACTGGACTTCTATGAGCCGTATGCGGTGGACTTATAGCACAAGGTTCTCTTTGTGCACGACGATCGAAAACACATACTGTTCCATCTTCTAACCCTCCAACAATTATAGCAGGGCTACCAGGAGAGCAAGCTAACTTCCAACAAGCTGCTGGTGGATAAAATTCAGAAGCTGGTAACTCTGGGTTTTCTAAATCCCATAAATTGCAAGTAATGCTTTTATTTACTGGACCTGTTACTGGGTATCTTTTATCACAGTAACACACCGCAACTTTTGTATCATCTTCAATCGTCCAACTTATATCAGCTATAGGGCGTTTGTGTAAATCCCTATATATATTAGTAACCTTTATTGTTGGTCTCTCAACAGGTATTGATTCATCTATATCTTTAAAGAACTGCTGATAAATCTCGACAGCATTATTTTGTCGTATAAAATATTCAAATTTAGGTGTTAAGGTCTTGATAGCGTGTACATAATTATCGTCACGTTCAATACGCTTTCGATATCGACTTGTTTCTTCTTCATTTTTGTAGTTCACTTCTTTAGGCCATCCGCCTTCAGCATGGTTCATGCCATGTGATTTGGTGTCTAATCTTATGGTGTTTACTTCATGTACTGACATAGATTCAGACGCTTGACAACCACGGTGTATAGGGTTACGTAAAGCATATTGTTTCTGATCAGCTTTATCTGGTTCAATTGAATCTAGCAATTCCGGTTTAGTCTCACAAAATAATGGCTGACTACCGAAGAGACATCGTTTCATGTAATGCTCAGTAGCTAAAAGGTCCATATTTACTAAGTACTCTTAAAACAATAAATTATTTATAAGTATTGCTTCTGCCAAAAATATCTTTTCGTTTTAGATGACAGTGAGTGTCATTTTTTGTTCTACTACATACAGTTCTTAAATATTTTACTTTATGTCATTTCACTTTGCAATTTTTCTTAACCTTCTTGTTGTATATTGTCGATGATTTATTTACATGGCTTAAATCATGCTCAAATGTATTAAGATTATGTATAAGTAAACACAACAACAATAGTATGTCTAACAAAAAGAAATGATATCCCACCAAAACATTTTTATGTAAAGTACCGCCAAGACGAGTATGTAACATTAACGGCCATAAAAAAAAGAAAGGATTTGTTTATTTTTTAGGAATTTTGGACATTTGGATTATTCCTGTGTAAAAGGATCTCGTAGCACTCGTTCAGTTATCCATACCAGTGAGATTTGGAGAGGCTAGTTTAATTTCTCTCATACATAATTTATTTGCATTATTATATCGCACGTTAAACAAAAACGAGTTATAAGATGTAAATTTACTTAATTTTTCTTTTTCTTCTAATAAAGTAGCTGCTTACATATTCATATTACTTACTAATTATTTATAAGTAATTATATATAGCCTTTAATTCGAGCTTTGATCATCAAATCACAACATATATTTTTGCTTTTACAGCATATTTCAATTTTAAACGTTTTTATAATAAATACCCAATCAACTCTATTATAAATATTTTTTAATAAAATTTGATAATTTATAATTATGTCCGTATGTTTATATGGGGCATGTGTTTATATATCTTGACCTTCTCTTGCGCATTAGTGGTGTTGATCTATGGTTGATCTATGGTTGATCTATGGTTGGTCTATGGTTGATCTATGGTGTTGCTATCTTTTTCGTTACATTTTTCATTGTAAATAATAAAACTGTACTGATGAATTATGTAATAATAAAATTGTATGTGGTATAATAGTAATAGTATTTATATTTCGGCTCTTAATGTTTTCTAAAAAAATACTTGTTCAGGATATTGATTTGTAACTTTAGGCACAATCGATTTACTGGTTTTTATTTTGTATATTTTGTTACATTAGTACAGGTTGTGACATTCAAATTTAGACAATTACGGAGATGATAACACAGGGCATTTACATAGTATTGAATACTTTTCATTTAATTTGTTATCTATGTAGAACGAACAAGCACACAAAAAACCCATCAGTAAATTTTACCACAATACTCCTACGCAATAATTGTGTTACCTACACAAATGATGAATTAAATTTACGTTTAATATTTTGTTTAATTATTTTTTCGATGGCATCACGTCATAAAAAAACCAAATTATCCGTAATACTTAGGTTAATGTTATGTAAACAGTCCACGTTCATAGATTAGCTAGGGGCATAAAACATCACTTTAGTGCCTAATGACGTTATTAAAAACTCACACAATTCACGCAAATTTATAAATATGTTTATATGTCCCTAAATAATAAAAACTTAGATCCAGCCATCCCTTGCTGTTTTTGCCTTATTAAGATAGTCAGCAACGCACTAAGTCGAGGTCCGAACCCCGCAGGGGGTGCCCTTAGTGAACGTTGCTGACGTAGTTAGTTTATTTTACTTGCTCTGGCTGCACCAAAAGTCCGGTGAAGCAGTCAAACCCTGCGCTCAGGCTAACTGCAGCTGTAGACCTCTAACAAAAAAAAAATCGCAACAGTCCACGTTTGTCTCTCGCGAGAGTCACCCGTATATTATTATAAATATTCATATTTACATCTATTTTTTTTATTGTTTTTCAATAAACTCGCTAAATCAAGGTTACACCGCATCCTATCAAGGTATGTAACATTTAAAATAATACAAATTTTCCCATTTAAATTATTTTTTATTCTTGTTAATAATAACCAGATTTTTTATTGTTATTGATATAGAATAAACTTTAATGTTTTTATTATGCGTCAGATCCTGCATCGTACAAAATATTTATTTTAAAATTTTACACGAGTCAATTTAAAACGCCATCAATAATTTATAATCTCGTATTATTATTTGTTAGACATGCTAAAACTAATTATAAAATAGGATTAGATATATTTTATGTTATAAAATCATATTTCATTCAAAACTATTGATATTTTAAATAAAAGATTAATATAAATGAGGATTACTCGTTTTGATTAAATTAAAATACAAAGACACTATTAAAAATAATTAGCTCATCATATTGAATTTTGTAGTAAATTTATATATTACGATTATCCACTGTTTTTTAATTAAATATATAAAGAATTTATTACAGTCTTAGTTTAATTGCTTTATTGAAAAATTTGGCATAATAAACCTTTTATATTGAATAGGGTTAAGATATATATTATAAAATAAAAGAGCAACTTATTATGCAGTAGGCAATTCAGATGACACAAGGCAAAAGCCATCTAAATTGAAGGGCGTAACTAGGTATAATTATGAATGTTGTGCATAATTCGTTTTATTAAGATTAATATATTAAGATGTGGTAGGGCAACAACATATTATAAATTATTTGAAATAGATTGTAGGTATACACAGTGGTATTATGGTATTATTAATAATTTATAGGCATTAAGTAAGTAAAAGATTTTGGGTGTGGCAAATATTAGATTTAAGGCAAAACGTGGAGCTTTATTCTTAAAGATGACATTAAAAGATAAGACTGCATGTGAATGCAGCGTAATTTTATGCAGCAAAATGCTTTTGCATACTTATTAGTTGTCTGTTTAACCAACCAACCAACTTATTAGTTGTCTTTTTCAACTTTTCATCCTTATTGACTATGTAAATTGTCTCTCACGAATTCGATAATTTTGTTATGTTCGTTTGTTCAACATCTTTCCTCATTAATCTTGTAAATGCTGAGCACGTGATATATTGCTTTTTAATTTTTATAATACATGCTTAGTTTTAAATGCCATAGGTATTTCCCAAAAGATAGACATCGCACGACTTGAAAATATAGTTCAGATATTTTTAGACTAGAGAATTACCATATCTAAAGACTAGCATTAATTAATAATACACTTGAATCACTCTACCCATTGTTGAAAACCATATGAAACCCCTTTTGGTGCTTGGTGCTGGTAGTTTTTTAATTTCCAGGCAGCGAGACGCGGCGGGGGACTTTGTTTTATTAAATGTATTGATAGATAAAGATAAGTCTTCCATCAATAATGAGGTTCCCAACGTTAGAGGCCTGAACCTATAATACATTGGGCAAATATCTCAGCCCAATATTAAGTTTTCGACTATTATAGTTGTATTAGCAATACAGCTTGTAAGTCTGAATAAAATATATGCTTATTATACTTTGACGTCGTTGGTAAATATTAGCTATTTATTAATTAAATGTTTTAATTCGATTGTTTCGTTCCAAAGTCGAAAAACCTGTTCGTGTTAAGCTTAAACGTAATTTTTATTAGGCCTTATTCATTATTATGCGGTGAAGCTTGCCTACATGGAAAAAATGCACGAAATGAAGCTACGTGGTCACGTGTTCGACCGGCTGTCTGTTGTAGATAATTGTTATACCACAATGATGTCATCATATTTTTTTAGTGCTTTTTTAAACACCTATTTTACACCTAAACATCGTAAGTAGTTGACCGGGATGTTGTTCCTAATCAACGCTTCTTAATAACTCTCTAACAATCCCACTAAAGTCTTCGCTCTATGTAAATGTTTTAGTTAAGGATGATTTTCTTCTTTACGATATATTAAAAAGTAAGCTCACCACATACACATTGTGTTAAATACTCTAATTGATTTTATTTAGCTTATCGACATAATCTAACAATGGTATTCTGCAAAGAAGATACTATACGTATTTGATAGTACCTAAATATTAAACAATGTTACCAAAAGTCTTTGCTACCGATTTTTTTTTTCGTAAGCCCATTACGCATCTTGTTATGAATCTTTGGACGTTTTAATTGATAAGAACTGATCTAGCTTAGAATATTAAATAAATACCTAATTGCGTAAAATATATATTATTGTTATTAACAATAAATCACTCAACTCAACGCACTGCGTAATTGTTTTTTATATTTCTTTGTCTATTAATCATTCAGGTATTTTAATATATTACTAAATGGTCTAGCACCTATACCTACCTTGTTGTTTGCGAGCTCCTTATTTAGATTTAATTTATTGACATTTTATTAAAAGCATCATGCTACATGTTAGTAGTAAAAGGAATATAAAATATAAAAAAACTGGTCGGGCGATCCCGAGAATATACGAGAGTAAACCGATTTGTTTTAAATAAATATATATATATATAAAATATATATTATTACTAGTAAATATAACTAAGAAATAGTCAATATTTACTACCTGCGAATTCCGTTTAACAGTATCATTAATGTTCGCGTGTCATCTTTACATTATTATCGTTTTATTTGACGACGTATAGGTGTTTATATGACGTAGTATCAACAAAAAAAACGTCCTCTAACAACTAGATGACGAATTTATTACAGATTTTATTCACGAAAGCTTCAACGTAATTGAGAAATAAAATCAGTGCTTTCAACTGCACGTATATCTCTATGTAGAATTGTGTAAATTATGCCAAGTAAAAAGTACGACGTGAAATAAACAAGATTATCTATAATTTCATGAATAACCTAAAACAGTTTGTGGTTGTCATGGGGTATTATTATATTTTTTTATTAAATAGACGACTGCCGCACTAAGGAATTTAATCCTTGTGTCGCGGGGGTGTTTACGGATATTCCAATCACATGCATTAAGAACACCCAGACTTTGAACAAGTATGTTTTTACCCCACACAAATGCTTGAACCCGAATCGAACTAACAGCACATTGCGTACAGAGGCATTGGCGTGGTGACCTAGACCGCTTGGCTATTCGTGCATTCCTTATTAATATTCCAGAATTTTTATTTCTATTCTTGTGAGAGACGAATGACATCAGTTTCCAATAATTGTAACATAAAACACCGTTATGTCGTAACTTTAGCTGACACAATTTTCAAATAATTACACCGTTCCTGATAAAGACTTTTTTTCACTAAAGGTATCGGAAACTCGTTATTTACAATATAATTATACTTTCAAATGCCAGAATATCCTTAAATAAAGAAAGTAAGAATGATAAGAAAGTGTTTATTTCTCTTTAAATAGGTGACAATCCAAAAAGATCATTAGTGCGTCGTTTTCCACGGTACGTATAAATTGTTTTATTGTTGAAGAAACACGGTTGAGTTAACTTCAAGCTTTTCCATCTTTCGGTTACGGTAAGTGAAAGCGGTTACCGGAAAATTTACAGTTTTTTAATTTAGCTACAATTCTTTGTAAAAAAACCTAAAAATATTTAATTTATAAAACCATAAGCCGGCTTTAATAAATATTGTATTGATTAAGCCCGTAAACGCTTAAATAAACCAGTTCTAATTTAATTAAAAAAATGTAACTTTGCGACTATATTCGGTTATTTTTGTAAGATATGGTAAGTACCTACAACTAACTAGTTTCCCACCTAGTGGTGAGACTACGCGCACATCTGCTTGTTGGTATAACCTGGCTGCCCCCTAAGCGGCAGTGTGGAAGATCCATCGATGTGGCCGTATTGGTTATCTGTATAGGTATAGGTATAAAACAAAGTTTGGTTAGTTACACTACTTATAACTCAATAACAGATGGTCCTATTTTCATGGTCTTTGATTAGTTGTGCTCGTCTCCACCCCGAATAGCAAAATAACTATATAAAATATGTAATTATAATTTAAAACTGGTTCCTAAAACGTATAAAACAAAATAAATAATATAAATAAAGTAAAAAAACCGGATTGCCAAAAAAAAAGAGATGTGTTACGGGAACGTTGACTACTTACGCGGGTAAAACCGAAGGATATCGCTAGTTTTTAATAAAAAATTGAAATCCTGACAGTCAACACAAAAACTTAACAGTAAAAAAACAAGTTGTATTTGTATTCGTTAATTGTCATTTCAGTCTTTCAGAACTTCTTAGATATAAAAGTGTGATCGTTTCCCCGACTGAAATGACAATTAACGAGCACAACTAAGTTATCTTATATTTTAGTTTGCTTTTTTCACTTTCAGTAAAAAATGTATATTAATTATTTAATTACCTCATTTTTAGCTGAAATTCTGTTAACTGGCTCTCTACCAGATGTACTCTTTACCCCTTTTGGACAATTACATATACCCTTTCGGTAACACCCTGTTCAGTTTCAGAATGATCTCAATAAGACCTTTAATTTGATACCCATGTTGTAAAGCAATAATATATTTTTGCCTTCTTTTTTGGCTTTGCTGCTGTCGGGTAAAATCATACAATACCTATATTTTTCAAAGACTTCCGCACTGGGCCACCTTCATTTATACCCTGCGTCACAGAGGTTTCACTATCTGAATTCGGGAAGATAAAATGAAAATTCCCATATTCTTTTGATCGGGGACAAGCTTGGGGGTAAGCTGGAAATAGACATAGTCGCACATAGGTAGTTGGTGTGGTAACCTATACCACTGGGGTATAGGTCACTACACCAACATAGGGACGGAAGAAGTAAATCGGTTCAGTAGTTTTGGAGTGAAAGCGCGACAGACAGACAGAAATACTTTCGCATTTATAATATTAGTAAGGATTAGTCCTGAAGTTGATAAGAAACAAAAGCTAGTAGAAACCTAACATTGTTACTGAAACAAAAGAATACAAGATTTCCTTTGATCTGTGTGTCTGTAATTCTAGTAGCCTATAATTAATTTAGTACTGTTTTTTCTAGCGATGACGTAGTTTTTAATAGATATAGGAAACCATTACCGAAATAAACAAGCAGTTTACTTACTTCAATAAGATCCAAGCTTATTTCACTTCATAGTCATAGGGTTAATAGGTTTGTTTTTTATCCAAAATCGTTCAATATGAATGGCGAACAGGGAACTAGTATTGGTAACGTACCACTCACATCATAGTCATTTTGTCAACTGGCAGATTGTACACTCTCTTAAAAAGTCTTACCTCCATCAGAACGAAACCTAATCCGTGTTCCATTCTTCAGCAATTATATTTTGAATTTTGTTTTATGAACATATTTTACTTGTTAGTTAATAACACATACGGTATCTTTGGAAGATAGTGAAATAAGAAAAACTCGACTTCAATTAAAGTCGTGCCGAGGACGGATCTAAATAGATTGATTGTGTATTTTATGTCAAATATTTCTTAAGAATTGCGACGGACATTATTAAGTGTTGCAACTGTTTAGTCTTCAACGGATTGTCTGCAACCACTGGCACCACAAGATTCAGTTAATAATTTCCGTGTAGTGTTTCGAGGTGCCAAGTACTGCGGATTTTTATTTTATTATGACTCTTAGTGCAAGTACAAGAGTGTGTAAGAAGTGGGCTGATAAAAATGCGATGTCGTATCGCGAATATCGGCGAAATATGGATGTAGATGACACAAAATATAGCCTATGGTAGTGGCCATTTGTCAATATTGATAACTATCCGCGTCAGTTTTGAATGAATGAAGAATAGCGTCACACGTTCTAAAGTAAATCAAGTTCACTGGCTCGGTTGCTTTTACAACTTTTTACAATACAAAAAAGAGTTAACGGTTCATTTAAAATGTACAATATAAGCTCTATACTTATTATTTTTGTAACTGAGTTTATTGCGATTGTATAAAAATATTTACCGGGGTTCAGCAATGAATTAATGTTTAGATATTATTATTATTTTTTTTATTTTTATCTCATTGTTGATTTTTTTTTGTGGTATTGTATTTCGTTGTTAGATAGTAATGACGGTTTTATGTGAAATATAGGAGTATTGTAAATGAGGTACTAAAATGTGTTATATTATGAAAGTATTTGTGTTATTTATTTTATGTGTTAATACAATGGCTATATTTCGATCGCCGTACGAACAGCAGGAGCACTGTGAAGTTTTGCTGAGTCAATATGGTAATATAAAAAGTAGCAATTAAAATATATTAGTGCAATTATTATTTTATTACCAACTTAAGTGTAAAAAAGAATTAAATAAAAAGTATTATGTATCTTAATTTATTTGCTCAATTGGTACTTCATTATTTTTATGCATAAATTAGCTCCAATTTAGGGATCGGAATTAGTAACATGGGTACATTAAACGGTTGTTATGTTAAATGGTATAAACTAAACAGATACATTTTTTAACATTAGTATGGACATAAATAACGAATAAATACTAACAATAAAAATAAAAGAAAACTTGTACACGAAACACGCAACTGAAGCTACCGAAATTATATTTGGCTTAATCTCAACTGTAATGTAATTTAAATTTAATTTTGTGATTGGCATAAATTAAAAGGCTTTTCTATTTATGTTAATTTAACTTAAATGTGCAGGTTTTTTTTCACCTTATGTTGATGACAAGCGGTCAATATTTTTTACTTTTTTGACCAATTATGTTGTAACTGAGTAGATTAGGAACTGGCAAATTAAATTATAAAGTGATTTTAATCATTTAAAACATTTTTCTAGATCCGCATCTACTCGATACTGTTAAATTGGAGATGTCGCAAGGTATCGAGAGGTTCTTCCTGCTGTCGTTCTGCCTGGCCTGCTGCTGGCCTGGGCTGGGCGCAAACAGCGAGCTGCGAATAGTCAGACAATGGGCAGAACTAGAATTCAACTTTCCCAACGAGGAAGCAAAGAAGACGGCCATAGAGAAGCGGTACTACGTCCCGGGAAACTCCGTGCCTCTTGATGTCGACGTGCACTTTAGACAAGGTTAGTAAAATGCCATCAATATTTCACAACTATGTGTGTCGACTTCGCCCGCATGTTTTTTTTTAGAGATCATAACTAGTAACTGTGGTCCATGCTAGACTATTTTCCGGAGATCATTTTGTAGCTAATTTTCTATGTATTTACTTCTACTACCGAATAGGGACCGTTGTTTATTAACGTGGTCAAGCGATTAAGAAGATTAAAGTGTGACGGACTTTTTCCTTCGAACGATAGAGCAGTAGGTAGATAGTTAGGTTTTCAAAGGTCAATGAAATTCACTTATCATTGTTTTTTAATACTTTTACGGATAAACTATTTGTTCACTTCGTAATGGTATTATTTGCGATGTGGAATAGACTGTCTGTCAAAACACAGTGCAAATACTAACATAATAAATGCACAGAATTCAATAGTAACGAAAACGTATTGTATTAGTTTATTAAAAAGAAATACAGTACTTAGTACTTATTTACTAGATATAATCTACGGACAAATATTTGTCAGAAGAAAAGTATGCTTCTAGAGTATTTAAAATGATATTTATTCCATTTTGCAGTAGATAAGAATGAGCTAGTCATTTTTTTCTAGCACATTTCCGATGTCCGTAAAATATTGCCTACTTACGTTTTATCATCTTGGCCTTAATAAAAGTTATATAGAGTTTTTGCTTGCTTTTTAATTGTTTATAGAACAAATGCCTTGTAAAATACCGAGGTCTTTAACAAAAGCGCGATCCATTAGCTACTAATATAGAAACTTCTCATTCAAACCTACCTACATATCGAGTTTAAGAATGGCGATAAAGCAACTTCCAAGACTAATTTGTTTTAAGTCGTGTCCATAAAATAATAATATGGCTTTATCTTAAGCCTCATAAATATTAAATCAATGCAAGAATTGTTAAAATCCTCTTGCATTATTAGAGTAGGTAGATTAATTTGGATGGATGATTTAGACTTAGAAGAATAAAGTCCGCGTCGTTATTTATATTTCCTATTTGTAATCAAATTAAAAATAATAAATTTCAATAATAACTATACAACTAGTTGTATTACAACTAGTTGTATAGTTATTATTAGTAGCTTTAATTATTCAAATTTTATAAATGCCCTTGCAATATATGCAAAATACTCAAAATATTTTTGTAATTATTTGTACGGGCACAATAATTTGTCTTGGCGTGTTTTTTTTTCAAGTAACATAATAATCATCACATTATTGTTTGAGTAGAAGGATATATTTTCAAATGTTAATAGCTCCAAATTAAGTTACGCCGGTCACGTGCCAAGGGAGACACGTCTGAGTGAGCAGAATTACCGAAATGCATGCAAAATGTTTTCAACGATATAATATTAAGCCTGTCAGACTTCTTAAGGACAGGCGAATCTAAAAAAAACTATACAATATTGCTAAGTTTATTACACAAATAAACATGGTATATATTCGTATAAATAAAATCTATCAAATGTACATCGTATTCGTAAGTAGTTTACTCTACTAGAGTTTTATTTTACTGAAACACCACACAATTTATGTCTAAATTTATCACAAGGAAACCCAATCTATATGTTATTACATTGTCGTTAAACAGAGATATACTAAAATTTTGAGGCTCTTAGGTATTTCTTTTCGTGAAATATACAGCGCCCGCCGTGTTCTGATGAATAAATAAAGTTCTCGAAGAGTGCGATCCATCAGTATGTTACTACATAAAGCTCTTAAAATGAAAGAAATTTACAGAAATGTTTTATTATGGCTCGCTATTGTTAGAATCAAATGGTTTTCACATGTAAGAAGTAAAATAACAACATGAGGTACTCGCTCTATATTTTTTTCTATCTTATGCTATTTCTATTAAAGCATGATAAGTAATTTAGGATAAAAGTTATTGGTACACTGGTCGTGACTACTCGCGACGCGTGCTAACGATCTTTATACATAACAACTAGATGAACATTGCATGTCAGTACAAAACAAATTACCAAGATAATACTCTATAAACAGTGATCATGTCTTTCGGTCCGCGTGTAGGTCCCCCAGACGCTGGTCAGCCCATCTCCACCAAGATAGTCACGAACTGGACCAAACTTGGGACTCGCCTTTAGTCAGTCCAATCCGCGCATCTCGATTCAATCCCAGACAACGTAGAATCCGCGACAGACGCTATAGGTGCGATCGACTCCCTCACTGAGCACGTGCAGTCCCTGGTGAACGAGTGTTCACGGTCGGTACCGGTGACAGAAGACGCTCGCTGGCTCCTTCCGGACGACGCCCGTGCACAACTGACGGAGAAGAACGCGGCTATCTTACGACGCCTATCCCAGCGACTAAAATCCCGCATGCGCTCTCTACAGCGCGCTGTTAAGAAACGCTCAATGAGAACCTAATCATCACGCGTTTTGGAACCTCCACCGTAAATTACGTAGTTGTAACGAAGCGGTCATGCCCCCGTTAAAACGCCTTTGAAGACGACGAGAAAGCGGAATGCCTTTTTTTTTTTTTTTTTTTGATTACGGGGTGAAAAGCTAATTGACTTCGACCCACGCCGAGGGCACGGCGTGGGGATATGTCGGACTCGCACCGACTAAAAACACCACGGTCCCGTCTTTGCCTTAGCCAGAGCCGCGGGATCACATGCGCATTCTCAGCGCAGCTCCGGCAGGCCTCGGTCCTTCAAGGACCTCTTCTAGAGAGGTGGGTGTAAAGTGCCCACCCCTCGCATCATCCGAGATCGCACGCGTAGGACGTCGCGTGCGTGTTCTCCGTGGCCTGTCAGCTGATCGGGTGCCGGGGACAGTTTGGAGACCCAGTGTGCGCCTAGTAGCCTTCCGGTCGACCCGGCCCACCTCGCCGGAGTTGACGCCGAAGTCGAACGTAAGGCCTCGATTCCTCCTTCTGAGGACCCGGAACATCCTATCGCGCCGGTAACAGTAGACGAAGTACGTTCTCTAATCAAGGACCTACACCCAAGTAAAGCCCCCGGCTCAGACGGAGTCACCAATAAGGTGATAAAACTCTTCCCTCCAGCTTTAGTTATCTTCAATGCAGCATTAGGCAACAATCTCTTTCCACAGAAGTGAAAAGAGACGATAGTCATCGGCATCCACAAACCCAGTAAACCGAAGTCTGAGCCCTCTAGTTACCACCCTATCAGCTTACTCAAGGTCCTTGGGAAGCTATACGAGTGAATTATCTACTCTGGTCTAATAGACTATGCCGAGTCCAAGAGTCTCATACCCGACGAACAGTTCGGTTTTAGAACCCAACACTCGTGCGTCCATCAAGTTCACTGCATAGTCGAGCATATAAGCGCTGGTTTTCAGCGTGGACAGCTCACCGGTGTGTTCTCCTTCGATATAGCGAAGGCCTTCGACAAGGTCTGGCACAATGGCTTGATCTTCAAGCTGTACCAACTCGAAGTGCCAGATCGTCTCGTGCACATCATCAGTGACTTTTTGTCGAATCTCTCATTTCGCTATCGCGTTGAGGGCACACTTTCGTCCCCTCACCCGATCCGTGCCGGAGTCCCGCAAGGCTCCGTCCTCTCTCCACTCCTTTTTACACTGTATTCCAGCGATATTCCACGCGGTGGCAAGCCCCAAGTAGCTCCGTACGCCGACGACACGGCCATTTATTATTCAGGTACCAGCCTTTTAGCGACAGGTCGAACTCTCTAGACCGCGGTTACGGCCCTCGAGAAGTGGTTCACGAAATAGAGAATCGAAGTTAACCCTACCAAAAGCGCACTATTTAGTAGGAAACGGCGGCTACCCGCTCCCGCTCTACCCATAACCGTCTTCGGCAAGCCTATCCCTTGGGAGTAGCAAGCTGGGTGTGATCCTTGATCTGAAGCTTAGCTTCGTACCTCATATCAAAGCGGCATGCGCGCGAGCCGCCTTCGCCCTCGGCCGACTTCATTGTATGTTGAACAAGCGCAGTCAACTCTCTCTTGCTTGCAAGAAGAGAATTTATACTTCGTGCGTCAGACCTATCATGACTTACGGCAGCATCGTATTCTCTCACGTACCCGATTATCGACTCAAACGAATGCAAACTCTCCAAAACCTTTTCATGCGTAGAGCCACGGGCGCTCCAGGTTACGTTCGTAACTTGCAGCTGCACTGTGACTTAAAGCTGCCCACAATCAAGCAGTTCATGAAACGCGCCGCGATCCAATTCTTCGACAACGCAGAAAACCACCGTAACCCGCTAATCGTAGCAGCCTCGCGTTACCGACCTTCAGTCACATCTAAAATCAAACGGCCCAGACATTCTCTCCTACCCCGACGATAAAACAACGCTCCTCCAAGAAGCATTCGATTTAGCTAGCAGTAGCAATACAAAACACAACCGCCGCATATTACGTCCTCGCCGGCGAGGACCGTCGCGTATAAATAATTGTAACGTAAATGTTACCCCCCCGTCCCTAGATCAAGCTGGCCCGAGCCGGCCAAACTAGCAATAAAAATATGTCCTAAAATAATAAAAACTTAGATCCAGCCCTCCCTTGCTGTTATTGCCTTATTAAGATTGTTAGCAACGCACTAAGTCGAGGTCCGAAACCTTAGTGAACGTTGCTGACGTAGTTAGTTTTTCTATTGCTCTGGCTGGAGGCCCTTAAGGTTCTCGCCAAAAGTCCGGTGAAGCAGTCAAAGCCTACGCTCAGGCTAACTACGTAAATCTCATCCAAAAAAAAAAAACTTTATAAAATGATCGTACTAATACTTTGTTTCGTGGCTTTTAACACAACCAATACCCATCATAACTCGTTGACCTTGTAAAATAGCACGGTTTGAACAAAGTCCAACCTTTTAAAATGAAATAACCATAATGCGAATGGTCTTTCTTTTTTAATTTATGCGTATCCTTTCTTTCTTTTGAATAACATTTCGATTTTTAACAGTAAATTTATTGCCGATTATTTTTGTAGACGTGTCCTTTTATTGGCCAAAAGTAAATTTTATTGGTAATTTATTATAATTCCGTAATGGATATTGGAACTGGAATCTTTGAATTAGTTTATTTCACAGTTTCTACGACAGAGCACGTCTTATGAGGTAGGAGCTAGTTGACTTGAGGTTTAAAGGAGCAAAATGTCTCTTACTGACTTAAATACAAAGACGGATTTAAATACAGATTAGGTTAGTTAGGTTATAGCTTCAAAGCTATAACAATAAAAATGACATTTGAGATTTAAGTGTCGGGAATTAAACAATAACAAATTGTACTCAGAATCTTGTACGTTACCCTCTTCGCTAGCACTTGACTTCTACTTAAATAGATTGTGCTATTTATATATCTAACTTTATATTCTCTTTTAGGTTCACTCCCTTCAAGGATTTTCGTGACGATCCCTCGATTTGCCGAAGGACGTCCAATGACATTGGGCACAGTCGATGATGATGGCAAAATCACTGCTTATCCCGACTACAGTTGGCATGACAACCAAGGCTCAAACTGCTTTGGTTTGACATCAGTATTCAGAGTCGCAGTACGTATCCTATATAATTTTATAGCTAGTGCAATAACATAAGAAAATTGTATTCTAATATTTATAATGTATCTTTACACAGTATAAAACAAAGTCGCCCCGCTGTATGTAGGCTTAGATATTTTAACAACGCAACGGATTTAAATGTAGTTTTCAGAAATAGATTGAGTGATTCAAGAGAAAGGCTTATATGTAAAACACATGCATATTATTATTATTACCGTGCGAAGCCGAGGCGGGTAGTAATGTATAAAAGCATAGTTTACACTCACATTATGGTTAAATTATTGTACAACAAAGTTAAGAGAAACCTTGTGTGTTTAATATGTACTTATAGTTCAGTATAATCAACAGAGGCCATTGTCGAGTAATAACTTTGTTTATGGGCTTGTATTGAGACCTAGATAACAAGATGTGTCTGTCCTCCGCAATAACATTGAGAGAATATAATTGCAATGTTTCCGTGAATGACGTAGGTCTGCAACTTAGGTAATGAAGGCATTCAAGAAGTTTGTAAAGAGCACGCGACGATTTGTACTCGAAAAATTAAATCGTGATAAATAGTTATAGAAAGAGGTGATGGTAGCGTTATGGTACAACAATGCGAATACGATAGCACAATAAGCAACTAAATACAATAAAGATCTGGACAAGGGCCAGTATTGTTTTACATTCATTAATAGATCATAAAGACAAGACTTGACACGTAATATAAGAGCTAACCCTACTTATATTTTTGTCGCTATTATATAATAGCGACAAAAATAGAGGATTCTCCAGCAATTGTAACGCGGTATGCAAACAAATCATATTATTATAATTATAGAAACCAAAACAAAAACTGAAGTCGTGACTTTGTGGCTTTCCTTCTAGCATCAATCATAGTTTTTGTATTAATTAAATAAATCTCGACATCATGTCTATTACATTCATCTCTGACATTATGCCTTATTAAATATTAATCCGGAGCTTGCTAGCTGCGCTCAGCAATTTAAGGCTCGTTTTCGTTTACTAACCCGAATACCAAAAATGAATGACAAAGTCTCGTAATACTTATTTAGAAAAAGGAACATGTTCTTTTCAAGGAACCGTTATTAAATAAATTTGGTCAGATCCTATGCCCCAAATTGCAACCCCACCGGACCTATCTCTTTTCGTCTTTTTAATGTAAAACTATTCACATACAATTTCTACCCTTTATTAATTATACTCTACACGTGCAGATTACAACTGTTAAATTAACAATTTATTTAATATATTTTAGATCGATGAATGCCGGCGCCTGTGGGTGATGGACGATGGCAGAATCGGTGCCAATCGGGTGTGCCCGCCTCAACTGCTGGCCTTTGACCTCGCCTCCGATCAGCTGATCTACCGTCACGTACTGAACTCATCCACTTACACAGAAAATTCTCTATTTATCACACCGGTAAATATTAACAATTACGTTCCAACCTCATTTCTTTATCTAATAATGTTTTAACTTTAAATTGTTTTCTAATTATGTGTACGAGCCGTTTTATTTTGGTTACCAGGTTAAATATTTAAGTTGCCTGTATTGTATTATGTTATTACTCGATAGTCCTCGAATTACTGAGAGCTATACATAGGTAAAGTTTTTGTTAATTTCTAACTTGATTCAATGGAATAATACTTCACTTTTTAAAGAATGACAAAGGATTGAACGGAAAGAACTCAAAAGGTGCTGATTAATTTGGCCAAACAAAAAAAATAATCAAATAACTTCCTTTGACGGCAAAGCAGAACAAAAACATAAAACAATGTTGTTGCCCCTAAGCATTTTGTAGGCGTTCACGAGTAAAGTGCTTAGTGTCGACACAAAAAGCCAAGATTTTTTTTGTTATGGCAGATGAATATCCTGATTACATGAGAAATTTTTTATCGACAAACCAGTTGTGTCTTTAGGTTCCGGAAACAAGGCGGTGAACCGAAAAGTAACATGGGAAATTTCACGCATTTTAATAATTGCTATTGTTTATACCTAAATTACAAAAAGGGAACATAACAAAATGAGGTACTAATGTGATATATAATTTAGAGTAAGGCTAAGCAGAACGACTACCTCCGCAAAGTAGCTAAAGGTACCTACTGGATCGAAAAAGCCAAAGATCGTTTTAGGTGGAGTGCTAAGTCTAGCAGTGGACTTCTTTTAGTTTATAACAAAATGTTTCTAGTTCTATAAATGAATTTTCTGCTTTCAGGCAGTAGATGTTCGTCCCCGCGGCCCCGGCGATTGCGCCAACACGTTCGTTTACGTCGCCGACGTAAATACCAACGGTTTGGTCGTCGTCGACGTGATAAGGGACATATCGTGGCGAACCATCCACAGACTCTTCTATCCCTACCCTTCAAAAGGCACCTTTAACATTGATGGTATGTCTTAAAGAGATGGAAAACTTTTACTTGTTCTCATAAATCATAAATCATTTATTTGTTCATTACATTTTGGGTATTTAAATAAGGTCTTAAATAAAATGTGTTTCACCAAAATCTACCAATTGAGGCATATGAACAGAACATAGCACAGTCCACTAGTTAACTTAAATTAATTATTTGTCAAATTCATTACATTAATTATCATAAAACATTAAATTGGATTAAGATATTATAATATACAAAAGCTAATTGAAAAACAAATACAAAATAAAATATAATAAAAGTTGGTATATAAAAACATGTCAAACTGTCTTCAAGAAATTTTTCAATACTATAGTAACACTTGCTGGCCAAGAGGTTACTAATTTTTGTTTTAAATAATGTTTTATGGCAGGTCTTGTATTCTTCCGGATTATTAAAACATTTTTAGTTGTAACAATTGCCCCATATTCTCATTGTTTCTGTTGCCACAAACTTAGGCACTGCGCAAACGTGTTTTCCTGTGTTCAGATATAAGCCACCAGTAAATATTTTTTTTTACATTTTCAAAACGAAATTAGACACTACCCGCGCAGACGGAGACACTTTTCGTATTCAGTTGCTTTCACTTATCATATACTGATCGCCAAGTGATTGGTGTCGGTAACTGGAAACTAAAAAGTCAAACTAGAAGACAAGCAACATTCGTTACAATTGTATGTTGACACCGGCGTCCTGTAGCGAACAAAAAGAGATCACATTTGCGTGGCGCCTTAGCTCACAGATTTTTGTCCATAGAACTTTCGAAAACGCTAGTAAGTTACATAATCTACAATATAATTATTTAAAATACTATATTTATTACTTTTAGGCGTAACCTTTGATCTTATGGATGGTTTATTCGGCTTGGCTTTGTCACCGTACCAGCGGGGACGTAGTCGTTACCTCTACCTCCACGCGCTAGCTGCCACCACGGAAAACGTCCTTAACACCAAAGTGATCAGGAATGACTCTTACATCCAAAACAGTAACATTCGCCCAGATGCAGTTTACGTAAGACACTTTTTAACCAACTTACTGAACAATGAATACATGATAAGCCAAAAACTAAACTATACCTTGCAGAGGGTGGAGAAAGGTTGATTATGATGCTTAATTACCTTAAGCATCATCATCAACCACACATACTAAATGTAATATACACTTTCAGGTATTTCCGAACGAACGTCCTTCTCAATCAGCAGCTGAAGCTATGGACCAGAGCGGTAACCTTTATTTCGGAATGATGAATCCGCCAAGCATTTGGTACTGGAATACTGCCACTGAGTTCAACGCCAACAACTTCCATGCAGTAGCTATTGACGAGGAAACATTACAATTCGCAAGTGGAGTCAAGGTTGTTAGAAATGCCATAGGAGAAGAAGAATTGTGGGTGATGACCTGTAGTTTTCAGAGAGTAATAGCGGGAACACTTTCATCAGACAGGATTAACTTCAGAATTCACACAGAGAAAATTCAAAATATTTTACAAAACTCGACATGTAGACATATGACTCCCTCAAAGGGGCAGAATTCTGGCCACCATGCCAATATTATCGAACAGTCGGATGCGTTTGCTCAGAAGATTATCGAAGGATAAAGTGTGGAATTGTTTTTGTTTAATTTCTTGTAAGTCATCTGAACGCTATTTTCTAAAGGATTCTTTGAGTTGCCGCGTAGAGTGTGTGTCTTTTATCTTAGTAATTAAATCATGTAACTATTCTTCAATACCGGTATAAGAAATCACTAAAGTGTAAGCATAAAACTTGTTTTAAAAACATGGTATTTGCTCTACAGTACGGGCAAACATTTACCTTTTACATATTAATAATATAATAGCTTATACACCAAAGTCAGACGGTACTACCACAAAATGGTCTGACTTAAGTAGTTTTTATTTTTAATCAGTTGTCTCCGTGTTATAATGAATTGGAAACCATTTTGTGATATCACCAATAACGTTTATTTATAAAGTCCCGTTTATACTGGTATTTTTAATATAATAATAAGTACCTATTGTAATCAACATTGAATATAAATAAATGTAATTTAATATTTAAAACTTATTATTATTGAGTTTTTGTTTATATCCCATTAGCTAATAGTAAACGAAACAAAATACGTAGCCTTAATTATATATTGCAGCGTAAAAACGTTAATGAAAAGTCGAATAGTTAATTTATAGGAAAACTTTATTACAAGTAATTAACTGACAGAATCACTTAAATACTTTGCTTCAAAATCTCTGTATACATTTGCACTTTCCTAGCGATGTTCATGTCAATGTGCTTGTCTTTAATGCCGACAATCATACCACCAATTACAGAGGGATCCACTCTCTCTGTCAGTTGGATGTTCTGTCCTGGTTTGACGAACTTCTTTAATGCCTCACTTCTTCGAACTTCTTTAAAGGCTTTTCCTCGAATTTTCGTCGAGCGGTTCTGCAGTGATGACCTGACATAGAGCCTCGTTCCTGTGCGCCACCATCACTGCCAGGAACATATTGATCATGCGTTTTAACATCTTCAGCCGGCTATTCTCGGCCACAACGCCAAGGAAGTTCGATGCGGCGTCTGGCATTCCTGTAGATTTTTTTTTTTAATAATAATTTAAATATCTCATTTTAATATCAATGATTTTATTTGTTCATAAACTTACCTCATAATAAAGTCTATAATTACAAGAACATGTAAGGCGACTCTATATGTACAAAAGTTTATTTAATAATTAAAACATTTATGGTTATTTATCAATCAAGAGGCATACAATATTAATTTGCGACCCCCACACTAAGACTATCCTGTGTTGTGGGCGCCTATTATTAAGTCTATTTCATTTCCTCGTAAATAATAATATTATTGCTCAAAAAGTTTCTATTAAAATGTTTGTCTGTACCTGTCTCTCACTACTCGTTTTTACTATTTTGGACACATACCGGCTTTCTTTCCAACTTCTATAAGTAACTTGGCTTTAGCATTTCGAGATACCAAACTGGTTTCTATGAAGTCCACCACATTTGGTTTAGTCAGCAGTTTTTGAAATTCACGAAGACTTTTTTCTGTTGTCTCCAGTTGGTTCATCTGCGATGCGGCGCTGTATAGCGCGGACACATAGCGACCTTCTACACCTAACGTGAATAGAATTTACTCACTTAGGTACAATAGGGTACTTATATGTCACACGAATTTAAATCATAAGATGCTTTATCTAAGGTAAATAATTAATTACTAACCGAAAACTGAGATCGGCGGTTTTTTGGTTATGGTCGTAGTTGTCATATTTCTCATAATTATACGAAACATCAGTTCAGTTCAGTTCAGTTTTTGTTTTGTATAGCTCCGTCGTCGGGAAGACAACGATTTTGCCAATGCCAAAGCTGGGAAAATAAGTGTTTACTAAAATAACTCTAGGTTAAAAAATCAGAGACTCAAACTGAAATTGGAAAAGTGGATCTTTATCCAAACAGAAAATCGGAGTCGACATAGCGGTAACTTTGTTGAAACTTTTAAGGAGGGGGGGGAAGATCTTTGTGGCTCCAGTAACTAGAATTCCGAGCCTTGTGGGACAGTGAAAACAATTTTTTGTATAAGGGGTGGGAGAGGATTTGGACGACATTACATAAAAAACGATCGCAAAGATATTGTCTGCGTAGAGCTAAAGGAGGATCCAAACACTCGTCCTGAAGAGCATTAGTACACGATGATTTCATAGCACCAGTGATAAAACGCAGGCATTTTGCATGAATTTTATCAAGTCTAGTAAGGGCAAACTTGTTACAGGGTTCAAGTATAAAGAAACCATAATCAAAATGACTACGAATGATGACATTATACAGGATTTTTTGTTTAAATGGGTGAGAACCCCATCGAACCCCTGAATCACGAATCGAAGATGTTAACATTTTTTCACATTTACTAACAATGTAGTTCAAATGATGAATGCCTGATAATTTTGAATCTAGAATAACACCTAAAAACTTTGCTTTTACGTCCATGCATATGACCTGTTCATTAATTTGTAAAGCTACGGACGGGATCAATATCTTTCTAGTAAAAACAACTCCTGAACACGTCTTAGACACCGAAAGTGAGAGGCCGAGACTATCAAGGAAATTATTTAAATAATATAACGCTGAATTCATCTTGCCAGCCGCAGTTGCAACTGACCAGTCAGCGGTATACAAAACTATATCATCAGCATACCGTAAAATGTTACAAAAACAATTTACGGATTTATCCAGATCCGAAGTATGTATATTATATATTAATGGACTCAAAACAGATCCTTGCGGTTATCCCCTCCATATATGTCTGGGAGAAGAAAGAGTTACATTGACTCTAATAGTGATCGATCGATCCATGAGCAGATTCGAAATTGCATTAATCAACCTCTCTGGGATACACACAGCTGAAACAATTTTTGCTTGAGCAATGGAAGTTGGACGCTATCATAAGCTGATTTTATATCCAGAAACACTCCAATCAAACTTTTGTCATCTGAAAAGGCAAGCCGAATATCGGTAGTGAGGACACTCAGGCTATCCACGGTTCCCATTCCCCGTCTGAAGCCAAACTGAGACTGGGGGAAAATGCCTCTGTGTTCCACTATCCAGTCTAGCCTATTTTTAATGAGAATTTCGATAATTTTTGCTAACACAAGATAAAGCAATCGGTCTATAGGAGCATGCGTCATTTGGATTTTTGCCAGGTTTTAAAATGGGAACTATAATTTGGGTCTTCCACGAGTAAGGAATTGATGCGGTCAGAAAAACAAAGTTAATAATATTAAGAAATACTAGTTAAATTATATTAAATATTATTAATATTAATATAAAAGTATTATTATAAAATATTAATATTAAAGTTTAATTATAAATGAGTAAGGGATTCCATCAATACCGGGCGATGAATCTTGCAGACCACGTAGAGCACAGGTTTATTTTGCCATAGAGAAAAGATCATTTAAAGGATCGGCAGAAATATGAGCGGAAGCGAAAGAAGGTAAGCATTCTATGTGTGCAACAAAAGGAGGTGCTAAATTATTTGTGAAGTCTGCAACCCAGGCCGAGGAAACATTTGAATCATTATTATAAGTATTTAATTGGGATCCTCGGAAACACTATCTTCCGCCATACTAGCGCAGAAGGGCAGCGAGGAGATATAGATTCGCAAAATCTGCGCCAGCCCAAAGCCTTTTTCTTCGAAAGTAATCTTTTAGTGCGGGCTGAAATTCTTCGAAATGTAAGATAATTTTCCATGCTTAGATCAGAAGCATATGTTGACTCAGGTTTTTCACGTAGACGAATAAGAGAAGAACAATCAAAATCCCACCAGTGAGGTGAGGCGATATGGCAATTCCTGGATTTTTTAAGCGGGATGGAGTTATCAGCTGCAAAAGTTAACGAATCAACAAAGGCTGAAAGATATATAGACGAAGAAAGTTATCGATATCAACCTGGGGGAAAAAAAGGTTTTGGTATTTAACACTTAAGTAAAATTACCCCAATCAGCCTTAGAGAGACGGTATTTAAGTAGAGGGGGGGAATTGGGGATAGGGTTATAGGAACGATGCCATTCTAAAAGGATTGGAAAATGATCACTCCCGTAGGAAAGAGGAAGCACCTTCCAGGATACAGTGGAAGCAAGACAAGGCTATGTAAGAGAAAGATCAACGGCACTCACATTCTGAACGGGGGAAACCCTTCTGGGTGGCTGAACCATCATTAAGAACATATAAGAATAAGAGATAATGAAATGAAGTCACTGCAATGAGATCCCCACAACAAATGCCGAACATTACAGTCGCCTAAAATTATAAGCGGGCCTGAAATATTAGACAAAATGCTACGGAGTTCATTTAACAAATTTATATTTGGATGACGAATGTAAATAGAAATAAAGGTTAGATTAAGTACCTTAGCGGCAACTATATGAAAATCTGGACTATGGGTGGGTAAGGATAATTTACAAAAAGGAAAAGATCTACTTATTATTAGGGCACATCATAGCACATCATCCCAGCATAACCGTCATCCCTATCATCACGGAGACAGGAGAAGCCGGCTACTCTGAATGTGGAACCCGTCTTAAGCCAGGTTTCTGCTATAGCTAAAACTGCAGGTTTATGCAGGTTTATTAAATTTATAATTTCGTGTTTTTTGTAGCGGATGTTCCTACAGTTCCACTGTAGTATGTTTAATGGCATTTTTGGAAATGAAAAAAGAAATAAGCTCTTTGAGAATCGAAATGACGTTATGGGGAATGGCATCATTAGTACAATTTTTTTCTAAAATGTTTACAATAGTAGACAAAAGAATTTCTATAGAACTGTCATTTGGGACGGGAAATTTGCTAGAGGAAGCAGAAGACTAAGAAAATGGGATGTGTTGTGTAGATGAGGGGAAAGCACAACCATTAGGTTGATCAGATTTAGGTGACTGGTAGAGTTGAGAATGACCATGAACATCTTATTTCGGTTTCAAAGTTGGTCTGGGACTACGCTCAAAAAATACCGTCTCTCTATAACCCTTTGGTTTGGAATGATTAGGAATAGGAACAACCTGATTAGGAGGAACAAGCTGAGGGGACTGGGAGAGAGTAGGGTTACTATAAATCTGGGATCTTGTCTTATCTGCAAAAGATGAAGATAAGTTTTCTTTCGGACATAACTATTTTACTCGATTTTTATCTAAGATGTTCAGGACATTTAGACTACGTGGCAGTGTGACATCCTGAACAGAGGACGCAAGACGCATCCGCCTCCGAGACGTCACAACCATTCCCACGGTGCGGTCCAGCGCAACGGTAACAACGGGGGCTGGACCTGCACTGAGAGGTCACATGACCGAAACGGCAACAGACGCGACATTGTATAGATGGAAGCTGGTATAACTCGACTGGCAAAGCCGAGAACCTAAAAAAGTTAAAACAATAGTTGAAGAGGGGACTCACTCAGTCTTCTCTTCCCGGATATTTTTTTTGTTCAGTCTTCAGGCTTTAATGGTCTGGCCACAACCCTGGGGATAAGAGACTCCCTCCATGAATTCGTCCAGGGACCAGTCACTGGGCACACCCTTAATTATTCCCATTCGGGTTATATGGAACCTAGGAATAGACGCGTTCATATTTATTTTAGTTAACTCCGGGTTACTAACAAATTTATTTGCCAAAGCCGCAGACACTAACTCAATGGCCAGCTTGCCACGCCAAATAGACTTTATGCCACCCCTAGAAATATCTGACATTATATTGCTAAATTTATGCAGTGATTGAGCCAACTTTAATGAGTGAGAAGTGGACAAAGAATATGAGACGTGGACCACGAATGGACCCGCGTCTGCTGAGTTATACTTAATTTTTTCTTCAAAATTAGGACAGACATACTCGGTCTGTAATAAGAGAGCGGGCGATATATTCTTTTTTGCATTTTCGACGGATCTTTCTGCCGGCCTTTTTGAGCCAGGTTTAATAGTAAACACTTGGTCCCGCGGTGATGAAATAGGAGCCGCGTCCTGAAAATATCTAAAGAGCCGCCCCCATCAGGGGGCTCATCGGTGTCCATTACAAAAATGAAACACCACTAACTTACACCATAAATTTTAAAACAAACACGTAGAATGAAAGCAATCACGCCCAAAATATAACGAAGATGCTCAAAAGAATTATATATTTACACTCGCAAAAAATAATTCGAACACTTATCAACCCAACCGTCAAACCTCTGTTTTCCTGAGTTTGATCAAAACAACGCCCTAAGAAATCTTAAAACAATAAATAATTTATATTGGTTCTGTCAAAAATATCTTTTATAGGCGTTTATATGACGTAGTATCAACAAAAAAAACGTCCTCGAACAACTAGATGACTAATTTATTACAGATTTTATTCACGAAAGCTTCAACGTAATTGAGAAATAAAATAAGTGCTTTCAACTGCACGTATATCTATCTCTATGTAGAATTGTGTAAATTATGCCAAGTAAAAAGTACGACGTGAAATAAACAAGATTATCTATAATTTCATGAATAACCTAAAACAGTTTGTGGTTGTCATGGGGTATTATTATATTTTTTTTTACACCCTTCACTAAGGAGTATAATCCTTGTGTCGCGGGGGTGTTTACGGACATTCAAATCACATGCACTAAGAACACCCAGACTTTAAACAAGTATGTTTTTACCCCACACAAATGCTTGAACCCGAATCGAACTAACAGCACATTGCGTACAGAGGCATTGGCGTGGTGACCTAGCCCGCTTGGCTATTCGTGCATTCCTTATTAATATTCCAGAATTTTTATTTCTATTCTTGTGAGAGACGAATGACATCAGTTTCCAATAATTGTAACATAAAACACCGTTATGTCGTAACTTTAGCTGAAACAATTTTCAAATAATTACACCGTTCCTGATAAAGACTTTTTTTTCACTAAAGGTATCGGAAACTCGTTATTTACAATATAATTATACTTTCAAATGCCAGAATATCCTTAAATAAAGAAAGTAAGAATGATAAGAAAGTGTTTATTTCTCTTTAAATAGGTGACAATCAAAAAAGATCATTAGTGCGTCGTTTTCCACGGTACGTATAAATTGTTTTATTGTTGAAGAAACACGGTTGAGTTAACTTCAAGCTTTTCCATCTTTCGGTTACGGTAAGTGAAAGCGGTTACCGGAAAATTTACAGTTTTTTAATTTAGCTACAATTCTTTGTAAAAAAACCTAAAAATATTTAATTTATAAAACCATAAGCCGGCTTTAATAAATATTGTATTGATTAAGCCCGTAAACGCTTAAATAAACCAGTTCTAATTTAATTAATAAAAATGTAACTTTGCGACTATATTCGGTTATTTTTGTAAGATATGGTAAGTACCTACAACTAACTAGTTTCCCACCTAGTGGTGAGACTACGCGCACATCTGCTTGTTGGTATAACCTGGCTGCCCCCTAAGCGGCAGTGTGGAAGATCCATCGATGTGGCCGTATTGGTTATCTGTATAGGTATAGGTATAAAACAAAGTATGGTTAGTTACACTACTTATAACTCAATAACAGATGGTCCTATTTTCATGGTCTTTGATTAGTTGTGCTCGTCTCCACCCCGAATAGCAAAATAACTATATAAAATATATAATTATAATTTAAAACTGGTTCCTAAAACGTATAAAACAAAATAAATAATATAAATAAACTAAAAAAACCGGATTGCCAAAAAAAAGAGATGTATTACGGGAACGTTGACTACTTACGCGGGTAAAACCGAAGGATATCGCTAGTTTTTAATAAAAAATTGAAATCCTGACAGTCAACACAAAAACTTAACAGTAAAAAAACAAGTTGTATTTGTATTCGTTAATTGTCATTTCAGTCTTTCAGAACTTCTTAGATATAAAAGTGTGATCGTTTCCCCGACTGAAATGACAATTAACGAGCACAACTAAGTTATCTTATATTTTAGTTTGCTTTTTTCACTTTCAGTAAAAAATGTATATTAATTATTTAATTACCTCATTTTTAGCTGAAATTCTGTTAACTGGCTCTCTACCAGATGTACTCTTTACCCCTTTTGGACAATTACATATACCCTTTCGGTAACACCCTGTTCAGTTTCAGAATGATCTCAATAAGACCTTTAATTTGATACCCATGTTGTAAAGCAATAATATATTTTTGCCTTCTTTTTTGGCTTTGCTGCTGTCGGGTAAAATCATACAATACCTATATTTTTCAAAGACTTCCGCACTGGGCCACCTTCATTTATACCCTGCGTCACAGAGGTTTCACTATCTGAATTCGGGAAGATAAAATGAAAATTCCCATATTCTTTTGATCGGGGGCAAGCTTGGGGGTAAGCTGGAAATAGACATAGTCGCACATAGGTAGTTGGTGTGGTAACCTATACCACTGGGGTATAGGTCACTACACCAACATAGGGACGGAAGAAGTAAATCGGTTCAGTAGTTTTGGAGTGAAAGCGCGACAGACAGACAGAAATACTTTCGCATTTATAATATTAGTAAGGATTAGTCCTGAAGTTGATAAGAAACAAAAGCTAGTAGAAACCTAACATTGTTACTGAAACAAAAGAATACAAGATTTCCTTTGATCTGTGTGTCTGTAATTCTAGTAGCCTATAATTAATTTAGTACTGTTTTTTCTAGCGATGACGTAGTTTTTAATAGATATAGGAAACCATTACCGAAATAAACAAGCAGTTTACTTACTTCAATAAGATCCAAGCTTATTTCACTTCATAGTCATAGGGTTAATAGGTTTGTTTTTTATCCAAAATCGTTCAATATGAATGGCGAACAGGGAACTAGTATTGGTAACGTACCACTCACATCATAGTCATTTTGTCAACTGGCAGATTGTACACTCTCTTAAAAAGTCTTACCTCCATCAGAACGAAACCTAATCCGTGTTCCATTCTTCAGCAATTATATTTTGAATTTTGTTTTATGAACATATTTTACTTGTTAGTTAATAACACATACGGTATCTTTGGAAGATAGTGAAATAAGAAAAACTCGACTTCAATTAAAGTCGTGCCGAGGACGGATCTAAATAGATTGATTGTGTATTTTATGTCAAATATTTCTTAAGAATTGCGACGGACATTATTAAGTGTTGCAACTGTTTAGTCTTCAACGGATTGTCTGCAACCACTGGCACCAC
The DNA here is from genome assembly GCA_932294365.1 of Diachrysia chrysitis. NCBI lineage: Eukaryota > Metazoa > Arthropoda > Insecta > Lepidoptera > Noctuidae > Diachrysia > Diachrysia chrysitis. The sequence goes on along the minus strand of OW028650.1, from coordinate 7,404,041 downwards.
AAGATTCAGTTAATAATTTCCGTGTAGTGTTTCGAGGTGCCAAGTACTGCGGATTTTTATTTTATTATGACTCTTAGTGCAAGTACAAGAGTGTGTAAGAAGTGGGCTGATAAAAATGCGATGTCGTATCGCGAATATCGGCGAAATATGGATGTAGATGACACAAAATATAGCCTATGGTAGTGGCCATTTGTCAATATTGATAACTATCCGCGTCAGTTTTGAATGAATGAAGAATAGCGTCACACGTTCTAAAGTAAATCAAGTTCACTGGCTCGGTTGCTTTTACAACTTTTTACAATACAAAAAAGAGTTAACGGTTCATTTAAAATGTACAATATAAGCTCTATACTTATTATTTTTGTAACTGAGTTTATTGCGATTGTATAAAAATATTTACCGGGGTTCAGCAATGAATTAATGTTTAGATATTATTATTATTTTTTTTATTTTTATCTCATTGTTGATTTTTTTTTGTGGTATTGTATTTCGTTGTTAGATAGTAATGACGGTTTTATGTGAAATATAGGAGTATTGTAAATGAGGTACTAAAATGTGTTATATTATGAAAGTATTTGTGTTATTTATTTTATGTGTTAATACAATGGCTATATTTCGATCGCCGTACGAACAGCAGGAGCACTGTGAAGTTTTGCTGAGTCAATATGGTAATATAAAAAGTAGCAATTAAAATATATTAGTGCAATTATTATTTTATTACCAACTTAAGTGTAAAAAAGAATTAAATAAAAAGTATTATGTATCTTAATTTATTTGCTCAATTGGTACACCTTCAATATTTTTATGCATAAATTAGCTCCAATTTAGGGATCGGAATTAGTAACATGGGTACATTAAACGGTTGTTATGTTAAATGGTAAGGTAAACGCAGCTATTACCGACCCTGATAAGACAATTTTAAAATCGATGATAATTATTAAGAGCTGTGATTGCTTTCAAATTCAGTGTTTTATTTTTATATGAAACTGTTATTTGTCTAGTTTATATTTATTACCTTATATGCCCAAGTTTAGAATGTTTTCTTAAAATTAAAAAAATATTAAGTGAATAACTCGATTTTTGGTATTACCGACCCATAGGAACGGCTATGAAGCTATTAACGATTTTTATGAAGCTATTACCGAGTGTAACAAAACTAGGTATTTTGTTTAAATAAGAACAAGTAAATGTGGTTTCGTGAAGGTAATTGGCATGGATTAAGAAAGGCATGTAAGCTTGCATTGACTTTCCTCCGCTTTTGTTGATCCATATTTCTGCAAAAAGAAATTTTATGTATTTCGTTTGCCATATTAGTTTTCATAATTATTTTTGTTATTAGTTAATAATATTAGCTAGTATTTTCTGTAACCAGTTAACCAGTGTAATGTAACTTAACATTATGGATAATGATTAGTATGGAGTCGGTAATAGGTTCCCATACTTGCTATCACCGACTCACACGGGTCGGTAATAAGCGATGTATATACAAATATGAAAGCGTTGCACCGACCCACAAAAACTAAATAATATGTATTTATTTGATATTTATAACTTTAACAGAGATTTTAAATAATTGATTAAACAAATAAGATTAATAAATGCACACATTATTATACGATAAAAGGTTATATAATTATGTTCCTTTAACATAACAATAAATGAATAATTTTACTATACGTGGTGAATATAAAATGGAAAAGCAAGTAAACTATACAAAAAAGTATAGGTCGCTAATGGTGTGTAACAATGGCTGATTACTTGAGATTAAAATGTCTTATTAAAATAACTGTTTTATCATCACATATCGACAGAAAATAATTAAAACTAAATATAATGTTCAGGGCAATTACCGAGCCATGGATCGGCAATAGCTGCCACTATTAAAATTATTGAAGCTATTACCGCTCCATTTAAATTTCAAGTTTTATCCTATTAAATTACTTAAACTTTATGAAATACTATACGAAATAAAGAATTTATACTTAAATAAACACATTTAATAATACACACAAGTACAGGCTTCGTGTATTTCTGTAAAAAATCTTAAGCAAAAATTTAATGTGCTTACCTGTAGGAACAAGGACTTGTACCACACGGCCGGCGAGCTCGCTGTCGTGACAGAAAATAACGAATTTTGTATCTTTCCCGGGATACCACGCACACAAACGTTAGTTTTAACGATGCTCAATGAACAAACATTCGTTTTTCGTCAAGTATCTTCAGCATAAATCGTTCCAGTAGCATAAAAATTGCAAATTAATGGAATGGATCGGTAATAGCTGCGGATTTTCGATGGGTCGTTAATAGCTGCATTTACCTTATAAACTGATACATTTTTTAACATTAGTATGGACATAAATAACGAATAAATACTAACAATAAAAATAAAAGAAAACTTGTACACGAAACACGCAACTGAAGCTACCGAAATTATATTTGGCTTAATCTCAACTGTAATGTAATTTAAATTTAATTTTGTGATTGGCATAAATTAAAAGGCTTTTCTATTTATGTTAATTTAACTTAAATGTGCAGGTTTTTTTTCACCTTATGTTGATGACAAGCGGTCAATATTTTTTACTTTTGTGACCAATTATGTTGTAACTGAGTAGATTAGGAACTGGCAAATTAAATTATAAAGTGATTTTAATCATTTAAAACATTTTTCTAGATCCGCATCTACTCGATACTGTTAAATTGGAGATGTCGCAAGGTATCGAGAGGTTCTTCCTGCTGTCGTTCTGCCTGGCCTGCTGCTGGCCTGGGCTGGGCGCAAACAGCGAGCTGCGAATAGTCAGACAATGGGCAGAACTAGAATTCAATTTTCCCAACGAGGAAGCAAAGACGACGGCCATAGAGAAGCGGTACTACGTCCCGGGAAACTCCGTGCCTCTTGATGTCGACGTGGACTATAGACAAGGTTAGTAAAATGACATCAATATTTCACAACTATGTGTGTCGACTTCGCCCGCATGTTTTTTTTTAGAGATCATAACTAGTCACTGTGGTCCATGCTAGACTATTTTCCGGAGATCATTTTGTAGCTAATTTTCCATGTATTTACTTCTACTACCGAATAGGGACCGTTGTTTATTAACGTGGTCAAGCGATTAAGAAGATTAAAGTGTGACGGACTTTTTCCTTCGAACGATAGAGCAGTAGGTAGATAGTTAGGTTTTCAAAGGTCAATGAAATTCACTCATCATTGTTTTTTAATACTTTTACGGATAAACTATTTGTTCACTTCGTAATGGTATTATTTGCGATGTGGAATAGACTGTCTGTCAAAACACAGTGCAAATACTAAAATAATAAATGCACAGAATTCAATAGTAACGAAAACGTATTGTATTAGTTTATTAAAAAGAAATACAGTACGGACCCAGTGTGCGCCTAGTAGCCTTCCGGTCGACCCGGCCCACCTCGCCGGAGTTGACGCCGAAGTCTAAGGCCTCGATTCCTCCTTCTGAGGACCCGGAACATCCTATCGCGCCGGTAACAGTAGACAAAGTACGTTCTCTAATCCAATACCTACACCCACGTAAAGCCCCCGGCTCAGACGGAGTCATCAATAAGGTGATAAAACTCTTCCCTCCAGCTTTAGTTATCCTATTGACAGGCATCTTCAATGCAGCATTAGGCAACAATCTCTTTCCACAAAAGTGGAAAGAGCCGATAGTCATCGGAATCCACAAACCCGGTAAACCGAAGTCTGAGCCCTCTAGTTACCGCCCTATCAGCTTACTCAAGGTCCTTGGGAAGCTATACGAGCGAATTATCTACTCTCGTCTAATAGACTATGCCGAGTCCAAGAGTCTCATACCCGACAAAAAGTTCGGTTTTAGAACCCAACACTCGTGCGTCAAAAACGTCACTGCATAGTCGAGCATATAAGCGCTGGTTTTCAGCGTGGACAGCTCACTGGTGTGCTCTCCTTCGATATAGCGAAGGCCTTCGACAAGGTCTGGCACAATGGCTTGATCTTCAAGCTGTACCAACTCGAAGTGCCAGATCGTATCGTGCACATCATCAGTGACTTTTTGTCGAATCTCTCATTTCGCTATCGCGTTGAGGGCACACTTTCGTCCCCTCACCCGATCCACGCCGGAGTCCCCGTCCTCTCTCCACTCCTTTTTACACTGTATTCCAGCGATATTCCACGCGGTGGCAAGCCCCAAGTAGCTCCGTACGCCGACGACACGGCCATTTATTATTCAGTTACCAGCCCCTTAGCGATAGGTCAAACTCTCCAGACCGCGGTTACGGCCCTCGGGAAGTGGTTCACGAAATGGAGAATCGAAGTTAACCCTACCAAAATCGCACTATTTAGTAGGAAACGGCGGCTTCCCGCTCCCATAACCATCTTCGGCAAGCCTATCCCTTGGGAGCAGCAAGCCAAATACGCAACCCTCGGCCGACTTCATTGTATGTTGAACAAGCGCAATAAACTCTCTCTTGCTTGCAAGAAGAGAATTTATACTTCGTGCGTCAGACCTATCATGACTTACGGCAGCATCGTATTCTCTCACGTACCCGATTATCGACTCAAACGAATGCAAACTCTCCAAAACCATGCTCTCATTCTCATTCATTCTTTTCATTTTCATTCCACGGGCGCTCCAGGTTACGTTCTTAACTTGCAGCTGCACTGTGACTTAAAGCTGCCCACAATCAAGCAGTTCATGAAACACGCCGCGATCCAATTCTTCGACAACGCAGAAAACCACCGTAACCCGCTAATCGTAGCAGCCGCGCGTTACCGATCTTCAGTCACATCTAAAATCAAACGGCCCAGACATTTTCTCCTACCCCGACGATAAAACAACGCTTCTCCAAGAAGCATTCGATTTAGCTAGCAGAAGCAATACAAAACACAACCGCCGCATATTACGTCCTCGCCGGCAGGGACCGTCGCGTATAAATAATTGTAACGTAAATGTTACCCCCCCCGTCCCTAAATCAAGCTGGCCCGAGCCGGCCAAACTAGCAATAAAAATATGTCCTTAAATAATAAAAACTTAGATCCAGCCCTCCCTTGCTGTTATTGCCTTATTAAGATTGTTAGCAACGCACTAAGTCGAGGTCCGAAACCTTAGTGAACGTTGCTGACGTAGTTAGTTTTTCTATTGCTCTGGCTGGAGGCCCTTAAGGTTCTCGCCAAAAGTCCGGTGAAGCAGTCAAAGCCTACGCTCAGGCTAACTGCGTAAATCTCATCCAAAAAAAAAAACATTATATTACATATTGCCTCGAGCCTTTCGGAGTGAGCACACGTGTTTCGACAATTTTGTGACCATGGGAGACTGTTTTATTTGTAAAAAACCGTTAATCGACGACATTTATGTTGCTAAAAAAAACCGGACATCCCTTTTGACGAGTGTGTTTGCATTTTTTTTTATCAGAAAAGTTTCTTGAGGCAATCTTTTATTCATTTTAACTTAATAAATTACTTTTGTGTGATCCTTAATTTGTTGCTTTATGTACTTATTTTTTATCCCATCAATTTCCTGAACAATTTCCCATTCGATTCGACATGCAGACATAATCGAGCGAGCAGCTCGCTCGACGTTGAGCGTGGATTCACCGACTTTGCGGCGCGCTGGAGATCGTAATTTTTGGCCAACATAAAAAAATCCAAGAAGGAAATTGTAGGTCTGAATATGCTCTACAAGTTTGAATTCTACAATTTTTTACATTTATTATGACCCAAACAAAAAAAGCAAAAAACAAAAATTGTGTCCTAAATTTTTGACTTTATCGATCGATATCTCGATAACGATGCATGATACGCTTAAAATGGTTTAGGCTTTATTGTAGAGCACAAAGAAAGCTACAAAAAGTGTCCCACAAAAATTTTCGTATCTCATCGGATAGCCGAGTTATTGCCGAGAAACAAATTTTAACCCATTTTCAAGATGGCGGCGAAAGCTCATAGGAAAGCTTGGTCGAAAAACTCAAGTTAAGCTTTTCTAGGTATCCCCTACAACATATCAAAAAATTAGATCCGCAAATTCATTCTCTTTTATTTGCCTTTTTTTCGGATGAAATTACTGGACTATGTCCTTTTATTGGCCAAAAGTATATTTTATTGGTAATTTATTATAATTCCGTTATGGATATTTTAACTGGAATCTTTGAATTAGTTTATTTCACAGTTTCTACGACAGAGCACGTCTTATGAGGTAGGAGCTAGTTGACTTGAGGTTTAAAGGAGCAAAATGTCTCTTACTGACTTAAATACAAAGACGGATTTAAATACAGATTAGGTTAGTTAGGTTATAGCTTCAAAGCTATAACAATAAAAATGACATTTGAGATATAAGTGTCGAGAATTAAACAATAACAAACTGTACTCAGAATCTTGTACGTTATCCTCTTCGCTAGCACTTGACTTCTACTTAAATAGATTGTGCTATTTATATATCTAACTTTATATTCTCTTTTAGGTTCACTCCCTTCAAGGATTTTCGTGACGATCCCTCGATTTTCCGAAGGACGTCCAATGACATTGGGCACAGTCGATGATAATGGCAAGATCACTGCTTATCCCGACTACAGTTGGCATGACAACCAAGGCTCAAACTGCTTTGGTTTGACATCAGTATTCAGAGTCGCAGTACGTATCCCATATAATTTTATAGCTAGTGCACTAACATAAGAAAATTGTATTCTAATATTTATAATGTATCTTTACACAGTATAAAACAAAGTCGCCCCGCTGTATGTAGGCTTAGATATTTTAACAACGCAACGGATTTAAATGTAGTTTTCAGAAATAGATTGAGTGATTCAAGAGAAAGGTTTATATGTAAAACACATGCATATTATTATTATTACCGTGCGAAGCCGAGGCGGGTAGTAATGTATAAAAGCATAGTTTACACTCACATTATGGTTAAATTATTGTACAACAAAGTTAAGAGAAACCTTGTGTGTTTAATATGTACTTATAGTTCAGTATAATCAACAGAGGCCATTGTCGAGTAATAACTTTGTTTATGGGCTTGTATTGAGACCTAGATAACAAGATGTGTCTGTCCTCCGCAATAACATTGAGAGAATATAATTGCAATGTTTCCGTGAATGACGTAGGTCTGCAACTTAGGTGATGAAGGCATTCAAGAAGTTTGTAAAGAGCACGCGACGATTTGTACTCGAACATTTAAATCGTGATAAGTAGTTATAGAAAGAGGTGTAGCGTTATGGTACAACAATGCGAATACGATAGCACAATAAGCAACTAAATAAAAGAATGATCTGGACAAGGGCCAGTATTGATTTACATTCATTAATAGATCATAAAGACAAGACATGACACGTAATATAAGAGCTACCCTACTTATATTTTTGTCGCTATTATATTAGAGGATTCTCCAGCAATTGTAACGCGGTATGCAAACAAATCATATTATTATAATTATAGAAACCAAAAAAAAAACTGAAGTCGTGACTTTGTGGCTTTCCTTCTAGCATCAATCATAGTTTTTGTATTAATTAAATAAATCTCGACATCATGTCTATTACATTCATCTCTGACATTATGCCTTATTAAATAATTATCCGAAGCTTGCTAGCTGCGCTCAGCAATTTAAGGCTCGTTTTCGTTTACTAACCCGAATACCAAAAATGAATGACAAAGTCTCGTAGTACTTATTTAGAAAAAGGAACCTGTTCTTTTCAAGGAACCGTTAATAAATAAATTTGGTCAGATCCTATGCCCCAAATTGCAACCCCACCGGACCTATCTCTTTTCGTCTTTTTAATGTAAAACTATTCACATACAATTATCTCCAATTTATTAATTATACTCTACACGTGCAGATTACAACTGTCAAATTAACAATTTATTTAATATATTTTAGATCGATGAATGCCGGCGCCTGTGGGTGCTGGACGATGGCAGAATCGGTGCCAATCGGGTGTGCCCGCCTCAACTGCTGGCCTTTGACCTCGCCTCCGATCAGCTGATCTACCGTCACGTACTGAACTCATCCACTTACACAGAAAATTCTCTATTTATCACACCGGTAAATATTAACAATTACGTTCCAACCTCATTTCTTTATCTAATAATGTTTTAACTTTAAATTGTTTTCTAATTATGTGTACGAGCCGTTTTATTTTGGTTACCAGGTTAAATATTTAAGTTGCCTGTTTTGTATTATGTTATTACTCGATAGTCCTCGAATTACTGAGAGCTGTACATAGGTAAAGTATTTGTTAATTTCTAACTTGATTCAATGGAATAATACTTCACTTTTTAAAGAATGACAAAGGATTGAACGGAAAGAACTCAAAAGGTGCTGATTAATTTGGCCAAACAAAAAAAATAATCAAATAACTTCCTTTGACGGCAAAGCAGAACAAAAACATAAAACAATGTTGTTGCCCCTAAGCATTTTGTAGGCGTTCACGAGTAAAGTGCTTAGTGTCGACACAAAAAGCCAAGATTTTTTTTGTTATGGCAGATGAATATCCTGATTACATGAGAAATTTTTTATCGACAAACCAGTTGTGTCTTTAGGTTCCGGAAACAAGGCGGTGAACCGAAAAGTAACATGGGAAATTTCACGCATTTTAATAATTGCTATTGTTTATACCTAAATTACAAAAAGGGTACATAACAAAATGAGGTACTAATGTGATATATACTTTAGAGTAAGGCTAAGCGGAACGACTACCTCCGCAAAGTAGCTAAAGGTACCTACTGGATCGAAAAAGCCAAAGATCGTTTTAGGTGGAGTGCTAAGTCTAGCAGTGGACTTCTTTTAGTTTATAACAAAATGTTTCTAGTTCTAGGAATGAATTTTCTGCTTTCAGGCAGTAGATGTTCGTCCCCGCGGCCCCGGCGATTGCGCCAACACGTTCGTTTACGTCGCCGACGTGAATACCTACGGTTTGGTCGTCGTCGACGTGATAAGGGACATATCGTGGCGAACCGTCCACAGACTCTTCTATCCCTACCCTTCAAAAGGCACCTTTACCATTGATGGTATGTCTTAAAAAGATGGAAAACTGTTACTTGTTCTCTGGCAGGCATTATGCTTTTTTACGTATGAAGAGAATTCATTCTATCTACAATGAGGATTATTAAAACATTTTAGTTGTAACAATTGCCCCATATTCTCATTGTTTCTGTTGCTACAAACTTAGGCACTGCGCAAACGTGTTTTCCTGTGTTCAGATATAAGCCACCAGTGAATATATTTTTTACATTTTCAAAACGAAATTAGACACTACCCGCGCAGACGGAGACACTTTTCGTATTCAGTTGCTTCCACTTATCATATACTGATCGCCAATGAAAAGTGATTGGTGTCGGTAACTGGAAACTAAAAGTCAAACTAGAAGACAAGCAACATTCGTTACAATTGTATGTTGACACCGGCGTCCTGTAGCGAACAAAAAGAGATCACATTTGCGTGGCGTCTTAGCTCACAGATTTTTGTCCATAGAACTTTCGAAAACGCTAGTAAGTTACGTAATCTACAATATAATTATTAAAATACTATATTTATTACTTTTAGGCGTAACCTTTGATAATATGGATGGTTTATTCGGCTTGGCTTTGTCACCGTACCAGCGGGGACGTAGTCGTTACCTCTACTTCCACGCGCTAGCTGCCACCACGGAAAACGTCCTTAACACCAAAGTTATCAGGAATGACTCTTACATCCAAAACAGTAACATTCGCCCAGATGCAGTTTACGTAAGACACTTTTTAACCAACTTACTGAACAATGAACACATGATAAGCCAAAAACTAAACTATACCTTGCAGAGGGTGGAGAAAGGTTGATTATGATGCTTAATTACCTTAAGCATCATCATCAACCACACATACTAAATGTAATATACACTTTCAGGTATTTCCGAACGAACGTCCTTCTCAATCAGCAGCTGAAGCTATGGACCAGAGCGGTAACCTTTATTTCGGAATGATGAATCCGCCAAGCATTTGGTACTGGAATACTGCCACTGAGTTCAACGCCAACAACTTCCATGCAGTAGCTATTGACGAGGAAACATTACAATTCGCAAGTGGAGTCAAGGTTGTTAGAAATGCCATAGGAGAAGAAGAATTGTGGGTGATGACCTGTAGTTTTCAGAGAGTAATAGCGGGAACACTTTCATCAGACAGGATTAACTTCAGAATTCACACAGAGAAAATTCAAAATATTTTACAAAACTCGACATGTAGACATATGACTCCCTCAAAGGGGCAGAATTCTGGCCACCATGCCAATATTATCGAACAGTCGGATGCGTTTGCTCAGAAGATTATCGAAGGATAAAGTGTGGAATTGTTTTTGTTTAATTTCTTGTAAGTCATCTGAACGCTATTTTCTAAAGGATTCTTTGAGTTGCCGCATAGAGGTAGAGTGTGTGTCTTTTATCTTAGTAATTAAATCATGTAACTATTCTTCAATACCGGTATAAGAAATCACTAAAGTGTAAGCATAAAACTTGTTTTAAAACAAGGTATTTGCTCTACAGTACGGCAAGGCAAACATTTACCTTTTACATATTAATAATATAAAAGCTTATATACCAAAGTCAGACGGTACAGTCAACAGCAAAAGTAGATGATCAAAATCAGACATTCAATACTAATGAACGGAGTTCGCGTCAGAACTGTGTGGCGTCGAAGTGATTCAAAAGTATGTGATTGTAAATAATACCAAACATTTACTACTAGTACAGTTGCCATATATATTATTCGTGATCAGTTTTGACACCAAAAGTTATAAACTCAATTCGCATCAGAACTAAGAAGTGTTTTGTTTTTCAAAGCTAGTGAACAGTTAAAATCAAAAATTAAATGATGAAACTGATGCCTCCAGAATCGTGAGGCAAATAATTCATCCATACTTATTTTTTAGTTATCCCAGTAATTTAATTTGTTATGGTTTATTGGAAAACATCTGAATTGGATAAAAAATTGCATATTTAATATATGCCGAATTTCATCCAATTGAACCCGGAAAAGGCATATGTTCATTAAATATCATATACTTGAAAAATTTTACTCTTTTTATTGTTTTTTTTTTTATTTTTTTTTGTAACTTGATAACACTTGACAGATCTAGTGTTCGAAAGTAGCTGATGCGATACAAAATCTTAACTTAATTATGGCTTTTGCCCAGTCGGCTACAATATATTAGAACCGGAAATACTGTGTCTGTGTGTGTGTGTGTATATATGTATGTTTGTGTGAGTGTGTGTGTTTGTGTATGTGTGTTTGTGTTTATGTGTGTGTGTGTGTGTGTGCGTGTGTGTGTGTGTGTGCGTGTGTGTGTGTGTGTGTGTGCGTGTGTGTGTGTGTGTGTGTGTGCGTGTGTGATCCTGAGTGCGGAGGACTATTACTTTGACGAGGTTTTCTACATCTTCATTACCACCCAAAATTATGAAGATGTAGAAAACCTCGTCAAGGTATAGTCCTCCGCACTCAGGATCACACACAATCAGTTTGATTTTAACTGTTCACTAGTTTTGAAAAAAAAAACACTTCTTAGTTCTGATGCGAATTGAGTTTATAACTTTTGGAGTCCAAACTGATCACGAATAATATATATGGCAACTGTACTAGTAGTAAATGTTTGGTATAATTTACAATCACATACTTTTGAATCACTTCGACGCCACACAGTTCTGACGCGAACTCCGTTCATTAGTATTGAATGTCTGATTTTGATCATCTACTTTTGTTGTTAACTGTACTACCAGAAAATGGTCTTATTTAAGTAGTTTTTATTTTTAATCAGTTGTCTCCGTGTTACAATGTATTGGAAACCATTTTGTGGTATCACCAATAACGTTTATTTATAAAGTCCCGTTTATACTGGTATGTTCAATATAATAATAAGTATTGTAATCAACGTTGAAAATAAATAAATGTAATCTAATATTTAAAACTTATTATTATTGAGTTTTTGTTTATATCCCATTAGCTAATAGTAAACGAAACAAAATACGTAGCCTTAATTATATATTGCAGCGTAAAAATGTTAATGAAAAGTCAAATAGTTAATTTATAGGAAAACTTTATTACAAGTAATTAATTGACAGAATCACTTAAATACTTTGCTTCAAAATCTCTGTATACATTTGCACTTTCCTAGAGATGCTCATGTCAATGTGCTTGTCTTCAAAGCCGACAATCATACCACCAATTATAGAGGAATCCACTCTCTCTGTCAGTTAGATGTTCTGTCCTGGTTTGACGAACTTCTTCAATGCCTCCATGAGGCTTTTCTTCGAACCTTCGTCGAGCGGCTCTGCAGTGATGACCTCACATGGAGCCTCGTTCCTGTGCGCCACCATCACTGCCAGGAACATATTGATCATGCGTTTTAACATCTTCAGCCGGCCATTCTCGGCCACAACGCCAAGGAAGTTCGATGCGACGTCTGGCATTCCTGTAGATTTAATTTTTTTTAATTCATAATTTAAATATCTCATTTTAATATCAATGATTTTATTTATTTAGTAGCTTTTGCCCGCGGCTTCGCTCACGTTAAGAAGTATTATTATTAATTAGGTATAGTTTTTGCGGCTTTACTTTTGTTTAGCGTGTAAAATTGGTTAAATGTCAAAATCCTATTTAAGCGGACGTCTTCATCATAGTAGCTCCAATCTTTAATTTCAGTTCAATCAGTCGAAAATCTAAGAAGATTTATACAAACTTTCATCCCCTATTTTATCCCCTTAAAGGTGGAATTTATCAAAATCCTTTCTTAGGGAATGCCTACGTCATAGTAGCTTTATGCATGCAAAGTCTCAGCCCGATCGGTTTCCTTGGTGACGCCCACTTCGCAACGGGCCGTGCAGCAGAAATCGTAATATTTTAATTTTGCCATAACTTCAAAACCAAACGTCCAATTTTTATCACTCAAAGACCAAATATTATCTACTTAATAGCATGAGTAAAATAAACGCGTTTAAATAAAGTCCAAAAAAAAATCAAGAAATAAAAAAAATATTGTTGTGCCTCACTCGACATAGATAGGTATAGTGTGTCGCGGACTTTTTTGTAGATATTTATAAGATCTACAATTAATTTGAATATTTTATGGTTCTATCTTTTTTAGTTTAGGCAGCGTACGCAAAATAACTAACTTTTCTAGTTGATTTTTTAAACCTTGTGTCTGAAAAACCCAAATATCTTACGGAACCCTATTTTTTTTTCAAAATAAAATATAGCCAATGTTACTCGTGGATAATGTAGCTTTCGAATGGTGAAAGAATTTTTAAAATCGGCCCAGTAGTTTTTGAGCCTATTCATTGCATACAAACAAACAAACAAAGTTTTCCTCTTTATAATATTAACAGTGTAGAAGTGTAGATTAACTTACCTTATAATAAAGTCTATAATTACAAGAACATGTAAGGCGACTCTATATGTACAAAAGTTTATTTAATAAATAAAACATTTATGGTTTATTTATCAATAACTAGCTGATGCCAGCGGCTTCGCCCGCGTGGATATCGGATGTCGCGACCAAAATTAATCATGAAATTTTGATCCTGTTTCCGCAACCCATGTATAACTATTCCAGAGATAAAACGCCTTTGTCTTATTCCAGTTTATAATCTATATCAAAGTACCAAATTTTAGCCAACAATTACATTGGTACTTAGATTGATATAATTTGGTCACTACACTTTGACTTGTGTCAACTTACATAACTTTACGTCCGTTTACGTAGGCAGATCCGTTCATCCGTTAGAGCCTGTTGCATCAAGCGAAGCGAGGCGCTTGAATTTTATTCTCGTTTCCGTAATTTTTTTGCGAGTGCAAAATAATGTAATATGAAATGCTAACTTATTTAAAATTATAAGGATAAATACCGTATTTGTGTAAATAGCTTCTTAATTCCCGCTTTATAATTGTCCATTTTTTAAAGTATAAGAATGAGTATAGTATGTTATCCTTAAGACATAGACATATACCATCGCGGACTTTTTTGTAGACCTTTTTAAGGTGTACAATACTGTGGTACATTATTATGATCTATCTCGTAGGGTTCAGCCAGCGTTTGCAATGTAAGCGCAAAAAAATATGTTTATTTACGACTTCCATTAAAAACCTCTAAAATTATCAGTGTTTCTCTACTATATTATGCATGTATTATACATATAAACCTTCCTCTTGAATCACTAATCTATTAAAAAAATGCATCAAAATCCGTTGCGTAGTTTTAAAGATCGAAGCATACATAGGGACAGACAGACAGACAGCGGGAAGCGACTTTGTTTTATACTATGTAGTGAAGAGGCATACAATATTAATTTGCGACCCCCACACTTTGACTATCCTGTATCGTGGGCGCCTATTATTAAGTCTATTTCATTTCCTCGTAGTTAATAATATTATTTCTCAAAAAGTTTCTATTAAAATGTTTGTCTGTACCTGTCTCTCACTACTCGTTTTTACTATTGGACACATACCGGCTTTCTTTCCAACTTCTATAAGTAACTTGGCTTTAGCATTTCGAGATACCAAACTGGTTTCTATGAAGTCCACCACATTTGATTTAGTCAGCAGTTTTTGAAATTCACGAAGACTTTTTTCTGTTGTCTCCAGTTGGTTCATCTGCGATGCGGCGCTGTATAGCGCGGACACATAGCGACCTTCTACACCTAACGTGAATAGAATTTACTCACTTAGGTACAATAGGGTACTTATTTGTCACACGAATTTAAATCATAAGATGCTTTATCTAAGGTAAATAATTAATTACTAACCGAAAACTGAGATCGGCGGTTTTTTGGTTATCGTCGTAGTTGTCATATTTCTCATAATTATACGAAACATCAGTTCAGTTCAGTTCAGTTTTTGTTTTGTATGGCTCCGTCGTCGGGAAGACAACGATTTGCCGATTGCAATGCCAAAGCTGGGAAAATAAGTGTTTACCGCGGAAAATAAAATTTTACAACAAAACTAAAAATTATAAAGGAAAAAAAAAACTTTGAACACCTTCCTTATAATAAATAAACGAATTCTATTAAATAAGGACTCAAATAAAATTTAAACAATATCAAAAATTACAAGTAAATATTGTTAGCCCAAAAGAATTTTGATAAGATAGTTTGTTATCTCTCCCAGTCTTTTCCTATTACAAAATAGGAAAAGACTGGAAGAGATAACAGGGTATTAACATTAACTGGTCGAGGGAAATCTAGAGGAAGAATATCATATAAATGAACAGATATTTTGGGGCAATTAAAAAAAAAAGTGGTCCACCGTTCCATCCTCTATTCCACATTCACAAATGGAGGAATCTCTGATATGAATCTTAGTTAAAAAAACCGGTGTACAAACATGACCTAGGCGAAGACGGGTGATAGTGGACGTTACTAATTTTTATGACCTACGAAATTTGAAAAACCAAGGCTTAATGGGTATTACGGGCTGCAAGCTACAATAGTGTTTAGTTTTGGCTAACCTAAATTGTCCCCAAAGGCTATTCCAGGTTTTTAGCATCCAGGGTTTGGCCATTAATTTCAAATCCCTAGAAAAACATTTACGATGGGTATCGAGACCTAGACGCATTGCCTGCTTGGCAAAGTTGTCAGCCAATTCATTACCGTCTATCCCACAATGCCCAGGAATCCACGCTAAAGCCACGTCGATTCCCGAAGAAAAACATTGGGAAAGAGTGGATCTAATTTTAAAAAGAAGATAAGATCTTTCCTTATCTCGGAAAGGGGATTAAGCAGAGCTGAAAGTAAACTAAGGGAGTCAGTAAAATCAAAGATATGTGAAGTTTATGTGAAAACATATACGAGACAGCTTCTAGAACTGCGACCGCTTCTCCAGTAAAAATCGAAGACTGTTGGGGGCATTTGAAATTTAAAACTATTTTAAACCTCGGAATCCAGGCTGCTGCACCGACTGGGTCCACGTGTGACTGCTTGGAAGCATCCGTAAAGATATTTAACCTACCTTTCCAATCTCGTTCGAGGATGCTATTAAATTCTTGGTTTGCAACGGGGTCATTTTTGCTCATTCCGAAGTCTAAAATAACTCTAGGTTCAAAAATCAAAGACTCAAACTGAAATTGGAAAAGTGGATCTTTATCCAAACAGAATCTCGGAGTCGACATAGTGGTAACTTTGTTGAAACTTTTAAGAAGGGGGGGAAGATCTTTGTGGCTCCAGTAGCTAGAATCCCGAGCCTTGTGGGACAGTGAAAACAATTTTTTGTATAAGGGGTGGGAGGGGATTTGGACGACATTAAATAAAAAACGATCGCAAAGGTCTGCGTAGAGCTAAAGGAGGATCCAAAAAAATGCATATACGATGATTTCATAGCACCAGTGATAATACGCAGGCATTTTGCTTGAATTTTATCAAGTCTAGTAAGGGCAAACTTGTTACAGGGTTCAAGTATAAAGAAACCGTAATCAAAATGACTACGAATGATGACATTATACAGGATTTTTTGTTTAAATGGGTGAGAACCCCATCGAACCCCTAAAACACGAATCGAAGATGTTAACGTTTTTTTCACATTTACTAACAATGTAGTTCAAATGATGAATGCCTGATAATTTAGAATCTAGAATAACACCTAAAAACTTTGCTTTTTGTCCATGCATATGACCTGTTCATTAATTTGTAATTAATTAATTTGTAACGGGATCAATATCTTTCTAGTAAAAACAACTCCTGAACACGTCTTAGACACCGAAAGTGAGAGGCCGAGACTATCAAGGAAATTATTTAAATAATATAACGCTGAATTCATCTTGCCAGCCGCAGTTGCAACTGACCAGTCAGCGGTATACAAAACTATATCATCAGCATACCGTAAAATGTTACAAAAACAATTTACGGATTTATCCAGATCCGAAGTATGTATATTATATAATAATGGACTCAAAACAGATCCTTGCGGTTATCCCCTCCATATATGTCTGGGAGAAGAAAGAGTTACATTGACTCTAATAGTGATCGATCGATCCATGAGCAGATTCGAAATTGCATTAATCAACTTCTCTGGGATACACAGCTGAAACAATTTTTGCTTGAGCAATGGAAGTTGGACGCTATCATAAGCTGATTTTATATCCAGAAACACTCCAATCAAACTTTTGTCATCTGAAAAGGCAAGCCGAATATCGGTAGTGAGGACACTCAGGCTATCCACGGTTTCCATTCCCCGTCTGAAGCCAAACTGAAACTGGGGGAAAATGCCTCTGTGTTCCACTATCCAGTCTAGCTTATTTTTAATGAGAATTTCGATAATTTTTGCTAACACAGAAGATAAAGCAATCGGTCTATAGGAGCATGCGTCATTTGGATTTTTGCCAGGTTTTAAAATGGGAACTATAATTTGGGTCTTCCACGAGTAAGGAATTGATGCGGTCAGAAAAACAAAGTTAATAATATTAAGAAATACTAGTTTAGAGGCCAGGGAAGATTTAATTATACCTCAATGAGTAAGGGATGCCATCAATACCGGGCGATGAATCTTGCAGACCACGTAGAGCACAGGTTTATTTTGCCATAGAGAAAAGATCATTTAAAGGATCGGCAGAAATATGAGCGGAAGCGAAAGAAGGTAAGCAGTCTATGTGTGCAACAAAAGGAGGTGCTAAATTATTTGTGAAGTCTGCAACCCAGGCCGAGGAAACATTTGAATCAATATTATAAGTATTTAATTGGGATCCTCGGAAACACTATTTTCCGCCATACTAGCGCAGAAGGGCAGCGAGGAGATATAGATTCGCAAAATCTGCGCCAGCCTATATATATACACATGTATAGATACTTTTTTTGTTCAGTCTTCAGGCTTTAATGATCTGGCTACAACCCTGGGGATAAGAGACTCCCTCCATGAATTCGTCCAGGGACCAGTCACTGGGCACACTATTAATTATTCCCATTCGGGTTATATGGAACCTAGGAATAGACGCGTTCATATTGACTTTGACTTTGACGACCTTTGTGGTCGAGTGGCATACACACCGGTTTCAAGGTGTCGCCAGCTCTGAGGTCCCGGGTTCGGCCGGGTCAATGTAGAAAACCCTTTTCTACATTGTCTCGGGTCTGAGTGTTTGTGGTACCTTCGTTGTCTCTGAATTCCATAACACAAGTGCTTTAGCTACTTACTTTGAGTTCAGAGCAATGTATGTGATGTTGTCCACATTTATTTATTATTATTATTTATTTTAGTTAACTCCGGATTACTAACTTTATTTGCCGAAGCCGCAGACACAAACTCTATGGCCAGCTTGCCACGACCAATAGACTTTATGCCACCCCTAGAAATATCTGACATTATATTGCTAAATTGCAGTGATTGAGCCAACTTTAATGAGTGAGAGATGATGAAGAAGATGAGACGTGGACCACGAATGGACCCGCGTCTGCTGAGTCATACTTAACTTTTTCTTCAAAATTAGGACAGACATACTCGGTCTGTAATGAGAGAGCGGGCGATATATTATTTTTTGCATTTTCGACGGATATTTCTACCGGCCTTATTGAGCCAGGTTTAATAGTAAGCACTTGGTCCCGCGGTGATGAAATAGGAGCCGCGTCCTGAAAAATATCTAAAGATAAGCCGCCCCCATCAGGGGGCTCATCGGTGTCCATTACAAAAATGAAACACCACTAACTTACACCATGAATTTTAAAACAAACACGTAGAATGAAAGGAATCACGCACAAAATATAACGAAGATGCTCAAAAGAATTATATATTTTCACTCGCAAAAAATAATTCGAACACTTGTCAACCCAACCGTCAAACCTCTTTCCTGAGTTTGATCAAAAGAACGCCCTAAGAACTCTTAAAACCTCAGAGCAATAACTAAAGCTTAAAACAATAAATAATTTATATTGCTTCTGTCAAAAATATCTATTCGTTTTAGATGACAGGGAGTGTCATTTTTTGTTCTACTACATACAGTTCTTAAATATTTTACTTTATGTCATTTCACGTTGCAATTTTTCTTAACCTTCTTGTTGTATATCTATATATGTCGATGATTTATTTACATGGCTCAAATGTATCAAGATTATGTATAAGTAAACACAACAACAAGTATGTCTAACAAAAAGAAATGATATCCCACCAAAACATTTTTATGTAAAGTACCGCCAAGACGAGTATGTAACATTAACGGCCATAAAAAAAAGTCTTATTAAAGAAACGATAAATTTTTACATTAAACCTTACATAGGGTAAGTACTTATAATCCTCCTTTTAAGTAAAAGCAATACCTGTGTAGGAGCACCCGCTCTCCAAGAACAAATTATACAAAGGTAAAAGTAGTAAACTAAAATAAAAACTTACAGATAATATATTCTAAATTAGTGTGTCTGTGAGTGTGTGCATGCGTGAGTGTGTGTTTCTGTACAACTCTAATTGTCGATGCTTGTAAGAATAATTTAATGGCATCATAGGTTTGTAGTGAATTCAAGACCAGGATTCACGCAAATCGCTTTATGCTATAAGGAGAGTTAGTGTTAGGTTAGGGCGTGTATACTTAGGAGCTAAGCTCTCCATACGATCTGATTTTCAATATGATTGCTGAAACAATCGTTTTTTTTGACTGCAAGCAATACGCGTCTTGGCGTTACTTTACATGAAATGTTTCTTGTGGAATTGTTTATACGTGTAAGAGTTTGCGAAATAATTAAGTTACGATCGTAAACCAAAACTATACTGTAAAGGCTTGAAGTGTACTTGACATCGGTAATTCACTTTTGCAACAAAGTTTACATACATTGTCGATAGAGTCCTCATGTGATACAATTTTAGGATAAAGCGACACAAGTTTGCTTAACAAACTGTTCCTTGATGGAGTTCATTTGGCAGACTACGCGACGCCAACACAGTATTTTATGTTAACTCAATTATTTTTCTTGAGTTTGTTAAACAAGGATTTTATTATCTTTACATTCTTTTGGCCGGAAATAAAATTGTATAGGAATTGTAGTAAATACTTGTCTAGATCTTTATTTGGACAGAATAAAACCGGTTTTGTTTGCATACTTTTTTTTACTTACTTTAACTTTAGCTGACTTAAACTGCTTGAGTTCCTAGTAAAATTACTTTCTCTTTATAGATTACAAATTCATAAAAGGATTTTTTCGTGTTAAGTTTTACTTAAACAACATCTTCGTCACCTTACATGAAGTGGAAATATACCTATATAACAAAGCCTACACAGCCAATAATAATTGGAGACAGTTCGACTCGCGACACCACCGCCGCCGCGTCAGCGGCATGATTAGGGACTCCCTTTGAGTCTGGAACTAGTCGGGCGATCCCGAGAATAAACGTGAGTAAACCGTTTTGTTTTAAATAAATAATTGGAGAGTTATTACGGTAAGTAAATTAGAACCTTCTTTTCAATAAATAAAAAAAAAATACATTAATTTAATTCGTATTTTATTTATTTATTGATTAATAATATTTAATAATATTTCGAATCCAGTAGTACTTTCTTAATTAATCAAAGACTATGTGGTGCACAAACGTAGTGAGGAGACCTGGATTTAAAAAAAATATTTGACATCGACAATGTCTTGTACATTGTCGATGTTAAATATTGTTTTTACATTTTATTTTTAGTACAAGTGTTATTTGCAGGTTTACCGACACTTTTCCTTGCTTGAGGCTGAATCTGCTATCGTTGCCATGAACCGCGACCTCGCTAATATCAGTAAGTGGGCTAGATCCTATGGCTTACAAATTAACCCCTTAAAATCCCAAGCCATGATAATCGGCAGCAGGCATTTCCGGAACGCTCTTGATCTGTCTTCCTTGACACTAATAACAATTGATGGAGCCGTAATAGCTTACACTAACACTGCAACGAACCTGGGTGTGTTAATGGACTCGCACCTGTCTTGGCGCGATCAGGTCACTGAGTTTAGTCGGAAGGTTCACTTTGCATTTCACTCGCTGAAATGTCTCCAGACCTTGTTGCCTTTGGATACAACAGTTTTACTTGCGCAGTCACTCATCCACCCTTTCATTGACTATGCTGATGTTTGTTATTTGGATACCATTGAGGAGCTCTTAATCAAACTTGAGCGATTGCAAAACATTTTTTTTTTTTTTTTAAAGGTTACCTACTAGCAATGTGGGTGGAAATCACATTACTAGCAATCTTGTTAACCCCTCCAATTAAGCTAAATATGCTTGTGTCTGGAGTGGGTTCACGTCAATAGTGCAATGGGTGGGGTTCGAACCTGCGACCTCTCGATCACAAGGCGGTCACTCTAACCATTAGGCTATTGCCGCTTTTACCACACATATGCATTAGATTTGTCTTCGGCCTCAAAAAATTTGATCACGTTACACACCTTCGCAAGGAACTCAAGTGGCTCCCGATCCGCCTTCGCAGGAACACTCGGATTTTATGTCTCCTTTACAATATCCTACACAACCCATCCTATTCGTCTTACCTGCGAGGGCGTTTTTCTTATGTCCGTTCCCGTAATGCTCTTTGCAGATCCCACCTTAAATCCAATCTTAAAATTCAATCACATTCCACAGATTTTTATTCCTTCTCTTTTTCCGTTCATGCGGCAAGATTGTGGAACCCACTCCTGCCTAATATACGCGAATCTCAGTCCATTTCTATTTTCAAACGACGAGTAAAAGAACATTATCTTTCTCTTTAAAGTGTTGTCTTTATATATATTTATTATCATGTATATATATATTATATTTTATGTATTTACATATATTTATATTTAATATCTTACACACTGTGTCTGTGTTTCTTCTTTTATGTGTCCTGTCGTAGATCTACTGGCAGAAATTTCGTAAGAAATAAGCAGTACCTCTGTACCTATTCTTCTTAGATGTTTGTGTTCTTTGTATGTTGTATGTACATAAATAAATACAAGTGAGCAAGTGTTGCGATCAATGCTCGTTCCTACTTTACAGAAAGGTTATTTTTTCAGCAGATGGACAATTACACGCTGATACTAATGTCCACAGACCACCGAAAATCTCATAGGCCCGCTTGCACAAGCCCCGGTTATCTTTTTAGCTCAAGTTAAATGCTAACACAGCTAAATCAACAAATCAAATCGAAAGTTTTTATTTCTCATAAACCTCAAAAAGGCGTTTAAGAAACGTTATAAAACTAAGAGACTCTCATTGCGCGGATCCAAAATGTCCTTCCTATGGACAAGAACCGGCAAAAAATCCTTAACATACAGTTTGTCATACAATATTGTAAATTTAACCTCGTGTTAGCAACTAACTCCTAGTTAGGTTTCATGTGCAAGTGGGCCTTACAAGTGTAGCTAAGTACTACACTTGTAAAGCCCAGTTGATCATGAAACAAAAGAAAAATCTCGTTTTAAATCAATGAGTACTTGTTATGTAAGCGAAAAGATCACGTCGACATGTTTGTCCAACGGGAACAGAGTAATGAAAATATTTCATTACCTATCGTTCCGTTTGGCGTGTTGACGCCTGACGAGCTATTTGTTCCAAGCTAGTTTCATTGGCATCGCGACGAGTATGAATTGTTCACAAAGATTTCCATTTCAGTATCACGTTTCACGAATGTAATAATAATAATAATAATAATAATATATTTATTTGCGTAAAACATGGTATAAAAAGATGTTACATTCAGAAATATGGTACACATGTTTTGCTTAACATAGCATGCAATTTTAAAACAAAATAATATAAGCATACAGCTAATTTCTTTTATCGATAAATTCCTTAACACTATAAAAATTATGGTTTTTGAGCCATTTATGCAGTTGTAATTTAAATGATTGGATATTTAACTCTTTTAGATCACAAGGTATCTTATTATATATGTGTACACACATTACTAGACAGCTTTTATTATATTTAGTCAACCTTGCAACATCGTTAAGCAGTAGTCTGTGAGGATCTCGTCTACTCCTCGGGTTAACATCATTAGCTGTCGTAAACATTTTTTTATGTTTCCTTACAAACACACAAATCTCATAAATATAAAGAGACGGTAGCGGCAGCAAACCAAGCTTTTTGAACATTGGACGACACGATTCATCGGGTTGTATTCCACACATGGCTCTAATGCATTTCTTTTGTGCGACAAATGCTCTGTTTTGGTCCGTACTATTACCCCACATAATAAGTCCGTAGCGTAACAGCGATTCTACATAAGCGTGATAACAAGTAGTTGCCATTTTTATATTTGTAACGTTTTTAATCTGTTTGAGCGCGTATACAAATTTATTTATTCTATTTGAAATATGTTCGACGTGTGCTTTCCAATTTAGGTTGTCATCCAGTATTACGCCTAAGAATTTTGTATGCGTGACTTCTTTTAGTTTTGAGATATTTAGTTTGATATTCAAATTACTATTATAAGATTTATTAAACTGTATAAATACGGATTTATTTAGATTAACTCTTAAATTATTTTTGTCAAGCCAATTTATCAATTTATCTATTGTATTATTAATTTCATTTTCATGATCGTTAATAGTATTATATTTTTTATCAGATGTTACAATGATGGATATGTCATCAGCGAATAATATGGTTTTATGGTTTGTTATACTTGTTATATCATTAATATATAGCAAAAATAATACTGGGCCTAGCACGCTTCCCTGAGGAACGCCGCATCTAGTATAGCTGTATTGAGAAGAATACGGTACCATATCACTATTACGATCTATTTTAGTAACCTTAACGCATTGTTGTCTGTTACTTAAATACGACGTAAACCACTGCAATGCGTGCCCCCTGATGCCAAGATTATGAAGTTTTTCTATTAATATTCGATGTGAGACCAAGTCGAAAGCTTTTGACAAATCGAAGAACAAACCTGTAGTGAAGTAATTATTATTTAAGTTCATCACTACTTCTTTTATCGAGGAGAAGATAGCTAAGCTAGTCGATTTGTCTTTTTGAAAGCCATGTTGTTCATCTCTAATAATATGAAATGTGTCACAGAAGCTAATTAATCTATTATACATACACTTTTCAAATACTTTAGATAATATAGGAATCAGAGTGATTGGGCGATAATTATTAATATCATCTTTTTGACCTTTTTTAAATAGAGGCTTTATAATAGATAATTTTAGCGCTCCCGGAAAAACACCACTTGAAAATGATAAATTAATTAAATATGTTAGTATGCCAGTGATTTCGTCTTTACAGGCTTTAATAACTTTAGTTGTAATTTCGTCATAACCCGTAGAATAGGTATTGGTTAGTGACATAATTTCCCGTCTAACTTCATATTCGGACATGGGTTTTAGGAACATTGAATTGGAAATTAATTTACCACTGAAACTACAGCCTGCATTATTCTGTTTAAAATCGTTATTAACAAAATGAGCATTGAAGGCGGAAGCGATGTCTATAGGATTTTCAAATATTACATTGTTGACTTTAATAGTTTCTATGTTTTTGTCGTACTTGACGTCATCTACCTCGTTTTTTATCACTGTCCATGTCGCTTTACATTTGTTATCGCTATTATGTATGAATTTAATATTGGAGTTTTTTTTCGAATTATAAATACATTTTTTTAATAGTTTTGAATACATTGTATATTTAATTTTATTGAGTATAGTTTTATCTTTATAATATTTGTATCTTAATGTTCGTTTCGTTTTACAACTTTGTTTTAGGCCTCTACTTATCCAATTCTGTCTATCCTTTTTATTTAAATTAACTTTTACTCGCATTTTAGGGAAACAGAGATTATAGAGCAAACAAAATAGCTCGTGAAACTTATTAAACGCTACATTCAGATCATTCTCAGAATATATGTCAGACCAATATAAATTTTGTAAACATTGTCTAAACTTCGTAATATTATCTAAGTTATAGTCCCTTTTATAAGTATAATAGATAGCTATGTTGGGTATTTTTTTCTTCGTCGGAATGCTTATCAATTGCGCAGTTTCATGATCAGACAAGTGGAGGGGTAGAACTGAGGCAGTGGCATTCGGTATATTGCTTAAGATTTGATCTATGCATGACGATTTACGTGTAGGCTCATTTATGTGAATTTTCATATTATAATTAAAGCAAATATCTTGTAGCTCATTCGTTATACTACCTTTTTTTAAAGTATTTATATTGAAGTCCCCCGCTATAACTACATGACTTCTAGATTTATATCTTAAACTTAGGTCGTGCAGGAGATTATTCAGTTTAGATAAAAACTGTTTAGGGTCAGATTGGGGGGTTCTGTAAACACAAATTATTACTAACTTATTAAACATAATTTCTATGCCACATGCTTCAAATATATTTTGAAGCGCATAGTTTTTTATAAATAACAATTCCTTAAAAATGAGACCTCTTTTCACTAAAATACAGGTACCACCTCTTTGCTTATCTCTACAAAAATTAACCGCCATTTCGTAATCATGAATTTTTATATAACTTTCATAACCCTTTTTTATGAATGTTTCAGAAAAACATAACACATTTGGCTCTTCGTTTTTGAGTCGTAATTCCTGTAATGTTAGTTCTAGTAATTCACGCTTAGATAGTAAACTTGCAATGTTTTGGTGAATAATTTTGAATGTGTTTGCTGTTACTGTAGGTAAACTAGTTCCGAAAAAACGTATTTCTATTTATTACAGAAAAATAACATGGTATTGTTCCCGGATGCTTATTTTCAACGTTAACTTTGGGGCTGCTAGTTATCAAAGAGGTTCTTGTATTGATACGTTGGAAATAGTATGGAATAGTCCCTTTTCTCGGTTCAGTAATATCATTAACGTGTTTTTTTAAGTTTGGCTTGCTACTCGCTATGTATTTCCTTATTTCACGAGGATTTAAGTACTTTTCGCTATAGTCATTACAATCTATAACATAATTTATTGATTTACATACATCAGTTAGCTTGTAAGAAGCACAATCTATGAAATAACACTTTTCATAATTTTTACATATATTTTTGATGCGTTGGTTCAGTTTAACGGCATCACAATAACTGTTTTTCTGGATATTTATTACGATAATTGTGTTGCCATTAAATAATTGCAAAGTAGTTTTTAACTGTGACAACACTGTGCTTTGATTGTAATCATTTTCTCCTATACATAATATAAGCTTATCGTTCGACTGGAGCTTGATGTTACGGCAGTTCTTTAGTACTTCACTACTTAGTGCATAAGGTTTTGTTTCTGCAATGACCCCATACTCCTCGTATCGTGTGTTTTCACGCAAATGCGTTAAGACGGTAGCAAGACCAACGCATTGCTGAGTGCCAAAGATATGTATTTTCCTCTTAGGTTGACAATTTCGTTGTTTCGGAGGAGTAGTTATCAAATCGTGTGTACGTGGTTTACATGCAGTGGAGTTACATTTACGGACAGTGTTACTGTTCTCGCCTACGTCCTGTGTCAATGATTCGATTTGTTTCATAAGACTAGAAATTTCAGTTTTAGCCTCGCACAATTTCTGTTGCAGCCCAACAATATCCCGTTGCAAATTGGAAATCATTTTTGTACTTTTCGTTTCAATGCTGGTCTTTGTTGGTGAGTGTGTAGGCGTACACAGTTGTTGTAGTGTATTAACTCTCTTTGTAATGCTTTTTCTTGGACTATTTGCTTGAATTAATGTGGATTGACATATAGATTTTAATTAATTAATTGTTGTAATTTGTTGGAATAACACATACAGTCAGCAACAAACGTCCATGATCACACAGATTCATAAAGCACCTGAACACAATAACACAAATACAATAATTAATTGTTACAACGTGGAGCCAAATAGCTTTAGTACCAAACCATTACTGAGAACGCGCTTAAGACTAATATTCTAAATTATTTCCACTGCATTTGAAGCAGTTTGAAGAGTTGAGTTTTGTTGCTGACTGTACCTACCGCGTATGTTGAACAAAATGTTTTCAGTTTTCTTGTGTTTGTGTGGTGCTTTTGTTTAAAGATTTCATTAAAAATCTAATTATTTATTTTATAAATTAAAATCTAATCTAAATATCCGCAAATTTGATTATTTTAGTGTATATAGGTAAAGGACATATGATAAATTCATGTTAAAACAAACCTTCCTTTTACCAATTGTTATAAGAAAGTCGGTTGAACTATTTATTACTGTCTGAAAGGGAACGATATCTTAATGGAGTTACTTTTTGCAGTTTTCAGAATTAATACATTGTCAGATTCACGACAGTTTTACTTTGTTAGTTACAATATACTCAGTTATGACTTATGAGAACAAATGATAGATATTATTTTGTTCTTATTATTGGAGACAGAAGAGGTAATAATTATTTAAGTGCATTTAAAACGAAATGTATATGTCCTATTTACAAGACCTTATCACATGAAGTTTCATGTAGTTCTCTAACTATATCCTGTGCAGTTGGCAATTTTTTTTTTTTCTTTCAGAATTAATTTTCATGAATAATGCAGTAAAAAAATATGTAATCTTGAAATAATAATAATAAATTTTAATTTTGAAGTCCCAAATATGCAAGCGAGCGAGCGCATCGCTAGTAGTTATACCAAGCGTAAGCACATTTTTAGCTAAATGTACTACGCTCGTTTAATGGTTTATGTGATTTTTCGTGCGACGACAGACGTTTATGCGAAAATATCGACTGTTTTGATATTATTAGGGTAAAACTTGGTTTAAAAATAGTAGTAATAAAACGGTGCGCTCTGATTTGACACAAATTTTACGTGTTCATACTAGTGCCAACAGTTCATACCTCGATATGCGCACTCTATAGTTTACTTATTTAATCCTATACGCTTACATAACAGATTGACACTTCAGTTTAATGTCAAATAATACCAATCAGCTGTAAAGAGTCGGCCATTTTGACACTTATAGCACTGTTATAGTAGGCTTCTGGGCTCCATAACTTATGACAGGTTTCAGGAACGTTTTAGGCTGAGTTGCACCATAGAAGAAGTTATAGTTAAGGTTTGTGTCAAATTTAACACTAACAGTAACGCTGACTTTAACGGTTGTAGCAAAATGTGTTGCACCAGCGAATTCATTAGCTTTGTTAAAGTTAAAGGGGTTGCAAGTCAAATGAGGCGTGATTTACCCCAAATTCGATGCGGGTAACATTTTTAAATATGGCAACACTTAACAGAACCGTAAAAACTCGTTTCTAGCGCTGTCATCAGTGTCACTGAGTGTTACTTCATTTCATTGATGTTGGTTCGGTGTCTGTTAAATACAACGAAATTTTTCAAGAAAGCTTAGAAATATTTACTATTCTTTATCGAATTCCAGTGAGCTATTGAGAAAATAAAAACATGGACGAAAATTTGCTTGCAAACATTCAAACAAAGTAAGTACCTACCTATTTATTGCTTTGTCTATAACGCGTGCTATTTTTTGGTTGAACAATTTTACATATTTATGATGAATATCTTGTTACGCCATTATGTTTTATTGTTTTTATTGTTTCAGGGAAAGAAGTGTAAACTTCAGTAAAATAGAGTTGGATAGACTTCAAACACTATTGACAAAATATAAAAATATTTTATTTTGCAAAAAGACGGATGGCGTTAGTTCGAGACAAAAAGAAAGTGCTTGGAGTAAAATCGAACGCGAGTTCAACGCTCTTGTAATAAGCCTGAAGTAATCAATATCGTTACTTATTTTACAGATTCCTGATAATGAAAAAAAAAACAAATGAGTCTTCTGCGACTAATGAGAAGTGGGACTTTGATTCGAGCACACCCTACAGTTCTCTCAAGAGACCAATGTCATCACCGTTAAAAAGTAATGTATGATAATCACAAATATGTGTAGAGAAATGTATTTATAAATAAAGTGCTCTTCTTATTGACAGGTCGAGTTAAAAAACGAAGAACTGCAGAAAATTTAAGTACCAACGTCGTCCGGCAATTGCTGCAGGAAAAAAAGTTAGCAGTGATTGATAACCTGCAGGAGCTGGAGCTCCAAAGAATTAAATATTCCAGCAGGCACGCCCAGGAGCTCCATGAGCAAACGCTGCGCCATAAAGAGGAGCGGCACAAATTAGAAATGGAAAAACTACACCTAGACATAAAAATATTAAAAAAGTCTGATGAATTATGATTTTTAAAATTAAATAAAAATAATTACTTCATATTCTAATTTTTTATTGTTAATACTTATTGACATAGCCTATTGAAATAACTGTTAATTAATAGGGATGTTTCCTGGGTATGAAAAGTTAAAATGTATTTAGTCCGTCAGTTAGATAATAAAAAAATATTAGACACGTATTTTTTCTTTTATCAAAACAATACAAAATTATAAAGATACAGCCCTTTAAAGTTTCGGAGTGGGGGCTTATGACGCCACGCCTTGGTAAAAATCGTAGCGAGGAGTGACGTCACGCGTAATTTCCGTTCTCTGTATTTTGCTCATTTTTTGTTTGCAGGAAAAAAGAAAAAATACGTGTCCAATAAAATTCATAAATCTACCAGGCGGACATTAAAAAAAAATTAGGAAACATGCCTATTGTGACCTGTTAAGGTCATCATTCCTTGCCACTGTATAGACTACATTCTCTTCCTCATAAGTCAATTCAGAACTGTCCTGATTCATATTTGACGCCAATAATGGCATAGGATCCCGATATTTTTTGCATACAATACATACAACGCGTTTGACACTAATTGACGGATAATTTAACACAAACTATAGCACTAACCAGCGGAAAGTGAGCGGTTACAGTTACGGTTAAAGTTATGACGTCATTTAACTATTTGTCAAATGGTGCAACTCATTTTTGGCTTAACCGATACTTTAACTGAAGTTTCGATGTTTGTTATTGTTAAAGTAAGATGGTGCAACCCAGCCTTAGTGTTAAAATGTGTTTATGAATACTTTTTTTCAACTATACTATAGCGAGACTTTATATTTTCGATAACATTTTATGAATAAGACGGTAAGTGTCAAAGGTCTTATTTTACCAACGCTAGACGTCTGACAGATTTTATATGGAAGAACTGCCAAAAATTCAATATTATTCCTCGGATAAAATGATCTGGCGTTGGAAAAATCAGCCCTTAGTAATAAACATAACACTTTAATACGTTTCGCTATTTCATTTCAAATTGCACCTGGAAACCAGATATAGAAAGAAAAAGTTTAATTAAACTTCCCATTAATTTATATTCCAAATAAAAAATAAACATCACGTCGTTCGAGGTTGTTCCAAACACCTCGTACAATAAACATTTAATTAATTAATATCGGCACGTGGCGGCAGTCAGCCTTTTTTTCTGAATTTAATTAATTTAACCAGAGAATAAGCATCGCTATTATAATGTATTTTGGCCTACATTCATTAGTATGTGGATAAAAGCCTTTTCCACATGCGTTGCTCGCAAATATGTTGTTTCTAGGCAGGTATGTTCGTAGGTAAATGTTTCTGCAGCAGATTAGTCGACTGCGTATGAACGTGATCAGCTGGAAATGAGTTACAATATCAACAACATTAACTGAACGAATTTAAGGCAAAAAGCACACGTGAATCTTTTAATAGAAAATATTATAAATATTATCTAACATCATACCTGATACGGAGCATCACTTAAAAATGGCGCGACCGATTTTCCTGTTTTGTAAAACACTATTACAAGTTGCGTTCAGACAAACCTTGTATGAACGTAAATTTGCGAAAGATTTGCGGGAAATGTCGAAAATTGTGAACAATTTTTAACTCGATCCCGGGTTACTATGTGTCTAGCAACGCGTTTACTAAATTACATAAAAACGATACTTGTAGCGTATCGGAAAATACATAAAGTTTGAAATCTCTGCCGTCGTAAAATAGTGTTGCCGCATGTTACCGGCCACTGTACGGCCTTCGGAATTGTTTTGTTTGTTCTTGTTCACGCAGAAAGCTTACGACTAAGAAAAGGTTAATTAGTAAAGCTTGCGATATTTGTGTTGTAGTGTGAACTATAGTCTTGTTCCATCGCAAAAGGTTTTTTTTCTCTGTCCTTTTCTGTCTTACCACAGGCCAAAGGCGTTTTCTATCTCACTCTGTCTGGGGCTGTGATGTGCCAGTTTTTGTTGAAGGAGTGAAATTTATCCCGCCATCTCCGTCTGGGCCTAACGGAATGTCTTTTGCAATTTTGAGGAACCCATTGGGTCATTAATTTGGACCATTGGTCGATTTATATGGATGAAAATTAAAACGGCATTTTTCATCTTTCTAGTTATTTTAACAGTGTTTGTATAAAGCTACTTTTTTGTCAAGAATAATAAAACGTCAATAATATAGGTTATTTTATTATTTTAAAGGAATGTAAATAATATTAAGTTGGTCATCTAAACTACAAATATTTAAACGACGAATGGTAGAAGTATGACACTTACGATATTACTCAATAGCAATGATTAACATTTAATTCAGTGTCTGAGAAACGAGAAGAAACTTTCCCAATTTCAGACAAGAAACTAAACATTCCTTGAATAGGACCTGTTTAATTACTTGCGATTAACTATACTACTAAGATCAGAAATAATTTGGATAAAATTTTTGGAGATCTCAAAAGATATGTGACATGGAATTTATACAGGAATTCTAGTATAATTATATCAGTTCGTTATTTAATAAATAGTGTTTTATTCGTTAACTAGGCTTTTTATTAAGCCGGGTAAAATATACTTTATTCTATGATAACTATAGAATAAATGTGTAAATGTTTAGAAAAATAAAACTTATTTAGGTAAAATACCAACAAACCTCCGGTTTTTGTCGTAGAACCGTAAAATAATAAATACATGTGACATGTTCAGTGAAAACGTTCGTATCTGTCCACGGAATCCAATCTGTGGGTACCCTGAGATTGGAATCGTGTAAACATAAATTGAAACGAGTGTACAAAAAACAAACGCGGCGCGATATAGGATGACAACTAAATGTTACATGCTTAGAGTAAAAATAAGTAAACTATAGATTGCGCATATCGAGTATGAACTGTGGGTATGAACTAGAAAATCGTAAAATTTGTGTCAAAACAGAGTGCGCCATTCTAAATCATGAATCTCAAAACCTAATATTACTTACATCGCAACCAAAAAAAAATAGTTTTGCATAAACGTCTGTCGTTGCGAAAATCACTTCAATCAGTAAATAAACGAGTGTAGTACTTACAGCTAAAAATTTGCTTACGCTTGGCACAACTAGCGATGCGCGCACTCTATACTTGTCTATGTATACTCTTTTCATGTAACTAGTGACTGACGCTATCTGGGTATTTTAAACAAACAAACTCTTCAGCTTTATAATATTAGTATAGATATTGTTGATATTATTTTTTTAAGATATTTAGTATTGCTTGATTATTTTTACGTATAAAAGGCGTATTCACCCGAAAAAAGTTTTTTATCAGATGGTTTAAAAAAAAACGACGGCCTTGGCAAATAGGAGAAGTGACATTTCTTATAGTAAAACAAGGCACACTCGCTCGTCTAAGTTTATTTCTCGAGTAAATGAATTTTGTTTTTGTATTAAATTATATACCAGCCTTTTATTTACTTGGGGATTTAAGTTAAGATTATATTAACATATTCTACTCCCGTGTACTGGGAGGCTATTTTTAATATCATACCGAAGCATGTTTTCTTTGTGATATTAATGTAAGGAATAACTCGTTTCGGATATTACAACAAATATCTAATATGATAGTTATTACAAGAATTTTATTAATAAACTACAGAGATACTCGCAATATTGTTCATAAATTGTATCGAGTTGTGCTAAAATACACTAACCTACACTGTTTCATAATAATATAAATAAATACATAATAAATATTTACAAATATGTATATCTTATAAACAGTCAGTTCTGTCTTTTTATCAAATGATTCGGTTGTATTCTTGACTAGCTGTTGCCCGCCCGTGTGGGTGTTTGTCATGGTGAAAAGTAGCCTGGTTCTTTTCTCGGGATCCAAACTTACCCCATACTAAGCTTCATCAAAATCGGTTCAGCAGTTTAGCCGTGAAAGCATAACAGACAGACATATAGACAAAGTTACTTTCGCATTTATAATATTAGCATGGTTAGTATGCATTGCGAGTGCTTATAACACACAAATCATCACGCTTCTTACCAACAGTGATCTGCAGGCTTGTTTGCTATTTCTAATTGGCAACCTAAGCGATGTTCACGGCATAAAAATAATGGTAAAAATATGGTCATCGACGTTATACGATACGAAATGTTTTTTCACTGCGTTTGTTCTAAAGTGATTATCGCTTCAGTTGACAACCGCCAAAGCAAATAACCCTGCTGGTTAAAATAAAGATAATATAAATTGATAAGCACTTACAACTTTGACGACTATCCAATACCTAAGATAGGAACAAAGCTTCTATATTTTGTACAAACAAACTAAGTCTAGCTAAAAAAGTCGAGTTCAGCAAACCTTTCGTGTTAACAACAGTTAAGCCTCAAGACGTTTACTCGGCACTCTACCTCAAATAACGTCGTGTGACATAAATTGTTTGGAAAACCGAACAACTTGGTAGCAGAGCAGAGTGCAAAAGTATTGACTAACTGCAAACATTGGCTACAGAATTATATACACTTTACTACACTGTGTACTTCAATACGGCTGGGCGGCTGTAGAAAAAGGGGTCGTATAAAAATCATAAAACTCACATTTTTGCTATAGACCATTCGAGTCACGTACCCCAACGAGATCACGTTCATCTTTGTTTTTTGTGAGGACCTAATCTGTGATTTTTTTTCTGTACAACACATGCGCTTGATAAATGGCCAGTTTTCGAGTGCGGCCGTAAAAAATATATATCTATGAGAAATTGATCTGTGGATGTGACTCCGTTCATGTTCTATTTTCGTATTTTGTCGACGTAATTTATTTGTAAGTACTTATGTAGTGTGTTTGTAAGTACGATAAAAATATTTAATATATTGAAATATAATATATATTCATATTGTAATTAAAGGCAATTTTTAAGCCCACTTCCTCGGTCCTTATTTTTGCTTACCTATTTAACAACATATGGAATGAAATAACGAATTGAATTCAAGTAAATAGAAAAAAAATACACAATATCTATAATTACTTAATTTTATAAACGCAAAAGTAAATCTGTCTGGTCTGTCTGTCTGTATGTTAGACTTTCACGGCTAAACCACTGAACCGATTTGGATGAAAATTATTATGAGGTAAGCTAGGAGCCTGAGGAGCTACTTTTTTTTACTATTTTTTTCTGCGATAAACGACACCCGGGCAAGAGCCATAAACATGTGGAAATGCTTAGTATCGTACATCTGGATTATTCCAACATGCCACATAACATCAGTCTTTCTGTCATAGCCACAGCGTTAATTATTTCAAGTGCACCATACGAGCAAACTCTCGTTGCCGTGCGCTCAAGCCTTTGACATAATTTATTTTGCTAAAGCAGTGCCCGCTGTACCACTATCCTTACACATTCCTAGCTTTCCTAGAAATTATGAATATTTGCAGTCTAATTGTACCGACGTTTATTTGTACTGGAAAAAAAACTAAAACTCAATAAAAAAGTTTTTAAATTATTTCATTGAAATATTGTCATTTTAATGTATGTTTGTATGATTTGTAAATATATATCTAATAAGTATCCAACGTAAACGTTTCCCAGAAAAGAAGTATATTAGCTGAAACTTACATTTACTTACTAAATGCAGCCTCAATCTGGGAGCGGAATAAACTTTCCAATGCCGCTTCATAAATGAAAACTCCTTTCTCCTTTCTATATTCGTTATGTTGATGAAGTAATGTTTGGTTTGTAGACATTAGGTCTATTATATAAATAGAGTTTAAGATGCTTTACTGTATAATGGCATTTTCAGTACGTACTAAAAAAATTCAGTATGGTGCTATAAAAAAATAAGGATTAATGATACTAGCACAAAAATTGTTTCTTAGGAGTACATGCTACATCAGCTAAATATAACAATACATTACATATTTTTAAAATAGTTTAGCACACCAATTCGCAGAGGGAAAGTGAGTTTTTCAAAACATTTCCGTACGTTGCTTTTTTTCTTATAAAAATCCTTGTCCTTACAATAAAGAACACAACAGAATTATTCGATTTGGTACTGTCGTTCGGAAATTATGGCGTGAACAAGAAAAATAGGGATTTTTATATCTAAAGATTATATTACTTTAGTAAAAGTTGCCCTACTAAAAATATCATTTAATTTTGGTCGTTTAAGATTTAAATACCGATAGCATGATTCTGTAAACCTCAGACATAATTATGTTCGTCTTCTCGAGTTTACACGTCTTATATCTAAAGCTCGAGCAAAGATTCGTAATTATTCCCACTGTACAAACAATCTGTGTAAAGATGCTTCTCAGAAAGGTCGAAGGGTCCTTAGCTCTGGTAAGGCTGATCCCTTAGCAAACTCTGGCACCTTTTGTAAACAACTCTATTTGCGATTCCTCGTCCACTGAGCACCGTGCAAATAGAAATATTTTTATCACTGAATCGGTACGCTTGTGAAAGCGGTTAAGTCTTGGCCTTAATAGTTTTCTTTCGAAATATATTATAAATATATAAATATTTCTGTTCGACTCTTGTTAATTAGCTAACATAAAAAGTGTTATTTTATACGTTTTTGAATATAATTTGTATTTAATTTTATTACATAATATATTCTTTATTGTACACCTCAAAAGATTTGAGACCATTACATATGAAATAAAGTTAATAATAGTACAATGGCGGTCTTATCGCTAATAGCGATGTCTTCCAGACAACCTTTGGATGGAGAGGAAAGACAGAAAACTAATAGATGGGGTAGCAGAGGTGTACCGCTACAAGTGTTGAGATAAATTACATATTTATCTGAAGGAAAAATTGGAATCAAAAGTTTGTGCGTTTTTGTGTGTGTTGTAAGTTGCGCTTTTTTCTTCTAGGTAGGGATTATAATCTATGTTTCATCCATTTTTGGCTAGTAAATAATCCACAACAGTATTGGCAAGACCTGAATTTACATAGACCTTTCAAATAGTTACATAGACTGTTTGAGTGCTAATACAATCTATAACAGCATCACTATTGAACGAGAAAAGCTACATTTAAATAAAAAATTTTTTTTTTTTCATTAACATAATTTATCACTACTATTTTATGATAATGATGATGAGAGACCTCATTTATTCACAACGATAAACATCTCATTAATCAAAACTCTAAACATTAATGATAAAGCGACAGTCCGTGAGGTTCCCTCAAAGAAATGGTCGCACCTTTATTCCTTATAAGTGTTATAAATGGCGGCTAATGTATGTTGGGATAATGTAACGTCCTATCATTGTGTTTCTGCTAATAACAAGGCACAGAGTTAGCAAAGACGTTTGTCAAACGAGGTAATTATGTTAATAACCTCAAACGATTGATTACAGTCTGTGATCGGGACATGGGCCGATATATGATCAATAGACTAAGTGCTTCCAAGCAAATGTATGTGATGTTGTCCACATTTATTTATTATTTAAATAAAATAAAAAGATTAACTAACTCATTTCCCTATAATCTCTAACAGTCAGCAAATTGGGATGTAGACTGGGTATGAAAAGTAAAAAACAATCCGAATGTTAAAATTCTAGAGTTCTAGAGTGTGGGCTGATAATGTCATAAACTTGCACTAAACGTACGAAATCATGACGTCATGCGACATTTCAAAACAATGGGTCATCGTAAGTTTTTTGTTACGTAAAAAAAAAAAAATATTAGTCTAGTATTTTTTATTAATCTACCCGACTTTTTTTACAGATGTGTAAATTTATAATTCACTTTTTAATCGACGAAAATAAGAAGAAAGTTCTCAAATTTACTGGTAGGTATTGGTATAGTTTTAGAACTGTCAACTAACAACAACATTAAAACAAGCTTTCCAGATCATATCTTCCTCTCTTCTTAATATAGAATGTCATCTATAACAGCAAATTATGTAAAGATTTTTTTCTAGTAAACTATTTTAAAAGTGCGTGACAATTTTGTTTGCTAGGTTTTATAACCAATTAAATACGTTATACCTTTGTACAAAACTTTTCATAACGCTCAGTAGTATTCTATTTACTGTTACGCAAGTGCTTGGCTTTTGTCCCCAAGCATTTTGCGTTGCCAGCGTAAAAAAATCCTTTCAACCCGAAACTTAAGTGAAAAGAAAATTGTATGGTAACTTTGTCTAACGACTTACAAGATAAGCGAACGTTTTTAGGTCACCCAAAAAAGTAAAGAAAAATCACAAATACAATGTTTCACAATACAAAACAAAGAGCAAGGATTTCTTTGTTATTGAATTAATTAAAAAATGTTTGGCCTCTGTGACTTAAGGATGAAGCACAAAGAGTATGAGAATTTATTTTCATTTCAAATTGCATTGTGACCGGCGCGAGAGCCTTAATTAATTTTAATCCTTTCGTCGCTATTTCCTACACGTTTAAACACAAACAAAAATAAACATTCGAGTATTCAAACTGCAAGTCGAAATGTTTGTCATCTTTGTTTAAATTTATACAAAACATCGTCAACCTTAGCTTAACGACTCAATCGATCATGATGTCAGTTAGGCATAATGATAATTTATCATCTGTAAGCACACTTTGCAAAATGACACGGCGTGGTGGCGTAATGCGCCGTCCCATCCACCTCTACATAAAATTTAAATTTGGTATTTATAATGTAAATAAGGATTATATAATGTATATTTACAAACAGCGATTTTGAGGTTAAATTTGCATTACCCTCGCATTGTTGTCAACGAGTATTTATACTTTAAATGATTATAAAACATCATTGTGTTTATGGCTCGGCGCAAACGGGCCACCAACAACACAGCCACCGGTGGCGGGTGACAGCGACTTAACACACTTTGTATGGACGCGCCGCACACTTGTAGCCGGTGGCGGCCACTCGCTTCAACAGACAGCTATATGAAGAAGTGTGTTCAGTTGCTGTCGCTGGCCACCGGTGTTTGTGGTCGGTGTCCCTCTTGTACCGAGCCTTAGAGTTCCACTTTATGAAAAATGAAAATAATAAGGCACTTTGTTCCCCTCAAGTTTTTACTTCCCCTGTAACAAATGGCTTTCATATCTCGCATGCATACGGCGACGTGGGAAAACACAATATGTTCCCGACAAATTATCTGGGAACTTGTTCGTAGTGTTACCAACTGGCATTGTAGAATGAAAAATTACTACACATATATTCCCATACTTCCCCTCACAACCCACAGGAACACTGTCATATTTTATTAAGATTAACAATGAATTCTGTAAAACAATTGATTTGATTTAAATCACAATAAGTTATAATTACCTAAATTTGAAAATATTGTTTGCTGTATGTTTTCAGTTTGGTTTTGATTCCAAAGTAATGTAATATTCTCGTTATCTGTTTCTCTGTATTAGTCTGTGATGATTACCCACAAGGGATCTTTATAAAGGAAATTCTATCAAAGCTTCCTTATACAATTGGAAATAAGATCGGAATAAAACAAAAGTTTTACTGGAGAAGTTTATTTTTAACGTTTCTTCATATATTGAGAATTTGGAGACTCATAAAGTTAACTTTACCAGTTCGAACATACATCTAGCTTTTATATGGCGACGAAAACGTAAACTATTGAGAACTACTTATGCGATAACAGACAACAATTTGAAAGTTTATTACATGCGTACTTTTAAGATTCCTATAGGCATAACTATACATTTTTCGGGCTTATACATAAAGATTAAAGCGCCTTAATATTTGTCAGCATAACAACACTTTTATTTAGCTGTAGCCATTAGTCGTGCATCTCTGCAAAACCATGTTAGACTAGACTTCATAAAAAGATCAAATGCTGGCGCCACCGTTGTTGGTCCCGTTTTTATCTACAAAAAATATGTCCCTTTACAGTTCATTGACTAGAGATCGCGCACTATCTCACAGCAGACACGGCGACCACCACATTTCTTCTACTCTTACTTTTCAGTTTGACAATTCTATAACTGAATTTGTGTTTTTCGTGATATTCAATGCTATTATTATCTCCTTTATTATTTATTTCTTCATTAATGTTCGGTTTCTTTAATTTGTCTTTCACTTTTATCCATCTATCATTTTTCCAGTCGTATTTTCTGCCCATAGCTAGAAGTATATCTTCAAATTTAGGCCATGCCGAGTTCAACGAACTTTGCTTTGCTGGCTTGTCATGATCTAAAGATTTGTAATTAACATTATTGTATTCATTGATGTGGAGTTTAGATGGAATGTCATTAGTTGTGTTACTAGTCTTTTCGTATAAAAAATGTTGTTCTATTTTATTGCTTTGTTCATCATTTATTGTTCCTGTTTTACGGTACATTATATTTGTAACATGTTTGTAGTGTATTCTATCAACATTATCTCCCTTGTATCGCTCCTCTGGATATTCATCGTAAAAGCTTTCTATCTCGCGCTCAATTTTTTCTGCAAAGGAAATTGAAATATGTCAGACACACTTTTTGCCAGCGATTGTTAGGGAAAGGGGAAAAGTTTTAAAGAAAACAATTTTCATGACATCGTTTGTAGCCGGTTTGTGGCGTTAATCCCAAAGCTGTAAGATAAATTAATGATACATTCTGATAGACGGTACAATTTAATAATGGAATTAGTTTTACTTTGAGAACAATACAATATTGTTTCGATTAATTTTATTATTATTATAATCTTGGGACACCTCACACACGGACATCTGATCCTAAAGTAGGTGGAGCTTTTATAATGGCAACCAGACAATTGATATACATACTTATATATTACTGAATAAATATACATATTATAGATTAATTGAACCCACGTACAGAACAAATAATGATGCTAATCATACAAAGATTTGTTTTTTGTGGGAATCGAACCCACGACCTTCGGTTTATCAGCCAGGGTCACTAGACCAACGAGTCAGTCGGTAAATTAAGTAGGTACACATAACATAACTGAAACCAAAATACCGACTTAAATAAAAGCAACTAAAATAACAAGTTTGTAAAATCATTTCTTTGATGTGGCAAGAAAATAATTTGTACAGTAGAGTTACAAAAGATATCTGCTATTTAATGTCGAACGGTAATTATATTGATACACAATAAATTGAATGGTGTAGATATCGATAACACGGCCATTCAAACGTAAACGTAATCGTATTTTCTAAGAAACCTTACCTGCCATATTTTTGTACAGTTCAATATCATGTCGGAGCTTCTCTTCGTCCTTTTCCTTCCAGTGTCCGTCACCTTGATCTGTGGGAAATAAATTAAAGGTATATTTCTACTCTGCCAGTAATTTCGGAATGAATAGAAACCTCTCAAAGGTTGGATCCGAATGATCTCGTTTTTATTGTATTGATAGAAATTTCGATTGATGTTTTGCCCGGCAGGTCTCAGCGTTGATATATTTCCTGATTTTCCTTTTTCTGTATCGCCGTAATAGTAAATATCGGAGTTATTATTGTTAAGGCTGACGGTTTTGATTTGATTGTCGTGGAAGTAATAAATCAGAGATCAAAATATAAAATAATACACGAGTTTCCTTTTCATTTATAAATTACTATATTGTTAAAATAAAAATTTAAACTTACCGACGCATACAATAAATATGATGACTAATCTTATATAATCCATTATGTGTTTATACATCAGCCTTCGAAAATTGCTTTCAGACCTGTAACAAAACGAACATAGTTCAATGCCAATTCAAGATGTCCTGTCGTGTTCATATTACAACATATGTACAATTAACACCTCTGCTTGATCTGACGCTGTAGTCATAAATATGTTTGCAGAGTTCAAATTTCATAAGTCATTTATTTAAAATAGGCTACAAAGTAGCACTTTTCAAACGTCAATATTAAAATGGACCGCATTCTGTTTCGGCCACCCTTCATCGCTTTTTAAGCGCTTTGACTGTGGAGAAAAAACGGCGCAATAAACTCCACAGCAGCACGCTGTCTTTACGATAACAAATCAGTACCTCAGAGAGCGAGAAAGGGTCAAGGTTAGGTACATAATACTATTAACAACCTACAACCCATAATAATCACACTAAACAAATAATTTAATAATATTTATATTATAGAGTAAGAAACAACAGGCATTTCTCGAATATTTTCGTATAATAATATTATGGAACGAATATTCTTTACCCAAAACCGCGCCGCAATTGTAGTCGTGCTTTCGCATTCACCGCATTAAAATATTTACACAGTTATATATAAACATGGCATAACTTCCTGTGGGATAGTTGTTAAGTTTCTGTAACATTTCGTGCCAAAGCATACCGAAATTTGGGTATAAAAATTAGGCAAGTATGCAGCATATTTTTTTTTCGCTGGGCTGAACGAAATGTATGCAAGAGTGTTAGTTGAGTTATGTACGTGTTCATCGAAGTTATGTCGAAAGAGAAACATCGGTCAAAATATTTTGGATGAAATTTTAATTCAGGCTTGATATAATTTTTTATTATGTGTCGTAAAAGGATTATTTTACTTCGGAGTAAAGGTGTCATATTTGTCGCTATGGCATTTAAATATACCAAACAATGTCGGAATATACTTTTTGTTTTTTTTTTTTTTTATAGATGCTGTAACATCACATTCTTTGACAACTTTATTCTTATTATGTAACCATAATTACATGTAACTATATAAAAAAAAACATGTTATACCGTAAAAAAAACTGCTCAACAAAGTTGTTGTGATTGACGTCATTCCCTACACCAAGAAAGGTCGGGCGAGTACATAATTAATAATAAAATTCGTTAAAAATAATTAAAATATTTCAATATTTAGGTAATAAATGCGTCTCCCTCAAAAATTATTACTTTGTATATATTTCTGGCTTCACATAATGACTGTTACATAGATAGGTACTGATACTAGATTACCATATCACCTCGTAAACCAAGATGTGGTACGATGCCAATACATTACTGTTCGTTGAATAATTTAGCAGAACTCGCGCCTATAATGTGTCTGAAATTACAATTCCATGTTATAACATCGCCGAAATTATTATTCGATTGCGTTCTCGGATGAATTATTATTTGACTGAATATTCTATGCCAGTATTCGTTACCATGATTAATGTTATTTCATTATAACATCAAGTGTTACCAAGAGCACGTACTTTGATCAAAAAGTTTATGTCTTTGAATAATATAAAATTAATTATTCAACCCTTAATACCCACATTACTTAATAAATATAGCTTGTGACATACTTACTATTATTTTTATTATAGATTAGAGGAGTATTGAAAGTCTAAAAAAAATAAAATTGTAGATAATGTGTCTCATGCATATAAAATAATAATGTGTAATGGATCGGTAGGTAATTGTTTTTTATTTTTGTTTCTGTTTGTATTATTTTCGACACAAATGTAAGTTTGCTAAGAAATAAATGT
The DNA here is from genome assembly GCA_932294365.1 of Diachrysia chrysitis. Lineage (NCBI taxonomy): Eukaryota > Metazoa > Arthropoda > Insecta > Lepidoptera > Noctuidae > Diachrysia > Diachrysia chrysitis. Next base: position 7,361,642 of record OW028650.1, on the reverse strand, counting down.
CTTATGTGGAACCTATACCTACTTAACACATAAAAATATTCTCTATTCCATGTTATTTATTATGATATAAATATAACTCTTAGCATGTTGGGTTAGAATAATAATTAATTGTTTAACAAATACAAATGTTTTTAAAGCTGAATATACGAAAACATAATTATTATTCTTTTCCAGTACACAATACATTTATAATTTCTGTAAAAACATTTCTGTATTATATTGCACGTATTTATGAATATTATATTAATATATTATAATAATGTCTATAACAATAACCATACTTCGAATAAGACAAATTTTAGCGATCTGTAGATGAAACTTAATTTTATTCGTTCGCATTTTTACAATTTAACAGTTAGTACATTGGTGTATGTATTATTTAGTAAAGCTTGTTTTAAATATTTAACGCAGTACAATAGAAAATAACTGTATAGACTATAATATTGGGTGTTCTCAGCTTCTTTCAGGACGTGCTTCGATAACGGTTTCGATAACTTTCGCTTAGAGCCCTTGTATCGAAACGTATCACAGCAATAGATAAGGTTTAGTGGGAAGAGTGGAGGGATCTATTTACCCTGAAATACAGTAGTAGACTTACAAACAATGTATAGGTACTAATATTATTAAGTGGAAGAGTTTTTGGTTTGTTTAAAGAAACTAATGTCTGGAACTACACAGCAGATTAAAAAAAATCTATGTGGACATGATAGCCTAAATCTGTATGAAAATAAATACGTGTATATGATGATTAGTATACTCCTTTTTGTTTTAGTTGCATTATTAGGGTTCCGCGCAAAACATAAAAAATATGATACTAAAACACGCGGACGATGTCGAGGGAGACAGCTAGTATGGTATAAAAATGAATTGAATACAACATTGGCTACCGTATCAACGGTAATACTACTAGTATTACCTACATTTTCTACAAATAATAATGTTTAAAATTAGTTGATCACTGGAATTCAGGTATTTGAAACCTACGTACCTAATAGCATCAACATTCCCTGTAATAAATCAAATATCTGTTTGATATGTAATAACACCTACAGTCCTACACCTATTGATTTTCATTTGACCTTTATACAACGTGTACTAAAATATTTTAATAGCGTAAAAAAACATCCTATCTACAGCTACGACCTGGGCGTGCAGCACTGTTTTTTTTTTGAAGACCTCTACCTCACTTTGCCTGAGCGAAGGCTTTGACTACTTCACCGGACTTTAGTGCAGACTTTGACTGCTTCACCAGACTTTAGTGCATGGATAGCGATAGCGACAGTGACATGCGTTAACTTTGAAATGAACGACAAGGTCAGTACCTATTGATTGTTATTCTTATACAAGTGAATGTTATTCTGTGAATTGCAAATTTATGAGCTTATCGGCCTTTACGGTGTTAGGGTAAACCCTTAAAAATTAACGAATATCACTATCGTTATTGCTATCCATGTCGAGACCTGATAGAGGCACCCGACGTTGCTCTATCGAACCTTACAATTTCAAACGACAGTTGTCACTACAACCATCAATCAACGAGGTGTCAATAATACGATTTTATTTATACAAATTATATAATAATTAAATTCTTAGATCTTGTCAAGTCGTGCTTAAATATTAAAATGCTTGTTGCTTCATAACGATTTGTCCTTTGATGAAACGTATAAAAGAAATGAGGACGCAATAAAATATGATAAACCGTGATTGATGCTTTAATGTCGACAAAATAAACAAGAATTACAATAATGTTTCTAAAGCTTTCGTTATGCGATTAAAAGAAGCATTAAAATCTCTTTAGAAAAAAATGTATAAAGTATTTTTTTTCTGGTTTCTTGACGACATTGCCAGTTGAAATGAGATTTATGATTTTTTCCCCAGCCAGCAGCAAAACTTGAACGATGTGGTGACTTTTTAATTTGTTTGAGATTTTTCTTTCCAGCCAGCTCTTATTAAAATACGCTCCTTCTAATATACGGTGTTATTATCTACACCTGGCATCTTAATTATAAGCATATTGAGATTTCCTGTGATCGGTCTCGTGGTGAATTATAATTTTGTGGAAGATAGGAATATGATAATCGAGTAATAACCATTGTCGGCCAGATGTCCCTTTAGGTAAAGGAATACAGGAAACATTATAATTAATAATGCAGGAACCTATTTTATAATATCCGATACGATCAATATGGATCTATGTACTTCAATCATTTTCCTACCTCTACAGATAGGACATTGCCAACATTACTTATTAAGCAACTTCTTAAGGCTAGCGCACGTAAAGGGCGGGTCACATCGCACCGCAACGCCAAACAAAATATCCCTGAATCACTTTCATACATTTTATGTAACGTAACGCACACTGAGGCGGGCCGTATCGCAACGCAAAACATCGAAAGTGGTTCAGGAATATTTTTGTTTTGTTTTGCAGCGTGGTGCGGCGATGTGCGCTAGCCTTTAATGTGTAATGTGTATTAGTTAAGTTAAAGTCGCTAGGATTAAATAGTTTAGTAAACGCGTAGAATAGGATTCAAAACATTTGAGTTCGCATCACATATTCGGGTCTGTGGTTTTATCTCTTGCCACCATTGACATGTGTTGACAGTAATAAGCTCGCAATCGGGATTACTTGGTGCCCTTTGAGTAAATCCGTTAGTTAGTATAAATAATGAGATTACAATTGTTACGTATTAGGAAGACCTGGTGTATTTTTGACTGATCTGAAGTCTTGTTGGACCCAAATATGAAAGATCGTAAATAAAATTAAAATTTACATTTATTTTTTAAGTTGTCACGAAATTAAGACATATTTAATTCCCAGCTTAGGCGATTACAATAAAACTGAGATAAATTACAAACACAAATTCATACTGAATAGAAGTAACTTAAATTTAAATGGAATTGTTTCTAACCTAAATTCGTAACTGGACATTTAGCAAGTAGGTAGGTACCTCGAGTTTATTTATATCCCAAAAAGTAACTGAGACTTGAGACCCCAAATAAAAATAAACAAGTTTGTTTACCTTAATTTAAATTAAATAAAAAAGTGCTTAAGTACATATTTTGTAATATAAAAGTAAGTAAATATACAGAGGGACACTATCACTTGATTATCGTAGAGCATAAGTAAATTGGAAGCAAAAGGCCGACTCAAACCGTCTCAAACGTTTCCCTCTAGACATTTCAAAACATTAAGTTTCAACGGAGCTAGACTTAGCTTTAGTATTATTTTTTCTTTACAAATTATTTATTTTCATTTATTGTTGTGTGAACTTTTTTAGAAGTATTTAAATTTTTTATTCTTTTGTTTTATCCAGCCTACATCAATTTTCAGTTGTAGGTATGTTTTGTCAATAGAGAAGCGAACAAATATGGAATGTTCATTCTTTGTATTTCTGTTAATAAAATAATAATATCTTGGGACAGCTCACACACGGTCATCTGATTCCAAACTAGGCAGAGCCTGTATTATGGCAACCAGACAACTGATAAACATACTTATATATTTCTTAATACAATCATGTTATAGATAAAAAAGCGTTATCTATTTATTACAAGTTTTCATATTGATCAAAGGATCATTTACAATTTATTTGGCAGCTCTTATTTAACCTTTGTATCTAAATCAATACAATCCCATTTTATTTACTTCTCAAGGCGCAGGATATCATACTATAAATTATATAAGAAAAGAACCAACACAAAAGTCGGCATTAAATAGAATACAACCCCCTCGGGAGATACCCTATACCAATCTTATACCAAAAACAAAAAACTCAGAACAAGAATATAGCAAAAAGTTTAAATGAAAAAGGCGAGAAACTTTCCATAATAAATTCCGTAGGAAAAACATTATACGTACGTTAGAAACAATTGAATAAAACTATAAAGTTCAGTTAAACCCTTATCAGGGAATATTATCAAAACGATTTATTGAAAGGATAAATGTCGTTGTTCATTGACGCCGCATAGTAAACTGCCATTAAGTACATGTTCGCGTTACAAAATACATTTTAAGTTATTGTTATTACCTATTTTCGAACAATAAAATTCGACGTACATTTATAGTGGCCCGCAGTATACATGACTAAGCTACCATTAATTTTGTTTAGTGTTTGATTTTTTAATCGATGTAAATAAAACGTATTGTAACAGCAATTATGTTCTAACTAAAATTTGTTAACTCTACAATCTTGATTTTGAAAGCAATTAACTGTCTGAGTTAGACCGTTGTTATGTTATCCCTGTATCTTCTGCTTAATTAGTTTTAGTATTCGTGCAAACTGGTGCTGACTTAATACTGTACCAAGTAACTTTTGGCTGGCCACGAGTAGGATTGACTGATAAAATTTGGCATAGTGGAAGTTTAAGTGTCCCTAGAGCGTCAGTCTGCATTTCACGTTTGCCACGTTGCCGTACTTTTGGCTCTAGAGAATTCGATTCACAGTCAATTTTGGTTCTACTATAGTGCAGACTTTTGGTCTCTCTGTTAAGAAGATGAAGTTTGAATATATGTTTGATCGTTCAGGTATCCTTTAAACCATAATTTTTTAATCCCAACATGTTTTGAAAAGACGTGTCCTTTAAGAGATAGGCTATTCCGCATTCTGTGCATTATTGTTGCTGTAAAACCGTGCCATAGATATTTTTTATCCTATTTACAACAAAAAAAAATAACAACAATTTTTTTTTTTTTTTCTAAAAACACAAAAAAAAACAAGACGTACCAACTCGTGAGTTAAATAATTTAAGCTTTGAAAATAAGGAAAAGGTATTCCTAGAGTGCAATTCAATTTTTTGTTTTGTACAATACTTGCTGGTTTTTAAAATCAACCTTTTAACAATAAGTCTTAACTAGTCTTACTAATTAGCATATCAGAATTAATTCTACAATAATTTAATTAAAATAAAGGGCTTGTTCCTAATTTACGTTAATTAAAATTTCATATTTCTTAAAATAATATTATATTTCAGTAAAAGCGACTACATAACCTCTTAACCAAACCTTAAGCACCCTAATAAAACATATGTAAATTCAAAATGAATCCACAAACCTTATTTACACGCACTTCCAAATGCGAAATCAAACAAACTCTTCCCAGTTTAATTGCGAACTCAAAATAAACCGAACTTAAATTTTCACAAAACTTTGTTTTACTCGATTACGAACGTTGTGAACGCGATGGAAACACGAGCTCCTTCGCCCACGGCTCGAACGCGACTGACTACGCTGTTGTTGGCCGACTCCATTTGCCTTCCCAACCCCCCGTTGGCCATCCACGTATCTGTTACATTGACCATTGCATTAGAAAGGATTTTTAGCATGCGTATGTTTAGCCCGCAATGTATGTTATCTAAGACCATATTTTCGAAATTTTTGTCGCGTTTTTGGTAAAAGTGAGGGTCGGTTTTTCCAACCACCCCATCTCCCTAGCACCGTACTTAAACTTGTATTGCATGTCTGTAAGGTAGGCTTTTCAATCAGACACGTTGCCCTTTGAATTTAAATTGTATTGGTTGTTTTGGTTAGTTTTTCTTGTTAATCAATTTCTATTCAGACTTAATTAACTTCCCCTTGTCTGCTTGCATTTGCCGCAACCTTGTTGCAGTAACTTACATAATTAAATTTCTAGTTAGATTCTAAGTAGTTGTCTAATTAATTATGTTTGCTTCGTCTATTAAGTAATAAATTTGAGCATCATAATATTGACATTGATACAGTTGACATTTTTAACGTTACATAGTTTTCATTAAATATGCTCTAACGAAGGCAATTACCAGAAAAAGACGTGTTTCAGAGACGTATAAAAAATAGAAGAATCATTAAACTGTCTCTCGCGTACACGATTCGCCATCGAAAACGAACCAAGCAGGAATTAAAACATTGAATAAACATTCATTAGGTCTTTAGTACTGAACGCATTCGATCTGTCTTTTTATTACGTCATTTATTACGTCATTTATTTTACCTTTTATTAGGTTCTCACTCGGATTGTGCTGAACATAATCATTAAAACGGTTTTCGTTTATAAAAATGTCCATTACGACAACCCTCTTTGAATTCTATTTAATGCTTCGCCCATAACGTTATTTTTGCGGTTCTTTTCACTCAGCCCTTCGACTTAAGTACTGTCTTTCTCTGATTGAACCCACATGTTGACATAATATTGAGGTTATATTTTTGCGAAACGTAAGTCTGATTGACATATATGGGTCAAAATCAGAGAGGTGAACATTTTAGGTTTTCAAATATCTGGGAAATTAAGTTTCTTTTTACAGAAAATTAACAAGTGGGGTCTGTTGTGTCATTCATCGTAAACCTTTCCTGTGAAGAGGCACGCACAAAAATATATTGTTTGGAAATTATAGCTGTTAATAAGAATAACGGCTAGGCCTAAAGTCATTTCGGGAACACTTTTAAATATTTTTTTAATAATTATATAACCAATGTACTTAATAATCTTTGTCAAGAAATTATAATTTACCTGTCCCTAAATCGGAAAATGCTATCATTTTGTATATTTTTATAATAAAAACACTTATTTTCCAAATTACTCTCTATAAAATTTCAATTGGTGTAAATTTCGTTTCATAATTTCAATTTACTGTATACATTTGTGCATTACGTTATTAATTGATGAAATATATAAAAACATTGACAGGTAATCTCATATTGTGTATGAAAGATTTCACTATAGCATTTCTCATTAGTGACAAATTTGGAGATTTTGAGATGTTCCCGAAAATGATGATAGTGTTCCCAAAATGACAACGAGGTTCCCTAAATGACGTAGACGTTCACTGAATGACTGCAGCGCTTGGGTTTCCTATATTTTAAGTACGAAAATAATATAAATTTACAGTATTATATCTTTATTTGCACTTAGTTACGAAATGAGGAACATGAGTATCACAAATTATACTTAAAATCTAATAATAAACTTGTAGTTTCAAAAAACATAGGATATTAGGAATTAACAATAATTGCACACTATCATAAGAATTTCTTGCATCAATGCTTAATATCAAAATATAAACTTTGTAGTTTTTAAAACAAGACATTAGGAATTAAAAAACTTATGAATTTAAGCACGAATCTGGTTATTTATTAGACATGTTGGATTCTTTCGACTAGATATTAAAATGTTGTCATTATTTTTATTTTTGCGGAGAAATTGTTTGGTCATATTACTTAAACGATGTCTTTTGATACGGTTGCCACTGACGCATTTTTGAAAAGCCTCTCGCTGTTTAGAATTTTTAGGTAATTTATCAACGGTATCTTTTAGTTGGGTAGTCAAAACTTCGCCAAATAGTAGGCGTTTACGAATTTCCGGAGTAACAGAACATTCTCTTGTTATTTCATCTACTTTGCGAGTAGGCGTATCAGCACTCTTCTTCGATTCCCTTTCTTCGCGGCTTCTGCTTCTTTGTACTTTTTTTCGCAACTGATCTATAATTCTTTGCATTTTCTGTATTTTATCCTTCTGTTTTTTAACAGTTCTGTAAGCCTGCGCTTTATCTTTTTTAACCCGTTTTCTTCCTGATTTCTTCCTCCTTGACACACGATCATCGTTTTAAATCTCATGTTCAGAATCTGGGGGGCTGTTATCTAAAATATTTGCCATCATCTTTTTCTTATGTCTCTAATTTTGCGAATTTATTCTCCACATTTTTCTCTGTTTCCCCTTTGTCTTTCAGTCATATCACTAACAGTCTTAACTTTATTTTCAGCTTTCTTCCTTTGGTAATATTCCCTATCTTTCAGTCTCTTCATCTTTCTTTGTTCCGGTGTCATTTTATCTAAAAACTTGCGCTTCCTTGCATTAGCCATTTCACGATGTCTTTTATAAGCTATACTGTCCTGTTTTAATCGCTTTTTCGACTTCCTTTTCTCTTCATTTTTATCGTTTTCCATTTTACTCCTACTTAATTGATACCTAAAACCAAAATTTTATTGGTTATATATGCTTTTAAAAGCAACAGGGCATATTTTTTCCCCAAAAAAACTCATTCCGGGACCGCCTGCGTCATTTCGGGAACACATGCATCATTTCGGGAATGCCCGTCATATACGAGTACGTTCCCTAAATGACCATTCCCGAAATGATTATTTGACAAATATTTTCACGTCACGCTTGAGGCCGCCATGTTAGATATTAGTTTTGAAGGTTAGGAATAAGCGAGCTGTAATATTTATTAGAATATCACGAAAAACATATAGATTATCGAAAAACTTATAACGAAACAGCGTTCCCGTAGTGACAGGGAATTAAAGTACGCATCCCATATTTCAAGTAAAAAGGTACTTACCAATAAAATCAATTATTTTCTTCCGTAAACACGATACACGCCTTTTTCTTTGACTAGTGAACTTCACACTGCTGTTTGTCAGCGCCGCCTAGCGTATTGTGTTTTAATTACATCGACCGAGATCCACCGCGTTCACGGAATGATTTGATAAACGTCAGACAGCATTAGAATAACTAAAATATGAAGAAACTAATCTGGTATTATTTTAATTTGTACACATATTCATAATTTAATAACTTTCAAAGCTAATATTAAAATATAACAATTCCAAATCGTTATTATGAACATTTTTAACTTGTCTCAACTATGAAACATGGTATAAGGACGCGTTCTCGGAATGAAAATTTAGTTCTTTTTTGTTTTTAATTAAGTAAATAAATATTCTAGGAAAATAAATATACTAAGTACATTATATTTATGCACATAATCTTCACTTTGAGATAACTATTTTAGTAATATTACGTTATTTTATTAAGAAAACCTTTGTCAGAAGCGTGATTCTCACCTCTCTGATTTTGACCCATATAATCTTTATTAACTTTCTATTAAAAGTAAATATAGATTTATTAATAACTAGCTATTGCCAGCGGCTGCGACCGCGTGGGTGTCGGTTATTGCGGTAAAAAGTAGTCTATATCCTTTTTTTTTAATACAAGCTTATCCTACACCACGTTTCATTAAAATCGGTTGAGCGGTTTAGCCGTGAAAGCTTAATAGACAAACAGACAGAGTTACTTTCGCATTTATAATATTAGTAAACATAATAATGTACCCTGAATTTTTTTAGAAGCAAAATTTTATTATGTATATAACTATTATTTTTAATATCAGTACCCTGATGGTTATTTAGCTTTTAATAATAACTGATTAAATTAGAACGTATTTGATCGCAAGCATAATTATGTCAAGAAAAAATAATTAAAAAAACTCTTTTTGCTTCGAAACAAAAATTTGTCGGACTAGAAGTCTAACAAACTTTTGTACCGCTATACTATACTATATTTTTTATATTGACTGTCTAATTAACATAATTTATTTTTACCTACCCGTCTTATATTTTTTTACTTAAATTAGGATGTACAATGAATCTAATTTATAATGCAATCAATAAATTAGATTGTTTATACATACGTAGAGAAGCTTCGTAATAAATTAGGTAAATCCCGACATTGAAAAATGTTTGCATGCTGATACAGAGAATGGAATAAAAATGCAAAAGCGTGTAATCCCCGCCTTCTCGTATTTTTTTCTCGCTTATTACGGTTTCGTGCTTCATTACTATGATAATAGAAACAGCTATCAAGATGGCTTCACTTAGGTATTCCTGAACAACAGATTCGTTATTAAACTTCATTATGGAGATCAAACTACTAATTTTGAAAAATTTTGAACCTTGGTTTAGTTATTTGTGTAACATGATACTACATTGCATTTGTTTTCTCGTAGCTTGCCAAAGTTGTGGTATAATGCTACGAACTGTAGCGCTACGCCGTAGAACACGTAGTCATGCTACGTTTAAACATGAGTATTAACATTAACGATGGCTAGATTTGGCCAAAGATGCAAAATACTTTAAATTATTGATATTTTTGAAAAATTTTGAAACACAACCAAATAATAATAAAAAACCCGGCTTATAATTGTCCCACTGCTGGACACAGGCCTCTTCTCATGTAGACAAGGAACGGGCATTTATCACCACGATAAATAAAATCTTCCGAAGTATAAACGCTTAAAATATCTACTCGTAGCCAAACTTGTCGTATATTGCTACAAACTGTAGCACTACGTCGTTGTACCGTAGTCGTGCTAAGAGTCATCAACGGTTGCAATATTTGGCGAACGAGGAAAAATATTACGGACAAATTTTGACTTACAACAAAAAACGGAAAAGAAACATCTATAAATCTCCCGAAGTATAAACAAAACTCGTTCATCAAATTAGATAACGTATCGAAATTTGAAGTTGGTGAATACGGAAATTCAGCCACCGGATAGAAGAAAATATTGTCCGATAGACCTACCCAAAGCTATTTTCGTAAATCGTTAATCAACGGGTCGTGCGGAAAACTGATAAGGCAGACCTTTCGCCAATTAACTTAATGGTGATTCTTTTTCGTCGACCTTGACATAAATGGCTAGTTTATACGGCGGCCGGGAAAAGACAAACGTATGCTACCAAACCCGATATCCATTGATTCAATTTATACACTTAATGTCCCTTTGTCATGTAACAAAAGTTAATCAGGAACATTTTCACCGATAGAAACACAACAGCTTAAAATGATTGGCAATTATTGCTTCTATTTTATTCATATTTTAAAACTGAATTGGAAGCCAAATCATAATGATGTATAATCATAAATACTGAAAAAAATATATTTTAGGTTCCTACATTATTTTGCTACCATGTCGGTTCAGCGAATTTAAAAATAATTATTTGTCAAGCCAAGCTACATTAGAAGTCATTTGAATATTGTTACACTAATCTTTGTATATCATTAAAATGACAACGCAGTACATGCAAGTTCATTGACTTATTACTTTGTAGTGAACATGGAATTATATGGTTAAGTACTTAGGGAGAGTACTGGTACACCATCAGTTTTGAGGTCTGTTCTTTAACAGTTAACAGTGATCAATAACTCAAAAACATTACCACTTAATTTTTTAATGAATAGCACTTAGAACCTGTAACATGATATTAACCTCAGTATTTGAAAAGCCATCTACACTAATAATTTTACATAGAGAAAAGATTTTTGTGTGTTTGTAAGTAATAAACTCAAAACTTTCACCATTAGAATTTTACATTATTCTTAAGTAACATAGGTTAGAGTAACATATTTATTCCTGTTTAAAACATATGTCTACCCATGCAAAGCTGGGACGGGCCGCAATTTTATATAAATTTAAAATAAAATAGTAATCTCCATTTGAATTCACCAGATTTATCCCGCTCTCATATAAATCATGATTATTATTCTCTAAGGAAAAGTTAACCAAATTAGCATACAGATTGTGAGTGTAAATTACAACATTGCAATGAAAGAAAATTAAAAGCTACACAGTAAAGTACATGTGTCAAGAGATCGTTGACCAAAACCTGGATATTTCATTTATGATTTGAGGAAACATGCATCACCTCTTCTTAAAGTACCTAAATGACAAAATTAAATGTTTATGTTGTTATGACTGAACGGATAACCGAGTAGTCACCACAACAATTACCACAATGAGCGAAGTGCAGCGGGTTCGATCCCCGCATGGGACAAGCATTTGTGTGATCCAAAAATGCTTGTTCTAAGTCTGGGTGTTTTTTGTGCATGTGATTTAAATGTTTATGCTACCCCCCGTGATACAAGAATTACATTCATTAGTGCGGGAGTCATTAAATAAAAAAAAAATGTTTTTTTCTCCACGGTAGTCTTTGTGCCTTATCATGGTATTCTTGTTCCAGTTTCTCCATAAATTGTTGTAGGAAGCATCGTCTAACCTCTCATTTTACTTGGTAGATATAGTACGCTTCAGAAATGTCATGTACCTGATATAAATTAAATACCAATTTGAAGTAATCTTAGACTCTTTTGTTTAAGCTTGCAAAAAAAGCAGGCCGAGGAGACTGAAGCGGGAAATGGTATACTTGTAATGCGGTAAATCATACCTCACTAGTTACAACGCATAACAAAAATCAACCTGCTTTGAAAAAAATATGCAGATTGTGTATTCTTACTAATTAATCTATGTTGACTGTTCAATCGGTATACTCGAATCATTCTTCAATCTACATGCTTTTTTTATATTGCATTTTCAACTCAAATGAATGTTAGAATTTCGTTTTAAGTCTCAATTACTTGAGTCCGAAGCACATCCAATTCGGTTGATGGAAATAAGTCTTTATTAACATCATGTTCACCTTTAAAAGGGTCTGACGGGGTAATAAAAGTGTCCGTTTGGAATACCTTCATCAAGTCACTCATAAATTGCTGGTTTATTATTAGGCGGTTAAAATTTTGATGAACTGTTACATTGCGTTCTTTACGGGCGGGCACTCACCCGTTGTAAATTAAGAAAAGAAAAATGTATCAAATATAAAATTAGGTATAATTCTTAATTAAAATTAACTGCTCTATAATTTCTATGATCTCGCTTTTTTATGATAAATTGTATTATATATAAAGTACATACATATTTAATCATGAACTAATTCTGATAAAAATATCTATACATACTTTAAAAATCACTTGTATCAGAATTTGTGAACACAAAATGAAATAACGATTAACTTAGTTTATGTGCATATTTTCGTTTCTATGAGAAAATAAAGTATGTTTACGCCCACATAACTTAGGGATATTTATTAGAATGTCAGAGGAATGCGTAGCTCGATATATTCCCGTAGGGGCTGTAGTTTATGTGAGCTGTGACAGGTAACGCTACCGATCGCCCTTTTCTGAGCAATACACAGAAAATATGATTAATGTTAGCCGTTGATCTGAAGATAAAATGAAACAACCCATAATCTCCTTTCTATTGCTTTCAACATATTGTTCAAATTGTATAAAGTATTTTTACAGTGTTGTGAGGCATAAACCTTATTCGAGTATGTAAATTTGACTGTTAAAATCTCAAATGTAGGAATAATAAAAAAGGATTTTGAACACGTCGAGCTCCGGAAGAAATCCTATCCTACCAACAATAAAGAAAAAAATAAATCAGAAATGCTTAGGCATCTTTACTGTTAGAACTATCAGGCGATGTAAAGCCAATAATAGTTGGGTATTATAGTTCAACCACTCAAAAGTAAGTTCGCCATAAACCGTGGCCACAAGTACTTCCATACTGAGCCATAAAAGCAGTAATAGTAGAGTCTAACTTCACCGCTTCTCTGCTCAGTTCCAATGAACGTGCTGGGCTTTAATTAAAACCGAAGTCAAAATGAAAAAGTCGGAACGGTTCCTTGCTTCGCCGTCATTAGAGCCGCCCTCATTTCAATCTGAATCCGATATCAGACCGTGATACAAGAAACTTTAAAACAAGTACAATTCATTAGGCTTGCAATAAAGGCATCGCTAAATCGGCCGTTAAGAAACGACTGTTCGAAAACTCGCTTTTAACTTATTGAAACTCAGTTCTCGAATCAATTCGAATGAGTGTTTTACACTTTTCATGGGTTCGAATGGAATAAAAAGGGGTTCTATTTGACAATTATTCAAATGGGCGTCTGCAATTCTAAAAGGATAAAAATGTAACGCGATTCTGTAAATATTCCGACGCGATCTGAATTAGAACGAGTCCCAAAAGGATTTCGACCCGAAAGTATCGAATTTACTTATGCTAATCTTACGTCACCCCGAGGATAAAAGTCTGTTTCGTCACTAATTAACTTACGATGAACATTGTACATTCTCTCAAACAAAAACATTGTTTTAGTGGTACAAGGTCGTAGGACTCGACTTTATAAAGGTTCTTGGACAATACGTATACCCATCCTATGTAATTTTGTCAGTAAACTGCTATGAAACATACAGGCTAATTTACAAGATCCTTGTGTTAGTACCGAAGCACAGCCAATTTAGAATTAAAACTTTATTATCACATTGCTAAAATACTTCGTCAAAAAATCTAATTATTATAAAACATATTATTCGAAATTACAAGATTTTTACGATGTATTCATTTTCTTTTATTTTCATCATCTTTACTTACAACTTTAATTGCTCGTAATATCACGTAATTAACAAATATTAATAAGAATCTATGTTTCAAGTTATTTTAAAATGCTCTAATCTCGAGCGTTCCGTTTTTAGTATAATATTTTTTTAGAATAATTTTGTAAGCTATTGATCTTATTGTTTTGGGATACAAATACAGAGCCAGATACATAGTTTTCACACTCCTTCAATGTCCAAACTTTGGTAAGACGTATGAGGTGACAATCGAGTTACAGAGTCACATTCTTGAATATTATATGCAATAAAGAAGATCTATCAACGTAAAAGTTACCACGGACAAAAGTTTTACTCAAAATCACCTACTTTACTTTCATAATACTTTTCTAGTTTAGGTATTGTTGTGAATATTGCACATTTACATAAACGTGTGATATAGTTTTATTTAAAACTTAGGATTTCAGAACAGACAAAGCAATAGTACATCAGGCAGTTCATAAAAAAAGTCTTGATTTATGTTTGAACCTTGAGTAATCGACGGTTTCTTGGGGTTCAAATAAATATGAATGCATTAAAATAATACAAAAAGAAACTGTAATATGCTATAATATTTCTACATACCTATTTTTGTTCTTCTATGAATAGGTTGCCATTTTACCGCCGTAGGCGCTCTTGCTACAGCTATAGATAAGTGGTGTACCTACACTACTTACAGTGATGATAATGTTTGTGGAACTTAGAAACATGAAAAAAATTGTGACAGTTTTGCCATTATTGTTATTCCCACCACTATAATATTGACACAAAACGTAAAGAAAAACATGATTACTTACTTTGCACCTTTATTTCACAATTTTACACATTATACATAGATTTAATAATACTGTGTAGGTACAGTATTTATAAGTCTATGGTGCAATACGTAGTGGTAGACAGACTAATTATAATTTTCTTTTTTTATAGTATTGAAGTATTTTCCATAAATAGGTCCTTTTAACAAAGTTAACGACGGTTAGGCTAGACAGACTGTTGTTTTGTTCTAGAAACTTTAAAAGCCATCAATTTAGATCAGTGGAGTGAGTTAGATGTTACCATTAGCGGCTCCTACTTGACTAATTGTTTTATGACTAATGTAGAAGTAATGTGTTTACTAGTCGAAGTGGCGTATCAGATTGCTAGACAACTTGCCTAATGTGCTGATTGACATATTTGTATAGGAGTCTAAGAAAACCAGTTACTAATATTTTGTGACGAAAAATTTAGATTTTTCTATGAGCTTTTATTTAATTTAAATAAATATTTTTTTTTTTTTTTAATTCGAAACAAGTGATTATTTTGATTTTCTATACTAATATTATACAGAGGAAAGATTTGATTGTTTGTTTGCTTTGAATAGGCTCCAAAACTATAGAACCGATTTGAAAAATTCGTTCACTGTTGGGAACTACATTATACCCGCGTGCCATAGGCTATATTATATTTTTTAATTTTTATTTTTTGTTAAATTCCAGTTCGAAGCCGGGATGGGCTGCTACTATTACATGAGACGAATCACACGGGCTACAAAAAAAACATAAAATACAGGTGCATAAACCACAGAACATTAATAGAACATTCGCAATACCTGTGCGTTGTTGCATTACCAATTAATGTAACAATATGAAGCAGAACACTGCTTTCATATTTAGAATATTGGAGTTTGAGTTCACGCCACTTACCATACGAGCGCTGGAGAACATTGCTACTTGTAGAGAACATACATATATACCTCAGTATATCCATCATATAGGTAGAGTATGTATGTATGTGTATTATTTACGAGCTCTAGCTATACAGCCGTATATAAGGTTTAGTGCGAGTCGTGCTTATAATTCGACCTGCAGAGAAATTGACATCGATCTCTGTAACATTAGTATTGCTAAACTTAAAAAGACTCTGTGCGATTACTTCTTTGATAATATTCGATAACCATTAGCAAGCATTTAATTGTACGTGTTAATTTGTTTACTTAGTTTATTTATTTTAAGGAAAAATCCAAAATTCTAAATTTTTGAATGTTTTGTTTCTGAATAAGGTTTGTACTGTTTACTATTGTTTATCTTAGTAGTGAAAACTTGTAATTTGCCATATTTTACTTACAATTTTTACTATTGTATTATCTAGCTGTAAGTTTTCCTAAAATGTAAAATAAAATAAAATAATTTAATTGAATTATCTCTACCGAAAGCTCATATCAATATTGAAGTGTTGTTCATAGCATTATTTTTAAAAAAATTGGCATGAATTCTATATACATTTAACATTAATAATTTAGTAATTTAATATACCTATTAAGTAATTTATTTTGACTATCTGACTGTTAACCATCGTTTGTATAAGACAATAAACTCACAGTACCAATCAAATCACCATAGCCTGATAATAGATACCACAAAAAAACAAATGCTTAATATCGTCGACCATTTCCTATTGTTCTAAACAATATGAGGGGGAACAAAGCCAGCCAAAAAAGTGAGTGATGATCTTATCAGACCCAACATTGCGCGTTACAGATGTTTGTAATCCATCAAACACTATTCTCCAAGAAAATTTGTTGAAAACTAAAAAAAAATACGAATGGATTAACGTGTGTTGACGCCGAAAGTCTCGCACGAGTTGTTTTTTTTAGGATTTTCAAAGAAAAATCAACATCACATTTAAGTAAAATGATGATTGAAAATAAACTTATAAAAGGAAGTTTTGCGTATCTAAATTGTCAAAATAATAGGTAAACACAAAATATTGATTTATTCTTCGCTAACTTAATGACATTCCAAATAAATTTCTGAATTAAAGATTAATACTAAGTTCCTAAATGAAAACTTACATCACTTTCATATTAGTCTTGTACGTTCTTCTTTTTATTATGCTAATGAAATTAGCATAATAAATGTGAGTTTTTCACAAAACTCACATTCTAAATTATTTTACTACGTAACGCGTTGGTCATGTCAATTCTACTTCTTACACTTTCGTCTTACATATGTGAAAATAAATGTATTTATGTTAAACAGAAATTCTTATTTATAAACTAGATGTTTTATTTGCTATTCCTGTAACGAAATAAGCTTCCTGAGTTAATTATAAAATCAGCTAAGAAATGCTTCATTGAAGTTCAAAGAAAATAAGCAGAAGGTACGAGCTTCGATATTTACCGTAAATAATATCTTTCGAGAACTGTTGAGTCTTTGGTTAGCCTTGTCTACTCTTTCTTTTATTAGGGTAATTATTTTTGTAAAATGCAAAATGAATAATAGTAGGTACAAGAACTGATACAAATACAATGAACTTGATAACCCATAAATTTAAAAGGGAACCAACTTCAATAAAATTTATATGGGATCACATCTAAGGTATACCATATACATGACAAAATATAATTTTTAAATCTTCTATTTAAAGATATCGCGTAACAAAAAGTAACCGTCGAATTAAAAACCTCCTTCTTTTGAAGTCTGTTAAAAAAAATGAAATTTAATGTATTGAATGGCTTTGAAAATGCAGGTTTGATCTTAGGAGATCAAAGATAGACAATCAAACAATAATCAAAGACATTTAGAAACAAGTTGTGTTGATATTAGAATTGTAGGGTTTTTATTAAATGTATTTAGAGGTCATAACTATAAATTTATGGGTTTAAACATAATTGCACAACCTACTGCTAAATAATATTGTCGTACTATGATGTTACCAAGAATGTTTGCAATAAGGAACCCACTTTAAGTAGTACCTAACACCTTGACGCAACTCTTCAACTTCTCTGCACTTAGCACTGTTGAAATTTTACAACTTACGAATTCTGAAGTTCAAAAGTTGATATCCATTTTCAGTTTACGTGCTCGCCTTTCAAATGTTTTGAATGATGAATATTTGTAAAATTCAGCGCTCATTTTCTAGACAAATTATAACATTTTGAAAGTTATTATGTCGGAAAAAATAAATGCAGTGTATTTTTTAAATATTTGAGCAGAAATTTTATTGATATCTGAGTCTTAAAACTGGATTTCTTTTATTTAAAACTTAAAAAAATGGGGTAGGTTCATACTTTTAATTTCGCCAGATAATTTTGTCCGAGGAATAATTTTGAATTTTCGATAGAGTTATTCCATATAAAATCTGCCAGTTGTCAATTTTATTCCACGAATAAAAAAAAAGCTAGCGTTGAAATCAGTCCTTACCTACTTACTTAAGGTTCATAACTTACCTTAATTTTTTATCATTCCAGGAGTCGTAAGTAACTTAGATTATATCCTTGTTGTTGATTTTTTTTATAAATGATTCTTATTATTTTCTTCTTTCGTCCATGAATTGTAAAATCGTTACCAAAGTTTAATGAAAACTGTGACAAAATAAAATAGTGTTTCTTGAGAAGAAATTGCAAACTGCTTCCGTACTATAAGTCTGAAGTTTATAGAAGTCGTATATTTTAAGAAATACATTCAAGAAACTAACGAACCATAAAATTGTTGCTTTATCGAAGAAAGTTTTATAACGTAAAGTTGTATTAACAGGCATTAAATAATAACGTGGATGTAAATACATTATTAAATGTATTTATTACAACACAATAAGTAGGTCCAATTTAAACAAACTTGAATTGAAAGATGGAAGTTTATTCGTAACATGTAACCCGCCCTGGCATCGCACGGGTAGACAAAACATTGATGAATTATACACACAAACCTTCCTCTTGAATCACTCTATATATTGGTGAAAATCTTATGGAAATCCGTTTTTGAGTTTATTGCGTTCAAACAGACAGACCGACGCGGTGGGAGACTTTGTTTAATAATATGTTTAGGTACAGATATGAATAGATTGATTTTGACAATAATAAAAATATAGTACATTTACGTTAGAAATTATATTGTTTGGCTGTTTACTAACAAAATTTAAATATAAACGATAATAAATATAAAAAATAATAAGTCTTCGTACTTCGTCTTCATACCTAATAAACAGCGAACAAAATTACTCGAAAAAAAAAGAAAAAAAAGGAAAAGGATCTTTTTTCACATTTTAATAGGCATTATAAATAAAAAGCCTCTAACGTATTCGACAGTAAGTATCATCAGTCAATTTACTCAGTTAAACGAAGTTAAAATCATGTCTAGTTAAACCGGATTATGGCGGTAAGGAATTAGTCACAGTACGCCAGCAGGGAACATTTTTCCGTTTCTCTCGGGAGTCTGCTGGCTTAAGTAACGTGTTATATTAAATTTGCTACAAACCAGATGCTGAGCCCTTTGAGGATACAAAAGCCCGTTAGTTTCGTGAACATTGTTTTATAGTTTCATTTACATTTTCGGGTTATGTTGTTCCAAATTCTTACGATTCTACACGACTTTATTTTAAAAATTTAAAAATTTGTGAGACTGTAAACCGTATGAGTGTTTATTACTCTTTCACTCGGCAAATACTGAACAGATTTTGATGCAACTTATTAGTATTCAACCTTATACAACAGAATAACTAAATAACCTATTATTCTAATATACCATATGAAATAAGTCACACAGTACGTGTGTACTTTAATTGATACTCCAAGTTCTCATAGATTCACAATCGTAATAAGAAAAATAATCATTTTAATTCTTTTACATAAGTATTTATTAATCTAATATATAAAAAGCCCGTGGCACTGTGCTTGTTATCGAACTCCTCCGAAACAGCTTGACCGATTTATATAAGCACACGATAAACAGTGCCCGAGAATACGTCTAATGAACAAAATAAGCTTTTTACAAGCCTGCAGTGAACAAATAGAAATAATCATGCTCATCACACAAAGATTAATCAATATTCTGGGAAAACGTGTTTAAACCTGAATGACCCAGTGATTGTTACGGTCAGGTATCACTTAACCACGAGCTACACTTTTCTTTTATTATTACTAGCGATGTCCCCCACTTTCACCCGCGTAAGTAGTCCAGTAGAAGTAGTTTATAGTTATTCTGTTAATTATAAATATATATAATTAACAGAATAATGATGATGTAACAAACCCGACTTTATTATATATACATAAGAGATTAGTGTAAAAAAGTTTCATCCCTAATCGAACCGAACCAAATTAAAAACTAAATGTATTTAAAATTCCAATTTCTACTTAATAGAGTAAGCTAAAAGGATTTCTATTATGTGCCAGTGCTTTGGCAAAATTAAAGCGCGGCTTGCATATCGACCGGACTATTCAAATAAAGTTCTGTAACTACAACTAGCTCTCAATACCTATTGGTAATTGCATACTCGTGTCGTTTTTTAAAAAGGGTTCGTTCGAATGGGTAAAACAGAAATCCGCTTTGTATTTTTGGTGTGAAAACGAAGTTTGAATATAGATTGACATTCGGTTTGTGGTTCCGTTGAAATGATTCGACGCGACAGGGGCTAACGAGAAACATCAGACCACTACGAACGAAATTCAATTACCCTGTGCAATCGCGGGGCCACTTATTGTTATCGATTTTTGTTGCTATGTTTATTGACTTCTTACTTTCGTAACTGGAGAGCCTTCAATTTAGAGCGTGTATTTGTCGCAGTGAAAAGTTGATGACTAAAATGAAACGAAAGCTCTCCGAAATGAACGGTATGAAATAAATGAAAAGATGAAAAGTACATACTTAGGTATATAATACCGGCCGATAAATGGCCTACTGCTGGGCACAGGCCTCTTCTGCCATAGAGAAGGAACTAGCATTGATCACCAGTTTTCCTTACGATGTTTCTCTTCACCGATTGTCAATGACGTCTTTGAATAATTAAGAAAGTACATATATATAACTTTAAAACAGTCACATTTCTTGCATCTACACAGTACTTGCATGTACTGGGTTTGAACTTGCAAGCTTGTGCACACAAATCCGTTCATTGAAGCACTAGGCTACCACGACTTACATAGGTATAACAAGCGAGAAGTACCTACTAAAAAATACATAATCTTCCAAACAACATTGAAGGTTAGTAAGTCAGCAAGTCAGAGAGAAGCCACAACGTCAACCGCATATTCACAAACGTTCACCAAACAAACATAAACTAAGCCTAAACATTCCCATATCATTCGCCATTCCTCGTCTCAACACTCCAAACTACTTGGTAATGCGCAAGTTAAAACCACATATGATATAAGTTTAATACAATGTCTTGCGATTACGTCCGCTAGTTTCTAATAGAATCATTCCACTGTAATTTGAATTCATCGTGGATAAGCGCGGTTTCAGTGATAAGTGACGTCGTTAGGTAGATTGGAAACAGACAGTTGTGATATTATATATAGTTTGGGTAAATTACGCTCCAAATATCGATGAAATTTTGGTGCCATATTCTGCAACTGATTAGATTTTCGACAACCTCCTTGGTCCAGTGGCATAAACACCAGTTTTCAAGGTGTCTCCAGATCTAAGGTCCCGGGATCGATTCGGGTCAATGTAGAAAACCACTTTCCTACATTGTCTCAGGTCTGGGTGTTTGTGGTACCTTCGTTGTCTCTCAATTCCATAACAAGTGCTTTAGCTACTTATTTTTGGGTCAGAGCAATGTATATGATGTTGTCCACATTTATTTAGATTAAGTGGACCAGAAGATAAATAATGGGTAAATAAAAAGAATTAAATTGATTTTACTGTTAAGTTTTAAAATTGTCGTTGGGACCAAAAAACTGTAAAAAGCGATAGCACTTATTGAATTATATTTTTTTCCGTATTATATTATTTGTAATTTTTCTTTGGCAATTTCTTTGTTTTTCGAAACCTGGCTCCAGTATACTTAAGCAAAGACTAGGTAAATTACTTTCGCAAAGCACTAGAGCAAAATGAAAGTACAAAAATGAATTCTGACCGTTGCACGCTCGAGAATGTAAGTTGACACTGTCCAGTATTATATTGCTGTCTTTGGTTGACACTACTGGGAACAAAAATTGAGGCTTGTTATAATTTTTTAAAGTGCAAAATTGGATAAAAATGGAAGTATTTCGAGTTTAGACTTTAATAAATTTTCAGTTACCTATGAGTTATTTGATGCGTTTAATACTGGGTAAAACAATTTTTTTTTAAGAACGTCTGAATAAAATTAAATCTTTTTGTATTGAAAACCTGTAATCTCCTAACAATTTTTTCTTCTTTAAAAGCCTTATATTACTAGTTATGGTACTTAATCTTACATAAAATAAAATGTAAACTCATTATTAGTTTAATATTTTCCAACCCTACAGGAAAATAAATAAGTATCTCAAAAATTCATAAAATACGTACGATGGCGTAACTCACAAAACAAATTGAGGGCGTATCTTATGGAATGATGACTGTAGTTCGCTTCACTTTTATTCACTAAACGATGTCATTAATTAAAAGTTAGGTGATTAGCGCCAAATAACCTATTCAAGGCAGCGAGCACTGAACCCTTTGTCAACCGGCGCACAAGGAACTTTTCTGTAAATTGATTCATTTATAATGCTTTATTCTCAAGTCAAGCGACAATTTATCGATTATCTGCTTCTTCAATTATTTGGCTGGTCTCTTTCGCTCCCGCGTACTCTCAAGTGGTATCATCCCGAACAGTAAATACAAGTATTTTGTTTGAGCGCCCTTCATCCTAATAATCTCATTGAATAGTATCAGAATCTCGAGTCGAGGACCTTAAAGGTACTTCTGGCTTATTACAAATGCTAAGTACGTGTATTCTATTACAGAAAATCGTTTGAGCTTTGCTTTGAGATTATTTTTCATTGTGTATTTAATACCATGGCCCTTAATGTTGTATTTAACATTAGTTTTAGTTGTAGCACAGACAACGTTTATTTTTACGGAAATTTATTAACGAATCTTGTTCAAAATCTATTTAAATTAAATAAATTCGGGTTAGTTAGTACACCATTTATAACTCAAGAACGGGTGAACTGATTATCATGATCTTTGATTGTTTATGTTCGTTTCTACCCCGAATAGCAGAATAACTATAAAATATATATTAATAATAACAAAAAATATTTTGGGGGCAGGGACACTAACGCAGGTGAAACCCCGGGTCACCGCTATTTTGATATAATTACGGGAAGCGAAGATGCCAAAAGCAGTGATATCCATTTTGCTCTAAAAATAGACTTTTATTAATATGACAAACTTAATTAATGTTTGTACGATCTGGTACTACTTGTCTTATCCAGTACTAGAAAGAACTCACAGTGGAATTTCTCTATTGGAAGTAAATATAATTTAAATACTCAACAACTCGGTTTCGGATATGTTATGATACCTATAGACGAAAATGTTAAGATTTCAACAAAATAATTTGTTTATAGCTTGCACAAAATAAAGTCCTCCTTCCTCGGACTCTGAGAAATTTCAAGAAGAATTATAATCTGTAGTTGCCTGGATTCTTATCATTCAAATTTTGGTATTTAATTTCATAGTTATTTCTATTTTACTATTCTTGGAATTCTTGTACTTATAACTATCGTGATTCAGTTCCTACGAAGATGGTTTGACTTTAACCGGATTATGTAATTCAATGTAATATTCTGCGTTTTGAAGAATTCTTTTCAAATATTTTAGTAGAACTGGGTTTTAAATTCTTTCTATATAGGTGCAAGGCAGCTTCAATATGAGTCGCATTAAAATAATAATCCATTTAGTACTTAGTATTTAATATCATAAAAACATATATATTATAATCTAGTATAACAAATATAATCAAGAATTATAAATAAATTCTCTTTTGAGTATCAAATACGCAATCTTTCGTCCAAAATGCAAAATTCTTATCAACACTCAAAACGGGTCGTCATTACCTTAGAAAATGACTTTACATAATTTAATCATTAAGGAAACCTGGCAGGTAATATCTACTTAACTCGATGGAACCAGGAAGGCCTATCAATTAGCTGGATCAATGGCGCGAGAAAAGACTCCGTCTTTAAAAGAAAGCTCCTAAAAAAAATTCATCTACAATACGCGTAGTCATTTATTTTTGTTGCTTTTATTATTTTGTTAAGAACCTTTATTTTTACGATTTTTACGCTCTTTACTTTGCATTAATTAGAAGAAACATAATGTAAACGTGAAGGTACAATATTATTATTCTTTTTTTGAGTTTGTCTTGTTACAATGCTTCAAGTATAATTAAGAGAACTGGTTTTTGCTTGAGTATAATTAGAACACATGTCATGTAAATTCATATACATTTTCAAAATTGTCTTATTACGACTTAAGGATTCTAATGCCAAAAAGACTATAAAATATGAAGTCGAATAACTATTATAAGAAAACCGTGGAACGTCGAAACAAACTTTGATCGTTTGCGGAGACACGATAGTGAGACAGATGGTGCCTCAAGATAGTTTTCGTGAGGACCCGTCTTCTTAATGCGTTGAGAAAGTCTCAAGTAATTTGAGTGAGACACTGAATAACCTTCATTTCCTAAGTAGCTTTTTGGAGACGTACTAAGAAGTTTTAATGATACCCAGCAGATTGAATTTGATGCATTTAAGATGAATATGGAATAAAAAATTACTTTCAGATATTAAACCTACGTATTATATATTTATTTTTTATTTAATGTATCTGAATTAAGTTTGGCAAAATAGATTAAGTTCTTGACACAAAACCAGCATCTTATTTTGCATATATTTTTTTTGCGTATATTCTTCTAATTTAAGTAATAGCAGCATTCGCATCATTATTTATGTATATTTCATCTTAGCTAAAAGTAGTTCAAAAAGTTATATAAAAGTAACCATTTCCAACCCCATTTTTGTACCTCTTAACTCATACTTCTGTTAAAACACATCTAAATAAAGACATTTTTACAAGTCAAAGGCATCAAGCAATAATTATTTACACGGTGCGTAACGGGTGCGATACGAGATACATAACATGGCATAAAAGCAAAAACAACTCAAAAATGTTCACTGCGGTGTGTGGATACGACAAATTGGTGCAAATTTAAAAACAAAACACAAAAGAAGCAAGCACATTATATGCGCAAGTCGGGTGTATAAAATTTTGCGACATCATTACGAGTACTTGTCTTGCTTTTGTCATTTTTGTCGGCGGGTAATAGCTCATTTGCAAACCTTGTATTAGTATGAAAAAGTAAAGTTTAATTTTATCTTATAGCAGGTGGGAATGTCGCAGTGCTCATTTATCGTGTTTTGAAAATTTCTATTTCCGTGTTATATTTTTGTATTAACACCCGAAGCAAATAGGGATGTTATCAGTTGGATTTGTTAGTCTGTCTGTGGCATTGTTGCTCCTAAACGAATAAACTGATTATGAAGAATTTTATTTTTTGTAAGCAAGCGATGACATTCCAGAGATGGTTTGTAGCTATAATTTATGAAGATATGTTTAGCATTTTGAAAGTTATATATTAATTCATGACGCAACTCTGGGTACCTATGTAACTAAATCGAAAGTACATATTAGTACGAAAATGCAGAGTCAAAAAGCAGATACTAATCTAAAATTGTATTTATGTTTAAATACAACCAAAGAATAGTTTATAACCCTTGAAAACACAAATATGATTTATTTACGTACAAAATACAAGACAATATTTTTTAGGTAGAAAATTAGAAATGTATTAAAGCATATTATACTGTAACATAATATGCATTCAATCCACACACGGCAAGGGAATAATTTACTCTGCTTACTTCAACGCCATTACCCTTTTGGTATTTGAACGGAAGTTCCATGCATATGCACGAACGATATAGCAGTTGCTATCCAGTAAATATATAGCCAACTATACCGACGATAAATTACTTCAGTATCGTGTGTACGTCAAAATGTAATGATTTATTGCGTGCAAAATTCAACTCACGAGAAGGTCACGGTCTTACGTGATAGCCGGTACATAGCCCGGGGTATCGACCAAATAAGGCGTTCGGGGAATTCTCTCGGGGTCCAGGTGTATGCTTCGCATGACATAATAATGAAGCATTGTAAATGATACGGCCCGAAGTGGTCCCCTCGCCAGTGTCCGTAAGGAATACTTCCTAATTCTAAGTAAGCTGGCCGGGGGATGACGTTTTAATTGATATTTATAAGTTTAAGCTGATTTATGACAACGTCTTATGGTTTGTTTACAAAATTCTGTGGTAAAATTAAATTGTTTCTGCTTTTAAATCTTTTATGAGAAATAACATATATTTTAAAACAGAAATCAGAACATTCTGTATCTACATTATACGTATAAATATCTATAATCAGTGAATTCATTAAGACAATCAATTTTGCTGGAAAAAAATTGTCGCTTTTTTACATTTGCAGGGTGCAAATTAATTGAGGGGCTCGTGGCTAAGTTTTAGCCCTATGGTTTGACTGATAATATAGGTGAAGCCGCGCTCGCCGCGGTTGGTCCATGGGTGGGTGAGCATTTGTAAACATACCGAGACCCCTCCATGCCTCAGAAAGCACGTTAAGCCGTTGGTCCCGACTGTCATACGTGGATCTTTGACAGTCGTTAAGTTATTACAATTCTGACTACTAGCCTTTGCGATACTGTGTTACTTAGTAAAATGGGTTGTGGAGGTCAGACAGGCTTCATGTAAAATACGGTATTCAGCTGAATCCGGTAAGACTGGAAACCGACCTCAACATAACTTAGGAAAAGGCTAGGCTGAAGAAGGAGGGTGCAAATGACATAAATAAAGGATGAAATAAAAAATGTTATATAAAAATTATGCCATTTAAAAAAAGTCACAAGCAATATCGAAATAATTTCTACAATAAATAAAATCTACAAGTATGAAGTTAAAAAAATAAAGTAGTCTAGTCTAGTAACGATGTCTTAAATCATCAAGACATCGTTCATATCAAATTCGTTAAAACTCGGTATAACTATAATATAAGATACAACAGACGGCGTTACTTTCACAAATTAAATATTCACATGAATTGTGACACATAATTTAAATTTATTATGATTTTCTTTAGGTATATATTACACAAGAAAGATGGCATGTGTCTCATCAGGCAGAATTCTAAATTACGATTTATACTTCAACTAAGTACCAACGTAGAGTACCCATTATTAATTACAATGAGAGCCAAATTAATGAACCGCTCATGGCAGAGATATTCTAAGAGTCGCCTTTAACATTAAATTCATTTTGTGTGTCAAATTGTAATATTAAAAACAAACATAACTATACCAGCTTATTATAAAGGTACTAAGAGGTAAGGCGAATTAATTTATTATTGGTCATTGCAGTCATCAGTAAAAAATACCTTCAAGTATTTTTTTCAACAAAATATTATTTCTGATCAATGAAAAAGTTTAGCTTCAACAGTGGTAGGTATGAGAATATGAGTAAAAAAACTCATATATTTTCTAGGTAAGTAATAAACAATCCAAAAAAAAAAGTTGTTACACGAAAAATATTCTGGAGGCAATATCATTAAGTGCGTCCTGACATGTAGCGAGGCATCGGCTATTTATTGGATCATGAATTAGTAAAGTTGTAAAGTGGGGCTGTCTGCCACAGCTGGGGGCAAGGAGATAGTTTTCGAAGGTCGGTGACCGGTTTTTTTTACGGATCCAACCCCTGTGACATATGGCGGTGCTTATCCTTCCAAACTACTGTAATTTCTGAGATCCAATTCAAAGATTGAAATGAAGACACGAGTGTAGTATATCTCATACATAATGGACTCACTCGTGAAGTTAGCGATAGTTACGTACGAATTTTCACTTGTCAATCTTCGAATAAGGCTGATTACACACTTAGATTTGTTTTAAGTATGTGTTTCACACAGCTCTGTAGTTGAAGTTTCCATGACATACCAGTGAACCAAATGATACTTTTCTATCTAGTTCCTAAGTAGGCTGTGAGTTGCTACGTTATAAATCCACATAAAAATAGTGAGTTTGCTTTTGGAGTATTTTAACGTCCGATACCGATTAGTGCAAAAAAATAATAATATTAATATAGTTTTCAAAGATTGCTCCATAAAACAAAACAACATTGTTTTTGACGAATTTTTCGGATTAACTGTGAGACATTTATAGCACTTAGGTACACGGTAATAGAAAGCCTACAAATTGATTCCTAATGGGTTTTTTTCTACACCTACGCTACAAACAAAATGTAAAAATACGAAAACATATCAGAATCCTTCAAAAGCTACCGCGTAACATGAAAACTATTCCATTATATTTTCATTTGCCTCCAAATACAAAATGGAAAAGTAAAACATGTTCTCTGATTTAAAGCAAAAATATATCTTTCATTTCAAGCAAACTAAAAAAATATATAAAATATATTTCCAAATTTTCATTATTTGTAACTAAACAGGTTTTCTAGAAAAAAGCACGAATTTAACTGGCCCTTTATTTTCGATAGTCATTGTAACCTCTGTTCAAGATTAAAAAAATATATATACCTAAGCAGTGCTTGAAAGTGATGTCGAGGTTGTATTTCCGGCAACAAATCTATTAGTTACAAAGAATACGAAAATCAAAATAGAGATGATGTCAATGTTAAACTGACTTCTATCCTTTTCTTATTTATTTTTATTTTATATATAGATAAACAAAAGCATAAATGAACAGATAATAAACAAGACTTTTTATATGACCTATTTTTTTAAAACAATTGATGCTTCCTGCAACTTCCAGATTTAAAACATTACACATTTAAAGGCACCATAAGTCAGGCTCTAAACCACATGAAATCCGTTCAAAGGATAAAATATTGCAATAGTATTAGGTGTAGTCTGTCTGGCTTTACAATATACGATCCAATATTTTCTCTTCAATTCTATCCTGTCGTTATTCGGGATGTCACTTGGTAACATATTGGCTGTGACAGCTTTATTGAAACAATGTGAACTGTGAACTAGTGAGCTCTCATATCCGATAACTATAGAATTTGAGAGGATTCAGATTTTGAAATTGATTTGATTTTGAAGACAATGGTCCTTGACTACTATGCTTGGTGAATTGGGCGTCAAAAAGAAATCAAAAATATACTGTCGATGATAAATAAAGGTTAGCAGCATTTAGTCAACATTTAGAGCAAGTTTAAATGTCAAAGTATTGGATAAAATTCCTAAAAAGGCCATAGCATGCTTCTTTAACTTAAAAGTACGTACGACGTATTGACTGTATAAATAACTAAGCAATGTAGTACCAAGTAGCTAAGGTTTGCAGTCACAAAATAATATACATTGTATACAATGTCTTTAAGCAACCTCTGTGTTGATAACACAGCACCACAGACTTAGCAAAATTATAGACAGCAAACATTTGACTACAAACCTACCATAGTCAGACAAATAGGGGTTACAATGACAATATTTACTATACAGGTAACCGCAATAAGTTTAGATTAACAGGAGTACAAAAACAGCTGTGTTAAGCATAATATTCATGTAATTCATATAAATTTATTACTGTTATCAGTGGATTTATCTATAGCATTAATCTATTTTATCGGGTTCCCTTTATATGCAAAACTAAAAACAAAAGTACCAAAATTTTAGTTTGTTTAAAATGTTTTGTGTTTTCATTTATTTATCTTTGTTTATATGCAAGTATTGAATGTAATTATATTATACCTAACATTTTAGAGGAAATTAACCAGGCGTACAAAAAATTTATATTTCTGTCTTTTACTTAAATCAAGAAAAAGTTCTACGTTCTTTGCAAATCACTGTAAACTAAAGTTTCATTTAATGTATCGGCAGCAATTTAGTGCGCCAATTAATTCAGTAAAAAATAAAACAACAAAACCTAATAAATTCGAAACGAATGCCAGCGAACACTATCAGGGTGCCGTAATGCCGAAAAAGCGTCTATAAAAATAGCGTTTTCGGTAGTAAAACAGAAACAGCTGTACAGAAAGTCCTCAGCACTCCTAACGAGCGTTGAATCCATTAATTATCAAAACAGAAAGGTTTTTGTTCAAAATAGCCCGTAACTGAAGACCGCAATTAAATACAGGGAATAAATAAATTTAAAACGGCGTCACGCCAGGAAACATAATCTGTGGTTGATTAATGACAGCCTATAGGCCTTCAGCTGTCTCAAGGAAGGTAGCCCACTCGTTCAGAACTTAACAACATAAGTCTCGGGGACTTTCTTGAATTTATATTTATTATCATTTAAATATTTCAGCAAAGAGTTCTCTTCAATGAAAAGTTTTTTTTGCGTCATAGAACAGCACAAAAAACTTGAAACTTTTTCAAACATCAGCTTTAGTCATCTTTAAACTACCTATAAAGATTCCTAAGATTTAACATTTAAAAACATGTAATGAAATACTAATTTCACTAATTATCTTGTAAACTTCCATTTTAACAGCTGTTTCAAACAAATTAGACTTCTGTGTAATCTTAGCGGGGTTTTAGATTTATTGAGTAGTAATTAGTAATTCTAATAATAACTCTAGGTTTTTAAATTAATTTTCAGCATTACTATTACAACAAAATTTTAATCTAGAAAATATATCAGGAAAACAAGAAAGGTATAATTATTATGAAACATTAATTTAATCAAAGTAAATACCTATTTTAAATTATATTAATATTGTAAATTATATTATCCATCCTATGTCTATCCTTTCTGCCAACAGTACCTAATTTCCCCGATTAAGTTTCAGAAATTAAAGAGCCGATGCAGAAATGTAGGTTGATTGGCTTGCGGACCAACATGACATGGGTGCAATATGTGCCTTGTGCCTTTTGACAAAAAATGTGTTGACATAAAGATTTATTTTTGTAGGTTTTAAAGGTAGACTTACTAGTTTCTCTTTTACATAAAACGAAAAACGAATAGCTTTCTTCCATTCTTAATGAGATAACAGAACGTGTGTAAGAATGATGGTTTCATTTAGAGGTAGGATAAAATGCGTAGTAGAGTGTAATAATAACAGTCAAGCATCTGGCGATGTCTACCGCTTAGCTCTCTGATTATAAACAACAAAACATTAATTATGTTTTTGCTTCGTAAGATACTGAAGTAATTTACGTGCCCCGGTTTTTGGGGGAAATAAATGTTTGTAATAAGTCTGCGGTGGGCGCGCTCGTGCTTATAATTGTTTGTATAGGTATCAAAGTATCATCGGATACAATTTCGATTACGTCACTACTGTCGCCCTTCGAGTTGACCTAGCGAAGATGTATAGTCCTTCACAAACAGTTCGTTGTTTATCGAAACTTTGTTTCTTTACTCTGAAAAACAATGCAATAACATGTCTGTATAATTTATGAGTAAACCAGACAAGGACATGAAGATAACAGTATCTGCAATCTATTTTATGGCTTCTAAATTAATCACGAAAAAGTTTTATTCAACGAAACGTTTGCAGTAGAGTTGTGATTGTAATTTGGTGGAACAAAACGAACTCTCGGTTGGCGGCGGATAAACGAATGTGTTCGGTCTTCGGCCAAAGAGTGAATTGACGCATTCCCGGCCAGCTGATCTGCGACGAAATTGAAATGCCAATCACTATGTTCTCAAGAACCTTGTAATTCACAGTTTTACATTAAGGACAAATCAAAACAAATTTATCTTTTGTAAAACTTAATTTCGTGTTTCTTAATAAATTTAATAAGAAATGAAATCGATGCCTAGTTTATTTTAGATTAAAAATATTATTTTTATTCCTTAATTTAAAATTATTTTGTATTTTTATGAAATATTATTACGACACAGGCAAATGTACATACCCAGTTTTAAGTTAAACTTTATGAATAAAGATCTAAGTTTCCTTTTTTTACTTTCTACTGCAAGAGCGCATTTTATAACTACTTACAACGAAGCATCATGTTTAAATATTCAATTAAAGAAGTCTAGTAGTTTGTTTAAGAGAGAAGAGGTAACTTTTAACTCGGCTTCCTTAATGCAATTTCCCTTTGAGAACCCAACGATCTCAGTCAATTATCTAAATCATTGAAGAAGTAATAATCTTTCATTCATTTCAATCGATTTACGCCCGTTAGCTCCGGCGAGAGCTTTTGGCAGAATGAAAATCAAATCGTCATTCAGAATCCAATTTCATTACGTTATAATCTGATTTTTACCGAAAAGCTCAAATCTAACAATGCCTTTATGAAAAAACGTATTGAGTTTAATACAAAGGCTCGATGTTAATTAAAACAAATCATTTGTTAATCTGTAACGAGATCTTTAGAGTGGCGTCTATTCAAGTTCCTTAGTATAGCAGTTAATTAAGAAGTTAGTTTGCACACAGGAAATTTGTTGCTTAGACATAAATCTTTAATAATACTGTGAAAGTTGAGATAGTGTGTGTTACGGCAACAGTTTAAGTCTGTAATTTACATAACTTTAGGAGACTTTATAGTATATTCTAGCCTCGTAACTATCATCCATATGCATTATGACACATAATTTTACGTCAAAACAGTAAGAATAACAGCAAAAACCCGCTGTAACTAATACTAAAGTTATTTATCAATTAGGAATACTAATAATAAAAATACAACTTAAAATGTGTATATTTCCGTGCATTTTTTTTTTCAGTAAGTATCAGAATTATATTTAGTTTTGTTTATTTATTTTAATTAATGAAATTTATTTCAAATTGTTTGTTAATTACTTCAACCTCTAAATATGTCCTATATTTAAATTTAAACTCAACAATACCTCGCATATTAATTTAAATTGCTAAAATAATTATTTCAAAATAAGAAATATTTTCAGGCAAATCAGTATTTTAAATTCCAAAACCAACAACGAAGTATGTTTAAATATTTATATACCTAATTGAACTTGATAGCAACTTGTTAACAGGATCATTACAGGCCTATCGTAAATCACACGCCATTTTCAAAGCAAAGGAAAGTGCGATAAAGCGAGGATGCTTCTCCACAGTAAATTGCCATACATACTTTAGCATTATGGCGTTTT
Source organism: Diachrysia chrysitis (assembly GCA_932294365.1). NCBI lineage: Eukaryota > Metazoa > Arthropoda > Insecta > Lepidoptera > Noctuidae > Diachrysia > Diachrysia chrysitis. Next base: position 7,328,751 of record OW028650.1, on the reverse strand, counting down.
AAAAGATCTTGTCGGCTTGATTTGTATTACTGCGCGAGATATGCCAAAATGATGTTTTGGAAATATGCTTTTTGTAGAAAAAACCGTCTTTTATCTTATTATACGGTAATAAGTGCAGAGCAAACAAAGTTCAAAATGTTATTAGCAACACTGGAAAGGGATACGTATTACTGCGCAAGATATGAGCAAAATTATGTTTTAAATATATACTTTTTGTACAAAAATCAGCTTTATATCTCATTATAAGCGTTTAAAGTAATTAGCACAGCGCAAAAAAGTTTAAAATGATGAAATCAATACTGGAAAGGTACTTATAACGCCTAATTACATAAATTGTGCGTCATTGTCACCAATCGTATTTCAAGTGATAGATGACCGCAGCGCTTAGGGTGACACTCCTAATCTTCTCAATTCCCGATCCTAAAGGGTTGACCACAATCCAAACTGGGGCAATTTAGAATAATTTATTCCGTGCGAACTTCAATATTTTCATATTTTCGCCTATAAAGGTGGTCCGTGCCAATTTTATAGCTCATAAATTCCGATGATAACTCCTTTGTTTGTGGGTACTTTACCGGATTAACGAGTGGCTATTGACAATTTGTATAACGAAGCTCTCAAGAAAATTGGCTGTAATTTATTATTGGATGTTGAAGATTGTCAGTAGGGTGGATTTTACCAATTTACCTAATAGAATTTATTCGTATGATTTTGCTTTATGAAATCTGAAATAGGGAGTACCATATTTTTTATATATTAATTCTGATATACCTATAATGTTTCAACCAATGTGTACCTACCTATTGAAGACATCTACCACATAGTACCTAGGTACCTATAGAATAAATTTTAGATTGTAACTATTCACCTTATCCGTATAATAAATTCATTAATTAATTGATTTGTAGTTTTGGAAGACGATTGAAAGAGTCTCTATAAACACAATGTGTTGACATTCTCTCTCATATCCATATACAGCCAAAGTATAGGTTAGCTAACAATTAACATTACACAGTCATATATTGCAGTGGTAGGCCATTGATATAGGTAGATACATTGCTTATATCAAGATGACCTCAATTCTGCCTATTATAGATAATTCCCAATTAATTGAACTCGATCGATCTTCGCGTCGTCCAAGGACAAGTTAATTGATGTGTTTTTAAACATATCTATTAGATTTAACTTATTTCTATGAAGCAAATAGGTTTAAGAAATTTGTTGGTAGATCTGTTTAATTATTGAGCTAAAACTAACGCGTTTATTTCTTACGTTAAAATTATTTTTTCGCAGCAATATTACAGATATCATCATTACAGACGTCAACATAAAATTTAAAAAAATAAACTTGATAAGAGAGAAAAACAAATAAAAATTAAAGACACAGAATATTTTAATTCTTCTTTCCTTTTTCTGAAACGTATTTTAAAGGCCACAAAAAACTCCTACAAACCTTTACCTTGAAAGTAGTTAGACGTTTGCTCAGAAAATATTAAGACAAGAGGCAAAGAGACCACTACTTATTATTCCTAGCGTCGTTCTAAAACATTATTCGAGATAATCCGCTAGCCTTCAATGTGGAAATTTAATTAAAGTGAATACCTAGCGTGACTTGACTCCGCTGGAACTTAATATTCGTGGTGCGTCAATGAACACTCAATTATAAAGTCCATAACAGAATAATCATCTTACTGCAGTAAGGAGATTAGTGATGTCGCCCCGCGTCAGTTTCTCGGCAACCGTGACAAGCAACCCTTTCTAAAGAGGTTTAGAACATTTGCATTTTATAAAAATTATCGCTCCTTGTAACATCGTTTTAACCCTCCACAAAAAACGACGTTATGTACAGAATTTTTTGGATGCGGTTTTTTCACTAAGTTCAAAACGAGGAGGTTCTCAATACTAAAGTTTGTTTTTTTTTTATGATCTCCATATCCGTATCTCCGGCAATTATGAATCGTTTTTTTCGCTATCGATAATACTCGAAGAGGTCATATAAATTTTATTAAAGTCGTTTTTTTGATATGTGTTTTTTTATTTTTAAACGACTCCCGCACTTAGGAATTTAATCCTTTTGTCGCGGGGGTTTCACAAACATTCAAATCACATGCACAAAGAACACCCAGACTTGAAACAAGCATTTGTGGGTTACACAAATGCTTGTCCCATGCGGGGATCGAACCCGCGGCACGTCGCGCACAGAGGTAATTGGCGTGGTGACCTATATATACCACTCGGCTACCCGTGCAGTAAAATTAATCATTGACATTGATGTGTATTTTTTTTTAAGCTTATAGGTATGACAAAGATGGTTCTTAGCTATATTTTTTTAATTTGGTAGTCAAATGTCTTACTTTGTTTGATTTATGGTTAATTATGAAAATAATGGAATATATTAACGTTTCTCTTTTACAAAGGTACGTGTATCGATATGTTAATTTAAATATCTCCATAATTGAATATCTTAATATTTTGTTACGTATTTTAATAAAATAATTTGTAGGAAACTGGTATGTAATGGTATCGGCCTGTGACACAGATTGTTCAGCTGTGTTTAATTTCAAATAAGCCAATTCACAACCTTTTAGAAACTCCATTCTAATATAAATTAAATGCTATTTTCTTTTCAACGTATACCTAATGTTGTTATATTTTCAAATAATATAATGTTAATATTATATTTTCTATCCTCTTTAAAAAATTCAGCATGTCCTTAGAAACGGCAGAATGCAGTTTAAACTGAGAGGAATCTTATTACAGTGCCCGTAAAGGGACATCGACTAGCCTAACGTGACAAGAAATTTCTCATTAAACTGTCTCAGTTTTCTGCGGAGGGCGACATTTTCTGCCCTAAGCAATATTATTTTTCCCCATTACTTACTTCCGTCGCAGAGAATTGAAGAAGAAAGGCATAGAGGTTAATGTAAGTTAAAATTAATAAAAAATCCATTCCCAATGTGACCACTATCTCATTGATCACATAATAATATGATTGTGTCATTTATTGGAAATTATCAACATCTAATTTTCCAATAAATGACACAATTATAATTGCAGTCGTCGACTACTTTTTAGATGACAACATAAACTTTATTATTTATTACGCAATAACGCCTGCGAAGCTGTTACTTGTAATGAATTATGAATAGTAGAAAGGAAAAATGTGAAACCTCAGGCAGGACTTGAACCGCAACTACTGGGTAAGCGCACGACTACCTAAATATTAATAAATGTGATCAACATCATTTTTACTACGATGTAAAAGATTTTTTAAATGGCAGTAACCTGTGTATTGTATGTATACAAGCATTTCAGTAATATTTTATGATTAGAATTGGTTTTTATATTAGATTCATTTATATTAATAGTTTTAGTTTTTAATAGTAACAAGATATTTAAATATTTGGGCAAAAGCGCTTTTTTATTTTTGTACGCCTTATAGACGCCTATGCCTCATAGGCGTACAAATATAAAATAGTACGCACTTAACATTGTATTTTTTTCTAACATCCTGTACTATTTTTTGCATACTCATGTTCATACAAAATAAAGTGATCTTTATCTTTAATCTTTATCAAATAATTGAAAAACGACTAAAGAGTTTGTTATTTTCGTGGCCACAATAGTGACTTGCTTTTGGTTTTATTGCCAGGTCGTTCCAAATGCAAAATTTTCGATCGTAGCTTTGAACTATTTTAACCCCGAATTGGAATTCTGGGATAAATGACAATAAACTGGCGTGCAGGTACTGACACTGTTCTCTGGATGGAAAACTACCTCACCCCAGTTTTTAGGATTCCTCTAAAAGTAAAAAAGGAACCTTAACCTAAAAAAGGATCATTTCGTTGTTTGTTTGTTTTTAAATTGGTCTACCGCAAGTAGCATCGAGGGGTGATCTTGCTTCCCTGGCTTCAGGTTTATTTCATAATATTTTACAAATACCGTGGTTATTTTTTTAGAAGTTGATCGATCAGATTTACCTCTTTTATTGGTTTATTCAACATATTTATTCGTCTAGTGGTTAAAATAAACCCCTAAGAAAATATCTAATCCAGCCAGCTTCAAACAAAAATTTTTTTTTTCTGTTTAGTTTCTCGTACCACAAGTTGAATGCAATACAGAAGCATGTTCTGTACCTAGTCACCTAAACCCTGGACATAGAGACCGCTTAATACTCCTGCATTCAAAGCCAGACTGATTTATTTGCGGACAAATGGAGCGGAACTGTAGAAGACGATTATGCCAGTGTTTGAAATATTGTGAAACAAGCGACTGACGCTTTGTTTGTGTAGTAGGTAGGTATTTTATTTTATTTAAATATTTTTTTATTGATTTGGTCGTTATTCTTTAATATCTATATATATAAATGAGAATGTATGTGTGTAAGTATTTTCTACTACCTAAAACTCGAGAACCGTTAGCCCAATTGATATGAAACTTTACACACATATAAAGGACGACATGACCACTTCGGCGATTATAGTTACGTTAGTGTCGTATAGATGGCGCGGGTGCCAGTGATTTTTATATTTTGAACCATCGGTCGAAATGTAGATTTTTTTAGATGAAGCGAAATGCACCGGGCACCAGTTAGTAATATATAAAAACGACTGCATCAAATCTTTTTTTATTATATTCCTTATTGTAAGGACAAGGTTTTTATAAAAAGTAAGCAAAGCCGAGGGGGGCAGTTAGCTCTTTATAAAAATAATGTAACAGAGAGCTTTGAAATAATAATACCTAGATAAAATATAATAATAATTTATTATTATACACTATTAATTGTTTGGAAGTGACTCTGCCTGTATATAAAGATTTAAGTTGGTACTTATACTTAGTAAGTAGTACTATTTAAGTGGGTATTTTACAGATCTTAAATCAAACTTGTTCTTATCATAATTCATATAATCTTACTGGAACAGGCAATGTAGTTATGTACGATTAGATGAATGATCGTAATTCAATTTTATAACGTACTCCCGACCGCCTCGGAAGAACGAATTTAATTAACCTTCTTATGAATTATTCGTTCTTGCAACGGCCGCGGCGGTAGAGTTCGCAAATCCTGAGTTTTAATTATATAAAAGTTTGCTGGAAACAGATTTGCTCGGAACTGTAGAGTTTATTGTGCAGCCGATTCAAATAAATAAATCATGTTTTTTTACCTGCATTTCTAGTAGGTACGAATAACTTTTAAAAATTTCATATTCTGCATCTATTTTATATCTGTATTTTCTTATCATTGTAATGCAGATTATAGTTACAGGGTGCTACCAAAGGGTATATATATCCAAAAGGGGTGGAGAGTACATCTGGTATAAAGACGTTTTACAAAATCTCAGCTCAAAACGAGTAAATTAATATCCAATTTTTCGCATTCCTTATTCTGTACTAAAAATCATAGCTAACGTGTCACCGCACTACGAGGGTCAATATCTTGCTACGGCACTCGCTTAGTGTTAAGATATATCGCATCAATCTGGTTACGATTTTTGGTGTCGAATAAATAATGCGAAAAATTAGATATCCATGTATTAATTACCTCTTTTTGAGCTGAAATTTTGTAAACTAACTTTATACTAGATAAACTATCTGCCCCTTTTGGGTAGATATACCCTTTTGGTTACAGCCTGTATAATCAACTTTAGTAACAGTCGCTTTTTCAGTATGGAGATACTACGAATCACTGGATCGAAATGGAACAAGTCTGGAGTACAAAATTAAGTCAGTTTTTATTCTAAGTTAAGACTGTCACGGTGTTAGAAGCATATGCACGGAATGCTGATTGGTACATTTGCATTGCAGATATGTAGGAACAACGCTATCTAGTCGCGTACCTCACACGACGTACAGGATTTAGCACTCACAGATTATAGCGGCAAATTAGCATGAAATCTAAACAAGCTTGCCCATTACCGTAAAATGGCCTTAAAATATTTACATAATTGACTGCATTGAGGATGCTTTTTATCAAAAACATTTTATTTATATATTACAAATATTTAATAAGGATGTTGGCTGGGTATAAAAAGTAAAAACCTAATTGGTCTACAAATTAGATAATAAATACATAAAAGACGAGTGTTTTTTCCTTTTAAAAAAAACTAAGGATATAGATCGAATCAAATTTCAGGAATGAGGCCGAATTACTTCACTATGTTACACAAAACGTACGACATCGTGACTTCATGCGATATTCCAAATCATCATAAGTTTCATGTCATCGTAAGTTCTTGGTTACGAAAAAATACTTGCTAATATTTTTTATAATCAACTAGAGGGATATTAAAAAAAATATGTCACTCACTAGGAGGATTCCCAGCCCTTTCTTGTCTTAACGGGCAAGCTAGAGAAGGATAGCTAGAGCTATATGCTCGGGGTGGAAGTGTCTAAACTTTTCTAAAGGCGTAATAGCGAGAACACCCTCCGGCTCTGCTACTGTGACCCGCAATGGCGAAATCAGGGCCGCACCGCTCGACAACCCTAGCCGCTTGCACTGATGTTGCTCCCTTCTGCCTGCCGTTGTGTAGTTGCCGTGGTTCGGGGGGCTCATCTAATGAGCTGGGGAGTCACCAACTGCCCATTTCATTAAATTTGTACGCGTTGAAAGGCAAGTGTCATAGTTTTCCGATTTTGATCAAAGGACCAATCCACCTTAATATATAACGTATACATACACGGGATAACCCGTGAAAAATAAGAGATTATAATACCAGCCATTAAAAGTCTCAATGCTGGGCACATGCCTCTTCTCATATAGAGAAGGAAAAACGCGCATTATACCTTAATATATATGTTTTATATTATAGGTTCGACCTCAGATACCTTATTATAATTATGTTAACTATGAATTGTCTAGATCTAAAGGCTTTCAAAAGTCGTCTACAGCTCATTTTTCTTATAAGCCATGTTATAGAAGCGGCCATTGCTCAAAAGAACAAAGAGAGCGAATCAGGCGTGCTGCTGCGGGCAGCAAACGCTTGAATGTAATTAAACTATAAATGGAATAATAGCTTTAGTAAAAACTAGTTTAACTACTTTGCAAGATCTCTTATTCTTTTTCACTGAAAGTATGTGTTTTAATGCTTATTTTGCTGGCCTATGTAACACCGGTTTGTAACCCTGACTGCTAAGACGAAGTCGTGGTTTCGATTTCCATACAAGGCAAATCGTTGTGTGATGAACATTTGTTCTGTGTCTGGGTTTAATCAATTTATATGTGTGTATTTAGAAATAATATATACTTATGGCTGTTTATCAGTTGTCTAGTTGCCATAATACAGGCTCTGTCTAGTTTGGGATCAGATGGCCGTATGTAAGTTGTCGCAATATATTATACTATAAAGTAAACTGCAGAAGGTCCCTTCTGCACATGCACTTGGACATTAACAGCCTCGTTATTTTTTAGCTGCAAAATTATTATTCTTTGGTGATCATTTGATGATTAATGCCGACCAAGTTACATAGATTATAAATATGTCTAGATAGACAGTCAAAGCTATGGACGCGTCGAAAAAAATAGTCGCAAACTGTCTGCGATTATACGACGCACACTGGTAAAGTTAAATGTCACTACGCGAGAGTAAAACGTAGCTGTCACGCACAACAGCATTATATAGGTTGCTCGTAGTTATTTTGTAGAGCGACACACTATCTAAACTTATAAGACCTTACCTATATTGTCTTAAAATGTTTTAAGGTATTGTTGTTTCTTCTAAATCGATTTTACATAAGTATTTTTTATCTGTTGGTCTTTGTACTTAGGTAGTTGAGTATTACGTGGTACAGTTTAGTCTTTTTCTAATTATGTTGGTATTACTTAAGACAAAACACTCATAGCGAGATTTATGTAATTAACTTTATGATAAAGTTACTTAACAAGGTTACCCACAATAAACAAAGTTGTGAACAAATGTTTCTCAAGTACAAGTGTCGGTTTTCGGATGGGAACTCTCAGATGTAGGTACTTGGCAACTAACACCTTACCTCCTTTCCACCTAAGCTGATTATTTACTTACACCAAACAAAAAGCTTTGTTTACCATTCCTTTTGGTTCCTTACCTTTGCCTATTGCGGGAATTTTAAGTAGCTAAGTATTACTAAGAAGATAAGTAACATAAGGTCTCTGATTTTGAGCGTTTTTAGTACTTTACTAACTATAATTTAATTTGTACCAGTTTTAATAAAATATGAAGACTTTTTTTTCATTATAAATTATAACTATGCCGTGTTTTTAGTACTAGGTAGTTATGTCATCATCATCATCATACCAGCCTATAAATGTCCCACTGCTGGGCACAGGCCTCTTCTCATATAGAGAAGGCACGAGCATTGATCACCACGCTTGCTCATTGCGGGTTGGCGGTTTCAGATTCCAATTGTCGGAATCCAGGTTTCCTCACGATGTTATCCTTCACCGTTTGTTAATGATGTCTTAGAATAATTAAGAAAGTACATATAACTTTGAAAAAGTCACATTGTTACTTGCCTGTAATGGGTTCGAACCTGCAACCTTGTGCACACAAATCCGTTCATTGAACCACTAGGCCACCACGACAATTATTAATTATTAATTAGGTAGTTATGTACCTATATTTAATTTACAGCTTGTATACGCATCGTATTAAAACGAATATCATTTACAATCACGACAGCATAATTAATGATACCAGCTGTTGGAAAACTGTAAACAATAACAATATATTTTGTTAGCACGTTTTAGTTAAAACCTCTACAAACCGAAAACACCAGATTGTAGCCCGATACCTGAACATAAAATTTATTGGTCAAAACAAAATGTAGTTATTCTGTACAAAAAATCGTTGTGGCGTTCGCAATCTAAATCATGGAATAAAAATATCTGAAAACGGCAATGGAATCGGTCAGCAATAGGGGTATTACACTGACATCAATTTATTAAAGCTAAATAAGTACTTACCTATCAGAATTTCTTCAGAAGCTTGCCAAAATAACTCACAATTCTGACAACAACAGACTTCTATTCATTATAAATCTAACTACCTAAGTATACCGTTACCAAATAACCTAAAGCTCTCACAAGAACAAATACGTAAAAGCTACTCTTTGCTCAACTAGAAAAGTCCCTGTAGACCTTTGTTTGGAAGTCTCACGTAGAAAAAGTTATATGAAAGCCTAATCTCATTTATCGTTGAAAGAATAAAACCGCGGAATGAGATGGTAGCCTACCACTGGGAGTACAACACGCACGATACCGGCACGCACCTAATCATTTGCCCTGCACGATGTGAGTGTAATTCAGTCTTCCGACATCCAACATATCTTGACCCCGCCGTACTGAACCTATACTCACCTTTCGTTAAAAACCAGGTACAAACTAACGCTGGTGACTTCAAGCTAGTTCGAAAACTATAACTATGTTACAACCACTTTTTATGGGAGACCCGTAAACAAACAGCCGGCTACAAATTGGTACTGCTCGAAAAATGGCAATAAAATACCTTCCTATTGAATTTATAACGAGACATCGGATATTTATCTGCTTGAGTTCACGTTGTCGAGAGATTTACAACTTAGCAATTTTCTGGCATTCGGCGACCTTTGTTAGAAAATGTAAGATTGCAAACGACAATAGATTGTCACATTCTGCTTGTTGAAAAATCTAACTACCGTCATGAGTTTCGTAAGTTTTAGTTTCTTTTTAATTATGTGGTGTAATAATCTAGTCAGATATCTGAGGCGCACGAGGCTAGAAATCGCAAAAGACAGAGAGATTTGGAAAAAGAAAGGGGAGGCCTTAGCCCGGCAGTGGGATCTAATATAGGCTCCAAAAAGCACGTTATTTTTCTTTCGTAATTCTTAGACTAGGTATGTATTTAGGCACAAAAATACAAACTTTGGAATTGAATTAGAACTTTAACAAACAGCTTATAAATCGAACAAAGGCATTTCCAAAATTCCAGGTCTAAAAATGAGCCGCTAGCCAGTTCAACAACAAACAAGTTTTTCGCGATCGTTCAAAAGTTGTGAACTTCTCCAAATATCGAGCATTATTCTTAGGCATAACAAGTGAAGTTGGGGCAGGTACCCCACAAGAACTTAAAACTTGGATATAAGAGCAATTTTGTGAATCGCTTCAACGAATACGCATGGCTCGTAACTTACCGAAAAGTTTGCACGAATGGTGCTTTAATGTCCATTTAGCGAGAAATTGATCGCAAATGTTCGTGTTGAAGAGCTGAGATTCGAAATAAATAGGCCTAATGCAAGTCAGTGTGAAAGAAAATCCATTACGTCTTAAGTGGTGGATGCTAACAAGATCGAGTCGGAGGTCAATAAAAGGGGATTGACGCGTTTACGTTGCCATGGCAAAAACAATTTGAATTAAAATAAATTTAAGACCGTCGTACCTAGCTGTAGGTACTATAGTCATGTAATTGTCATTAGGGTACTTATTACCTTTTAATGTCGAAAACGAACCATTTGCTAATGACAAAGATGACAAGATTTTTAAAATGGTTGCAGTCTTACTCCCTATGTCCTGTTCTTTATTAAAGAGTTACGCATTATGTTATTTAAACTGCAGTAGAAATCAAAACATCTTTACAAAACTTCAACCACTAAACAAACTTCCACTTTATTAAGCGTGAGCACAAACTAAATAGGAAGACGGAATTTCCAACGGAATGAACTAATCGAACTAACTTAGTTTTGAAACTTGAAGTATGAAAACGTAGTTCTCGTAGCTGGCTGCTTCAAATTTGGTTCAGATATAGACATACTATATTAACAGTTTTAGACAAAATTATATTATGTATACATCATTTGACGGGCCTGTTGGTCTAGTGGTTAGAGACCCTGACTGCTAAACTGGAGGTTGTGGGTTCGATTCCCACCCAGGACAAATCTTTGTGTGATGAGGACGATCGTTTGTTCTGTGTCTGGGTGTAATTAATCTATAATATGTATGTATTTAGAAATATATAAGTATGTTTATCAGTTATCTGGTTACCATAGTACAGGCTCTGCCTAGTTTGGGATTAGATGGCCGTGTGTGAGTAGTATAAAGATATAAAAAAAAAAGATATTAATTTACGCAACTAGCAACCTTATGACTGCAAGGGTAGCCGAGTGGTATAGGTCACCACGCTAATTACCACAGTGCGCGCCCTGTTGTGGTTTCGATCCCCGCATGGGACAAAAATTTGAGTGATCCACAAATGTCTGTTCCAAGTCTGGGTGTTATTTGTGTATGTGAACTTAATGTTTGTGAAAACCCCGCAATAGAGGGATTATAATATTTTTAGTTGGGCATATGTTTACAAAAAAATGCGTATGTCATTTTGGTTGAATTATAAATACGTTAGAATTATATATTATGTTCGTATTTATAATTTAATCAAAATTATTCATCTCATGAAATAAGGTCATCTAATTCATGAAATAAGGTCTTTAGCTCCAAGCTAATCATAGAACCATGAGATAAAGCTATCGTATTTCACTCTGAAATTTGTTATATTATATTTTAGGAAATGAAAAACCCACAGTACTCCGCGTTAGTGTCTCAGAAACCCATCAATTCGCAAAAAAATCTACGTTTAACTTTTTGCCAACTATTTGAATATTTAAATATTAATAAATAATGCAAGGAAAACATTTTATCATTTAAAATGAGATAATCAATCTGTATTTCGATATCCTTTCACCCCGCTACACATAGTCATTGTAATCTCACAATATTTGCATAGTTGCGTCGTAAAAATAATATATTTTCACTCTGTTAGCTTATTGCGGAAACAGAATTCAGAAATTAAATCTGAATGTAAATCCCGGTAATAACATTTAACAGCGGCATGCGCTTGCCTAGCCTGTTCCCAGACAGTCCCTTTTTATGTTTTAACTTTAATGCGATAGCCTGATCCACCATTTTAAAAATATCCAGGGTTTAAAGGATAATTAAATTGCGAAAACCTTTTCAACCATTATTCTCGCCAGGATTATTTATTTATTAAATGAATAAAATATAAATTTTTGTTTATTTTCTTTGTTAGGTCCAGCATAATCCGGGGATATGCCACAGATTTATGTAGGGTGACCCAACCTCACGTTTATTTATTTTTCAAATTTTCTATCCTTTATTTCTTTGAATATAAATACTTCCAAAGTTTGTTAATACTTGAAGAATTGCCAATCAATGCAGTATATACCATAAAGTTATATGTCAAGTTCATCCTTATGGAATTTTGATGCGCGATTTTAAAATATAACTATCTGAAAAAAATAAGCAAATCGTTATCCCCTGTTAACCGTACCCGTTCCGGTCGTCCTCTATCAGTTTCAAAGTGACACAGCATTCAGACCTTCATAAAAAAATGTTCCGATGCACATTACTTGTGTTACGATTCAAGTATAGTTGGCCTGTTTTACTAGTCACTTTAAATGACATGACTGTTTATTATTAATGTTTACGCAGTTTCGAATTGACGACGTTATTTTTTTTTTGTATTATGTCTCAGTTTCGATTCAATGTTACAAACCCATTCGAAAATAATATTGAAAAAACCTACTTTTTAGTTCACAGTATATCACTTTGTTATTCCACCTTCAAAATAGATAAAAAAAAAGCGGGCATAAAACCAGTAATTAATTATTAGTTTTAAATAATTATAATACCAGTAATAAAAAAAATCGGTTCTTGTAATCAATTTATTTTTAAATAAAAATATCTCCTTATAAAAATTTCCACCAATTACATTAAGTAAGTGTCCCTACAAACTGGGCCTTAAAATCTTTGCGTAAGCCCGGCACTAAAATTAAACATTCTTTAAGCCTTTTACGAGCAAGCGCGTATTTCTTAAAACAATTAATGTTGTACCCTAGCTGCTTAATACTACAAGAAGTTATCACAACGGCTTAACATAGCTGTCGTTTCCTCTAAGGATTAGCCAAACTATGTACTTTGTTACTGTTGTATCTCCAGTAATATTTGTCGACACACGCTTTGTAGTCTTACTTAGCAAATAACGTGGATAAGCCAGATTGTCTTTTGTTTACTTTCATTTAGGCACTTGATATTTTAAATCTCGTGTAAAGTAGTTAAAAAAATACTTTTTTAATTTAAACACATAAGAAAGAATCTTTTGTCGAATAAGTATATTTTTTTACGAGAAACATAATCCACTGCTAGTCTAAACAAATATTTTTAACACCTTCAACAATATAAGTAATAAAAACAAACTTGTATCATAATTCAAAGGGACCAGTCTCTCCCTGAATAACAATGCGATGAAATTTATTACTCAATGAACAGTGGATTTATATTTCTCCTGGAAGATCCCCGGAGGGAACTTTCAAAACTCTCCGAAATGATTTGCGGACTCAGCTAAATGTTGGGGCAAAGAAATATCCGTTCGTCTTCACGGGCTTCAACTCTTCTTTGTTTATAAACACAATTCGGAAATAATATATTCTAGTGAAAAAAAACGTACAAAAACATTGTCAAACAATTGTCATTACCTACATCATTTCTTACATGTCAATAAAGGATTTAGATACCAATCGAGATCATCCCTACTGTATATTTTCTCGGATTCGTCGTTAAAATTCAAAGCTTCACACAAACGACAGAAATGATAAGATTTTGTTCCAAAATATCCATGTTCGTTGACAGTTTTAAAATTATTTCTCCATAAGTGCATTGATAGGTACAGTTCTAAATTTTCTGTTAACATAAGAATATCTTTGGCTAGTTTTTTGATATTAGTGTCCTTGTCGATATACAGATAAGAATTTGGTGGTAACAAAGTCTCACAATCTTCTTTGGAAGGTCCAAATATTATAGGAACTGCACCTTTTTCGTATGCGTGAAAAAATACTTTCTCAGTCAAATATTGAAAGCAGTTTGAGTTTTCTAATACTAAGTAAAATAAATACGTTGATATTGGCTCGCAGTCAGCCGTGAAGTGACCAGGGCAACTGAAACAAAATAAAACATTATAGCAGCTGATTGTAATGCCGGTCACTCACATTCGCACGAATACGCAAACCCACAAGTTTAGGACAATATTTGCAAATTAATTTCCAAGCTATGTCGGTTTTTTAACAGGCATTAAAACCTTTTTCGAATGTTGCTAATACACAGCATGATAATAAAATTTCTTAATGTGGCTAGTATTTATAGCAAAAGAACGCAAGTGAAGATAAATGATAAAAATATTATTTTACCGGTTTTTATTTTCTGGGACCTTCGAACAGCCTCCGTAAACATCCACTTTTACATGCTTCCTCAATTCCTCCAAAACTGCATTTCTAGCTTTAACTCCACAGTTTGACATTAGTACTGTAGCAGGTACATCTTTTCGCTTGGTCTCCCAGTATGGAACCAATGAAGATATTTCGGTTATACTAAAGGACTCCATAATCGGATCTTCAAGACCAATAGTTCGACCGTAAGGCACAGGCACGTCGGCATCACTTCTGAAAAACAAAAAAAACATTCAAATAGTTCGATTGGGTGTCGTAATTTATAATAATAATACTAGCCTATTAATGTCCCACTGCTGGCCTCAGGCCTTTCATGTAGAAAAGGCACTAGCATTGATCACCACGCCTCATTGCGGCTTGGCGTAATTTATGGCAAAACAAATTCTAGATTAAAACATGCGTTTTTTAATACAAACATATACCAACTTAAAATGCTTTTAAAATTATCAAAATCTAATAAACATTACCAGCTGGGATTTATTACTTAAGCGTTTTAATTAATCATTAAAACATTTTACAACCAATTTTCAAACCCGCAATTTGTGCAAGTAATAATAAGTACTTAATGATTTTTGAACACGTCTTTCGTTGCGGTTTTCATTTCAGTATTGAGCCGATATAAATTTTTAAGTAAGAAGTCGACATTATGTAAATAATAGGAAATTAACTTACGCGGCTGATTTGGCCCTACTTAAAACTTTACGTACAAGAAACCCAACAGATGGGTTTTGAAAAAAAAACATATTTTCCTATAAAGTATTAATGACGAATTCATAAAACCCACCTGTATGTCATTGACCAATTAAAAATGTCTTTCATATTTTCCGAATTCCATGGTGTCTTCGACAGTGAAAAGGCATTTCTTGGCGATTCATCGTTCAAAAAAACCCATCTTTGGCTTATATTTCTTTTTTCAACAGTCGGTATATCGCCTTTTTGCAAATGTATGACTACTGCATCAGCTGTATCAATTAATTTATCATCGCCTGAAAATCTACAGTTTTGCACACTGCAACCGGTCAAAATGTTATCCTCTCTGTAAAACAATAAAAATATATCCTTAATTTAATTAAAACCATCGGTGTTTTGGCTTATGGTTATCTTGTCTAGCCAGATCGGTGATGATGATCATATTATAGTCTTTTAGTAGGAGTAATTGAAAATTATCATAATTTTAGTTATAATATCTTGCGACAAATCACACAGGGCCATCCGATCCCAAACTAGTCAGAGCCTATACTATGGTAACCAGACAACTGATAACTGATAAACATTCTTATATAATATTTCTAAATACATACACATTATAGATAAATTACACCCAGAAACGAAAAAAAATATGATGCTCATTACACAAAGATTATCCTGGGTGGGAATCGAACCCACAACCTCCGGTTTAGCAGTCAAGGTCGCTAAGCAATAGACCTGGATTATTATATTTATTTACACCAATTCCTGGATTTAAAGACTTTCAAAGATCAACGTATCAGCCAGGAGCACATTTCACCGTTCCTTCCAAGGCACATAATTAAAAGAATGGTAAGCCATTCTGTACCAGGTAAGACTGGTATACTTACACTTAGAAGTTACGATATGAGATATACAGGCAAGGGCGGCATAAGCTTTTGATCGTTTTATCGACTTTCCGTATGCGTATTACAAGATGCTAAAATAAAACAACATCTGCTTATCTAAAACTTAAACTAATTGTAGTGTAACATAACACTCATTGTCGACATGTTATGTACATTGTAGCATATTGTCAAGAAGTAACTTTGTATTTGTATAGCTGTGTTTTGTTTGGTTATTTTGAGAACCAAACACACGCCATACATCTGTGATAAAGATGTGAGAATGCTAATAGCCTTCCGATTGATTGGATGCTTTGTCTATTGTTTTGCATACATAATGATTACTGTCAGAAATCTCACTAAGTATAATAATAGGGCATTATACAAAGTAATAACTAAAAGGATAATTTATAGGTAATTATTTCCTGGAGAAATAATCAAAGACAGCCTATACCTACTGCAGTTACAGCACAGTCCTGAACTGAATTCAAAACCTTAGATTACCTAATAATAATTATTTATTTCCTCTTGGACCTCATTTAAAATACCTAAGTATGCCTCGTTCAGGGAGACGCGGGGCGTCAGGCGGCGCGGTGCGCGGAAACACAAACATTCGGCGATGAATAGAGCGTTCAAGAAGAAGCGTTTTTGCTCGCGTTAATCTGAATGTAGCGTCACGTCTGGCGGGTGACGGGGCGATCAAAGCGGCGGGCAACATGGCAGGTTTTAACTAACTGTATATTTCAGCCATTTTAATGGTTAAGTTCTTTACTAAAGAAAGAAATATTATTGTAATATATTTTTA
This sequence comes from Diachrysia chrysitis, assembly GCA_932294365.1. Taxonomy (NCBI): domain Eukaryota; kingdom Metazoa; phylum Arthropoda; class Insecta; order Lepidoptera; family Noctuidae; genus Diachrysia; species Diachrysia chrysitis. The sequence continues at coordinate 7,312,134 of OW028650.1, read as the reverse complement.
ACTATTTTATTACGCCGCTGCGGCGCGTAAGAGCCGTGTGCCGCAATTTGCGCGTGAAATGCTGCAAGCAGTACCCCGTCCTTAAACAGAGAAAATGCTTGACGGCCCGCAGCCCGCACTGCCAGACGCCCCGCGTCTTCCTGACGCCTTCCTGAACGAGGCCTAAGACCGATACTGCACTGCTAACGAAGCTGTCTAAATAAAATAATTACAGAATAATATGAGCCTGTTACTGACAGAGATCATTGCCATTACTAATGACATTTTGTCAATTCTACTAACATGACGCGTTTTCCTTAGAAAAACTTGTGTAAAATCAAGTAGCATTGTATAACTAGGTACACACCTAGCTATTAAGGGTAATAAATGCGAATAAATTAAATTAACCAGCTGTTTCGATACGCCTATCAAGTACAACTTGCCATATCGAATGCTATTTATGTTTGCGTCAATCTGTATCATTCAATGACGATTTATTGCCATATTATGTACTCAAGTTTACTATACGTATATTTCACGCTTATTTCTGTTTTTCATGAAACGTAGATAGAACTGTCAAGCGACAAATTGTTTTGTTTCGCATTGTAATTTAAATCTTATTGTGACTGGCATACACTTTAATTCAAATCTTTTCTTGCCTCTTAATAGTTGAAAAAATAATTATTATTTAGTTAAGTGTCTGTAAGTATAAAATATCTATGGGTCAGTATAATTTAATACATTAAAAATTAAAATCACTCAAGCACTACCTAAGGAAAAACCATCTAAAGTTATTATTAATAATGCGTTGTTGAGGAAAATGTTGTTTTTTATGTCGATAAGGAAATTTATCTTCAAAAATTATTGAGTCCGTAAATGAAGTCTTAAAAACAGCTCACACCTTTGTTTAATTATAATAATATTGTTTCATTATGCCTATGGTTAAGGTTCAGCATGTAACATTATCCTGTGTTTTGAAAGAGTGCAACTAACGAGACTACTGTATTTTCCTTTTTTGTTTAATCGTTTCCGCGACGGATATTTGAACTCGCAAACTGAGATGCGCGGAAAATTTGCTTCTGTATTCAAAACAAACTGTTATAATGGTGGAGGCCAGTATATATATATATTTTTTTAATTTTACGGCCATTACGTATATTAACATTTTGATTTCCATGTGTTGAGAGATGAGATACTTTATTATAATTATAATGGCGGCGCGGCGGTGTCCCGCAGCTAACTATTAAGGACTCCTATTTGGGTCCGAAAGTAGTCGGGTGATCCCAAGAAATAAAAACTGTTTAAGACAAATAAATACCTACTCTAAAATTACTAGAGTAAATAATTATAATAAATAACTATAAATCACGAAAGTTATTATACACTAGCTGACCCGTCAGTCGATGTCCTGTCAATCTATACAAAAATGCGATACCTTAGAAGAATAAATAAGTAAACTATAGAGTGCGCAGATCGAGTATGAACTATTGGCACTAGTTAATTAAAGGATCACACATTATTATCTCGTATTGTATGTTAAATAAGTTAGCAAAAAGGTAGTACGTACTGCGCTTTACCAAAGTTGAAAGCATGTCGATTCTTGAGCCAGTTCCAATGTTTCCATACGAGTATAACGAATGTTCGGTTCTCATTCGAATTTGGAACTGGTATTTCATCACGCTTGAACAGTATTCCTCCTAATTTAGAGCTAGGCCATATCTGAAAAAGAAAGAAGGTCATGAACGATGTAGAATGTAATTACTCAATTTTGAACCTTATAACTTTGGCCATAAGGTAATAGGACTGGCTGAAAGCGTATCGGCGCCATTTTACTGTGGAGGGGATGCGTACATGAAGTGATCCGCATGAAGGTTAAAAATTTCATGAGTGTCTTTGTGAGACGTCCGATTAGGGTTGATAGGGCTTACTTCTGGTCGATTTAAATAGTAGCCATCTTATTTACGAAACGGAATACGTTGTTGCAGCAAAGCATCATAAATATAATTGTAAGAAAATATGACTGCCCTTTGACAAATACTTCGCGCAAAGGACTAGGTGCCTGTTAGTTTTTAATGTACATACTAAATATTGTATTCGCACCACACACAAAAATTGCTTGTTTTTCAATTTTCAAAAGAACACCAATATTAGGTACTACGGATTTATCTTGTGCTTACTAAATAACCTCTGAAGATGACATAGGTATTATACAGGATGTTCTAGATTTTATGGAAGACCAAGCGTCCCTTTTACAGTAAATATCTCTTTCACTTCATCATAATTTCTGGGACATAAATATACATACGATACTGTAAACACACACTACAGTCACACTAGAACTGTCATATACCTCTCAGGTCTAATCAGAATTATGCCCGCATTTGTAATTCCTATTAATATTAATAAAACGGATAAAAACGAGTTTTAACTGGTTTTTGTTCTTTAATAACTAGAGTAATACTTAACTTTATTTAAATATCGATTTCTGTTGTAGTGTGTAAAATTGTCAAGTCCTTTATGTTTTGAATAAAGTAAATATATAGGTAATTTAATGTTTTTTTAATTATATTTATAATTTATTTTTTTTTTTTAATCATCGCATACCTGCAGAGTTTCTTGTTTGAATTGGATATTTTCAGAATATCGTAAAATATATTTTACAAATACCTAAAACTAAAAAAAAATTGGGGTTATATATTTTCACTCTGTTTCAGCAAGCTTCCATAAAATATTTTCGTAGAAGCAGCGAGTCATTTTAACATTGACATTTGATCTTTTTGCATTAGTTAAACCACTAAAACAACAATCTTATCATCGTTATCATGATCTAAATAACAAAAAGTCGTAAACGATCAGTATTATGATAGTACGCGTATAGTGCTATCGCAAGAAACACTTAACAAAGTTAAAATATCACAAAAAAATATATTTTATGGTATTTATAAAACATAAAGTCACCGACTTCCCTGTTAAGAAACATTAAGACCTGCTTTTAATATTGATAATTATTATTTATTTCAGCATGTCTAATTCCAAATGAACTTTAGATATATTTATACAGTTACTTACAAGTTGCATATATTTTTGTAAACAATTTTACCATTTTACCACTTTATTTAGATAAACAACGCGACATGCTTGAATAAAAAGAAAAAACGACTTAGCTACAATTTAGCGCCAAAAATCCACCATTTTTTTAATGTCTTTACACTTGGGTAATTACGACTAATCTAACGATACCGGTTACGTATTTTGTAGAGTATTTTCTAACCATTTACCAATATTTGCAGCACTTGAAGCCCATAATTTTGGGCTGTACGTTTACAGTCATTTGCGATATACAATAAAATTGTTTTAAATACATATTGCATTGCATATAACAGAAAAAAAAACACAAAGGTTTGACTTGGAAAAAGGCCACATTAAATACGTTTGACCATGAGAATAGGCCAGTTCAATATTATTATTATTATTAAATGTTGGTAAATAAATATACGTTATGATAATATTCACTTTGAATAACGCCTTTCAATATAGAGGCTAAACGGTAATGGTCGTGACTACTTAGGCCATAAATCATGCATGTGAGATCATCATTAAACAAGAATTATATTACCATCTATACTAATATTATAAAGCTGAAGAGTTTGTTTGTTTGTTTGTTTGTTTGTTTGAACGCGCTAATCTCAGGAACTACTGGTTCGAATTGAAAAATTCTTTTTATATTGGATAGTCCGTTTATTGAGGAAGGCTATAGGCTATATAAGATTATGCTACGACCAATAGGAGCGGAGCATAAATGAAAAATGTTGCAAAAATTAAAAACCGTTGAAACTAAAACACGCGAACAAAGTCGCGGGGGACAACTAGTTATTTATATTGATTGAAACTACCATTTTCTGTACTTACTTACTTATTAGGTTCTATGATGTTCTCATTGAATTAATCATTATTAATATATTTTACCTATATCTTAAACTTCAGTACCGTTTGCACTTAAGACTTATTTTGCCAAACTACGTTATGATTGACTTCTAGCCGTATGCCTTATACCACATTCAGCAGAATACTAGGATTTTACATAGAGCGAATGCCAATCTGACCACTGCAGACCATTTTAATGGGGAGTTACCCAAATGATACAGTATTCCTTAGTAGGATTGGTTTTTTGAATAGTACCTAATTAATGACCTAACGACTGACAAAAATCACGTAAAACAGTAGTAGGTAGTCGGGGCCAACGGCATAATGTGCTTAGAGTTTTTACGAAATTCAATAGATGCTCAGCTTGGAACTTAAAAAAAAGGAAACTATAGAGCGCGCATATCGAGTATGAACTGTAGGCACTAGTATAAGCAAGTAAAATCTCAAAATTTGTATCAAATCAGAGTGCTCCGTTTTATTAAAACCAGCTCAAAAGCTAATAATGTCAGAGCCATCAATTTATTTTCGCATATACGCCTGTCGTCGCATTTTAGCTAAAAATTTGCTTACGCTCGGCACAACGCGCTACCAGCTATGCGTGTACTCTATGCTTGTCTATGTATACTCTGAGACTTGGATCCATTCACGAACTTAAGACCGGCCAATTCGCGCAGCTCTTTCTACCACAAAGCTGTCTACTAAACCCCTCATTTCCGTATTCAGGCCTATTCCCTTAAATCATTCTGTTGCTTACATATTTAAGAACCCGAATGGTAAGATAGATACCTATGCTACAAAAGAGCTAAACCAATGTAGCCTCTGTACAACTGGTTCATTCGGTAATTTATTACTAGGTATGAACAACAGATTATGTTCATATATATATTCATGTAAATTACAAGGACAGGTGTTTTACAGCGTTTGTGAATTTTGGAATAAATTTTCAACGTATTGGAACTATTAGTATTGTTATAGATATATTTTGTAACTCAAGGTTAACCCGTTCCTTGGCAAGTTTTGTCATCCTTATCTTCAGACAGTTTACGTACCTACAAGTGTTAATTTTGAAAACCTTCTAAGACAACAACAAAAAAAAATCGAATAAACGGAAAAGTTACGTCATTATTTAATGTTCTAATTTATTTGTGTATAACATAACATAATAGCTAATTACCTGTTTTATTTATTTTACAACCTACTTAAACATATTCTTTATCATGATATTTAAAAAGATAGAAAAAAAGAAAAGAAAGAAAATGCAAAGTACGTTGAGAAAGAAATAATTAAGCAAAAAAACCACTTACCTGGCGGTTTCTGTAAAAAGCCTCAACCGCAGCAACATGCATTTTTAAACTAAATTCTTTTCTATCTAATTCACTAAAAGCCGGATGTTTGTGAGTCGGTATATCATACATATTTGGACTACAGATCATTAAACCACACATACATACTATAACTATAAAGCCAACCTTCACGCAACGTTTTTTAAATATATACAGAATAGAATGTATCATCTTTGTTAAGTATTCCCTTCTTTTCTTTTCAAAATATCGTTTTTATTTAATTAGTAAGCACCGCATTTTGTATGTATGTACTACAAGGTCGTTTAAGATAACTTATAGTTATAACAATTTCCAAGAAGTAAAACCTTCTTTTCTTTTTTCTCATTACTTGCAACAGATATATAAGAAAGCAAGTCAATCACATGCACAACGAAAATCACTACTTTTCAAACCTTCGCTAAAAAATGAATTAATTAATTCGTAATTTCACTAAGGTATAAAACTGATTTGAATTACGTCCAACATTAAAACCGTTGAGCGTATCGAATGACTTTTTGATATTACGAAATGTCGGCACTAGTTAACAAAACAAAACACTGTTAGAGTTGGAATTACTGATACGTTCTATCTTCACACCACTGTACAACGTATTGACTTGCGTTGCTATCTACACTCGCAACGCCATAGTACTGTATAAGTAGAGTTGACACAGAATATCGCGGCCTGATAATAACATTCATTGTTACCAAAATGTAAACTTGCTGTCTATGTTGGTAATTTTAATCTGACTAACAATGGTTTTGAAACCATTTCAATTTTTTCATGAACACCGTATTTAGATGATTTAGATTAGATTTCCGCAATTGCAATAAAATAATACATAAAGTGGTTAATGACATTTAAATAAAGAACAGGAAATGTAGATTAAGCTCTTACTACAAAAACTCTACCGATGCTCTTTTGTTTCGAGTACCTATAGTAACCTACATATATAGATATCTACATAATAAAATGTGGTTTAGACAAGGATTTTTTGGCAACAGTTGTCGTAGTATAAAATAATTAAAAGGATGATCTGACGGTTTTCAATATCATCTCTCTGCCTAAAAGCAATAGCTAGCTAAAATAACACGTTTAATTATAAACATCTGTAGGTATTAAATATCCGGTGTCCTTTTCATACCCATGCTAAGAGGGTATAATTCGCAGAAAAAGTATAGAATATTTAGTTCTAGAAAGATTCTTAACATTATATTCTAGGTAAGTAGGTAATTACTTAAGAATAACTTTTGACTTTTACCACAGATCAACTAACAGTTCCTTTATTATTTATTGTTTGGTATTGAAGGGTTTGTATGCACCATAGAAATAATTGATGATGATGATGATTGATTTTTCGATAGCTAGGTACTTAAAACCTAAACCCGAACGTACCTAAGTTAGCGCAAATGTTCTTATTGGCGAAACACTTGAACTTATTCACATTGCCAGATTAGTATGCCACAAAGAACACCAAAAACTATTTTCCAATATAAAATCCTAACATCTGTCTGCTTAAACTAATCTTTAAAACGGGTGAGCCGATTTTGATGTTATTTCGTAGATACAAGGGGTAATTTTTTAGGAGTTACATAGACTTGCAGGTTCAAGCTTGCAGCTTGAAGCAATCTGTATAGACTTCGGTGTGTACGCCACTCGACCACGGAGGTCGTTAAATTCAAATTCAACTGCTTCGAGCGGTTGGCGGCGACTGCTCGCCCCTTCGATCTGAGCGAAGGCGGTTACCTAGACCCCACGCCCGCGCACACGTTACGAACGCCTCCCGCTTGCTCGCTTCTTGTTTTTTCGAGCATAAGAAACCGATTGCTCGAGCAGTCGCTTTCTTTCTTTCTCAGTGGCAACTTCAAGCAGTTGACGTTGACTAGTTGCGCTCTCCTTGTATTTTGATCACTGGCTAATACTCGAGAAGTCCGTGTAAAGCCGGCCTAAATCTATACTATAATATATATTATAATATTATAAAGCTAAAGAGTTTGTTTGTTTATTTGTTTGTTTGTTTGAACGCGCTAATCTCAGGAACTACTGGTTCGAATTAAAAAAATCTTATTGTATTGGATAGTTCGTTTATTGAGGAAGGCTATAGGCTATATAACATCACGCTACGCCCAATAGGAGCGGAGCATACATGAAAAAATGTTACAAAAATTAAAAACCGTTGAAACTAAAACACGTAGACTAAGTCGCGGGGGACAGCTAGTTGTTTATATTCACGTTAGATGTGATTGTAAAGCTATAAACCGCTACATTACTTACCTAGTATTTCTTAAGCTATAAGTATCCTACCTAGCATTTACCTAATTACTTACTAACGACCAATAAATTTACATTTATTTATTACTAGCTGTCCCCCGCGACTTTGTTCGCGTGTTTTAGTTTCAACGGTTTTTCATTTTTGCAACATTTTTCATTTATGCTCCGCTTCTATTGGTCGTAGCGTGATGTTATATAGCCTATAGCCTTCCTCAATAAACGGACTATCCACTACAAAAAGAATTTTTCAATTCGAACCAGTAGTTCCTGAGATTAGCGCGTTCAAACAAACAAACAAACAAACAAACAAACTCTTCAGCTTTATAATATTAGTATAGATTATTTCATTTGCATGTATTCACAGAAATTATACGGTATCTTCTACTAATTAACAGAACTGCGACGTGTTTTTTGCTGAATTCTTATACCTTCTGTAACTTCTCGACAATCAGTTCAGCTAAAAACTGCTAGTTTTGAAACGTAGTGATTTTGTTTTTTCTGGTTTTTGGTGTTTTGTATAGAATACTCCTCCTGTTTATTTCTGAGACCTCACAATTGTCCTAAAATCTTTCTAGATAACAATGTATTTTTGCCACTGCATTGACACAAATGTCAAATGAAATGATGTTTTTTCTTTCAATCCAAACTTTGCATAAAGCCCGGTTTCCACTGCGAAAGGGTAATGTGCGGAAAATGGTCAGGCGGAACGGACTCCTTTTTAAAGAAATAGGTTTGCGTTTCCACCAACGAAGAGTTGGTCATTTGATTTCCACTGCAAAATGAAACTGATATAGAGAAATGAACGGACTGAGCTGAACGGAAAATGAGAAATGAAAAACGAATAGATAATTTCCACAGAGAACGAGTTCAGTTGAAGTTTTGAGCTGGTTGCGTGTGGTCGTGTTGTTGCGATGTTTCAAACCAAAACAACACGTGTTACTCGACTGCCATAACAAACAACAATGCGGTGATGCAAGCGCCAGCCGGCGCGTAGCTGAGGGAGGCGAGAAGCACGGGGGGCAGACAGCGAGCGAGTCCGTTCTGAACTAGTCGGTGCAGGCCTTGCGCAGCGGACTCTTTTCAATTTCTTTTTACTCGCTCAATCCGCCCCGCTCACCACTTTCTGTGTGGAAACGCTACTATATAAATTGTAATTGCGAGTTGAGCGGAGTCCGTAAGTACTCCGCTCCGCTCCCTAGAACTGAGCGAGCTCATTTCTACTCTTTCTACACGCTCGGCTCTTTCCGTCCGACTATTTGTTGGTGGAAATACAAGTATGCAGTTTGCGTTTGCGAGTTTAACGAAGTCATTAATGGGTCCGTTCCGCTCGCGGTGGAAACCGGGCTTAACTGTTTCTTAGTAATTCCCTAGTAGAGCTGATTGTCACCATATACAGCTCTACCAGCAAAAAAATAACCGCTAAAATCAGTCATCAGCAGTGGATGATGACTGACTTTAGCGGTTAAATTTTAAAGAGGTAATTTGATTTATATTTTTAATATTCCCTTTAAGATTATGTTGAATAAGATGTACTTAGTTTCGCTGAGAGAAATCGAACTACTTTTATTTTGCAGAATAAGAAGACAATTAGTTTTAAGGTTTAATGTTATATATAAAAGTGGGGGATTTGCTTTGGCTTTCGTCTTGGTGTTTTAAGTCTTCTCTAAAGTAGTATAGTAAGCTTATGGCCGAATGCTAAAAAGTCAATCAGTTTTGAGTCGCTGTTTAGTGTCATGCTGTCTCTGTAACTTTAAGGGGTAAAGTAGCGACAGATAGACATTTAAGAACGTCTTAAAGTTAAGTTGCGTTTAAGTATTCGGGACTTAGGCTATTAAGTTTTATAGTAGAGGAATTAGAACACCTTTGTAACTGTTGGCTAAATATCACCTCACGACAATTATAACAACACTAGCTGTCCCCCGCGACTTTGTTCGCGTGTTTTAGTTTCAACGGTTGTTCATTTTTGCAACATTTTTCATTTATGCTCCGCTCCTATTGGTCGTAGCGTGATGTTATATAGTCTATAGCCTTCCTCAATAAACGGACTATCCAATACAAAAAGAATTTTTCAATTCGAACCAGTAGTCCCTGAGATTAGCGCGTTCAAACAAACAAACAAACAAACAAACAAACTCTTCAGCTTTATAATATTAGTATAGATTTATCGATTTATTACACACATTTTCGACACAAAATATTAAACATGAAACTTTTTTTTATATATTTTTAACTATTTTTATAAACATCACGATTGTAAGGTACAAACGAGTAATTTTAAAAGTATGGGGTATTGCAAAAACTTAAACTACCTAATGAATTATTTTTATACAAATCGTAGGTATATCATGGACACAAACAAAAACTTGTTAACATTATTACTGGATCTTTTTACTGTAGACCATTGTAATGGGTGTCATCCATGATGTCATCCTCATAACTCCAGTATAATACCATTACCAACTCCTAAACGCTGATAGTGCATTTACTTATCTTACTTTAAATTAAAAATAAAAAGAAAAAACTAACAATAAAGAGATAAATGTTTTATTATAAAACCATATTCGTACAATTTCTAAATGTGACTTACTTCTAATAACAATATAATATAATAAGTATGTAGGTATATATTTGTATGTGTAAATATTTCTTCCGAATTTTGTATTTTAATGAGATTTATACGAGTGATTTAAAAGGCACTACACATGTGCGTTGTAATAAACTTTTAGCCTAGAGTAACATTTGTGTATCACAGTGCACAATCTATCACATATTTACAAATATCTAATGGAAATTCTATAAAATTTATAGCAGTACAAAGCCTTACGATAATCTAATTTTATATAGATTTGGACTCATCTGATATGTTTTGTTTATATTATAGTTATGTATATGAATATTATATTTCGTGTTTTTTTTTAAGTTATTTGGCTAATAATTGGAATTCCTTTAGTATAAACATTAGCAAGTTAGAATATTTTCAGTCAGATGCAATGGTAAAATGAATCAACAAAAACAATAGGCATGTTTCCTATTTTTTTTTCAATGTCCGTCTTGTAGATTAATGAATTTTATTGGACACGTATTTTTTCTTTTTTCCCGCAAACAAAAAATGATCAAAATACAGAGAACGGAAATTACGCGTGACGTCACTCCTCGCTACGATTTTTAGCGAGGCGTGGCGTCATAAGCCCCCACTCCGAAACTTTAAAGCGGTGTATCTTTGTATTTTTTTATTGTTTTGATAACAGAAAAAATACGTGTCTAATATTTTTTTATTATCTAACTGACGGACTTAATAGATTTTAACTTTTCATACCCAGGAAACATCCCTATTCTAGCACCATATTTTATTTTCTTACAACCCGGATTAGAAAATAATAGTATAATACTAATTAAACATAAAAATTAAGCCAAAGGCTTCTAATTAGAATATATGCCTATATGCAGAGTTTAAGCACTCTGCAAATAGATAAATTTAATTGTTTTCACAGTATTTTAGAGAATGATTATGAGAAAATTTGTGTTAATGAATAACATTAGCGACTCTTAAATAATCTTATGCCTTTATGCTAACAAAGCTGATCTTGAATAAATAGTATCTAAAAGTGTTTAAATTCTTAAGCATACCTAATACCTCTACATGTTTCACAGACAATTGACTTTTTATTTGGGTATTCTAGACTTCTACGATTCATTTCTTCGTCGACCCACCCGAATAAACGGTTTTTCAAATATAGGATTGTATCCTGACGAACTACGCCTTCTTGGAAGAATTCCTTTAATATAATGACAATGCCATTGTCGTTATCACGACTAGCATCGCCGAGGGGTCTTTGATGTTTCATGTAATTGAATACAAACTTAACAATTTGTACTATTAAATCTTCGTCGGGACTGAGAAGCCTTAGTCTGGCGATTTCCTCTGGCATCATTTGTGACAGCACGTTAAAAGATACGGTCATTAAGTTCGCGTAGACATCTTGGCTTAAATTTTCTAGCATGAGCGCTACATTTTCAGCACCGGATGCACTTACTCTTACAAGTAGAGAACCGATTCTTAAGATTTCGCCAGGATGTATACCCACTAATGTAGCGGTATCCTCTTCAACTTCGCCAAGACTAGTGACGGCCGTGGTTGAAGGTGTTATACGCGTAGGTACATTGTTCGAATTAAGTGCAGCAGGGCCAAGAGTATCAAACAGTTGCGCACGACCTTCCTTGCCCAAGTTATACAATTCCGATGGATTAAACTTGTGTTGAGCATTCAAGTTAACTTGTCCGTCAGAAGTCATCGATATCCTTAGCTTGTGTTGATTAACATCTTTGTTTATTCTTAGCACATCTGCAAAGTACTGATCTTTATCTATAATATTTTTAATTCCTCTAATGACTTCGGCGTTGCCTTGTATTGCGCCTTGTACCCTTCTTGATTCAGCACTTATTTTATCGAACATTTTTCTAGAAATAATAATGATTGCAAAATTAATGATTTTAATAAAAATTCTTTACCTCTTTCTTAAAATTAACACTCTTTGCTATCAGAAAGTATTTTTAAGAAAAAAAAAATATTATATTCTTTTCCTTAAATTTTATTATAATCACATCTGGTCTTAGAAAATATGATTAAAAACAGTCTTACCTGTGTCTATTGCTTCTAAGTGTGGAGCGATATTCATTGATAGTTCTGGCCTGAGCATCCTCAATAATACTCTGAGCAGTTCGGTTTGAAACCACGGCGTGGCAGAAGAATAGCGTCGCTGACGCAAATTGGAAGAGCTCCAACGTCGATGGCTTCTCTCCATGTTTACGGTACTAAGAAGGATAACATAATATAAATTTACGTAAGCATAATAATCTAAGCATAATATACTTGGATTGTGAAAAATGAGGGGGACCGAGACTATTCGGACAAGAGTGAAAATGGCTAAGACAAGAAAAATATAAAGCTTTATTAATTATGGAGATATTTCAATAGCGCAAAACTGTAACTATTTGTTGTAAAATCGATAACATGCCTTTGCCCAGTAGTGGTATATTTTTACAGGCTGGTATTATTATTAAACTAAATCAAAGTTTGGCAAGTAAGTTAAGTGTACATACCTTTAGTATAATATGCAGCAAACTGTTAACAACACCCGCTCCGCCAGTGACGATATTTGCATGGCGTAGTACTTCCACAGAGACGGCCAAAGCTTGTCCTGTCTAAAAAATTTTGTTAGCTTAGTATTCAGTAAAGTATTCCATGTAAACTTATTTCGCAATATAAGATGGTGTTTAGAATGGTATTTTCGCAATTTGTTAAAGAAGAGGTAGTTATGAAAAAATAACTCAATATAAGTTGTTTTTTTGAGGTATTTCGAATATAAAAGAAGAAATACGTTCTTTAGGAGCGTGTTTTAACAATTAAGTCTAGATATAGATATTATAATTTGTTACTCTGTTGCATATATTTACTTTAGACATATTAGTGCCAGCAGCAGCCGAACGCGATAGGAGTGAGCTGGCGGCGCCGGCGGCTAAGCCCACACTGGACGCTGCTATGTTAAGCCAACTGCCACGAGCTTCTGCGTCCGTCGGACTAATACTCTGCAAAACGTTAAACACATTGATATCCCACTTAAAATACACAAACACGTTAACATGATACTTAAACAAAGTTGGTGTCAGGACACTTCCCCGAGGCATTCCATTTATGCCTATAGATAATTTATCATCTATTAGGTCGTAAATTACGCACGTGTAAACAAGAAAGTCTTAAGATCTTAAAGAACGTTTAAAGTGATGCTCGACGTTAAAGAACGTAATTTTACAAAGCCTTTGTTTTATGTCGACTGTGTCGGATGCTGTCGAAAAACGACCCTGAGTGACAAAATTTCTTACTTAATTAGTTACTTTTTTTCTACGGATCTAAAATAACGATTATACTGTACTTACTTGTTCATGGACACTCCTATCATGAAGATGTAAGGAAGATCGTACTAGGCCATATAAGCCGGTAGCGACCGTAGCAGCCGCAGCCCCCGCTAGTACTACCGGCGCTACGGGAGTGAATGCCGCTACACCGATCACACCAATAGCTCCTATAGAAGCCACTGTCGTAGCTGTGTCTACGGAACTGAGCACTCTTGCTTTTATACCTAATGTAGGAGACGGAGCTACTGTTAATTTTACAGCGAATGCTTCTTCCCCCTGCAATTATTAAGGACCTTGTTATTTTCATCATTCAACATCACATAAATAACACATGCGGTTGTCGTACCGAACTACCATATAATGTAGAATTGCGATTTAGTAAAATAAGTTGTTAATGTCATTTTCTCAAGTGAATGTAGTGTCAGCTCTAACATAATTACATTCAGTTGAGAAAATGGCTGAAAAAAAACAAGATATGTGATAAAGCTGGTAAATTTTGCATAGCAACAATTCTTTAGATTCAAATATTTTATTAGGTCATGACTTACCTCAATAAGAGTTCCAGTGTACTCTCCATTTTCAGGCACTATTATGACACATTTTGGTAATGTATTGTTTGTTATGTACGAATCCCAGTCTTGATATACCCGCGCATTTTCATCGACGTACACCCGGCATGATTTCGCTGAAACCATAAATTAATAAGTTGTATAGGCTGTAAAAGCTGTACTTATAGGCTAGGCCCTATTTTCCTTTTTACTGGCTTGAACCACAAGATTGTCAACTCTTCCAGAATTAAACATTCTTTGATAAACCAAAACATATTATGCTCATTTGCAATCTGCCACTAAATTTGAATCCAGTTCTAGTTATCAGTTGTACAACTAGAATAAATTTAAATGGACTATTTCTGAGTTAAGCTTTCATGGTACACGGCATTTAATATTATTGTATTTTCTAAATGTGGACAACATCACATACATTGCTCTCAATCCAAAGTAAGTAGCTAAAGCACTTGTGTTATGGAATCAGAGGCAACGAAGATACCACAAACACCCAGACCCAAAACAATGTAGAAAAGTGGGTTTCTACATTGTCCCGGCCGGGGATCGAAACCGGGACCTCAGAGCTGGCGACACCTAGAAAATGGGTGTGTACGACACTCGAACACCGAGCTCTATCTACGAGTATCATCTCACATTTTTGATGTGTTATTTTTAGAATTAAGGATCAACACAACTGCTTTGAAAAATTTTATGCTCCTGGGCTTAGTAAAATTATAATTATTTGTATTACAAAATTTCAGTGTATCGGGAATCGCTTCTGATCAATAATCATACACGAAAAGCGTTTTCTTAAAAAAAATAAACAAGAAATAATTATAACTTACTGCCAACTGTAGTAGGTATACACTTCCTCACTCTAAATACAGCTGAACACCACATATCGCTATCTGTCTTCTCATGGAGATCTAACCAGTAATCAGATGGTTGTATCTTATAAAACTTCAGTGGCTTAGGTCTGGCACACACAACAAGGAGAACAGACATAACTATGTCGTCATCATTGTGTGAATATTTACCTGAAAGTATTAGATTATTAGGAAAAAATAAATTAAAGTATGTGCAGTAGATTTGTTATGATGAAAACAATGAACATAACTGCTTTCTGTTTTGTCAGTGATACCACCAATGAATGATTCTGGCATGTGGTCCACCTGTTAATTTCCATCAATGAGAGTCAAGCTATTGGCTTGTAATTAGAATGATGAACCATTGGGATGTTGACTCAAAATTGTAAAAATTACTAGACGCGTATTTTTATTTTTTTTACGTAAGCAAAATCACACGCCCATGTGGTACGTTTGTGCAAGATATTGACGTTATTAGCCCCCCTAGTTTTGACATATTTTGAAACAGAAAAAATACGCTATATTTTTTAACTATTTAACTTACTAAATAGATTTCATACCCAGTCAACATCCGTCATCTCTAAATATTGTAACTTGAATGTTTATAAATTGAGCAGACATGTAAGTTTACAACATTAATTAAAAAGAAAGTCCAAGGACTATTTTAATTAATGTTGCATGTTTGACCTAAAGTAAAGATTTAAGACAATTGTTTTCTTAGGTGTATGTTTGAAGTAATATCATTATATGTGTATGTATTAGTAAAAAAATTATTCAATTATTTTCTATATCTACTTGTTTCTACAAATAAACATGGAAATTAAACATACTTTGTTCACATAATTTTTCATATACTTTCATGACTTGCTCCTTCTGTCTTGAATTATAGCCTTCCAGATGTGCATGTTCATCTCCAACCATTTCTGTCAGTTCCCCTTCACAACTAGGACTGCCAAATAGTGCAAAAGCAACATTTTGAAGCAAATAGTTTCTATTGCTTTTTTCATATCTGAAAAAATAATATAAACATGTTAGTGCATAAATTACACACAAGCTCTAATACAGTTATCATATTTTAACATGCTTAATTGTTGTGATAATACTATCTCTATAGGAAGTAACTTAATTCAGATCTTATTATATAGTGTTAAAGTTTAAAATAGTAAAACATATTTGCATATGGGGATAATGACTAACAATGTGGTCATTTATTTGAATTGATAATAATTATTTAATCATAGTTCAATCATACAGAGTTTAAAGTCTTTAAATGAAAATATAGTTAGGTACAAAGTATGTGGGACTTGTATCAAGTGGAAAGAGAGACAGAGCATTAATTAATAACTAATTTTATACTTTCAGTACTCAGCACAAAATGGTTTATACAACAACATATATCAACATAATTAGGGTTTAGTTGTCCAACTTCAGTTTTTAGTAAGGAATATACTTGTATTGATGTAATATATTCTTATACTACCATTGACAACCTCCGTGGTCACATGGTGTACCTACACCCTAGTGTCGCCAGATCTAAGATCCTGGGTTTGATCACCAGACAGGTCAATGTAGAAATCCACAGATCCACTTTTACTACATTGCCTCTCTGGGTGCGTGTGGTACCTTTGTTGTCTCTGACTACATAACACAAGTGCTGTAGCTACTGACTTTGGGTTCAAAACTATGTATGTGATGTTGTTGTCAATATTTATTTTTTTGTCTTTATGTAAATTAAATGTAAAATTAAAATGCTATACCAATATTCAAGAATTTTATTAGCAGACTAACAAGTTGGTTTTTTTTCTAACTGCTTACCATATATAAATATTTTATTACTTTTAAGTACTTAAATTAGAAATAAAGGAACAGTACTAACTTTACCCAGTCACAATCACCTAAATTTTCATAATACTCTTGTTGTATTTGGACTGGCGACAACTGCACCATGGCTTCTTCAGCTATATCAACATCGTGACCATTACCATTGTGTAAATACTCTGATTCTAGTTGTGTTTCAATAGTTCCCACTTGCAACAACCCAGACTGTTCTGCCGCCATCCTAACCTATAAAACCACAATTAAATTATTGCATCATTATGCAAAATGTTATCTTGATTCAAGTAATTAACAGCTTTGAAGAAACAAGTAATGAAACCTCCTTTTAATAATAGGTACCTACTTCATGTAACATTCACGCATTATTATGCAATAAATAAATAAAAAAGGAATTTATTTACTAATTCAACCTTACAGTAACAAATTTAAATTAATGAAATAAATGACCTTTTTCATATTATGTACCTAAAATACTGATCTATAAGTAGGTATTTTCAATTAGTACGTTTATTTATCAATTTACATGTACATTGAACTCGATATTTCTTACTATACTTTGATTTTTTAAGTTTTTTGATATTTTATTTTCCACTAAAATTTTTGTTTTATTATAAAAAAATGTTTAGAACCAGGACTAATTAAAAAGAACACTGTTTACTCACCTTACACCTAAAAAAAAACACTGGTTCCACCAAATAATCAAGGATACTTGTTTTAGGTAAGTAACCGTAAATCACAATTTAAAAAGACACTTTTTTAGTAAAGTTCTCACTATGAAAACTCAGGTAACAATGATTAATTATCAAATACGTCGTAAATTCGTAATAACTTAAGCTTGACTTTTCAAGTGTTTTTTGTTTTGACATGTAATTTTCCATTATGACGTTTTGTGGTAAAGTTGCTGTCAAACTGAAAAAGACAGGAGTCAGAAGTGGACAAGATTCTTGGTATTAGGCAAACTAATTGCAAATTGATAAACTTTTTGCGTTTTGCTTTATTTTCAATATATTTTATCTTTTGTATGGGAATCGTATAAAATAAATAAAGATAAATTTGTTGAAAGGATAACAAATTTAAATGTTATATCGTCATTGGTCACCCTAAAAATTCAACACAATTTTAGTCTATGAAAGGTACATTTTCTTGCAGCGTGTCTCAGGCAACTGTCCCACCGTAGACGATATGCGACAAGCGAATGTGTAGTTCCGATAGTTTTACGGCAGGTGATACTCGCACACAACATTAGCTCGTATTTTAAAATGCAGTTTCTACAAAACAATGTTTTGATCGCCAAGCGAGTATCACTCGGCGAGTATTACCTTTGATAGCTCTCGTCACCGCGAACCATAAATAATGCAGAAAAGTTATCTCGCTAATGTAATGTTACTTTGTCTAGGCCCCCTGGAGTCAACGTTTGACGACGTTTTAAGTACGTGAACTCCGTTGTAGGGCTGTGTATTTACTCTTTGTATTGTTTTTATTGTACTTAATAATATATTATCAATACCTGCTCTAGAACTCACAGTATCACATGCCTATTAGAGGCGGCCATTTGCTCTGCCGGCTATTTTGTAGGTATGTTATAATATAATACCGTATCTGTAGGTATGGCCTCTATTGTGGTATCTATTGTATATGTTTGTAAAGGACACGATAACATGACATTTCGAAGTTTATATCTTAATAATATACTTACGTATGAAAAACAACACCCGATTGCTTCTGTCCACCATTGCTTTTACATTCTAAAATACTACACCTAACCACTTTCGCAATGAATTTCTAAAAAATATTATGTAATTTATAATTCACAAACAATTCAGCATGTATTTTCACGATCACATGCTATTTTTTTAACTTTTAATAGAAATAAACGAAGCATTACACCGGTAATTGTGTTCGGTGTTGTTCTATTGGTTTATTTGTCTTCGCTTTGTTCAGTGAACATTGCGTTACCTCGCAGCGGATGGAAAAATATTCAATCTGATGTAATGTTAAAATTTTGGGCAGTAGACTCGGCCTAAAAATTGTGAAAATGATGACAAATTAAATATAATTTGCTATTGGTCACCCTGCCCTAAAAATTCGACATAATTTTAGTCTATGAACGGTACTTTTTCTTTTGTGTCTCTCAAAAGGGGACTACTATACAAACAAGTCGCTGCCATTGCAAATCTTACACTTCGTTTCATTTGAGAAGTTGTGTTTACAGTGGGTACCGGTTCTCACAAGGAAAGAAGGTAATTATTATTTTACTTTATTAGCCTTCATTTAAGAATTAAAAGTGTTTACAAATATACTGTAATACTAAATATACTGTATTTCATTAATTAGTAAACCTAATACCCTCGTATAAAGCATCAATTTAGAAATGTAAGTCTAACTACATAATATACCGTTCTATAACTAATAATTGATGCGCACGCGCACAGCGGTGTACTTCAAATGCGTTTGTATGATGTAATCGAATTTATAATCGTTTTCAATACAATAAAATCTTACTAATATAGCATGTTAAATACAAATCTGTTTGGTCGAGATTGACGTTGAATTTACACAAAACGACAGATTAATATTTGAATTACCTACTTTCATATTAAATTTATTATTTACCTACTTGCATCCTAATTAGATTCATCCTTATTGAGATCGTACATTTATAGGTTAGCAATTAGGAATTAATTAACACACATAGCATTTAAGTTTGTTTGTATTTTGATCGGGAAATTGTCTTGTAGGTATCTTCGGTGGAAGGAAGTGTTAATAAAACGTTTTCTCCGAAACCAGAAAATCTTTAAGTTAAAATCGTTTAGTTTTAGTACACATGAGTAGCGTCTACTACTTATTATAATTGAACCTTAAACGTTTACATTTCCACTGTACCTATATATTCCCGGTACTAATATAATAAAGCTAAAGCGTTTGTTTGTTTGTACGCGCTTATCTCTGAAACTACCAGTCGGATTTGAAATTGAAACCATTACTACTGGGGGCTGAATTTACCAACGCCAGATAGTTTCATCCGAGGAATAATTTTGAATTTTTGTCAGTTCTTCCATACAAAATTGGTCGAATGTCAATTTTATTCCACAAATAAAAATTATAAGCCGTTGGTAAAATCAGCCCTATGTTAAGTAAATAATTGTCTTTTGGTCCTATAAAAGATTACGCTCTATTTAAAAAATGTCTAGTTTGACGTTTTCTGAAGAGCAAACTGCGTTAGTTAGTTAGTTTTTTGCGTTGCATTAGTTAAGTGCATTTTGTGCCAACGAAATCGGCACCATTATTTTTTAACATCACGTTAATTGCGTTGAAAAAACAGAAAGGCAAGTGCAACCGCGGGGACAGCTAGTAGGTACCAATCCAATAAAATTCTTCTGAAGACTGCACAACTGACCATGCGCTAATCAAATCAACTGTACTGCTTTGAAATAAAGGAGTGTAGGTAAAATTTCTCACTGATAGCTGCTGCTGTTCTACTTGTTTTTATTTTCTTATCGGATTTAATATTAGCAAAGTGAGTTTTTATAATTCGATATCTCTTGATTGTAATGATTGCATCGGTACAATAAATATATCAGAGTAGGTATGTCCTCTATTGATTAATTGAATTCAAAGATAAATAATAATATGTCTAACATATCGCATGAATTTGCCTAATGGAAAATAATATACAGAACTATGTTGTTGAGGTGTCGACGTTAAACTTTAAGCTATGTTTACACAAGGAAAGTACACTTATTGCGAACAAAATTTGTATCATATACGCGTGTTTCATGATTGACACACTAAGATACATTTATTTTGTACCGACGAAGAATTCCAGATATATCCTAAAGTAAACGTAGAGTTGGCTAACGCACATAAACAAATAATATCTAACAATATATCTGAGGATGGTTTCCCATACCCTTATCTGTTAGAGCTAGAATTTTGAAATTATACTCCATACACAAAATGATGTAAATTTTCAGGTCATTCCGATCAGTAACACTGTCGATTGTTAACACTGTTGTCAATCCTTATTTCCTTACTAATATTATAAATGCGAAAGTAACTGTCTGTATGTCTGTCGCGCTTTCACGCCAAAACTACTGAACCGATTTAAATGAAATTTGGTACACAGATAGTCTAGAGCCTGAGGAAGGACTACTACATTACTTATTATATGGTACATTACATTACTATTATGCTACTTTTGCGGGAAACAGTTAGTCGCTAATAAAAACTGATGTTATATTTCTGTATCTACTTGGGGGACCGTCTAGTCTAAAGGGCGTAAACCGTTAATTTTATGTCTCGGATTTAAGATGGCGGACGAAAATCGACGGATGGCCATGTCTGCAATAGAAATACAACAGGAATATTACGAAGCGATTGGCGATGCAGATTGGGAGTTGTGAGTACCGTAACTGTTTCTTTATCGTTGCTGCCTGATATGAAAAGCCACAAGACTTTGTTGAATCGCTTGCCGTTTTCACTATACGCGAAAGCATACGACTTGCGCCAAATGTAGGTATTATCAATCAAAATCGGATATGTAATTTGACTTAAGAAAACTCACAATGAATAGGATATTATGATTAGTATGCTACTTATTAGAGTAGGTATACTTAATAAATTAAAAAAAAAATAAGGTAAAAGAATTAGGTAAACGGTAAACCCAATATAACCGTAAACCAACATACCTACCCATAAACTATCTTTACCGAAGCAATAAATAGAGAAATTACTAACGTTTCAAATAATGAGGTATTAAAGTTTGTCACGTACTTAGATCTTTTCAAGTATATCATGTAAGCACCTGCCTAGATCTTCGAAATTTTGTTTGATATTAATAATTATCTTTACCTCTACCTAACTATGTAGGTACCTACCTACTTAGTATCTAATTCTTTACTCTTATTTTAAACTTTCTTTTGTTTCGTTTTTGGTTTCAGATTTACACCATTTATAACTCAGGAACGGGTAGACCGATTTTCATGATCTTTGATTTGTTGGGTTTCCGACCCGAAATGTAGAATAACTAATATAAAATAAAACATCAGGGAAAGGCACGAAAAAAAATATGTCTAACGGAAATGGGGATTATGTAGGTACTTACAGGGGTGGAACCGCGGAGCACCGCTAGTTTTAGATTCGCATAAGTCTGAACGTATTGTAAGGTACCTATCGTAAGGTAATGAATTTAAATTACAGATATAAGAAGGAAGACAGAAGATATCTTTTACAAAAGGTAGCAGTCGCGCTTTGTGGGCCGCCAACTAAAGAAGGCAATCTTATGGAAGGTGTAGAAGAAGTTGATGGCGAACTAAAGCTTCAAGGATACGAAAAACGCGATGAAGAAACTTGCTTAAACGTTTTCAACAAGATCTTGGAACAAGGTATTAATAACTATGACTCATATAGTATGAGGCGGCTTGCTTTAGTTTAAACTATCTATACATGCGTCACGACTACTGTTATGGCTATAAACAACATGGTTGCAAATGTTGCGATAGAACGAGGCGTTGGATATTACGCCTTACGTAATAAATGAAACACTGATAATTTTCCTCGAATTTCTATGGCAACAACTTCGGCCGGCTTATTAGTAAGAATTGTAGGCATAATTATCGTCACTAAAATGTCAATAATTTCAATTAAATAATGAAACCAAATAGCATGACTACCGGGACATATGAAAAGACGGTAGGTACCATAAGATAAAAGTATGAAAGCACAAATTTCGTTTATATAATTTAGGCAAAACGAATTCATGTATTGAGGTCAATTACCTACACTTTTAATATACTTACATCTATATATTTCTTCGAGTAGTAGGTATCTCTTTAAATATTTGATAGTGATAAGATAGTGAGTAGATACCCAAGTACCTAATGCGCTTTAAGTGCGAAATTGGTACACTATAGAATATTGGAATTAATTAGTAATAGTATCTTTTGTGGTTTCCAACTAATGTGTGAATAATTGTTTACTAAATATAGAACTACTTATTTGTACGAATGTTTTTGTATGCAATACCTACAATTATGACATGATGATAATTATATTAGATTATTGAAGTTCAAACAACACTTATTAAAAAATGATGTCAAATGGCGTATATCTATTAATTAATAAATCATCATTATTGAGAAAGATAGTTCTATTTGACATGGCAAGTACTTATCTTAAAATATACATAAGTATATAGGTAGGCACATGCATGTACCTATTAATTTAAAAATAATTATTATATTAATAGGCTCCAAACGATTGTTTTTTTGTTTTCAGCAAAATACTCCTACAACCATAAAAATTTGGTCATATCCGTTCTACGAGTAGTATGTGTAATTCCAAGTAAAGATGTACCAATTTGGAAAATAACCCCAAGGGACTATTGGCTCAATCTTCATACTAAAAAAGGAGATTCTGTCCATATTTTAGTATTTCATGTGTTCAGCATAAGAAAGTGTATTTCTATGAAACCTGAAGGTAAGTAAGGCTTTAATAGTATGGCCTAAGTTAGTTGCACACTGGTTATTGTTAGCATAAGTCAAATGATCCTATTTGGGAGCTCCATCTCATAGCGTCAGAGGTTAAAAACACAATCGATATATCCGTGCCTGGATTTTGTGACTGTAGCTTACTTAAGGTTCGAGTTTGACTGCAGCTGCACTTGTGATGCAAAAAGACACTTAAATAGACTTGATTTGACTTCTGCTGAGTACTATAAATACAATTAAATTAATTAAATCATGGCTAATGCTATTTATTTCAGTGAAAGGTTGTAGAGTATATATAGATCATGACGGAAGAGTGTATGAAAGTTGGACGGCTTATTTATCTGAGAATAAGCTGCCGAAATGTGTGATGGTTGTGCCCCAAAATGGAGAATATTCAGGAATCATAAAAAAGGTAATATGACTGTAGGTAATAATATAATATCGATATAATTATAATTGCTATGACATTATGTATAAAATTGGGGATCTGTCTGGGGGTTAATCTCTAAAACAGCTGATTCAATTTCGATTTTCAATTTGTAAATAAAGAGGAGAGTTTTTCGCAGACGAAATCGCGTGTAGATAGAAGTGAGAAACATTCCTATGCCACACTTATATTGCTTTCTTTTCAAGAACACTTCACACTGTTGTTCCTTTTCACACTTTCCTTTTTGCCAATTATACCTCTCGTCCGACATGTTGGAGACGATTGTTTGTACCAATTGTGAGAAATAAATGTCCGACTTGTCCGCCGATAAGGCGAACTACAGATCCATATCCTTAGCTACTCTAATAGGGATGTTTACTGGGTATGAAAGTAATCTATCTAATCCGTAAATTAAACAATGAAAAAATATAAGACACGTATATTTACTATTTCAAAATAACTAAAAACTAAGGAGATATAGCGAATCAAGTTCAGAAGTGAGAGCTAATTACGTCACGATACACAACACGTACGACATCACGACGTCTAGCGACATTTCAAATCATTGTTTCGTCGAATGTTTTTGGTAAGGTAAAAAAAAATTGAAAAAATAAAATAGATGTCTAATATTTTCTACTTATCTAGCAAACTGACTTGTCTACATCTCTATTGCCAATTTCTTGGACGGTCGGCTTCATAAACAACTGGACAAATGGTTAACTTTAAATGACGCGCACCTAGACTCTCCACTTAAACTGCGATTCTTTGAACCGGTCTATGCCTGCTTTCTTGATCTTTCAAGGGCATTCGACTTTGTGATATTCTTTGGGATAGGCTCGTGGGAGCAGGTGTGGGTACATCCTGAGTTAAGAGGTTTGTTCCAGAACTGGTATGTTAACCATTTCAACTAAGTTCGTTGGGGTGATGCTTTTTGTGAGGCGTACATGTTGGGGTGTGGGGTAAGACAAAAGGGGTTAAAGCTAAGCTATTCAGCCTGTATATAAATGAGTTGGTCGTGGAACTCAGCAGCAGACCAGTCGGTTGCAAAATAGATGGCATCAGTGTCAAAAATTCAAGCTACTTGCTTGCGTGCTGTTGGGTCAACCGACTCAATCAGAGAGATTCTTAAAATTTGTGGTATATAGGTACTCGTATGTGGCGACTTAAGGCCTGGTATAGGTACAATGTTAATTAAAGTGAACACCTGGTCCTTGCGGCCTCCGGGAGACGTTTATCTTACGAACCCATAATACGTCTCATTGGAAGATTACTAAAAAGGGTCACCCAAACACTTGGGTCATTATGTCACCGAGGACCTCAAATGTGAATGCAGGGCGATGGCAGTAAATTGCAACGTATTGGCTCACAGGTTTGCTCGATGTAGTAACGAGATGAAAATAACTCTATCTAAAGCCTATTGCCAAACTTTAACTCGGGCGGTTTGTGGGTCAACTGTACGCAAGGGTTTTAGACGCCCTGCGAGCACAATATAATAATAGTTTTAGAATGCTGTTGGGGTTGCCCCGATTCTGCAGTGCATTAGCGAATACGTTTTACTCTAGTAATGTTGTCAAATTATTCAATAAATTATTATTTTTATTGCTCCATTATAGGAATAAATGCTAATGACTTCCAATAAGTCTTTGACAAAAAATATTAGGTAATAGAAGTGCCGCGAGAGTCATTTATTATTTTATGATTAACTAGCTTTTGCCCACGACTTCGTCCGCGTAGAAGTTGAAAAAGGTTATTGACATTCCAAAATTAAAGTGTATTGCATTGCACCAAGGTTTAATGCGAGTTGGT
The DNA here is from genome assembly GCA_932294365.1 of Diachrysia chrysitis. Classification (NCBI taxonomy): domain Eukaryota; kingdom Metazoa; phylum Arthropoda; class Insecta; order Lepidoptera; family Noctuidae; genus Diachrysia; species Diachrysia chrysitis. Next base: position 7,286,757 of record OW028650.1, on the reverse strand, counting down.
TTTTTTAATAAAATCGAATTGAGTTTTCAAACATGTGTAAAAACATGTGTGACATACAATGTAAAATAAATCAAAAGCATTAAGGAGTATTGATATCAACTTCGATGTAAATCAGCCGGAAAATGCCTTTCTACACCCTTTTTAACCCCGTTAGACGATGAGTTTTAATATAATACGAAACGCGTCTTTCAATCAATTCTGTTAAAGAATATTTATGCAAAATTTGAAGTAGATTGGATCAAGGAATCACGTTGTCCCATACCAACTTTGCCTTCGTATCGGATGCCTACGTCATACAAAGAACATATCCTCCGTTACAAATCTCTACGATCAGCGGTTTAGGCTTTGCGTTTATCCGTCAGTCAGTCATTCAAAACAAAGCATTTTATATAAAAATAGAAGATTATTTATTTTAAAACTTTGTCAATAGGATGATAAAATACCTCATGTGAAGCTTTCTGTACTGGCGTCGCCTGAACTGGGTCCTAAGGCGGTGATCCTTAACACAGCTGATAAGTTGAGTACAGGTAAAAGTATTTTCAATTATACCAATGTTTATGTAGTTAATTATGATTATAACAATCCATTTAAGCTTAGAAATTTTAAACTACATTGTTACTTTTAATTTTTACTTTCGCTAGCCTGTTTATGTGCCCCACTGCTGGGCAAACGCCCAAAATTTTTGAATTCAGAGGTTCAAAACAGGTTCTTTACAGTTTCTGGTGAATTTCTTTCGAACGCGTTAAGGTCATCCCGTTTTGTCCACTTTTAAATTTTAGGGCGCCAGGAACCGTCTTTTGACTCAGCAAAAGTTGTTATCGACGTTATAATGTTGTCTTTTGTCATTTTGTTCCAATCATTCAATGTCCACTAATGTAATAAATAGCAACATAACATAATATAACATATTTTTAATTGCCCCAAAATTTCTGTTCATTTATATGATATTCTTCCTCTAGATTTCCCTCGACCAGTTAATGTTAATACCCTGTTATCTCTCCCAGTTTTTTCCTATTACAATGTCTTATCAAAATTCCTTTTGGCTAACAATATTTGCTTGTAATTTTTGATATAGTTTAAATTTTGTTTTAGTCCTTATTTAATAGAATTCTTTTAATTTATTATAAGGAAGGTGTTCAAAGGTTTTTTTTTTCCTTGATAATTATTAGTTTTGTTGTTAAATTTTATTTTCCGCGGTAAACACTTGTTTTCCCAACTTTGACATTGGCAAAATCGTTGTCCTCCCGACGACGGAGCGATACAAAACAAGAACTGAATAAATAGCAATTTATTTATTTTTTATAGTGGCAAATATTGGTGCCCTGGTCGGTATTGTGGGATCGGTGTTCGCTGCCCCCGCCGTGGCACCTGTGATGGTCACTGGAGCTGTAGGCGTTGGAGTAGTAACAGGAGTATATGGTATAGCACGCTCAATAACGAGTTTGGTTGACAGAGCTCAACATGACCAGGTAATAAAGAGTATATATTCATTACAGTATATCAGCCTTTTGCTATTTCACTGTGAAGCAAAGGCCTCTTCGCATAGAGATGGCATTGATTTCCACATTTCGATTTCAGGCCATTGGTTTAAACAATTCAGAAGCTAGGTCGAGCTGGATAAATATAACGATATCATCAGTTGGTTTGTCGTTTGCCACTGCCGGAAAATTATTGAGCTGGGCTGCTTCATCTGGAAGAAATGTCAAGGTAAATGATCATTTTTTTTTTATTATCTAATGCTGCCTTACTGCTGGCGAAGGCCAGATAATAAAAAGCCAAGGGAAGCCCTAGTCCTTCCATAAAACCGGCGCAACCCTGAACCAGATATTAAAAATAAGTTAATATAAGCAAGTCTGTTATAATTATAATACATAAGCTATATTATCATACGTGAATGATAATAATACCTAATAAAATCTTCTTAATTGAGACAAAATATTTCAGTTTTTAATTTTATTTAAACGAAAAAGAAATCGAGTTCAGTATTCAGTAAATAAAATAAACAAATATTTTTTATAGTAGTAGGTAGAAAACCCGGGAAAACAATTTTTTTTTTGGGTTCGGTGCTAAAAAATACCATAATATAATAAATAAAACTTCTCGCAAATTACCGACCTCAAAATAATTATAGCCCCGCGATTAGCTCCCTACTATTACTATAAAAATATTATTCCTTAATTTTCAGTTAGTGTATTTTTTTGAAGTCGATTTAGTTTTGTTTTAATGTTCATCATTATTAGGACCCCCATTATCGAAATTTAATTTGCAGAAAACTGTGTGCTTTCTCCCTTTTTACGTATTTAGGTAAATAGTGTAAACTTAAATATTTCTTTCAGATTCTTATGAGTGCATTAGATTTCTTAAAGTATACTAACCTTGTTACTGGGATGATTGGTGTGGCGAACGGATTGGGAGACATGATATATAAAGTAAGTAGTTTATAAAAAAGTAATAGGCTTTCCCTATCCAGTTTTTACAGCATGCACTGTATTTTAAAATATTTGGAAAATACATTTGTGTGATGATGAGCTTTTAAAAGTGCTCTAAATCACAAGTTATTCTTGCATATATATATATGGTTCCGTCTGTTGTTTTCGGCCATCACTTTATGGTGAGCTCCCGATAACATTTTGTAGAAAAATCGATAGCTGAAGTGCTATAATTATAATAATGACTATGTCTCTGGACGACTCACAATCTAGGCAGAGCCTGTATTATGGCAACCAGACAACTGATAAACATAATAGTTACATACATAATATTATGGATAAATTACACACAGATGTAGAACAACATAGACAGTCATGCTTTTCACCCAAAGATTTGTCCTGAGTGGGAATCGAACCCACAACCTGTTTAGAAGTCACGGTCACTAACTTCTAGACTAATAGGCCAATCAACAACGCCATAATAATGCTATAGATGAGCTAGTGCTGTCTAACGTCAAAGCCATGTCAAATATCATTTAGACCTATTCAGCGCTGTTTTTATCTAAACATGGATTGATTGAAGTATTTCGAATTCGCTGATAAGTTAATTGTGCATATTAAAAGGTCTTTACTTATTCTATTAGTAAGCTCTATTAGTGACTTCAACTATTATTTACAATTTTCAGTACGTCAAATATGGTGAAACACCGACCAAAACTGAGGTATTCCAATTCACCACGTCTGCGTTGTTCCTCGGCATCGGTGTTATGTCAAACCAAACAGCGCAAGACATTGTACAAGATGCACAGGCTAATAAAATAAATGAGATCAGAGATTCATTAGCCAGCAACAACAAAAGGTACTTAATTAAGATTTTTAATAAAATGAATAGGTATTTTTATTGATAGTAATAATATGAGTAATTAAACGCCGTCAAGTGCTGTCTTTTGCAAAATACCTACGTACCTACTATGTACTATGTCCAATGACCGCTGATGTCCAAATCCAGATTGTTCAAAATTAACTAAATGTACGTAGGTACATAAATTAAGTGTCAAGTGGAACAAGAGTTGTTGTAGAACATTCACAGTAGGTACTTACCTACATGTCATATCATGGTGACAAATTAATCAAAAATAAATAGGTAATAAAAGTTTCACAAACTTTTGTTATTATATAACCTTGTACCTAATTCAAATATTAGTAATCAATGGACGTTTATTTAACATATTGCTTTATTATATTCTAGAAAAACATTCGACAAAGTAACAGCTGAAACTCGTAGAGTTAAGGGTACCATTGAAGGCAATACAGAAGTAATAAGGGCTCTTAAAAAAATTGAAAACAAAGATGACTTTTTCGGAAAACTGAGGAGAGTTAATAAATCAGTTAATAAAAACAAAGTAAGAATATCACTGACAGCAGATGGAAAAGTGATGGTAAACAACCAACACACAGTATCTCTTTCAAAAATATATCGTATGGGAGAAGAAGGTCGCAACAAACTCTTTTCAAAATATGGACCTGCAAAGGTAACAACTAAAAATGCTCCGACAAGAATCTATTCATCATGCACCGTAGCCGGAAACTCGAGCGTTACTGTTAAAGACTTGGCTTGCTCCATCCGGCCAGAAGAAATTTTGAAAATAACGGCATTTATAATTCATTTGAGTAGAGCAGATCAAGATGTTATAATAGAGTTGCTCTCAACCATAAGTGAAAAATTACATGACGGATTTTTACTGCTGTGTGCTGAACTCATCAGTTCTCTTATACCTGCAGAAATTCAATTCATTGACTCAGTTTTTCCTGACTGGAAGATAAGGATTGTGTTATTTGTTTTTCAATATTTAAAATCAAAGGTAAGGGAAGACGAAAAGGATAGTGAGTTCATGTCCATGCTTAAATCGTACATACGCGAGGGTAGAATAAATAGAGAAACTTTATTAAGACTGAAGAAAAAGGTGATCGACTTTTTCTCGGAACTAAAGAAAAGCAGCAGTGCTGAAAACAAATATTCCAATGTTGATGAGATATTAAGAAAAAATCTCATGAATTTGAAAACTCTACGGTCCGAGCAAAATTTACATTTGGGACCGCACGTAATATTGATTAAACAAGAGACGCTCGACAGTTTCGAAACAAGGCTACAAGACTTCTCTCAAGAAAAATGTGATTTGTTCATGGAACTGTGTTTCTCAATCATATCAGCTTTAAGTAAGGAAGAAGTTTTAAGATTAAGGTTTATAAACCCAGATGAGGATGTAGTTATGAAAGTATCGCAATTTTTACTTGGGAAGTTTGAAGATTATATGGCGGACAATGCAAAGATTGACAGAGATATGATATCATTAGCGATACGTGATTTAAATACATGGTATGATAACCAGTACATCAGAAAACATTACACATGTTGCACGTGTGGTAGTATTACATACTACAAGAAATGAGTGGCAGTTTTTACGATAAAAAATATCTATTTTAGTAATTTATGGCTGGGTTATATGATAAAATGTTTATCATATAACCCAGCCTGAGTCGAAATCGAAGTATTCAATTTAGAAATATATTTTTACTATTTTAGCATAATTACCGGTTTAGGAAGTAAGTGTGCATATTTGTGGGTTTTAATTTCAACCCCATTTGAATACGTAAATTAAGCTATTATATATTTTGAGCTAAGTATGCAGATGATAAGCTGCTGCAGACCATGGGTAACCCGTAACCGACGAGATTAAAGATGAGGGAACGCATAGTACTGTCAGATCGGGCGAACATGTTGGCGCGCATATTCTGCCGATGTACACACGCGGTAAAAATAACCTTATTTAAGGCATTGTACCTCTCTGCTCACGGGAAGTCTGTGGGCCAAGTATACCCAAAGAGCATATAGTGTTCTGCGGGTACAATTTAACAATGCCTTCAGGACGCTGTTGTGGCTTCCGCGTTTTTATAGTGCATCAGGCATGTTTGCTGATGCACAAACAGATGGCTTTGCAGCTGTGGCGTAAAAAGACTGCATCATTTGTGAGTCGGCTGCATGGAAGTAGCCACAGCATCCTGAGCACCTTAGCAGATAAGTTCGATTGTCCACTAATGTTTAAGTTAGTGCAGCGGACTAAGTCCCTGCTTACTATTATATTATACTAGCTGTCCCCCGCGACTTTGTTCGCCTGTTTTTGTTAAGGTTTTTCATTTTTGCAAATTTTTTCATTTATGCTCCGCTCCTATTGGTCGTAGCGTGATGTTATATAGCCTATAGCCCTCCTCAATAAACGTACTATCCAATACATTTTTTTTTTTTAAATTCGAACCAGTAGTTCCTAAGATTAGCGCGTTCAAACAAACAAACAAACTCTTCAGCTTTATAATATTAGTATAGATTAATTGGTAGGTATCTTATTAATCCCGCCGGAGTTGCGCAGAGAATGAGCTTGCGATCTCGCGACTCCGGTCAAGGGCAGAGACAGGACCGAGGTGTTTATAGTCAGTGAAAGTCTGACATATTCTCATGCCGTGCCCTTGGCGTGGGTTGAGGCCATAAGCTTTACACCCGAAAAAAAAGGTATCTTATTAATACTGTGGAATTTTGTAAACGGAATAAAAAAAATATTAAGAATTTTATTATTTGATTTATAAAGAAGAGATATTGTTGAGCTTTATTTATTTATTATTGTAAATACTACAACCTAACGTTTAAAAATTCATAACCAAATAGAAATTTCGGAATGTAAATAAGTAATTCCTAAGGTTTGAAAACAATTTTTTATTCTGTTTTTATCACATGAGTTAGTATTAGTAAATATATTGGCACAGGCCTCTTTTCATATAGAGAAGGAACGAGCATTGATCACCCCGCTTGCTCATTGTGGGTTGGCGATTTCATATTCCAATTTTTTGAATCCAGGTTTCCTCACGTTGTTTTCCTTCACCGATTGTCAATGATGTCTTAGAAGAATTTAAGAATTTAACTACATATAACTTTGAAAAATTCACATTGGTACTTGCCTGCAATGAGTTCGAACCTGCAACATTGTGCACACAAATCCGTTCATTTTAACCACTAGGCCACCATTCCATTCCAAGGATAATACAGATTTTGTTTTGTATTTCAATCCCTTTCTTGTGAAACCGAGAATGTTTATAACATAAATGTCCACCCATGTAAAGCCAGGGTGAGCCGCTAGTACTTAAATAAAGTTAAGTCATGATCCATACAACATCAACCTCTGTGTGGCTTTTAGTTTTAATACGGCTTTATGTATTATATTATATGTTATGCTTAGTGTACATTTTAAGAAATATATTATAACAATAGAAGAACTAATCTCTTACTTTAACAATAACATTTTAGATTAACTTTATTCCCAGGTACTCATAATTTGATTAGCTTTATGTACCCAAATGAGTTGCAACATGCAAGGTGCATAGAATATAATGTTCACTTTTTATTTATAAAGCATATCTATATCTTCTAGAATCTAGGTCATCTACCTATGGATATTATTATTTAACTGTAGTGTTTAATATGAAAAAGAAACAATTATAACTACATACAACAAGATGTTTACCTACAGTAACTGTATTAAGGATCTGTTTCAAACAAATAGGTAGGTACTTATACTTTTAATACCTTTAAGCTTTTGGTTATTACCTACATACAGAAAGAAATAATTACTCACTGGTGGTTATAAAAACATCTTTTCTTGAAACTTGAAATTGTTTACTTCGTACAAAACATTAAACATAAATAACCAAAACAACATTAAATCAAAACATATGTTTCTGTTATTGTCATCTATGGTATAGGTTTTTAGTTCTAATTAAAGACACGAATTCAACGAAAATGAGCTGATTTTATTATTTTTATCCTTATCTACAAGTTTTCAATGGAAGTTATGCATTGAATGGACGTTTATAATGGCTTAATATTAAAAAAACATAACTTACTTTTTGCGTAATAAAAACCTAATAATAGTGGTCAGTGTTGCCAAATTTAAAACTACCAGAAGGTTTTGTGTTTTAATTGGCAACACCGCTTAATAACAACTGGGCTTGAAACTTGAATCATTTTCATCAGGGCTTCCAGTTTGTTTATAAATGTGTTAGGATACAAAATGTGTACAATCGGACTGTGTTTCGTATTCATGACGCATCGGTAGTCATATAATTGGATACAATGAAAATGTGTGTTTATTTCTGAAAAGAACAACTTGAAAAATAACGTTATGTAGGTATCTCTAGGATGAATAGAGATAGAGAATTATAAGTGACCAAGTTTTAAATTTTGCCAACTATCAATGTGAACGATAATATGATTGAGTGTGACCAGTACTAACAAGGTTTGACAGATTAAAAACAGATCTTAAAGCATTAAGAAACAGAAGACAAAATAACAAAAAAATAATTATGTATAATACAACCGAATTTTGTTTTATGATTTATTCATTCAATACTTCACATATCGTTACTACTGTAAGGTTATATGGCAACATATAGGCGTACATATAGGCGGACTTAATTATCTGTAAAACTTACATCCATATTGAGTAAATATAGATATAATGTAGTGGTTTTGCTATTTATTTTTTATAATCAGTGTTTTAGTAATTAACAATAAATTGATATAATTTTTCAAAATCCCCATATAATTTTTCTCTCCACAGATTACGCACAGGCAGGGGTATGTCATTCCTCGCAGTCTGGGGAATTCCCTACACATAGGCAACGCTGTACCTTATCCCTAGTTAAGAGTACCAACTGCCAGCAAATATTATAAGTATAATCACTTCGTTTTACTGCGAGTGCACAAAGTTTATAGTGGGTGCCGGTTCTCACAAGGATAGAAGGTATAATATTTTACTTTTTTTTTAAGAATTAAATACATTGTAGGTAGTTATTAAATGTGTTCACTTAGAAACTGTTCTTATATTAGTAGGTAGGTATATTTAATCATCGATTAGCCTAATACCGTGACTCTCATAATATATTGCATCAATTTAGAAACAGAGGCTTTTATAAACGGTAGCGATGCTGGTAGGACATTATTTATGTTATGTAAATCTAATGTATTTATCTTCCTACTAAGTAATAATACATGCGCACGCGCACAGTGGTGTTCTACATATTTATAATGATCTCATCGAGTTTTCATCGGTTTCAATTTAATAGCAATCTCACAGATCTAGCATGTTAAATACATTTTTGTTTGTTCAGATTGTCGCTGATTCTACACAAAACCGCAGATTTATATTTCAATTACTTTCATATTTATTATTTAAGTACCTACTTGCACCCTAATGAGTTAATTCGTTTTTAAGTACCTACTTAAGTAATTAAGTTCATACCTAATTAATTATTACACACAGCATTTACGTTTGTCCGTTTTCTAATTCTCCAAATGTCACATAAACTTCACAAATTTTGAATCTAGCCGAGCTACTCGTATTTATTACAGTTCTGTTCATTTTGAACATTTAGTAGTATTTATAGTACGTGACCGTATGACTAATGTCAATGATCAAATTAATGTTTTAGTTCCTGTTCTTGACATTTTTGCCAAGCTGTATGTCCTCTGTTGATTACAATTGAATTCCTAGATATATAATAATAGCTGTCCCCCGCGACTTTGTCCGCGTGTTTTAGTTCCAACGGTTTTTAATTTTTGCAACATTTTTCATTAATGCTCCGCTCCTTTTGGTCGCGGCGTATTGTTATATAGCCTTCCTCAATAAACGGACTATCCAATACAAAAAGATTTTTCAAATCGGACTAGTAGTTCCTGAGATTAGCGCGTTCAAACAAACAAACTCTTCAGCTTTTTATACCTATACTTAATAATATTATAAAGCTGAAGAGTTTGTTTGTTTGTTTGAACGCGCTAATCTCAGGAACTACTGGTTCGAATTGAAAAAATCTTTTTGTATTGGATAGTCCGTTTATTGAGGAAGGCTATAGGCTATATAACATCACGCTACGACCAATAGGAGCGGAGCATAAATGAAAAAATGTTGCAAAAATGAAAAACCGTTGAAACTAAAACACGCGAACAAAGTCGCGGGGGACAGCTATTTTGTGACATATCGCATGCATTTGATTAAGGGATACAGAACTATGCTGTTGGACTGTCGAATTAAACTTTAAGCTATGTTTGTCCGTGATTGACACACTATGATACTTCTATTTACTTCTGACGGAGAATTCCATTTTTTTCATAATGTAAACTAGTTAAGTATACTAACCCCTAAGCAATTTATAACAATATATCTTAGTATGGTTGGCCATATCTGCTAGATATAGAAATTTTACATTATGCTCCATACAAAAGATTATATTTCTACTTGGTTTACGGCCTTAATTTTAAACCGTTAATTTTAAGTCTCGGATTTAGATGGCGGACGAGAATCGACGGATGGCCAAGTCTGCAATAGAAATACAACAAGAATATTATGAAGCGATTGGCGATGCAGATTGGGAGTTGTAAGTATCGTAACTGTTTCTTTATCGCTGCTGCCTGATATGTAAAACCACTTAGTTGAATCGGCTGCCGTTTGCAGTTTAGGCGAAAGCATACGACTTGCGCCTAATTTTATATCAATCAAAGACATATCCGCAGACGGATTTCCTCAGTAGGGAGACCTGAACTGCCGCCGCGCCGTAAGGAAAAATGACGTATCTACACGACATATACATAAAAAGGTCCTAGTTACCTAAATAGAAAAGACGTTTCAATTCAAAATCGAAACTCATTCAATATAAAAGTCACAGACGGATAATAATTTTATGTGCTAGATAGCTTCTCCACAACAAACAAAAATAACAACTCTTCGTATTTATGAACGAACTTACATAACTATTAAGCGATCTGGATTTAGATTCTGATGATTCGGTTTTCGATAAGAATTATGTACCCCGTGTATGTGTGTTTTATTTTAAAAAGTGTAAACTATTTTTTTTTCCATTTCTATATTTATGTAGATACGTCCTTTTTCTTTACGGCGGCAGTGTACAAAACCGTATACCGGGATAAAACAGTACAGCAGGTCTATATTTTTGTCAATAATTCAAAGTCCCGCGTGCACCCGCTTAGTGGCGTCGACCAGTAGGGTCAGCAAAAACTTGTCATTGCAGCCACGTGCGTTATCAAAATATATTTTTTTTGTTTTGCGGCGCACTTGATCTTATTTTTATGAAAATTCAATAAATAATACTGAAATTTATGTACATTAGACAATAAAGGGATCCGGATAACATGAAAAAAGCCGTTTAAGCCGTATTTAATGGCACCATGGGATACTTGAACTATTAAATCTGTTGAGGTACCAGAATCGATTAAGACGGAACGAATGATCTAAACTGTTCAAAACGCAAAGGCTTGGAACGATTTTAAAACTGCTTTTTCGGCTTCCCCAGAATAAAGTCTTCAGTTCTAGACAATTTCTGGGGCATTATCGTATATAGTATACGGTTTTCTCCATGTGTCGGGGCAAAATCGAAATTTGTAATTTATGATTTTAATTGTTTAATATTTTTTTAGTTTCATAGTTTATTATAACGCATAACTGAACCGAACTTATTGTAAGCTACCTACGGTAAGGTAACGTAGAGAATTTCAATTACAGATATAAGAAGGAAGACAGAAGATATCTTTTACAAAAGGTAGCAGTCGCGCTTTGTGGGCCGCCAACTAAAGAAGGCAATCTTATGGACGATGGAGAAGAAGTTGATGGTGAACTAAAGCTTCAAGGATACGAAAAACGCGATGAAGAAACTTGCTTAAAAGTTTTCAACAAGATCTTGGAACAAGGTATTAATAACAATGACTCTCAAAGTAGGTATCTATACATTCGTCACGGCTACTGATATAGTTATAAACAACATGGTGCCGGATGTTGCGATAACCGAGACGTCGGTTATTACGTTTTGCGTAATAAATAAACCACTGATAACAATTTAAACTAAATGTTTTGCATTTTTTTAACGTCGGACGGCCTCTTATTAGGAATTTTAGGGGAAATGATCATGTTGGTACCTAAAATGACATTATTTTCAATCAAACCATTTTACCAGACAGCATGTGTACAAAATCTATATAAATGCATACATTTATTATTAAAGAATAATTGCAATCAAATACTGAGTATTTGGCTTGCTGTTCCCAAGGTATAAGCTTGCCAAAGAGGCTTATGGGTGGAGGGAGAATGGGAGGCTGCAGTTTCGTGCAAAATTGCACGACTTCGCTCTTGGCAGAATTGATTCGATACTGCATTTCGGAATCACTTACCAAGGGCCGTGACTGCGGTCTGGAGAGTTCGACATATCGTTGAGGGGCTGGTAGCTGAATAATGGATGGCCGTGTCGTCGGTATATAAAGCTACTTGTGATTTGCCACCGCGGGAAATGTCGCTAACGTATAGCGTGGATACTTGTGGAGAGAGCAAAGAGCCTTGCGGGACTCCTGTGCGCGAATCGGGTGAGGGGAGAGTGTGCCCTCGACGCGATAGTGAAACGAGCAATTTGACAAAAATATATCGATATGAGACTCTTGGACTCTGTATAGTCCTTTAGACGAGAGAAGATGGTTCGCTCGTATAGCTTAGATAACTAGAGAGCTTAGACTTCGGTTAACCGGTTTTGGGGATACCGATGACAATAGCCTCTTACCGCTTCTGCGGAAGAGGTTGTTGCCTTATGCTGCATTGAAGATGCCTTCAAGAGGATAAATAAAACTGAGGGGAAGAGTGTAATCGTCCTATTGATGACCCCGGGATGAGCCGTGAGCGTTACGTTCGTGTAGGTTCTTGATCAGGGAACGTATTTTGTCTACTATTATCTACCGGCGCAAGAGGATGTTCCGGGTCCTCAGAAGGAGGAAGCGAGGCCTTACGTTCGACTTCAGCGTTAACTCTGGCGGGGTGAGCTTCGTCAACAGTAACTGGAAGGTAGCTAGGCGTACACTGAGTCTTTAGTATTCGCCTTCGCCATGAGGCGAATGCAATTAAAGTTAAACGCGTCGGTTAAAAACGAAATTGAAGTTTACGAGTAACTTTAATATACCGACGCAATGATGTCATATCACTAGGTTCAATCGACTTTGTACCGTTATTGAACAGCAAGACTTCCGGGACATGTGAAAATATGGTACCAAGTTACTAAGATAACAGTACGCACAACTTTCGTTTGTATAAATACTATAAATAAGCCAAAACGAACCTATTTATGTATCGATGTCGAAAACTCGACTTGTATAAATATACTTAAGTACATATTCAAATATTTGATAAAGATATCTTATGTCTTTAAGTGTGAAATTGGTACACTACTGATTGGAATTAATTATTAATTATATTTGACGGGCCCGTTGGTCTAGTGGTTAGTGACTCTGACTGCTAAACCGGAGGTCGTGGGTTCGATTCCCACCCAGGACGAATCTTTGTGTGATGAGCACGATCTGTTTCTGGGTGTAATTTATCTATAATATGTATGTATTTAGAAATATATAAGTATGTTTATCAGTTGTCTGGTTGCCATAGCACAGGCTCTGCATAGTTTGGGATCAGATGACCGTGTGTGTGATGTCCCAAGATATTATTATTATTATTTTTTTCTGATTTCTATTTCTTAAATAATCGGACAATAACCCTTCAACAAATCTATTTGATGGACGTAAGTATCTTTTGTGCATTGCAACAAAAAAAATAAATGTAAATTAACTTGGTGTGCTACACGTATATATTTTAAGACTAAGGTTACAGATCTTTTTCAGATGTCATTGTTTAACACAACTTGATTTCGCAAGTAAATATCTGGAGGATTGCCACTATTTATCCGAGGTATATAAATAACTATGTATATGTACTATATTTATATATATAAATATGTATATACAATATGTATTATACTTATTTATTTTATTATTTATGTATCCTGTAAATATGATTACACTAATTATGTTTATTTGGTAATTTAGTTTATTCAAGACACGTTTCTTTATAAGTAATACTCAGTGCTTCTACCACGTTCTCGTCTCTGCATTACCCTAAGGTCGACTGATAGAGAATGCCTTCTTGCATTAAGTCCGCCTACGTACCTACCTGAAAGTGCATGAAGTATTAAATAAATATTGTTTACTAAATATAGAAATATTTATATTTAGCGACGACGTCTTAGACGTTTCTGCGTCGTTTTAAAGTCGAATGGTTCCGTATGCAATATAATTATTACAGAATGATTTATTTATATAATATATACATTTATAAGTACCTATTAATTTAATAAATACATAATTGTTTATTAATAAGCTCCTACTAATGATTATTTTTTGGTTTTTAGAAAAATACTCCTACAACCATAAAAATTTGGTCATATCCGTTCTACGAGTAGTATGTGTAATTCCAAGTAAAGATGTACCAATTTGGAAAATAACCCCAAGGGACTATTGGCTCAATCTTCATACGAAAAAAGGAGATTCTGTCCATATTTTAGTATTTCATGTGTTCAGCATAAGAAAGTGTATTTCTATGAAACCTGGAGGTAAGTAAGGCTTTGATAGTATGGCCTAAGTTAATTGCATATTGGTTATTGTTAGTATAAGTCAAACGATCCTATTTGGGAGCTCCATCTCTTAGCGTCAGAGGTTAAGAATACAATCGATATCTCCGTGCCTGGATTTTGTGACTGTAGCTTACTTATGGTTCGAGTTTGACTGCAGCTGCCCTTGTGACGTAAAGAGACACTTTAATAGACTTGGTTTGACTTTCGCTAAGTACCTACTATAAGTACAATTAAATTAATTAAATCATGGCTAATGCTATTTATTTCAGTGAAAGGTTGTAGAGTATATATAGATCATGACGGAAGAGTGTATGAAAGTTGGACGGCTTATTTATCTGAGAATAAGCTGCCGAAATGTGTGATGGTTGTGCCTCAAAATGGAGAATATTCGGGAGTTCTAAATAAGGTGATATACCTATAATAATATTAGTGACTGTACGTAATATAATACTGATATACCTATAAAATAAGATTAACCTCTAAAACAGCTGAATCAATTTCGATTTTTAATTTGCAAACATAGGTTATCAGAAGACGATTTACAGATGAAATTGCATTTATAAGTATAAATAATTACAGTGTTATTGCCTCATTATAGGATTAAATGCTTATTACATCAAATTAGAGTCTTGGAGAAAAAAGTCGTAAGTCGTTAATTAATAGTGATTAATAATTTTAAAACGTTGTTAATAGGATGATGAAATACCTCTTGTGAAGCTTTCTGTACTGGCGTCACCTGAACTGGGTCCTAAGGCGGCGATCTTTAACACTGCTGATCATTTGAGTACAGGTATAAGTATTTCCACGTTATAATGTTGTCTTTCAATCATGTCCTCAAATGTAATAAATAGCAATTTATTTATTTTTTGTAGTGGCCAACATTGGTGCCCTGATCGGTATTGTGGGATCGGTGTTCGCGGCCCCTGCCGTGGTACCTGTGGTGGTCACTGGAGCTGTAGGCGTTGGAGTAGTGACAGGAGTATATGGTATAGCACGCTCAATAACGAGTTTGGTTGACAGAGCTCAACATGACCAGGTTAGTGTAAAGAGTATATTATATTTATTACAGTACTAGCTGTACCGGCGACATTTTTCGCGTTGATGTCAGTTATCTATATGATCCTGGAGTAACAAAGCATTAAAATTCTTTTAAAAATAAGACGCTAAAAAAATTGAAAATAGTAACAACTGGATTTGAACTTGCAGCAAGAACATTTATTTCCAATCGTACTACCACCGAACTCTTTATTACAAAAGATAGTTTTCTAAAAAGTAAATCATACTTTAATCAAAATTTCTGATATCTGGTCGCTACGGCTACCTAACTTCGCCATTGTTATCCCTTTGTTTATAAGTCAAAAATACCAATTTAGGGTTGTAGATGAATTTGAGTTTTTGCAAATTTATAGCTCCATTTCTTATCACTAAATTTAGCTAAGTGCACTTTACGGTTTTTCGGATATTCTCTCAATATTTTATAGCAATATATTAAGTCGTTTTTGATGCAACCTTTTACAGACAATCTGACAATCGGCAAAAGAAAGTTGTCGATTATTTTATTATGTATAAGGATATCAGTCTTTTGCTATTTTATTGTAAAGCAAAGGTCTCTTCGCATAGAGACATGATGCTATGATTTCTACTTTTCGATTTCAGGCCATTGGCTTAAACAATTCAGAAGCTAGGTCGAGCTGGATAAATATAATGGTATCATCAGTTGGTTTGTCGTTTGCCACTGCCGGAAAATTATTGAGCTGGGCTGCTTCATCTGGAAGAAATGTCAAGGTAAGTAAATGATATGCAATAAGATGTTTTTTATTAGCCAATACTGTCCCACTGCCCAAGTCCTTCCATAAATCCGTGTCCGGCGCCACCTTGAATAAGATAATGTAGGTATAAGATGTCCGGTATGAAAAATAAAAATATGATAAAATATTGTTTTGAGGAAAGTATTATGCACTATTAATTATTTTTCCTTGTCTCTGGCTGGTCTGATCCGTTAAAATAAAGTTTGTTTAATATAACGTTCTCTGTATAAGCGAAGTTGATTACACAAATTGCGTTAGAAACACGGAGGCCATTAGGTTCATCATCGTCCTTTTTGTATTAAGGCGATACACAATTTTTTTCGCTATTTTCATATCGTTTTTACTTAGCAACTATAAAAGTTATTGAAATATGGTTCCTAGATAGAAGAGGATATGACGAAAATAAATATCGATCCGTTACACGATTAAATAAACTTTCCTCGATAGTTTTATTTTTTGAATTCAGCTCTATAAATTCTCTTTTTTTTATTTAATTACCCAACTATTCATCTTAATTTTATTTTATTACACTATTTTATGCATAATCACAGTTTCTAGATTAATGTCGGTTGATTTTTTATTCCGTCCGACAGATTTCGATTAATATGAGATTTTCCATTTTGTCGCTTACGTTATATGACAATCTTTCGCGACCTTGACATATGTTTAGATCTACGTTTAGCCCGTAAGCAAGCAGTTAGTATTGTCTCTGTCTTGCATTTCCGGATTAGCTCTCCAGTTCGCTTTACTCCACTCGCAAACTAAATAATTATTCATGTAGCGTCTTAATGTTAATTATCATAAATGTACATATTGTAAGCTTGAATTTACTTTCAGATTCTTATGAGTGCATTAGATTTCTTAAAGTATACTAATATTGCTACTGGGATTATTGGTGTGGCGAACGGATTGGGAGACATGATATATAAAGTAAGTAGTTTACAACATTAAATGCTAAAGTAATTTTTTGGTCAAAAGAAACAAGCTGTCCACTCTGTTTTCATAGTATTATAAAAAAAAACGATATCACACGTTATTCTTGCATTCGTATCTCCGTCTGTTGTTTTCGGCCATCACTTTATGGTGTGCTTGCCATAACATTATGTGGGAAAAATCTGCAGTTGAAGTGCTATAATAATACTTAATAATAATTGTTGAGCAATCACGTGAATGAATACAAGAAATGGGGGCTATTGCCATCAGCCCCCAAGACGTAGCGAATGCATTCCGTCCGATGTCCAATTGGAAAGCACCAAGTCCGGGACGGACTGCATAACTTTTGGTTAAAAAGGTTTTTTGAAGTTCACATGGTTGCTTAGCGTCCCAGTTTCAGTCTGTCATAGATTCAGGCTCGCTCCCACAGTTTCTAACTACAGGCTCTATCCATCTGTTTCATAAAACAGGTAGTACCACGGATCCTAGGAATTATAGGCCGATCACCTTTCTGCCTACAATTTACAAACTTCTTGATCTATTTTGAGGGCTAAAATAAATAATTACATAGATTAATTGTCCTTCTGTCACGTGTGATTCTTAAAATGAATATAGAAATAGATCTCGTGGTATTACAGAGCCCATAAAAAAACCACTCCTTATTAATATGATCATTTGCCAAAAAGTTCGTCGCCCTAAAAAGGATCTATCGACATGTTGGATAGAGTATAAGAAGCCCTATGATTCGTACCACAAACATGGCTTATGAGAGTGGTGGAGTTGTATAAAATTAATACAACGGTGGCTTGGAGTATTGAACCAATTAGGATGAAAAGGGGAATATTCCAGGGTCACAGTCTGAGTCCCCTGTGGTTCTGTTTCGCTTTGAATCCTCTTAACTCTTTGCTTGAGAATTCAGAGCTTGGCTATTTGTTGCAAAGAGGAAGCCAAGTTATCTCCCAAATCTGATTTCAAATATTATTAATAACTTTCAGTACGTCAAATATGGTGAAACTCCGACCAAAACTGAGGTATTCCAATTCACGACGTCTTCGTTGTTTCTCGGCATTGGTGTTATGTCAAACCAAACAGCGCAAGAAATTGTACAAGATGCACAGCCTAACAAAATAAATGAGATCAGAGCTTCATTAGCCAGCTACAACAAAAGGTAATAAAGGTTTTTAATAAAATTATTATTTTTATTGATAATAATAATATGAGTAGGTAGGTATTGAGGTAACGTAATACAAATTAACAATTTGACAGCAATAGTTGTTCAAATTTCGCTGTCAAGTGCTGTCGCTTTCCTTTTGCAAAATACGTAATCCCACCAAAAACATTTTCATGTAAAGTAACGCCAGAAGAGTACAAATTGTTTGCACTGTAAATAAGTAATCATCTTACGGAGAGCCAAGCTCCTAACTCTACACGCCCTAACCTAACACTCTCATCATATCGTATGGCGTTCTGCGTAAATCCTAGTTTTAAGTTCTTTACAAACCCTACGTTAGTTAAAATGTGTGGCCGTTTCGTTACTCAAGGACCTATTGGCACAAAATTAATGCCAAACTAGTCCATCACCCAAAATTTCATGACTTCAGGAAATACCCTAATAGTTTTGATGATCATCAGTGAATGAGTAAGTGACGAAATCTGGGTAATGTAGATATTAATAATTTATAAATTAGTAGCAAATTTTTTTTAAACTTTGCATGTTTAATAAGTTCATTGATCATCATCAGTGAATGAGTAAGTGACGAAATCTGGGTAATGTAGATATTAATAATTTATAGAGTAGTACCTATTTTTTTTTAAACTTTGCATGTTTAATAAGTACATGACATCATGTCCTGAGAATTTGGACTTTTTAGTACTGTCCAGACTGAATCTATAAGGGTCGAGAAAAGGTAGTGCCCTGCGCTTCCGCTGTGTCTTGTCGGATTAAGATTAAGAGGAAATAATAATGGTTTCGTGTTTGTTGTTATAAGCACATACCTACTTTAAATAGTATAAATAATGGACGTTTATTGAACAAACACTTTTATTATATTTTAGAAAAATATTCGAAAAACTAACAGCTGAAACTAGCAGAATTACGGATATTATTATAGAAGGCAACACAGAGGTAATAAGAGCTCTCAGAAAAATTGAAAACAAAGATGACTTCTTCCGAAAAGTTAGTGAATCAGTTAAAAAAATTAAAGTGAGGATATCACTTACAGCAGATGGAAAACTGATGGTAAACAACCAACACGTATCTCTTTCAAAAATATATCGTATGGGAGAAGAAGGTCGTAACAAACTTTTTGCAAAATATGGACCTGCAAAGGTAACAGCTGAAAATGATCCGACAAGAAACTATTCATCAAGCAGCATAGCGGGAAACTCGAGTGTTACTTTTAAAAATTTGGCATGCTTTATCCACCCAGGAGAAATTTTGAAAATAACGAAATTTTTAATTAATTTGAGTAGGGCAGATCAAGATGTTATAATAGAGTTGCTCTCAACCATAAGTGAAAATGTACAAGACGCATTTTTACTTCTGTGTGCTGAACTTATAGGTTCTCTTTTACCTGTAGAAATTAAATTAATTGAATCAGTTTTTCCTGACTGGAAGATAAAGGTTCAGTTTTTCGTTTTTAGATATTTGAAATCAAAGGTAAGCGAAGACGCAAAGGATGGTGAGTTCATATCCATGCTTAAATCGTACATACGCGAGGGTAGGATAAATAGGAAAAAGTTATTAATACTGAAGGAAAAGCTAGTCGACTTTTTCTCGGAACTAAAGAAAAACAGCAGTGTTGAAAACAAATATTCCAATGTTGATGAGATATTGAGAAAAAATCTTATGAATTTGAAAACTCTACGGTCCGAGCAAAATTTACATTTGGGACCGCACGTAATATTAATTAAACAAGAAACGCTCGACAGTTTTGAAACAAGGCTACAAGACTTCTCTCAAGAAAAATGTGATTTGTTCATGGAACTGTGTTTCTCAATCATATCAGCTTTAAGTAAGGAAGAAGTTTTAAGATTAAGGTTTATAAACCCAGATGAGGATGTAGTTATGAAAGTATCGCAATTTTTACTTGGGAAGTTTGAAGATTATATGGCGGACAATGCAAAGATTGACAGAGATATAATATCATTAGCGATACGTGATTTAAATACATGGTGTGATCGCCAGTACGTTAGAAAACATTATACATGTTGCAAGTGTGGTGGTATTAAATACTACCAGAACTGAGTGCCGGTTTTCGCTATAAGAAAATTAGGTTTCTATTTTAGTAATTTTAAGACTGGGTTAAATGTTCATATAACCTAGCCTAAGCCAAATTCAACGTATTTAAAATTCTGAACATTAAGAAATGTTTTTTTTTGTATTTTAGCATTATTATCTATTATAATGTTGAGACGACTTTAACTACGTGCAATGTGCATATTTGTGGATTTTGACTTTAACACTATTTGAATAGGTACATTTGTAAGGGAAATATTTACGAATTAATTCGTAGTTATTGCTTATATAGAAGCTTATATCCTTTCTCAGGCTCTAGATTGTGTACCAAATTTCATTAAAATCGGTTCAGTCCTTTTGGCGTGAAAGCGCGACAGACAGACAGAGTTACTTTTGCATTTATAATATTAAAGTTAGGATTAACTATTATAAATAAAAAATCAGATGATTTTTTAAAGATACGATAGAAAGTAGAATTATTTTCTTTTATTTGGGAAAATGTAATATTGTATTATCTAGAGTTTAAAATTAAGTTATTTTCTTTTACTGTGTTAATTCCAAGTGTTTGTGTTCTTATCTATGTTTACAGTAATACAGTTGTTTTACATTGTTCTAATTTTCATTTTTCTGGCTCTGAATTTCAGCATAAAAGATTTTCTATTTCAAAATTTAATTATACTCCATCTAATTCTAGTATTTACCTGTAGTATTTTTTATTTGTATTTTGTTATTATTCCATTGATTTATTAGGTAAACTTCTCATTGAGCAGACCATGATCGTCATCATCCGTCAATTGAAACAATTTCCCTTATATATGGCGATAATGTAATACATAATAAATGTTTTAATTAATGCAATAATTATATTTAAGAATCCTTTTTTTTTTTAAATAGGAAAAGCATTTTCTACCGTTTATATTTGTGACTTAGATTATAAGTAGGTCATTATCTTCTAACACCTATGTAAAATTATACTTACAATATGATAATGCCTAATGCAAATACATAATAACAATAAGTAAAAGGACACCGTAAACATGTAGAATATAATATTCTGTATTGTAATTATATTGATAGTAATTATTCTTGTTTTTATACTTCTTGACATTAGTAATTAATTTTTTAAACTTTTTGCACAAAATTGGTACAAAGGCGGACCTAATGTCTTAGGCATTCTCTACCAGTCAACTAAAGGTGGTGTTGAGATAAGTGTGGTAGGTACAAAATTTTGAAAGAAGATAAACAATATAATTTATATGTAAAGAAATGCATATAAAAGGAAGATAATACCTACATAAAATACATACATATGTAGGTAAAACCTTAGTTTCCGCTGAAATGCAATTTGACTCGTAGCCGCCTTGATATCCAGAGGAAGCGCATTCCAGAGATGTATAAAGAAGTATAAATTAAATGTGCAAGGAAGAATGAGTTAAATCAGAAGTATGCGGAGGACAGAGACATAACAAATCTTAAAATTTTTAATTCTGGTGCTAAGTATTTAATTGTATTATTAAATATTTAAAATAAACCTTTGTACAAATTTCGATAACAGTCTTAAGAGCAATTAAATAATAAATATTGTTTTAAAGTTGGTACTTATTTATTATCATAATATTGTTTAAAAGTTGGTTCATATTTATAATCTATCATGTAACCTTTAAGTTGATCAAAATGGGGAATGCTGTAAAAAGATGGTAGGAGAGTAGAGAGGTTGCTATAGCCAGTCTAGTCTCATACTTTCTCTGTCACTTTAAGGTGTAAAGTGACGACAGATATACACTTCAGTTCAGTTCAGTTCTTGTTTTGTATGGCTCCGTCGTCAAGAGGACAACGATTTTTCCAATTTCAAAGTTGGGAAAACAAGTGTTTACCGCGGAAAATAAAATTTAACCACAAAACTAAAAATTATAAAGGAAAAAAATAAAAAAAAAACCTTTGAACACCTTCCTTATAATAAATTAAGTAAAAGAATTCTATTAAATAAGGACTAAAATAAATTTTAAACTATATCAAAAATTACAAGCAAATAGGTATTGTTAGCCAAAAGGAATTTAAGCACATCTGTTAAAGTTGTCATCCAAATTACAAGGTAGGGATGGGGAAATCATAAACAAGATTTATTTATAGCGATTTATAGATACAAAATAATTATATGGTTATATTTTTAACTTGTTACATTATGTTACTGTGGCAGTGATCTCATAAGATTTTCTTTATCACGTTCTTCGGGTGACGGTGGGGGATTGTACTCGAAAAATTTCGCTATAAAGTACCTGTAAAATATTTTTGATTATTATTATTTGTAAATGCCATAGTAGGTACCTATCTAGTATGTAGGTAGTCTTGAGAATAGATTATTTTCTAAAAAAAATGTATCGTAATGATGTTATTCCGCGACATCTTATTCTTTGGAACTAGCTTTTGCCCCCGAAATTTGTCCGCGTAGAAGTCGTAAATGGTTTTTGACATTCCAATTTTAAAGAGCTTTGCACCAAGCTTTGAATACAAAGTTTTTTGAATAAAATCGTATTGAGGTTTCAAACATGTGTCAAAATAAAATTTAATTAAAAAAAATCAAAAGCACTAACTAAGGAGTATCGATATCAATTTCGACGCAAATCACCCTCAAAATAAATTCTATCGCTTTTTAACCTCGTTAGGCGATGAGTTTCAAAAAAATATGAAACACAGCTTTCACAATCCTGTTAATGAATGTTTATGCAATATTTTAAGTATTTTGGACCAAAAAATCACGTTGTCCCAAACAAACTTTGCACACGTTTTTCACCCCCATAGGAGCAGAATTTCGAAAAATCCTTTCGTTTCGGATGCTTACAGCATACAAAGAACACACCCTCCAAGTTTCAGTTCTCTACGACCAGCGGTTTAGGTTGTGCGTCGATGCGTCAGTCATTCAGGACAAAGCATTTAATTGATGTAAAGATTGTTAATGTTGTATCTTCTTTCATTCTTCCCTGATTTAACGCTGACCTAAGAGTTGAGCCAGTCTGTCCCACGCCTATTTAAGGCCTAATGTAGGTAAATCACACCTTATACTAAAAGAAAAACTGGCAAATTAACTTTTAGAGGATTGAATGGCATACCAGACTAGTATCTCAACGGTAATAAGCAAGGCAGCAGCAGCGGTTTGAGCGGCGACTCTTGCCGGCTCAGCGGACCCACGCAGTGCGGCAGCTAGCATCGCGTCGCTGGTGTCTGACGCTACCTCCAGTGCGGCCACCAGTAGCGCCGGTGCGGCCAGCCAGCGAGCGCCACGACGCCACCACGACTGCTGCGAGACAACATATCTAACTAGCTAAACCTGCCCCCCTAAACAAGTGAGATTACTACAATCTTTAACGCTAATTGAATAGCTCAAATTACATATGAAAGTGACGAGTCTAAGTCATGTGACTTATCGAAAAGAAATATAATTTCCATACAATTGCCCCACTGCGCAGGTAAAATATGTGAAGGGCCAAGTCAATATGATAGCATGCCAGTAACTTTTAAATCGACATCTCCTCACTTGGTTTAGACTAATGTCCTTTCTGAACCAAGGGGACAGCTCCTAGGCTTAGAAAGCACCTTAGTCTTGCTGAAAAAAAGCTCTTTTTTAATACATGCGGAAAATTTTCTAATGATAGAGTTATTTGTAATTTTTTGGAGTTCATAAATTACCGCTGGATATCGTTAATTACCTTAGACATGACAGCAACTAGTAAAAGCAGTGAAGTTATTGCGGTGACAAACGCGCTGAGCTTTCCATAACCCATCACGAGGCGAATAGTCGGCTTTGTAATTCTGTAACGTTAACTGGTGATAAAAATGTATGTAGGTACCTAAAATATAAGAATTTCTTACAGCAAGACATGGAATTGATCGTATTGAGTAGGAGTTACTTTTTTATTGGGCAAAGGACAGTTGATACTTTCTCAGGAGCGGTAATAGCCTCATTGGACAGAAATCTGATGCACCCAGTTTGGAAAAAACAGTATAAACTTAGCGATATTACCATAATTTTACTCATTATTATTAATTTGGCGTTTCTTAGGTTGAGCTTATAGCCCTATAGTTACATTGACATGCTCTTGTTTAAAGCAATTTGATTAGAACGCCTTATAAATATATTATATAGGTAAATTACCGCACCGCCATGAGATTGCTTGGATGCTATATATTTTTACTAAGGAGTGGTAGTGCATGTTTTGCGTCACAAAAACGTTAGTGTTATTCCTCAATTGTCCAGCAGTGAACCGATATAGGCAAAGTACATTATTTTTATTTATTTATTTTCTGAAGCATTTTTCTCAGTATAGATATTTTTAGTACGGCTGCGGAAAACCTCAAACGACGGAAATATAACAATCTAGTTGGAAGTTATATATTCAAACCCTTTAGGGTTCAGACCCTTGGTCTGTTGGGTCCGAGTGCGCACATGCTTTTTAAAGATCTAGCCAAACGCCTCGTTGACACTTTGCGCGAGCCAAGGGCTTGCTTTTACCTTGGACAGAGGATAAGCATTGCAATACAATGTGGCAATGCCACCAGCCTTTTGGGAACACTCCCAGTGGACAGCGATGTGGACAAATGTTTTGATGCCATATTTTAGGTTTATGTTTAATTAGATTAGTTTATTTTATTATTCCTTTTGTGAATGTATATATAGTTAAGTTTATTTAAAATGAATAATTTACGACAGTAAAATAACTTATTATGCCGTCAAGTACGGCATTATTGACATGTTCATACATAAATGGGCTATAAAGAGAAATAATTGACTAACCGCCTTGCGAAGCTGACGTTGTTGAGCTTCTGTGCAACATCGTCGTCGTCCAACTCAAGTTCTACTGGTTGCGACGCGAAGGCACATGCGGACATGGACACTCCAAGAAGCGCCACCAGCAACGCTCGCAACTTTATTTTTAGACCGTCCGTATTCTCACTGGTGACATGGTTTAACTGCAACCAAATTACCTAATTTAAGAAGCACGTAGGTATCAGTGTATTAAACATTCTGTTATGCAACCATCCTCCTCCGCAGATAGCAGTTGCATGTCTTCCCCGACTAGCTTCCTTATTGCTACTAATGCCTGATTCCTATATCCAAAACGATTAGTTTTGCTAACGGACGGTAGAATTTTCTAAGCAAAACAAAGAAAATTCTAACAAAAATGAATAGTTTTTTTAATATAGGAACTGGCCATAAGTTACCGTAGCTATGAACCTACATAAAAACAAGTACCGTCTGTCGAAAAAGTGTGAACATGAACAGAGTGAACGCTAGTCAATAAATTACTTTGTATTAGATCAAGTCGTCCCATGTAAAACTCCTCCTGGTCTTGTCCGGGGAAAGTGCAAGCCCAACCTAAAACTGCTGACTTGAATGCTGTAATGAACTGGATGATAGCCTGCTTAATAATGTACGATTATTATTTTACGAGTATGTTTTACACTTGTGCGAAAGCCTATTGGCACCATGACTAGTGACCAAATACGATTTAAATCTACAACATAAATCGTACTGGCTTATACTTACAGTATTCGCGTGATTCTCATGTTTGAGCCGAAGCTGAGTCAACAAAGTATTACTCTCCGTTTCCATGTTTGTTCCTAACCACTATAGACCATCATGTTAGCGGTCGCTGAAAACTACAACAAGATACATTCCATGAGTAACCACACGAATTTTCACGTAAAATATTGAATATTACATAATGTAGCGCATTTAAAGTTATGAATGGGGAATGACAGCCGGCTGGCGTACGTTTAATGATTATTGTCATTGTCAGTGTCAAGCAAAATTACTTTTAAAACCAGTACTTGTAATAAATGATTATAATAAGATACAAACTTATTTGTAATAGTGAAGGTCGAGGTTGCTTTCACTTGTTATAGCTTTCTTAGCTAAGGCTACTTTGAGTCAAGTAGGTGACCGTGGTCATCATTTTGGTTAGCACTAAATTGACTAATGGAGCTTCTTGTTGAAGTCAGAATTATGTACTAAATGACAATCAGGCATTAGAATATTTATTTTAAGAAAAGAAAGGTACTTTAATATATAATATAAAATTTAATAAAGACCAAGTTACAATCATAAATCACAAATACAAAGGTACTGTCGGAACACACAAAACTCTTGAAGCCAGTTGAAGGTCATCAGCATGA
The DNA here is from genome assembly GCA_932294365.1 of Diachrysia chrysitis. Taxonomy (NCBI): domain Eukaryota; kingdom Metazoa; phylum Arthropoda; class Insecta; order Lepidoptera; family Noctuidae; genus Diachrysia; species Diachrysia chrysitis. The sequence continues at coordinate 7,260,625 of OW028650.1, read as the reverse complement.
TGGCGGGCACTTTGTGGGTTAGCTTCCTAGCCGCTTTCAAGTTCACTGGTGCCAACAGCAGAAGAGCGTTAAGTATCTTTACAGCAACGATAATTAACTGTCCTGACAGATGAGGCAGAAACAACGATGGATTTTCCTGTAAATTTATAGGTTTTTTTAGATCAGTCATGTCTGTTATCACTTTAATAGTTTTAGTTTTAAATACATGCTATTAAGGTACACTTAGGACGTAAATTATTTTGCCTAATAAATTGATAGATACTTAACAAACAAATTAGCTATGAAGACAGTTATAAGCATAAGTCGATGAATTTACCGACTATTATCGTCTGTTAAGTTAAAAACTTACAGTCAAGCATCCAACAATTAGACAGGCATATTGAACCAATCCCATGGAAGTAGCTATGATTTTCAAGTCATGGAGGAGCATAAAGTTAATTTCTCGAAGCTCTCTTGGCGTCGTTTCTGGATATGGCTCCCCTAAATGCTTCCTCAAATGGTTAGCGCTTATGCACTGAAAATAGCATTAATATATATTAATTACGCTGCTATGGATAGAAAATTAGCTTAATGTATTGCATCAGTCCTTGGCATCTACAGTGAAGAAAAAAACACTCTGGTGGTTGTTACCGGCGGAAGACTTGCATGCGTATTCGCCATCCCTATCGTGAAAAAGTTCTAAAATGATTTTATCAACGGGAATAACAATGTTTCTTAAAACCCAATTAAAGTAAGTGCCCAGCAGTGGGACATTTATAGGTTGGTATTATTATTATTATTGTGATATTAGATATACTTATTTTATAAGAGAGGTCAGAGCCCAAGGACCAAAGAAGTTTAATATACCTAGTTAGATCGTAGTTATTGCTCAAAGATCGTACCATTCATTTATGATTCATTCCTTAAAAATTAAGGAAAGTGAAGTGTTATCGGGACACAGACATAAAAAATAAAAAAAATAACTTACGAAACCAAGTACTCCATACAAACAAGTGTAGAATACGCTCAGAGAAAATGTTGGATGATGGCAAAACATTCGTGTTCGACCAAGATACGGCTTCAGTAAAGGAGCTAACACCATGTTAAATGGTAATTTCATCTTTGAAATCTGTAATCTAACATTGGATTGATTTGAATTAATAGCATCATGAAATATAATTTGTAACAATGATATTTGAACTGTCAAGTTCCATATATATATAAAAGTACTCTGTGCTGTCAAGTTTCTAATTATATATTATTGCCATAATAATTATCCTGTCATGTCGAAATATCATCAAAGTTTACTTAATGTACATATCCGCTTACAGGCTTTTCGTCTCGCAAGAAAATGGTACGAGCTGGTAAAATCCTCAGCTTATTTACTATTTTGAAACAATTTCTTGATATATTTTTCAGCAGTTTTGTGATGTGACCACTTTTCAGTATATAAAAACTGTAGGTATATATATTATACCTAACTGTCCTGCTGAGCCAGGTTATGTATCTATGAACTCAGCCATGCCAAGCCCGTAGCTGTATACTAAGATTTGTGCTGTATCAACAGAATACTATAATATCAAAGAGTAATATAATATAGGCGTGGGGTAGTAGTAGGTAAAGTACTATATCCTGTAGCAAGCCTATAGCCATGCACCTGATCTTGTTTTTTTAGCAGAGAAATTTATGTGACCATTTATTATTTTAAAAAACTAGCTAACCGGAACTTCGTACCGCCTAACAGTCGATTCTTTATTTTTTTTTTTTTTTCTCTCGGTAAGAACCATCCTCGAACTTCAAGGAATATTCTAAAAATAGAATTACCAAAATCGGTTCAGCTGCGCTCGATTTGCGCTTAGCAACACATTCAGCTATTCATTTTTATATTATAGATTATGCAGATACCAAGCTTCGTGCAGTATCTATGTTATATGTATTAGGCTGGGTACTGTGTCGGTGTGCACATGGCTTAATTTCTTGCTTAGTTCATAGATACTCAATAAGAAACTAAGTCATGTGCTGTAGCTCAATCTAAAACCTTTAAGCCGACCGTCCACAGGTAGCTAGACTAATTTAGTTTATTCTAGCTTGCATAGTTAAGCCAGTTTTTAACACATGTTAACATGTTAGCTTAGCTGGCACAGTATGAGTTGGAGGCACATATATGTATCACAAACTGACTCAACTGTGCGAGCTAAACTAACTTGGGGTGGGTTTTTTCAAACCGTCTGTTATCGTACGTCCATACGTCAAAGATAAGTCATTATGAAATTCCTCATACAAGCGGTTACATACATTGGTGGTGCACGGTCGGATTTACCCAAATTTCCTGTATCCTGAAATTATATAGGTAGAGATTTCGAGAGTCGAGATTGCACATATGTTTTAAACCCCGGCGCAAAAAGAGGGATGTGATAAAAAAAATCCGATTATGACGTGGTTTACAATCTGACATTATCAAGATGTTTTTTAGCTATAATTTACGAATATTTGTTCAGCATTTTGAAAGTTAGCAACAAATTTCTAATTGGGGGCTTCTTGTAATTCATAGATAATGTGAATCCAACCTCACACAACTTTACCTATCGGTTTCGAGGCTCTATTTGTTATATTCATATATCGTATATATTCCTACGTACTAGTAATCAAATCAGCCAAGCTCTTCAAATTAGTTTATCTTCTTATTAGTATAGATTCACAAAGCAGCGCAGCCGCAGCACTGTAGCCGCGCTGCCGCGGCTAATTTGAAGGCAAGATAATTAATTTGTAAAAGTGTTCCAAGCATCGGTACGATCGGGAAAAGAAGTTCCGGTCGTCAACACTGAAAGAACGGAACTTTTTGTATTCCTGATTGTCAACAGTATTGACGACAGGGTTACTGATAGGGAATGACCTGGAGCATTCACCTGTAGTATAAAGTTAGAATCTAGCGTTACGTCAGTGAGAAAAGAGAACCGAATTACAATGCGCAACCTGTATTGTTCTTTTTTTGTAATTAACCTACTTCAAAAAGGAGGAGGTTCTCAATTCGCTTAATATATTTTTTATATGTCGAATTAATGTCTTCGCTCAGCACAACGACCACTTTGTCTGAAAACTGAAAAAAATAATCGAATCTAATGTAACGTTACAGGCGAATGCTCCAAGTGATCGCTCACCTTAAATGCAATCATCAGACGAATAGAATATTCTACTTTAGTAAGTACTTGTACTTATTTATGGAATATTTTCATATACGTAATATATACGCACGGTTTGGGGACTATTGGTTCTTAATCCTTCGTAATGGATTATGGTAATGATTTAGACAAACTGCAAAGACAAATTATTTGTAAATAAGAACATTTAATACTAAAATTGTCTAAATGCAGTACATCTTTTCCACGCTAATTGAGTGAAACATTTGAAAATACAAGAAAGAAATAGAAGAATAAGTAACAAACATTTACGTAAACAAGAAATTAAAACTAAAGTAAATAAATATTGTTGCAGTAAGTATCTTCCTTGAACATTCCGGAACATTGCGTAAGGCGCGTGACTTGAATGGCGAATTTAGGCTGCATACGTTGACAACCGGCGGAGATTAAATGACATAAAAACGGATGCAATTTGGACGAAGCTGCCACAAACATACCTTCATAGTCAAGTGATAGAAGGTGAGTAGGGGTATTGGCGTATTTTGCGGGTTTTTCATAATTATTATCAGAAACTTGAAATAGATATGAAGGAGCCATGCCATCGGAAAATACTGAAAAATCATAAAACATAACCAATTGCTGTGTATCAGATTTATTCAAGGTTTCAGATTTATTTGATCCTTCAAATTTATTTATGCCATCGATGTTAGTAGAATTAGTTACTTCCAGTGCTTTGATAGGTTCATTAATATTCAGAGTGATCTTGTCTGTGATAACGTCGACGTTTGGTAATGTTTGGTACTCGTTCTTCTTCAAGTCAGTGTCGTTTGTAGAGTTTAAAATTTCCACATAAACTTTGGCAACATAATCAGATTTCTGATCGGTATCGTTTATTGGCGCCTGCACCTCTCGCTTATTTCTGTTCGAACGAATCAACGGTTCATTTATCGACGCACCTCGTTCGGTCGTCATTTGAAGGAAAGGACAAGATTTGGATAAAAATGTTTTCGTTCCATTAAAAATTTGATGAATGATTTCATAGAACATAGTAAATAGCTCATTTTCTTCCTCGCGGTCGATTTTATTCAGAGCATTTGTATAATCTTCAACGTTAATGCCATCATTGTGTTGTTTTAGTATTGCTGAAATCCTTCGATCAACTCGCAGGCGACTGTTATAATTATTATTAAATGTATTTAAATCCATACCCACCCCTCCGTTTTGCCACACTGAGAAAACTCTAGCATAAAACGGTAAGAAGGTTATTGGTATATTTCTCCACTTGTACTTCAAAGGTGTCATAGCCATGTATTTAGTAAGAGACATGATTGTTATGTTAACGTTTTGAAATTTCCTTTGAAATTCCGCAATCTCACGCTTACTGTTTTCATCGAGCCTTTGATAAGAAGTATAAAATGTAGCGGTCGGATAAATCAGGTGATTGATTAATCTCGTGTGCCTCGGTCCCCGAAACGCGGTTTGCAATGAATCGTCTATTAAAAATATTACATGGAAATGCAGGGACGGATACTGGGTCGCCATGCTCGAGAGATATTCAGAATAAATCATAAAAGGTGGATAGCTTCCTCGTTGAACTATGTGATGGTAGTAGACATCACTCGCTGGTTTAGAAGAGTTACATTTCATGATCAAAACCGGCTGTCTTCTATACGCTTCCATTCCTAGTGCATAAAATACTAGGAAGGATATTCCCAATAGGATCAAAGTCATCCAGCATGCTGAAATATATTCTGAAAATAAAATAAAATTGAGATTAATATCTACCATTATTCAACACTCAATCTGTACTTACCTAGTAAAAGTAAACATGCTTAACTTTACAATAGACACGTCCGCGGAAAATACAAGACTAGCAGTTTTTACCTAACGTTTTGAACAAGTAACCGCGTTATTAAGGCACGTTTTTGTAACGCCAAAAGTCAAAGCGTCATCTCAGCGGAAATCTGAAGGATGTGGTACAAACAACACTAATAATCTCATATTGTCACACTGCAGGGCAAAGGCTTCCCTCTCATTTCCATGCACTTCTGCCCTGTGCTAGGATAGTCCATAAAGAATTATAAGCGTTGGAAATATTCGCAAAAGAATTTTGAATGTGGCGTTTACCTGGCCAACGGACAAGCCAAGATTGTTTAGGAGAGCATGCTACGCCCCAGCCGGGAGTGACCAGGGTCGGCGACGGCTGAGTGTGGCCGCCGCCATCGCCGCCTCCTCCGTCCACCTTCAGCAATGGATATTGTTCGTCCTGTTTTGTTTGTGGAGCACGCTCCACCATAGTATCCTTCTGACAATCACATTTTAAAACTGAATTAGAATATGATTTTTTTACTGTGTGATTTAATGAAACCGTAGTACTAAATTAAACTAGATCGATTGACAGAATGACAGATAGTTCGCAAATATTTTTTATTTTGTGTTTCTTTTACCCCAAAATACTCTTTAAATATTCAAGATTAGATATATTTTGCTCTGTTTATTAATGTACAGAATGTAGTGTAGTAAGTATATTAATATGCAGAACTGTTAATAAATATAACGCCTTAAAAACTCTAGCCAACTGACAACCTCCTACTATTTCTTTCTTTATTAAATCAAAATTTCAATAAATTAATCCAAACTGCTACTTACCTTAACCTGTTCTACAAATTATTATTAATATAAGTCCTTTAATTTAAAACTCCGATTTATCAACGTATGTGAAAAATTGAAAACGAGAGAACGACATTTGCAACAAATTTTGTGGCTATTCCAATTTTGAAATAAACGTCTGTCAAGTTTACTTTTAATTTTGGTATTCGTTATCATTAACTTTAATAAATACTCCTCACATTAGGATTTGTACAACATAGAAATTGTGAGATGCATCGATGCAATGCAATGAGCATTTGCTATAATATCGAAAGCTGTTTCCATTTATTACTCAAACTTTTAGGAAACGTTAGAAAATTTCGGAAATAAAAGTGAAATGTATGAGTGAGGCGAAATGTGCTATGTGCAAAGCAAAATTGATATAGAAATCAGTATTATTCAGTGTAAGTTAAATTATTGCGAGTACTTAATATGTTTATAGAGTACCTAGCATTAAGTCCGGTCATAAAAATCCAGCAATGTAATATCACTAGATTACACGAGTTAAACTCGCCTATTGTACATAATGTTTTAAGTAAATTGTATTCTCTTTTGTGAAACGTGTACAATTAAAGAATTAAACGGTAGCTTAACTGAATTTACGAACAGTAAAATTTTACATTTTAATAGGATACCTATGTATTTATTTACCTGTATTTGACTACCAGCTGTCCCCCGCGACTTTGTTCGCATGTTTTAGTTTCAACGGTTTTTCATTTTTGCAACATTTTTCATTTATGCTCCACTCCTGTTGGTCGTAGCGTGATGTTATATAGCCTATAGCCTTCCTCAATAAACGGACTATCCAATACAAAAAGAATTTTTCAATTCGAACCAGTAGTTCCTGAGATTAGCGCGTTCAAACAAACAAACAAACAACCTCTCAGATTTATAATATTAGTATAGATTCCCCTAAAACAATTAGGATATAAAGTTTCATGTCGATAAAACAGTTTCTCCAAGTCATATTCATTATTGCTTCTTAATTGCTCTGGACATACTATATACTAGCATAGATACATTTTTTATGATGTGGTACTTAATATTAGCTTAACTCATTCGATCCCGAAAAATACGCGGGAGTGAACCGTTATCTAAATATAAATAAATAATTGTGGTATTATTGATCTTCGGTCCATCTAGTTTATTTTTTTATATTTTCGCCCTTGTAAATGTCGTCCATTCATTTCAGATCGAACAATAACACGAGATAATAAACAATAATTTCACAATTCACCGTCACATGTGCAAAGTCGACAAAATTCAGTAACAATCGCAACTGCAAGACGTTTGTACGTGAGACGAACGCGATGTTGAATCAACAAAATTATGGCGGAAAATGTAAACGTGCCGCGTTACACATTATATAGGATCTAACGAGTTTATTCTGTTAAATGTAATTCACTTTGAGTTAGGTCGCACGCTCACTATATTACTAAAACGTTTGTGATAATACGTACAAATTATAGAAATAAATGGTGATTTTAAGTATAATAACTAATTATATATCTGTGAATATACCGAAAACAGCAATAACAAAAGATATCGAAGAAAGAAATGACGGTAGGTGTTTACATTATATATAAGTATTTATCTTGATTAGATGTAGTGTGGTTATCAAAATTGAAAGTTGAAAGTTTATTTATAAGTAGTTTGTTAGACGATTCTTTAGAAAAGGTAGTGTTTAACTTGTAAAATACGTATTTATTGGTAGCCAAATAAATTCGTATTTTACTCTTGTCTTCGGCATAGTAACTATTTTCCGATTTTCCGTTTTTATTTGTTTGAAAAAGAGTATTTAATTTTTTCTCTAGGTACTTACCTACTTGTTTTGTATGTACACTTTCACTGTTTTATTTACATTTTTCATCAACCGATGGGTACAATGCCGCTTCATGCATAATATATTGGTACATACTTCCTGATATTATTACAATAATAAACTTACATAATAATACTAAGTAAATCGCTTATATGAAAGAGTATGTAAGGAACATCTAGTTATATCATTTCTAAAATAATGAGGATGCATCCTCATTGTTTTGATGTAGTATGTGCATTAAAATAAATAAAGTGCAATTATGTAATAAATCCATATTAACAAGTCTAAATATAAAATTATTGTAAAATAAGAACTAAAATAATGGATCTACATACTATCAGTAGAATCCGTTTATTATGACTCCGCCTATATTGACGAACCGCCTATTATGACGTAATTACACAAAGAAGTTTGGTTTTCATATAAAATTCTTTGTAAAAAAGATGGATATAATGACTTCGCTTACAGTGACATGTCGCTTATTATGACCTATTTTTAATAAATTAATCAGTTTAGAATGACCGATGTAAATATCGTACAGAACATTAATGCTAAGTAACAACTTAAAAGTAATGGGGAAAAGGAAGTAGTGAAGTAACCATTACTTGAAATAAAACTAGTATTAACGGATTCTATCGCGGTTTATTTTAGATTTTTGTTCCCGACCATTACTTACTGTACAATTATTATCACGAAATAATAAAAAAATAAAACTATACATACATACATTTATCCTACTTATTACGTGTAATTTTATATTTTAATTTAATATGCAATGTTTTTCTATTACAATATGTACTTATATTACAGTTATATTACAGTATTATATTATGTTACATAAAAAAGGTTGTTTTTTCACAAAACGCTTTGTATGACGTCCGCTTATTATGACGTGTTTGTCAATTCCCTTTGATGTCATTATAAACGGATTTCACTGTATTTTGTATCAAGGGAAAAAAGTGGGAAAAAAGTTTAGTCACGTAAGGTTTCACAAATATTGCAATTTCATGTACAAAAAATATTCAGGTTAAAAAAAAAAAGTTCACACTATTTATGGCCAGCGGGGATTGAACCCACAGCACGTCAATGGCAGTCGGCTTGGCCCTATAGTACCTAGTCATCCAGCTTATTCTATATTTTATGATTGGGTACTTATATTTCACAGAAATCGAATATTTTTCTTAACACATGACTTTCTTTACATACCACCCGCTGTGATATTTTTAGAAATTTGACGGGCCTGTTGGTCTAGTGGTTAGTGAACCTGACTGCTGAACCGGAGGAAGTGGGTTCGATTTCCACGCAGGACAAAATCTTTGTGTGATGAGCACGATCGTTTATTCTGTGTCTGGGTGTAATTTATCTATAGTATGTATTTATTTAGAAATATATAAGTAAGTTTATCAGTTGTCTGGTTACCATAATACAGGCTCTGCCTATGGGATCAGATGGCCGTGTGTGAGTTGTACCAAGATATTATTATTATAAGAAGTAAATACATAAATATATTACATTAATTTGGACTCCATGGACAAAAAACAATCTATTTAAATAACACTTTTCATTCCATTTTCACATCTTTTAATTATGTAGAGGATGAACAGTTTCACAATAGCAAAGCATATAAAAATTCATATGAAAATTGAAAGTAACTCTACTTCATTTGATATTTTTGCCCTTAAACCTGCACACTGACCTTTCAATTGCATTGCTTGTCATAAAGCGTAGCAAGAACAATATGTTTACCAGCTGCGTGTACATAATAGGTAATAAAATAATAAAATGTATTTATGAGAGTACAATGATAAGTGAACGTAACATTTGTTCAAAGAAAAAATAATTTATTGTTTTTAAATATAACAAAGCCCCTTCAAATAAATAAGTAACGAGCGTGAATTTTTTTTAAAATGCTTTGAAAAATACTGAGTAATATAATATATTATTTCACGCTTATTTGCCGATATTTATCACAAATATAAATCAAAAATATCAAAGGTATTTATGAATATGGTACAATAAGATCTTAAGACTATTTAAAACTAAGACGAGTCGTCAGACACTGAACTTATTGCTTATGTTACAGTTTCGCGTATCTCAGATGCATTTCTTTTAAACAGATCTCTTGTTTAAAAATTAATGATTTATGAAGTAGTAAGCTCATCTGACACTGTTAGAAACAATAATCTTTATAAATGAAAATATTATGAATAAAATTTATATTACATTTTATACAGATAATATAAATCTTGTCGAACGTAGGTGTAAGTAACAAATAGATATAAAACTATTTCCTAACCTGTTAAATTCATCCTCTTTCGTAAATTAAATAAACAAGAGCCATAAAATTCCAAGTGATAAAATTAACAGCACATGACATAAGCGGATATATCGATTATAATTTTATTAATATTTTAATTTTCGACGTGTTCAAACAAAACTATACTTCGGTTTTGTATTGAAACAGTACGATTTATATTTTGTTTTTGTTAATAGTAGAACCAATGGCAAGTGATGAGTGAATACTACAAAGAACAGCATCCGTTACTATGTGAGGAGGTTTCTGAGGAGGAGCAGTACAGCCCTCGGTACCACCGCAGGCTCCGTCCCATGAACTATAGAGGACGAGCCAGGAACAACTTGAAAGGCGCAGCTTCCATTATAACCCGGTGGCCAGGTAATGTCTTGTCAACAGCATGTTTATTATTATCTTTCCAACTCTTATATCAAATCATATAAACTGTTAAGTATCAATTTTGTGTGTTATTATGGCAAGAATTGAATAGCATTGTTTTTGTATTTTTTTTATTACTTAAATTACTACCTATCTGTGTTATTTTGTGCATGACGATTTGTCTTACAAACCTAATTCATTGCGGTATTTTTTATTGTGTGTCAAATAATATAATGTTATGTTAAAATATATAAAATTTATACATACTTTTATAACACAACGTTTAATATATTTTCTTCTCTTTTCAGATCATTGGTCTTCTTTTCTAGTTTATTGGTGGATAGGACTCGGAATGATAAGTCTTACCACGTTTATTGTATATAACAGCCTGTTTGCCTTCTCGATGTTACCATCGGCTAACTTAAAACCAACAGGCAGTATTATATCAGATGCAAAAGATAAAACATTACAAAAAACTTCATCGCTACCAGACGTGTATATGCACATCTTCACTAGAGAAAAGGAAGAAGTTGATTTCAGCCAATATTTACCATACATCGAAATAATATCAAACAAATACGCCAATTTTAAATATCATGTTATTGTAGTAGTTAACGATACAAATCTGGATTGGTTGAGTTCTGAAGAAAATAATGAAATAGCTTTCAATTCACTTTGGTCAAAAGACCATAAAAAAGTAGTAACTACGAAGTCAAACATTATTGTGGAATATATAACTCTTTCAGCATACCTGGATAATTCCCCATTAAGAAAGTATTGGAAGACATTACCACATCAACTGATAGAGTTCTTAACACGAGCCATTTCCATATGGGATAAAGGAGGGATAGCTTTTAACCCAAATATTTTGGCTCCTAAACCTCAACATACTCTTTATACCGAAAAGTTACATAAATTGCTTAGCAAATATGCAAATAGGAATAAGGTTCTTAATGATTACAAAATAATAAACAAAATAAATAGAACGACTAAAAAAGAGAAGAAATTGAATAACATTCAAGACATTATAAATGCTTTGGAGAACGAAGATAATCCAGTTAATGTTCTTTCACAGCAAACTCTTTCGGAAGCTGAAAACATCAAATCGCCAGTTATTACTAGAAATGAGCGCCATCTGTTTACTGCAACAGAAACTTTAACCAAAAATAATACTGAAAAAAATACAGAGCCGCTCAATCACTTGCAGCAAAATTCACATATTAATGCCTACCCAAGCGAAGATCCAAGATATTATACGATTCAAAATAGCAATACTGAATCAACAAGAGCTTTAGATGATAGTCGTAATACAACTAAGTTGAGTCTGTTACCGTTGTTCTTAGAATTCTTATTTCATAATAAACTCAGTGTGAAACCAATTCCAACCGAAACACCTGTAGTTAATAGAACGCGCAGAAATGTTATAGAAATACCTAAAGCAGAAGATACTATTGGTTCCTTATCGACACACCCTTTAGATAAACCGGCAAAAAAAATTGTCGATAACTACAACCCAGTTATTATTTCAGCAGCAGGCATTTATAATAAATCTGACTATAACAAAGCTATTACAGAAAAGCCCAGTAAAGAGATTGATGAAAGTTTGGAGAAAAATCGACTGACTATAGATTTGAAAGGGAATATTATCGCAACTAATACAGCTTGCCATGCGTTCTTAGGTACAGTATTTAGTAATGCAGTTCACCACAGTCAAGAGGAAAGTGTCACAGATTTTATAATTGCTGAGCTGACAATTTTTTGTAAAGGACTTTTATCCTCGTGTACGGGTATTGACTTGATTTTACTATAATCTTTAATTATTTGTATTTTAGGAAAGTGTATTAAAATATTTATTTATATTTTTTTTTTATTTTGTCTACCAAAGCTTAATATTTATGTCAAATGTGTACTTGAGTAGTCTGTGTGTAGTTTCAGTCTGTACCTAGTCTATCAAAGATTTATGAATTTATGTCGTTTTAATAAACGACGTAAATGAAAAAGGTCTATTTTATCTAAAAAAGAAACAAAATGATTTGCAAATAATTTATTTCGTTACTTATTTAATAACTTACATCAACTTAATAACTAATGGTCGTGATCAAAATATTGTTTTTAACTTTTACAACATTTTGTTCACAAGTCTTCATTTTACCTAGTATCATGGCAGCAAGCGGTGTTTGTAGAAAAATATTTGCAGACTAGATATTTGTAAATTTAAATGTTTTTTTTTTTTTTTTATATGATATCAGTGATCCTCATATTCATGAACATTATTTCATTAATCAATCTATCAACTTCATTTACATGCATATACTCCAAATGTCTATGAGAATTATACACGACATGAGAGGACACGTTTACAAATAAAATTATTTCGATTTGGTATACTTTACTGACTAACATTATTTTTGATTCAGAAAGATTACTCGTATCTCAAAATTTAAAGAAAAACGCAACGTGTTTTGATTGAAAATATAAATATACAAAAAACGATAAAAATCCATAACCAATCTCTCAAGACGCGAAATTTGTATTTTATTTAAGTATGCTCTTGCCATTCTTTTTTTCCATTGATACTTGGCAGATGCTTTGAGGCGGAACATAAACTACAAATATTTTTATGATTTTTTTCTTACAATTAAGGATTGTTTATACTTAATTTATTTTTGTGTGTTTTCTTATAGCACCGATGCTACAGTACATTATCACAAAAAAAATCCAAAGCTTAAATTTATATCACTAGTAATTTCACCATCTCCTACGATCGGGCCACGTTTCTTCTTTCCACTGGTATCTCCCATCTTCCTGTCCAGTCATTCTGTGAGCGTTTACAATCCTTAACTCTGTTGACTGGTTCACATCGTTTACTTATCGACCAATATACGTAGCCACTTGGACACTGATATACAAGACCTCTTAATTTCTTATTTTTGTCGGTTTTACATTTGAGGAACGCTGGTGAGCATTCACTGTCTTTTTCAAACGAAAAGTAACCGGCGCTTGTACAGGCATGACTATCTTTAGTTACCACGATCTGAAAAAAAAACGTTTCAGGTTATTACGATGCGATATAAAATAATAACCATGTTTTGTATGTATTAAAATTTAATAAGTATACTTACAGGCTCCTTGTAGTCCATATCGAATCTTTTAAATCTGCGTTTTTGTGCTATTTGTCCATCACACTTCTTGTCTGCCTTCTTTTCTTCATTGCACCGTGTTTGACTCTCATCGTAAATAGTATTGTTAGGGCAAGTGAAGACGGCAATTTTCACATTATGCGTGTCATCTTCTTCATCACATTGGTAGAACATATTACAGTATTTAGGGTGTCTTCTAAATGACGTTGGGCATACAAATAAGTTTTGATCGGCATCGGTCTCTGGACATTTACTGTCCGATTCACCCGTGTTACTTTCTGTTGTTGAGTTATCTTGTGACTGCTCAGTGGTTGACTGTTCAGTAGTCGACTCATTGGTGGTTGTACCTTCACTGGTTGTTGATTCTTCGGTGGTGCTTTGTTCAGTTTGTTCTGTTGTAGTTGATTGTTGAGTTGTTGATTGTTCGGTAGTGGGCTCAGCCGTCGTTGAATCACTAGTTGTTGATTGTTGTGTGGTAGATTGTTCCGTAGTTGGCTCTTGACTTGTTTGTTCAGAAGTAGTTGATTCTTGAGTTGTTTGTTCAGAAGTGGTTGATTCTTGAGTTGTGTGTTCAGAAGTCGTAGATTCTTGAGTAGTTGTTTGTTCCGTAGTTGTCTGTTCACTTGTGGTCGATTGTTGAGTTGTTGTTTGTTCAGATGTTGTAGACTGTTGTGTCGTTGCCTGTTCTGAGGTGGTTGACTGTTCAGTAGTCTGGTCTGATGTGGTTGATTGTTGTGTTGTCGTTTGTTCGGAAGTGGTTGACTGCTGTGTTGTTGTTTGTTCAGAGGCGGTAGTCTGCTGTGTTGTTTGTTCAGAAGTGGTAGACTGCTGTGTGGTTTGGTCAGAAGTGGTAGATTGCTGTGTTGTTTGTTCAGAGGTAGTAGACTGTTGTGTTGTGGTTTTCTCAGAAGTTGTTGACTGCTGTGTCGTTGTTTGTTCAGATGTAGAAGGTTGTTGCGTTGTCTGTTCTGAAGTAGTGGATGTTTCTGTAGTTGTTTGCTCAGATGTGCTAGACTGTTGAGACGTTGTTGGCTGAGATGTGGTTGACTGTTCAGTTGTTGATGGTTCAGAAGTGGTCGACTGTGTAGTTTGTGCGGTGCTTGCTTCAGTTGTGGAAGACTTTTCAGTAGAAGTACTTTCCTTTTGTGTCGTAGTAGTCTGTTCAGTTGCCGGAGATTGACTTTCACTTTGTGATTGTGAACCACTGCAATCACGTGGTGGATATACTGACTCTTCATGATTACAGGTTTCAACAGCTGGATCCCAAATTGTACCTTCACCACAATCAAAGTGATAAACTGAAAATCGTTTTCCGTCACCATCCCAATCTACACACCTGTAAAATTTCTTGCAATCGTTAGGATTTGCGAAATAGCCTGCTTTAGTACAAGTAATATTTTGATTTCCAGGCTTCTTTGTTCCCTCTTCCTGAGAACAATTTGCTGAACTTTGAGTGCTTGAAGTGCTTTGGGTACTCGAAGTAGTTTGGGTACTTTCCGTTGTCGTTGTAGCTTCAGATGACCCACCTGATGCAGAACTTGACGCAGAAGTCGATGTCATACTTCCATCCTGTTGTTTACAAGACGGATTTACAACATCTTGAGGATGATTACAAGTTGTTATGTCCTGATCCCATATGGTCCCTTCACCACAGCTATATTCGTATTTAGTGTACCCTCCTTTCCCATTGTCAACGCATCTATAAAACTTTTTGCAATCCTGTTTATCCCCAAAGTAACCTTCACTATCACAAGTGTTTTTATTTTCATTATTAGAGCTGTGACTAGATTCAGTAGTAGTAGTTTTCGTTGTACTTGTAGATTCTGTTGTTGGATCATTAATTTCTTCATGCATCACAGGCTGTGAACTTGCTCCTTGGCAAGCTTTTACTTGTTCAATATGATTACAAGTTTGAATCTCTGAATCCCATGCTGTACCATCACCACATGTAAAGTCATACTTTGTATAACCACCTTGACCATTATCTACACATCTATAAAACTGTCTACAATCATTTTTATTTGCATAAAAACCTTCAGACGTACATTCATCACTTCCTGACTGGGATGGCTTATTGGAACTGCCGGTATTATATTCATCCTCCTGTTTGCCAGTTGTCTGAGGTTTTGTTGAAGTTGCATCTAGGTCATGTTTTTCTGTTGTTTGTTGATGTTCGTTTGACGTTACAGGTTTATTTGTTGATTGAGACATACAAGTTGAGTCACCGGTATCATGATCGCAAGCCAATATATCTTGCACCCAAATTGTACCTTCTCCACAAGTAAACTCAAACCTTGTATAACCTCCTTTGTCGTTGCTTACGCAACGGATAAATTTCTTGCAGTCACTAGGATGAGCAAAGAATCCTTCAGACTCACAATTGAAACTAGTACTAGACGATGAACTAGAAGCAGATGATGTTTCAGTCTTTTCGGTTGAATATTGAGTCTCCGTAGAAGGAGAAACAGAAAAATCATTTCCTGCTTCTGAGTGACTTTCAGTTGTTTGAGTACCGGACACGGGACGGTTCGAGCAATTCTTATTGTTTGTTTCATGATCACATGCTTGAATATCTTGGTTCCAAACAGTACCATCCCCACAAGTAAAATCATATTTAGTATAGCTACCTTTATCGTTATCTACACATCTATAAAACTTTTTACAATCACTCTGGTCGCCATAAAACCCTTCAGACGTACATATACCTGATGAAACAGGTGGCTTTTGAGTTGAATAGTCATTATTTCCAGCCGTCGATGAACTCGATACAACTATTGCTTCTGTTTGCATTTCATCTTGCTCATAGGAGTTTTGTGTAGATGAACCGCCGACACTTCCACTACAATTTTTATTGGATGACGTGTGATCACACGCTAATATTTCCTGATTCCAGTAAGTACCATCACCGCATGTAAAGTCATATTTTGTAAATCCACCACGACCATTATCCACACATCTATAAAATTTCCTGCAATCGTTTTTGTCACCGTTAAAACCTTCGGTTAAACATATGCTGCTTTGATTATCTGGATAACTGCTAACCATTAAAGTTGTAGTCGTTTTTTCAGTAAACTGTGGATATCCTTGGTCTTCAGATTCAGAGGTACCTGCAACTTGCGTGGTGCTTTCGCTTGAAATATGTTGGGTATTGTTTCCAGTTTGTCCACAATCCTTTACTGCCCATGCATGATTACAAGCTTCAATACTTTGATCCCACAACGTACCTTCACCACAACTGAATTCGTATCGAATGTATCCATTTTTACCATCGTCAACGCATCGATAGAACTTTTTGCAATCATTCTTATCTCCAACGAAACCACTATTCAGACAGTTATTGTTATTGCTTGGTTCTTTTGAACCCTCGGTTGTAACATGAGTTGTCGTGGTTTGAGTGGAAGCATGTCCCATATCTTGATTTGAGGGGTAACCGTTATCAATTTCATCACTTATAGTATTGTGGTGTTGAGTTGAGGTTTCGTGTTCACTAGACGATTCAACACTACCACCACATTTTTCTACCGCCCAGGCGTGATTGCACGCTTCAATTTTCTGGTCCCATACTGTTCCTTCACCGCAAGAGAATTCATATTTAGTGTAAGATCCATTACCATTGTCCACGCATCTGTAGAACTTTTTACAGTCTTGTCTATCTCCCATAAAACCACTACGTGTGCAATCATCGCTTGCTATGTGCAGAGATCCTGACGTTGTAGATGTACTTGTTGTTGTACTAGGCGTAAGCGTAGGTGACACATTGTTTTGAATACTTTCAGTGGAACTGCTGCTACTTATGTCATGACTGGTGGTTGGTTTGGTTAGGGAAGTGGTTTCGTAGAGATTATTTATTGATCCAGTTCCTCCACAATTCTTTACAGCCCAGGCATGATTGCAAGCATCGATTTGAGAATCCCATACTGTTCCTTCACCACAAGAAAATTCGTAACGGGTAAAACCACCGTTGCCGTTGTCCACGCATCTATAGAATTTTTTGCAATCATTTGCATCTCCTATAAATCCAGAAGATCGACATTCAGTATTTGAAGTATGTCCTACACTAGGTGGTCCGGAAGTAGTTGTAGTCGTCGTAGTAAAAACATTGCTACCTGAGTCATAACCAGAATCATAATCATCGTTGTTTGAGGCTGGTGCTTCGGTAGATGGATGTATATGTACGGTACTTTGTGTTTGATCAATGTGAGCAGTAGTTTGTTTATCAGTCGTAGTTTCCACTTTATCTGGAGATGCAATACCGCATTTTTTTACAGCCCAGGCATGATTGCAAGCTTCCAATTCAGGATCCCAAACAGTTCCTTCACCACACTTAAATTCGTATTTTGTAAAAGCACCTTTACCATTTTCTACACATCTATAAAATACTTTACAGTCATTTGGATCACCAATAAAACCACTAGATAGGCATTCTCCTTTAAAAGATGGTGTTGTGGTTACATGAACCGCAGTTGTAGTAGGACCCGCAGTTGTAGTAGGACTAGCAGTTGTAGGCTTTGGTTTTGGCTGTCCATAACCAACGTCTTCGTTATCGTCTGTGGCTACAATAACTGAAGTCGTGTGGTAGTTTTCAGTTGAAATAGTTGTGTAATAATTTTGTGTTGTCTTGGGCGTACTCGTTGAAGAATGTGTAGTGCTGGTACTTCCAGTAGAACCTTTTCCTCCACATTCTTTTACTGCCCAAGCGTGATTACAAGCTTCAATGCTTTGATCCCATACAGTACCTTCTCCACATGAAAATTCAAACTTCATATAATTTCCTCTCCCATTATCAATGCACCTGTAGAATTTTTTGCAGTCATTAATATCTCCCATGAAACCTGATCTATTGCATTCGTTACTCTGCTGTGCATTAACTTGAGCAGCAGATGTTGAAGTTCCTCGTGTTGTTGATTCATGAATTTGTATTTGCGACTGACTAGATTGTTGGGAATGATCAATTTGTAATTGTGTTTGTACGCCTTTATCACTATAATCAATTTGTGTCTGTGATTGACTTATAGCTGATCCGTGGCTTATTTGAGTTTGATTTTGTTTAGCCCTTGTACTTTGTTTGGGGCTTGTTCTGTCACCATAATTAATTTGAGTTTGATTTTGAACAACTGATCCGTTACTTATTTGTGTTTGAGTTTGGGTTACTTTAGACCCATAACTTATTTGCAGTTGTTGTTGATTCGTTTTGTCTTTTAGACTCTGGTCAACTTCAGCGGCCTCAGTAGTAGGTCTAGTATCTTTATTTGGTAACTGATAACTCTGCTGACCACTTCTACCACATCTACTTCTTTTAACAGCCCAAGCATGGTTACAACTTTGAGTGTCATCGTCCCATATCGTTGATTCACTGCAAGAAAATTCATACCTCGTGTATGTTCCTCTTTGATTAGCTACACATCTATAAAACTTACGACAGTTCTCACTGTCTCCCATGAATCCATCTGATGTACAAATATTATCTTGTTTGCTTGTCTGAGGAATATTGGGTGGCACAATATTTTTGTGTACGTCGTTATATTGTTGATTTTGAGTTACGGTGATGGGAGGCAAATTGGACGTATTTATTGTATGGTCTATGTTAGTAACTCCTAGCGACGATTCCCATGGACTTAAACTGGTAAATATCGTAGAAAAATCTACTAAAGCACGATTTGTAGACGTACTTATTGTTACAGGTGAGCTCGTCGTTGTAAATATATGAGCAACAGTCGTTTTCTCTGTTTCGGGTATATTTGTATAATTTGGTTTGCTTGTGATTGGAGACGGTATCTCTTGACGAATGTCTTCGATTTCATTGTTGCTAATACGATCTTCTATCGGTGGTGGTAAAATGCCACCACATTCTGAGCGTTTTGTACTTTGAGGGTGGTTACAGACCTCGGTTTCAGGATCATATACAGTTCCCGGTCCACATTGAAACTGGAAAAAAAATGAAAGAATATATATTTATTATAAATATTACAACAACATTTTAATTTGATAAACAAATACTGTTTATGACCTTGAGGCTGATGAGGCAATTGGAATGCAATTCCCAAAGCCAGAGGACAGCATAGCAGTGTCCAAAATAGGTTTTGCTACCCACTGTTGGGCAAAGGAATATACCCAAACTTTCGACACCTCAAAAAAAACAACACTTAATTGACTTGGTAGACAACAGTGTCCCTCACCTTAAAAATTGTATATTTTCCGTTTCCTGACTTCATACAGCGATAGAACACAGCGCAGTTATGAGGATCGGCTTGAAACCCTTCGCCAACACACGACACGGGGTCAGGTCTCGTTCCCGAGTACAGTTTAACTATCCTTCCGGTAACTCGCGATTGTCGATGATCGTCTGATGTTTCTGTAATTGATATTAAATTACATTAAAATAGACGGATATTTTAAATACAAATAATGAAGGCTATAAACATTGATACGATCGATGTGATTTCCTTTACAACACATAGTCTAGGTACCATTTTCAGGCAATCTACCAAAAATCTGTTAAATATGAGCTGTAATTTAGCCTGACGACACTACCTGTACTTATAAACGTGTACGCATATATACGCATAAAAAAATAATTCTATTGTTTTGTCTAAAAAATCTTATTTTATATAGGTACATAAACATCACAGGCGCCGTCCTCCGACGCGCGACGTTGTCGCTTTGTTACTACAGCCGTCAGATGAGTGGAATTTCTAAATGGACTTTTCAGCACGTTACTCTAATTTTAAGCTATTTAACCTGTTTGAAAATTGTATTTCCGTATTTTGTGTTATTTATTTTTTTACCTTTTGGAATTGATACTGACCACGGATAGTAAACGTAGTGTAAAGGAAATCTCATCTTATTAACCCTGTATAATATAAAATATTCATTTTACATCCTCGTAAAGTCGGTATCGACGCCAAAAACAAAATGATATGAAGGACAAAAATGCAGTAATTTACGAATTAATTATTCAATACAAACCATTAGAATTGCTGCTTGTTGCGTCTACAATAAATAACACAAGAAGAAGTGAGTAGCTTTTATAATATCCTCCTAATAAAATACCCATTGTGCTCGTTTAGTAATATATTATAACTTGAAGAACATCTTGTTCGCCACCTGAAACAAAATAGAATACATTTGTCAATATGGAGACCTTGCGCAAATATATGATTTCTTTAAATTTCGATCAAGTACACACTTTGATACCAAGTAACGATACTTTGTAAAACAGGTACATACATTCATAGTTAAACGAAATCAATATTCGTAGCTCTATGAATGAATCATCGCACGATAAAACAAAATCATTTGCAATTTATTATATTAGTCACTTCACATTTGCAAAACATTTTTATCGTAGTGTATTTAAACGCCTAAGCAATGAGTTAATCAATTCAAAACTACAGAAGAAATCTATTTTATAAACGCGTTATGGTTTGTTTTTTAATTTTATGTGCTAGAATTAAGAGTTTATTTATTTTATTTCTCTAAATTATACCGTCGAGCAAGCATTATTTAAATTACATCTTCAGGGCTTACAATTATTTCTATAGTGCGCCATAAATAATTATTGTAGACGTTTATTCGCTGCGTTATTTGTGACTCGTGTTAAAGTTGAATTTCTTTAGTTTTTATTATTTGCGAGATCTATTTTACTAAACTATTTAGTCTACCTATATTTTATTTACTTTGATTCTGGCAAAGATTCTAATATGTTTCTTGTAACACAACCAAGTTCTAGAATTAGTATATTGCTTGGTCATCATAGCTTGGTCTCTGTTACGAGGAATAATAAAAGATGTAGAAAATATTATATGATCTTATAAATTAAAAATATATGATTTATAAAAATAAAATATATAATACAAGACCAGGTCCGAACTTACTATTTAATTAAACCTTGACAAAACCCTGTATAAATAAATTATTTATATAAATACAAAATTACATAACGATAAGCGACTTGCGTGATAGTGATAAAATCGACCAACATAATATTAGAGCATACCACTTGTTCATATTATTGTTTACAAGTGCCACTGTCATGCAACTACATGCAAGCATACATTTTCGATACTCAATACATACGTATAAAAGAAGAGTGATTGTCGACGACAGTGTTTAACTGCCGGCTTCCTTGATTAGAAAAAATATTATTCTTAGCTCTAAAGTAGCTTCCGTAAGCAAGTTCAATTTTTTTCAAATGTTAACGTATTTTTTTTAGACTCATTAGTATCTATACTAATATTATAAAGCTGAAGAGTTTGTTTGTTTGTTTGTTTGAACGCGCTAATCTCAGAAAATACTGGTCCGATTTGAAAAATTCATTCAGTGTTGGATAGCTCATTTATTGAGGAAGGCTATAGGCTATATAACATCACGCTACGACCAATAGGAGCGGAGCATAAATGAAAAATGTCGCAAAAATGAAAAACTGTTAAAACTTAAACACGCGGACGAAGTCGCGGGGAACAGCTAGTTATGGAATATGTAGTAAATTATTGTAAATTGGAATTTGACTATTATATCTACAATTATGATTACAATTAAAATAGTCTACTCACTAATATTTATTTATCCAGCTATAAACAGATATCTATTATATTATGTTCAAATTTTTAACATTAATTTTGTTATATTAATGTAATAACGCCTATATTATAAACTTTCGATACATGTAGGTACTCCAGAAAAACCTAACAAGTAAAATTTGATTTGTTGCTTAGTTTTAACTTGAAAACGCATCAAAGGGTGTACTCTTCTGGCTTCAAAATGTCTATAGGTACCTGTTACTTATCTCATATTATGGAATATCGCGAGTGGAAGAAAAGTATGTGGAAAGTGGTTCCAGCAAAACTTACCAATCTATTAATAAAAAAAAACAAACTGAACATTACTAACCGAGGAGATTTAAACTTAACCAAATTGATGGAAAATATTGAACTCGCAAAATACAATATTATTAGGTAACCAAGGTAGGGGTTTACTCAAAACAGTGGTCTACAAGACAAGTACATAATTTTTCTATTAAAGAGTTATATACCTAAGTACAATGTGGAATATAAATTATAAAGCATGCAAAACTAAAAGACTTAAGTACAGAAGCGTCTCAACATTATCAGTAAACATCCCAGTTGCTCACAGACTCCATTAGTGATTAATATATTTTCTCTATCGCCAAATGCAAAGTCTTTAAGTTAAACATCAAATTAATATCTCTTTTATCCAAGTACTTAAATGGTTTTTATCTTTTGAACCAATATAGTGCGGTCTGTGTATCTTGGAAAGTCTAAAAAGAGACATAAGATAACTTGAGCGAGATGCAAGAATACGTGGAGAGTGAATAAGATAGAGACGGCAATATATCGTAGCTTCTTTTTAGACTCGCCAAGTTACACTAAGTGATTTGTACACAAAACGCAACATTTTGCAACACTATCCATCAGTGTCCGGCGATAACCAGTTACTAGTTACGTAGTTATTGTATCTACCCTTAAAAAGAACAAAATATTGTAACCAGTTTAACGAAGCTCTTAACATTATTTATTAAAACGTTTAAAGTACACACTAATGCTTTTGACACAATCAGTGAACAGTAAGGGCTTTTTCAAAGAAGACGAGTATTAGATGAAAAATTTGCTAATGGTTTTGATCAAAATCAAAAATCAAAACTCATTTATTTAAATTAGGCTACAAAGTAGCACTTTTTAAACGTCAAAATAATAAAATAGACAGCACCCGATTTGCCCACCCTACACCGCTTCCTAAGTGCTCTAGCTGTGGAGAAGAAACGGCGCAACAAACTCCACAGCAGCACGCTGTCTTACTGTAATTACAATAATACAAAAGTAAAATTTTGGGACCGTGCCAAATAAACAAGCGTTTGAGGTCCATTGTGAAATTATAAGTAGGTATAATCTAGACAGACCCAAAGTCAGCAGATCGACCAGTCACCGCAAGCAGCACCCGTTCACGAGTATGACGCAAGGGTCAGCCATCACCTCCCTCGCCATATTAGAGGGAAGGAGGTGACCCGACCCAAGACGCCACCGCAGGCAATGACAACTAATGGAGCATGACGAATCTGCTGCAGGCATACAAAAAAAAAATAATAATAAAAACCTCAGACACTGATTTACTGCACTGTCTCTTAACAATATGGCATTAAAAATAGCTACATAATAAATTTTATCATTAATATAATTATACATTTTAATAAATGTAAATAAAAAAGAAGTAATAATTTACATAATATACATTAAACATACGCATAATCGTATTAAAAATAAAATAAAATAGAATCAATATACAAATTTAATGTTTTTTACACGAGCCTTATTGAGTGTAGATACATTAAATTCAGTTGGAAAAAGACGGAATATTTGAGGTCTCAATTCTCTTTAATTTTTAAAAATAATAATTTATAAATAATATTTGTGGACAACATCACATAC
Organism: Diachrysia chrysitis; assembly: GCA_932294365.1. Classification (NCBI taxonomy): domain Eukaryota; kingdom Metazoa; phylum Arthropoda; class Insecta; order Lepidoptera; family Noctuidae; genus Diachrysia; species Diachrysia chrysitis. Next base: position 7,236,785 of record OW028650.1, on the reverse strand, counting down.
ATTGCTCTGCACCCAAAGTAAATAGCTAAAGCAATTGTTTTATGGTACCGTAAACATACAGGACAATGTAGAAAGGTCGCTTTTTTACATTGAAGCGCCCAGGGACTGAATTCGGGATCTCAGAGCTGGCGACACCTTGTAAGCTGCTGTGCACGCCACTCGACCACGGAGGTCGTCAAATTTGACTTAACCGCTAGTGTTTAAGATTTAATAAATAAACTTCTTTACAAGACGATACGTAAGAATTCCTCAAGTCCGGCGCCACCTGAGCAGACTTGTGCAAATAAATTACGTTGTGGAGAAAAAACTGGTATTAATCAACATACAATTACTAGTCTACAAATGCATGCTGATAAAACAAAGCATGTTCCTTAAATAGCAAAAAAAAACTCAGATAGACTCAATTAAAAAGATAGTTATTTTTTTAAACAATTATTCGCTGTAGGTGGTACTACTACATAATCTACACCGACATCTTCCAGCAATGCATGTTATTAAGCAGTATTAAGATTCAGCTACTTTATACCTTAGTATATTTGCTAATACTTGTCAGTTTTTTGCTGAGTCCTTACATAAAAAGCGTAAAAGTAGCACGCTGGTATGTATTCATGTGCCAAGAATTCCCAACGATTCCCCAGGCATTTTTCTAAAGGTCATATGTGAATAACCAAGTGGTCTTCATAGGAATAAATTGATCGTAGTCAGATGGTTCGTTGCCACTAATAATTACAACTCCTGAGTTGTTAAAAATAAAGCAAAACGTTGCGACAGCAGGTTTCTTTTTATACCAGAGTTGTAGACTGTCATTACCAAGAGTGTATGACGTGTGTTATGCAAAACAAGTAAGCCTAGGTATTCGCGACGAAAAAATGTATTAATACATAATTGGATTGCTACAAGTAGGTACGTTAGTTAATGTATGGATTTATCGATAATAAAATGTAGTCTATTTGTGAGAAATAATAACATGTTCCTATCCTAACCGGGTAAGATAGCTATAAATATTTAATAAAACATATAAGTATTTACCCTATCTAGCAATTTCATGAAACTATAAATATATAATATGGTCAATAATATATATTTTTTTTAATTTACTTTTATGAAGTATTTATCCCACGTTAGGATTAAATACGGTATTTTTAACTTTGTGTTTTATTGTTACTAAGTATTGTATTAATCATAATAGACACTCAATTTATAAAATCATTAAAAGTAACATTAACATATTGAAAATACAGTAAACCGACTGACCTAATTAGAGTACGCGTAATAAATTATCTAAGTGCGCTTAGAAAGGTCCATTAAACTTTTACTCTCAATTAAAGAAGGTTGTATTATGGACCTTATGAACAACCGGTACCAATAGTTTATTATAGCTTGTATTGAAGGGCTATAAAACAGGTTCTTTGAAGATTCCCTTTCCAGCAGTTATGTCGGGACAGAACTGCATTCTTGTGGTCGGTTCTCGATTGAGTCCCGATATTAAAGTCTAGAAATAAATTGGCGAGCCTAGTGTAAACTGCAAACGCTTATAAAGTAAGTATTTTATTGTAGGTATGATACACTGAAAGCAAATGATGTCATTTTTTTATAGTTATTATTATAAAAATATACCGAACAGTTTCATTACCATTCGATTATCCAATTAAAAGTGTTTTTTTTTTTTATAAAATAAATGCGTCATCAATTACAATAAATGCTTCTCATAAATACATACATATATAAGTAATATTTTTTTATACTTATATTTAATAATTATACATTATTCACTCATTAGTTGTAACTTAGTTGCAACGACATATTTACGTATCGTACGCGTTGAAATCGGAATAAAAACGGGCATTATTTTAAATTGCTTGAATAACATCACAATTTAAAACGAACGTATAAAATATTGTAAAATGTAAAAGATTAGGACTGTAATCACAGCCCAACAAATTTCTTGGATTGTACCTCTACAAAATACAAATTGGTTCGCTAACATCTGTCTACGTTAGACGTTCGTGGGATACTAGATTAGCTTCAAAACCTTTGTGGCCGAACAACTTGCGGTAAACAAGACGTAAGGGTGCATGCTTTGCTGGTTTTCTTTATTATTTCCTTAATATCAATTTTATGGTGTCTAGATACATAGATGAGTCATTCTTTATAGATACATCAAGAAACAAAACAATGGCGTGTCGAATCCAATTAATAACAATGTAGCTTATCTAATTAAAGGTCACGGGGATGATTGTGTAATCTAATTAGTTGCTACTTAGTTACTGACTAGGATGTGCCTAGATTGTTTAAAAGGCTATATTAATACTCGATTTAGGTACGAATTATATCAAGATTTATTTTTGTGGTAACCTTATCGTAGAGTATCTTTTGATTCCGTTTAAGTGGAAGTCAACTGTCTAGATATATTTTTGGAGTTTCAGCTTTCCCCGTACCGAATTTCATAAAAAATGGTTTAGTGATTTAGCCGTGAAACACAAACAAAGTAAATAATTACTTTCGCTTACAACCTTCATTGTATTGAATTACATCATATTTTTTTTAGGCTGGTATACAAAATTTACTCTTGTATTCCAGCTCTACATCGAGTATGTTTACGGAAAAAGACTAAAATTAGGGTTTAAATTCTTCTCCAAAGAATCGAAATACCTGATCTAGGGAGGTCATGTTCTTTATATAATAACTAGCTGTCCCCCGCGACTTTGTTCGCGTGTATTATATATATATTTAGTTTCAACGGTTTTTCATTTTTGCAACATTTTTCATTTATGCTCCGCTCCTATTGGTTGTATCGTGATGTTATATAGCCTATAGCCTTCCTCAATAAACGGACTATCCAATACAAAAAGAATTTTTCAATTCGAACCAGTAGTTCCTGAGATTAGCGCGTTCAAACAAACAAACAAACTCTTCAGCTTTATAATATTATAGTATAGATACCACAACAATACAAATAACAGATATAAATATTCAGCAATTATTAAACAAGTCGGTTATATCGTAATACATAAATTCTGCCTCGGCTACAACTCGCTACTAGTTCACGGCCAAGGTTACGCTGAGTACACACTTGTGCCGTTTATTCACCGATGCAGCTATTATGCCCGGTTGAATTGTAGTCAATGATATTGCGATTTTAATACACGAACTAGACAGCAGCTTTGAAGTAGAAATTAAATTAACTGTGGTCGGCAGTTATAGGTACCTGTATCTTTTTGGCCCCTAATGTTGATAGCGTCTTTGCACACATTCTGTACTTCGTTTTTCGCTACGCTATCTATTTCGAATATGTTCCAAGAAATAAAATATGATTGAGGATTTTAAACAATAATTTTCTTATATTGCAGTACCTAGGTAGATACTTAAGTAAACTAAGCGGTATTGCATACTGCTCGAATAAATTTATTAACTTAATAATTTATCCACGTAGATTATGTAGCTACTTACGCTGTCAGTATTTATTTATTGCAAATATTTTATACAAAAAATGCAAACAACATTACCGCCGTCCACTGAACAACATACAAGATAAATAAAGCGTATTTAAGATTACATCGAACCGTAACAAACAAGTTGCACAACATGCCTATAATAGGTTTTATCTAAAGAACAAAAAGTAATGAAAGCTACACTACGTACATATTCCATACACATTGTAATCGAAGTACATAAATATCAAACAGACTGGTTTCATACCACCGGATGTGCACCATTTGTAAGCAAACAATCATAAACGTTGCTTTGCGAAACAACTTGTCAATCGCAATTATGTATGCATTTATGTAATTAATCTGATCCAACGTAACCATTGGGATTTCCTTCCTTAGTTTTTGCTCCTGCACTTCCTCCGACATGCAATGTTGTGAGATGATTGTTATTATCACCCTCCATTAACCAATGGAGACCGATATGATTGAAATAAGTTAACCTGGTACCGACTGTCATACTTTGATCTTTGACTGTCGTTAATTCATTGACATTGTGACAGCCAGTCTTACTATCAGACACTGTCTACTACTACGTCTACGGATACTGTGTACAGTATACTATAATGGGTATCACCCAGTAGAATAAGTGGTGGAGGTCAGATAGGCAGTCATTCATAAAATACAGTATAGAGCTGAATCCGGTAAGACTTGCTGCCGAAAGAAGAAATAACTCTGGTCAATTGTTCGAGGTTAAGTAAAGCTCGCGTAGGTCGGTGAGTGGATGGATGACCATTCATCTCCATACCTGCTGCGTCTCTACAACCACAATGGGTCGTGAACTTAATTCCTCGGCAGACATGAGGAACCCATTGGACTACGAGAGTGTGAAATTTTAACTGCGTCCATTATAAAATTTTCTTTAGGATACGCCATCGTTACAATAATTTAGCAAGAAGCAAATCAACCAAATGACAAACAAGTTGTTCCACTTCAGGACAAGCTTAAATATTCACATAAATTACTACACATTTAAAAAGAAAAATTATTAAAAAAAAAAAACAACCATCAAAAGCCCATTACACTCATAGTCGGATACAAATAATAGGCACAATCAATACGTACTCAATTATTATCTATTTTCTTAAGAACTAAAGCTTAATTAAATATACAATTACATAAACACGTGCAAACTATTAAAGTTAAAACCTAGCTACAATTATTTATCGATAACACAATTTTGTATAATTAAAATTTTCTAAGACCACAACACATGACTAACTGTTACATATTCAAGAAAATTAGTTCATATATGATGACTGTGTTTTAATTATGTACATCATAATTAAATACATAACACCAGCTAGAAAAACATCATTTATATGTATAATATATAATAGAACAATGTCATCTCGAAATAAAATTTTAGTTTTTTTACTTTAATAAATTTCTACAAGCCAGTTACAATAATTGAAGACATGTCATACCCATGCAATCAATAATACAAAAAAAAACGGTACATAAAATCGTTTGATCTCATTCAGGAAAATGTATTATGATCGGTCCAGAAAAAAATCTAAGCATTTATAGTATTATCTACTTGAATTGCACAACCCCTTAAGATAATAAGGTAAGTGAAAAATAAATAAGGTGGAGTTTTTGATGTTAATTATAATTAATTTTAGGTTTATATAATTTAGATTTTATTGGATTATCAAAACACATTTAGGTGCATGTAGTTGAATGTGTGATACCTTACTAGTTGGACACTGGTGTCCATTCTTCAATTTTATTACGGTAATTTTTTAACAATATTGAAACAAAGACAATTGTTTTCTTTTAACCATATGGATAGTTTAACCGACTCTACTGTATTGCTAGTACGTCCAAGAATAGTTTTTGTGTATATCGAGAAACTAGAAGCTCTCCAGTGCAAAACAATCAACCAGCATCGATCACCTTGCTGAAGGTTGATTAATGCCACGGTTTTTTTTATATTCCATGACGAACGAATAAAATTATTTATTTAATGGCTCGATAGGCCCATGATCAGAAGCTTACGTGTACCGGCTGTGAAGATTAACCAATTAATGGCTCCAACAATTAATTCGTAACTAAGTAAGGTAGGTTACTATAATTTTATTTAGGCGTTTTGTTTCCTGTTTTTAACACGATGTTTTTAAGTTTTTAAGACGGATATTTATGCAAATGTATTTTTTTTTAAAATAAATTTGTGATGAATAAAACAATTTTATTAATCTTTTTCAGTGTATTATAAAGTTTTTTTCTTAATTGCTTAGCCTACACACTTCATGAGCGTTTTTTTCCACTATTGTTCCCTGGATAAGCTAACAATTGCGTTGACTTTCATCAACAATGTTCGACTTTTATACAAACAAAACTCAAGAGCTTACATTCCATAAAGCTTCCCTACTAGTCCAAGTCTAACATTTTTAATTGTGTGCTTATAAGACGAACCAACATAAAGACTCAATATAAATAAATACCTCCTTGTAGAACATTCATTGAAGGCTATAATTACCAAATCTGAAAACTAAAGAGGCCCACGAGAATAATTCGCAAAGAGATTAGGAAAAACAAGTAAAATCGTTCGCTATTAATTTCTTGCCACTAATTATTTTATTTCGTATCGACCCAGAACGAAACAAAAATTATTGGATAACATTTAATTGAGAGTTGTTTGCCCGCAATTAATACAAAAAAGTTCAGTTATCGAAACCTTGAGTCGATTGCCTACCAGGATAACATGACTGACGGACAGTAGACCCTAGTGATCACGATTTTCATGCGGGTCGGCATGAGCGATGATTATGATGACTTCATAGCGTCATTACCAACGGATTCCTGTCGGCAATTATGGTATAACCACTGTCATATTTATATATTTGTTTGTTATTTTGTTAATTGTAGTCCGTTGTAATCCGGATATGGCACGCAGCGTATTTTTAATCATTTTTTTTAATTTAATTGTTATAATTATTCAAATGTACGCAGCAGTAGATACTTATAATTCTCACAGGAATCCTCTTAGATTCAATAATTTGTGCTTAGATAAAATTATTCTCGATCCCCGCGTCCAGAGCACACATAAAAGATAGACTAAAATTATAATTTTGACAAAACAAATAACTGATAAATGATTATTTTTTTGCTCTAAGTAACTACTTTTATGCAATTCACAAATATTTGTACCACAAATACATGGAACACCCAAACTAGGAACTACTATTTGTAGATAATAAAATGTTTTCTACAAAAGTTTTATCTAATGAAGTGGTTGCCATCTAGACGTTAAAATCGAACCTTTATCCATATAACCTAGGTATAATCACACTATTTTACAAAACAATACTATAGTTAAAGCACAATAAATCAATCCGGCACAAAATCGTTTAGTTTGGAAACCGTTACGGACTACAGCCAGGAGATTTTATCGGTCATCCGGCGATTCTGAAGACTTATCGTTTCGCAACTGTATCTTCTAGAATCTATTCACTTTCTTATTGTTGTCTTAATTATAGTGTAGACGTTCAATGGCAGGTCGGGAGCTAAATAGAACAAATGGTAAGGTCAAGTTAACGTTAATGTAACAGACCTCGTCGCGGCTTTGGTCAAGGCCATAGGAAATTTGAAAAAACGTTCCAAAAATCTGTCTTTTAATTTTAATTAACAGTAAATCAGAAATGAACACCCTTGGTCACTAGCTCTCAGGCCCCGCGTTCCATCCCCGGACGGGTCAATATAGAAAACCACTTTTCCACATTGTCACGGATCCAGGTGTTTGTGGTACCTTCGTTTTCTGATAACGTATCTTACGTGTTTTAGCTACTTACTTTAGGTTCAGAGCAATATGTGATGTTGTCCACATTTTTTTAAACATCAGATATGTACCTATTTATTTATTATTATACTATATAAACAATAATAATATAATAATAATAATAATATCTTGGGACATCTCACACACGGTCATCTGATCCCAAACTAGGCAGAGCCTGTGCTATGGCAACCAGACAACTGATAAACATACTTATATATTTCTAAATACATACATATTATAGATAAAATACACCCAGACACAGAACAAATGATCGTGCTCATCACACAAACATTCGTCTTGGGTGGGAATCGAACCCACGACCTCCGGTTTAGCAGTCAGGTTCACTAACCACTAGACCAACAGGCCCGTCAAATCTATATACCTAAGTCTTTGGTTTTACGGCTAACATCCGAAGGAAGAAATGTGATTTTAAAACTCATAAGTTTACTTAAAAAAACGTTTGCGTAAAATCATATAAATATAAAAAGGAATGGTGATGCATGCCTTTAACATAACGATACGCCACTAGTTACTTATTTTTTTCTATATTAGGTAGTAAGGAAAAACAATAAGAGTTCATTGATATCCAATTCTTAATAATAGACTATTAAGTTGATGGTCAATAATAAACTAAAGAAATCCAAGTCTTATGTATAATTCCTATTTCTTTGTTTTTAATTCTCATTTAACCATAGGAGTGATGTAACCAGTTAAATGGGTAATTAATAGTAACTTTTATTGCAAACGGCATTGTTTACTTATAACAGAAATATAAAAAAGATTGTAAAAAAGTTCTCCCGTCGGTTGAGTGGCGTCATATACTGGGTAAACTGCTTTGGTCTTTCGCGTACACATTACAACAGACTGAAGCAGATAATTATGTTTGTATGGTCTCCGGTGACAAAGTGGCCATACAAAAATGTTTCTATAATTGTAATTAAATACAAACAGTAGACAGGAAAAATTTAACCCTCAGGCAGGACTCGAAACTGCGACCACTGGCTCAACTTCCGTAATTGTCATTTTAGTTTTGCCAGTCATGTATTATTAAGGAAGGGTCAATGAACGCAATAACAAAAAGTCCTAGCAATCCTATCATATCATATTCCCAACTCAACGTTCTCAAAGCAACGAGTTTGACCTGTCATACGTCACACGATTGTTTTGGAGTTCGGAATTCAATATGTGCCATAGAGCACAATTAACGGTATTTTTATGACAAATTATATCAGATAAATCGTAAAATGATCTACGAACAATAATAAAATTAATCACGATCGGATTCATCATTAATCAAGAACTTTTTCCTAAGTATGGTAGGTATAATTTAAACATAAATGGTTTAAATAATAATATGTTATGGATAAGCCATTGACCGGAGAATTTTTGAGGTCTATTAGATCTAAACACTAGTAATTACGACCTGAATTAAGACTTTACTTTTTTTTAAAGCATGGACGCTGTAAATTGATCAAAGAAAAATAATAAGTAATTAACGAAGATCAAACATAAAGCTTCGTAATTTTTTCTCTAATAACAGCCATAAAATTGCATAGATGGTGATTAATTTTTTGATTGATCTTTAGAGTCAATAACCCACGCGGACGAATTTTTTTCCTAGAAGAACTTTTTCCAAGTTTTTTAATATCAACACATTTTTAAGAAATGCTTCTTAAAGATTATATTGACAGTATTTTTTTAGGAATATTGAATTTAACATTTAAATGAGTTCGACTAGCGATCATAATTTTAATACCATAACCGCCGCCGCCGAGTCAGCTCATGATCAGGGACTCCTATTGAGTCTAAAACTAGTCGGGTGATCCTAAGAATGTGCGAGCGATATTCCTAAATAATTTCGAATACTCCTCAAGAAAGTTATTATTCTAGCATTGGCAGTTAAAAAACACTTCTGCCTTACATCTTTTTAGGTGCGATATCATAGACAATTAAAAAAAGGTGTCTATCTATCAGATTTTTGCTACACTTATGGCCAAATACTGAAACGTCAATTAGTTTTAAGCCTCCGTTAAATCTCATGCTGTCTTAAAAGTAATTTATATTGTTTTATAATAGGGGAGTTAATCTATTTTCTGCTTCTTTTCTCAAACTTAGTTGCTGACGCTGCCGATTTTACTAGATCTAGCTTATTCTAGAATTTTACAGCAGCCTCCGCACTCTACTTACTAAGTTGGTAACACTACGACGTGTTTTTTTATGTTGTTAAGTGTATATATTCTTGACAATACAAGACAATTAAGTTTAGCCTTCACATAACTAAGAAAAAATCGATATTGTAATCTACATTTTCAAAAATAATAAATCTAACATCGCGTAACATCCGCCGTTAACAATTATAAAACAAAGCGTTATTGTTAATATGTAGCTTAATTTGGTTGGACAAAAACTTTTGTTGTTCGTTCATCATACAAGAAACAAAACATCCTTATTTAGTATGCCGTCCGATAGCTATCTGGTGTAATTATATGGGGATTATACTGCGGTTCAATGACCGTGTCTTGAGACCAACAAAGTCTTATTTGATGAATATACTGGGTCTTAAGACAAAGACTTAATTTTAACTCACTTTTGACAAGAACAGAGGAAGAATTGGGGACTAAAAACTTTTGATGTTGTAGTCTGTTGTTTGTATTAGGTAAGTTGCGAATCGGCTTCAACGATTTCAATTAATTTTAGCAAGTTTAAAGAGGGTGTAGTGACTAGTGAGGTGCTACAAAACTTATACGCTTCTATTTTATCTTCTATTTAAGATAGAAGCGTATACTATATATACTTATAAGTTACAGGTATACTTATAGGTATACTTGCTATATATTACGTATACTATATACTATATGTATATTATAGATAACTTATAAGTTATCAAAGTTTTGCGCTGATGTAATCGTAGTTACAACGTAGTTAAAACATTTTATTAGTTATATTAAAGAATCTAAGATTTAAAACCTTATGTAATTGAACTTGATAATCCACTGTAACTTCGCCACTGACCTTCAGTAATGACTTGAACTACTTTTTTTATAACAGTTCTCATTATGTACATATATTACTTAACATCACCCAGTTATGTGTTTCTTCATAACACAGCTGTCGAATTAATTGACCGAATTCTTTTGTTTTTTGTCCTAATTTATGTAAATGATCTAATTTAAAAATCAAATGCCTGTACATTTAATTTTGTAACATCACACCGTTGTAAATACCTCTATTTTAATTGCTCCAAGTATGATTAGGTACTATAACATGATTTCCTTATGTGTTTATAGAAGTAAGGGCTTTGTACTAATTCACAATTTTTTTAAGTCCGGTAAGCAGTCATAGCCAGCGCTCAAGCTAATTACAGAAGACCTCTTCAAAAAAATATCTGTTGTAGGTACTAGGACTTAGACAGTATGTAAAACCCTATCCGATCCAATAAAGGCGTATTCCTGGTTCAATATACTACAAGAAAATGTGTCGCTCAGGCGGCTTTTTTTATACAAAACTGTAGGTAATACACGTAATCTTTAACTTCGTAGGTTTAAACTTGTGGCAGCGCAGTATAAAAACAAAACCTTGTTTATCGATAATCATATCTGAAATTTAACTTCGTCATTATAAATTACGATACGGATCGTTTAAAATAGCACTACTTATGCTAGTGATTCAGAAGCATGATATATATATATACATATTATAGTAATATGTGATATTCTCGACGCGATAAACTATGATGAATATAATCTTTATATAAGACAATAAAAACTGTACACGTCGCATTTTAATCCATCTGTAGCGAGACATGACGTACGCATATTAATATCGCCTAGGGATTTATATAGTAAGCACGAAGTAGGTCCATTTGAAAAATGTCTACTTAAAAATGTTTTTAATTTGCTGTTTTAGTTTCATCAGGTTCACTCCGTTCACTATAGGACCTCAGATGCTACCGCACACTACCTTCTACTTATGACCTAGCAAGCGTATTTTAATTAGACGATCTTTGCGTATTCAGTGGATCTGTGTTCAGTGATTATTGTTTTCTGTTCAGAGAACACTATATAAAATATTGCAATATTGTAGAGAGCTCAAAATACATTTATTTTACCTAACAGTGTGCGCTACACTTTACCGTTTGTACAAAGTCGGACTCTTCTATACAGGAATGGAAGCCGGTAACTTATTTACTTAAATGTATTGGACAGAATAAGGTATAGGTACTAATTGTAGGTAATTATAGTATATCTATAACCTATACCTAATGCCCAAGGTGAACCTATAAATTAACAAAAACAAAGTCGAATCAAAAAGGTAAATTACAAGTGTGTAATATGATTCTCCGCACCTGGTTAGTGGAAAGCTTATCTAATGCGAGCTGATGAGCTGTCATTTTGGCAAATCATCGTACACCATTGTTGCGCTAAGTACCGGCTGCCTCACTACCGATGACTGATATGTCTTTATACAGGATGGTTTGAACAAAAGTCTTTAACCATGCGGCAATTGAAATAAATGAACGAAACTAATTTCATGCAAAAAACTTTTAATTTTTTATAGTGTCATCCTTACGCACGTGGTATTACGACGTCCGGGCAATAATGATTCTAATTCATAAATTTCTTATTCCATACTAATATTACCTATAAATCTAAAAGTAACTCTGTCAGTCTGTCTTTATGTTACTCCTTCACGGCTAAACAAAACGACTGATTTCAATGAAAATCGGTATGAAGTTAGCTTAAACCTTGAGAAAGGAAATAGGCTACTTTTTCCTGCAATAACTGACATTCATGCGGACGAAGCCGCGGGCGAAAGACAGTTTTATATAAAATAAATCTAGATTTAGATAGGCGAAAGTAAAGAGGTAGAATAAAAACCAAAAGACGTATTACACCTATATCTCTTTCAGTGGATAGCTGCTCCATACTCGGTACTGAAAGGTCTATAGAGTTTTTAATACTCTTAATAGTACATTTAAAAAAAAAATCTTTTAATTTTTTATTTTTAAAATAAAAATATATTATGTCATTCCTTGATATATCAGCCTGTGTTTGACTCATGCTATACGAGCGAGCCAGAACCACCACACCTTCAGTCATCTTTTACTGCTTTTTACCGTTCATTTTTATACTGTTTTAGCTTTCATTAGGATAATTAAATTTTAGTTCGGGGAATTCCCCGAACTAAAATTTAAAATGAAGAATGTAAAATGAATCCTTGGAATTCCAAGGATTCATTTTACATACTAACTGTTCCTGTGTAAACGACAAAGACCGCACTAAAGATGCTGTATTCATAGCTTGACAACTAAAAAAACCTAACTTAGTTCCAAAAATGCTCGTTTCTTAGGTATGCGAAGAGGTCATTGCTCAGCAGTAGGACATATATATAGGTCAGTATTATTTATTTAGTTTCAAACGATTTACAATCGTGTAAACACTAATAAGTATTTTATATTTCTCCTTGCTAATCAAATTAATGAAGCAGCTATTAAGTTGGTAAACATTGGATGTCTTATTGATATATTTTGTCAAAGTAAAAAGAGTTTTAATATTTGCAAAAAAGAACAACATTTTTTTGTAATATAAATTGTTAAACTATTGAGATAAATATTTTACAGGAGCGTATTCATGTCACAAGGATGACTCAAATGTAAAGAAACTGTGTTTAGAATAATAGCGGAATATAATGTCATTGAGAGAGATCAAACGGATTCTTGGCATTGAACTTGAGAGGGTACCTACTTGGCATTGTTGCCAAATGTGCCGAATACATTGAAATACCTACTTGCGGTTGTTACCGGTATAATTCGTACACGACGAATTCATAACATATATTGACCGACTTTCAGACAGAGTTATATTATCCTTTTACTACTTATCGACAACTCAGGTCAAATACCTTTAGTATAAAAACAAAAATATATTTCCTCCTTACTGAGAATAATCTATTATTAGAATTATGCTTATTAGATGATCTATTAGACTTACTTCTTACAATAATAGATTAGTCTTAAAGATTATGTCTCACTAGCGTATCTTTTTAAACGACTTAATTTATGCCCGATTGTGTCGTCCCGACATAGTAGTCTCAACATAGTATTCATTGACTTTTAGGGCTTAGCCTAACTCCTTAAATGTCCATAAGGCTATACATCTGCGATGCAGTTCTATGAGATACTAATAACAATAAATAGGTTTGATATTTATAATCTTATCGGCCACACCCAGTTATTTTATCTTAACACTGTAAAACTAATAATAAGCTTAGTATTTTACTGAAGATTAATTGCACATTATAATAGACACACAGACGTATGTACCTACCACTTTGTTCGAATATTAGTTCATAAAGCAGTGCGTAAAAAGTTCTTTGTAAAGCTTTATAACTGTCAAATGCCTTAAGGACAACATAATACAAACGGTTCCCCATGTCTTGCCATTCACGCCCACGATTCAATACACCGATAACAGCTTCACTATTTAGATCATCTCATCAAAGAATTGCTTTTCAAACCACACAAAAAATATGAATTGGATTAAGATGGAATATACGATCTATTGAAATCATGATTTTGTTTTTTGAATACACGCTAGCCGTATATGTATAAGTGTCTATTAGATACGAATAAATTTTATATGGGTTTATAAACACCAGAGATTGTAGAAAATAACTCATTGTATTTCTTGTGGAGGAGCGAGGCTTTCAGTGTTTTTATTACTTAAGGAACGGACGTGTAGCGTTACATGTAGCGTTGAATATCTATTTAGGTATTGGTGATTTGAAAACTTTTCGATTAATTGAATTCATATCCAAGAAGACCATTTAAAGTTTTAAACTGCCTTTAATGTAATACACTGGCTTGTCATATTACAATTATACCCACCCGCTTGTTTCAGTGCAAAGAACTCATGAGAAATATTCCCACTACGGTGATAATTATACATTATTTATGCAAATATAATTTTACTGCTGCACAAGAACAACTGAATAACGTGATATTATTTACTTAATTTGTTAAGAACTACTTGACGATACTCTGAAATAAATTTGCACGTCTAAATAATGGCTTGTAACCGTTACCTACAACGGTTATACAATAATTGTATCTATACATTGTTTTCAAGTCTATGTAAGAAATATTTTCCAACGTAACGTAATTTATGAAATACTAGCTGTCCCCCGCGACGTTGTTCGCGTGTTTTAGTTTCAACGGTTTTTCATTTTTGCAACATTTTTCATTTATGCTCCGCTCCTATTGGTCGTAGCGTGATGTGTGAGCCTTCCTCAATAAACGGACTATCCAATACAAAAAGATTTTTTCAATTCGAACCAGTAGTTCCTGAGATTAGCGCGTTCAAACAAACAAACAAAAAAACAAACTCTTCAGCTTTATAATATTAGTATAGATTATAGAGGATAAATTAATAAGTAAACTATAGAGTGCGCATAACGAGTATGAACTGTTGGCACTAGTATGAACATGTTAAATCGTAAAAATAGTGTCAAAACAGATCGCACCGTTTTATTAAAACTATCGCATAAACATCTGTCCTCGCAAGGAAAATCACATAAATCAGTAAACGAGCGCAGTACTTTTAGCTAAAATGCTTGACAAAAAGGGCTCCTAGCTATGCGCACGGTCTATGCCTGTCTATGTTTACTTAATGGAAATATTGAAGAGGTACCTATAAGGAAACTGTCCCACTTTCAATATAAATAAGTGTCAGGTATCATGATGCTATCTTAAAATCGTGGCTTAGAATGAAGACTAATTAAATTAGTCAGATAATGTTTGTATTTGTAAAAATATTTTTACGAGTCGAAGATTTAAGGCGACGCGTCGTGTTTTTAGTTTTATTCTGACATAAGTTTCAAAAGTTGTAACTTACTGTGACAAAACAAATATAATGGTTCATTCAGTCTAGTCCCACAAGTTCAATGCAGTTCACCAACTCAAGATCGAACTGGTTTGCGGTATTGACGAGGCCTATTACGTTTTGCACCTTTTATTGTGGGTGCGAACTAAAACATTGTGCCTACACACAAGTAAAAAACAACTCCAGAACATGTTTATGCAATTCTACGACGCACCTGTTATAATAAAATGGCGATGCATAAAAGTAAGCAATGGCGGTAGTTCGATTTTATCTATAGATGCTTATAACTCATCTTTGTTATTTGATATTTTGATTTGCATCATTAATTTACAGTCGCGATTTGATAAATATCTACACTTTAATCATGCGTTTGTCAATTGTTTACTCCTCTCAGATTTCATTGATATTCTCTTTATTAAAATAATGTACCTACTTATGTTATGTCATGGTGGCCTAGTGGATCAATGAACGTATTTGTGTGCACAAGGTTGGTTCAAACCCATTACAGGCAAGTACCAATGTGACTTTTTCTAAGTTATATGTACTTTCTTAATTATTCTAAGATATCATTAACAATCGGTGAAGGAAAACATCGTGAGGAAACCTGGATTCCAAAAATTGGAATCTGAAATCGCCAACCAGCAATGAAGCAATGCAAGCGTGGTGATCAATGCTCGTTCCTTCTCTAGAGGCCAGTGCCCAGCATTGGGACATTAAATAGGCTGGTATATATTACATTTATGGTTCGACTATTCCGAGAGTCACACATGTCATATATCAAAATTGTTATGCAAAGATCAAGTTTTTCATAAATTATATTAATTTTATTGTTCGCTTAAGTTTTGCAAATGAAAACAACATAACCAGCTGAGCGTGAATAACTAATAACGTAGGTATCATCTGTGGTACTATGTACATAATTTGCTACACAGTAATACATTTACTACATCTCAAATGGAATTTCAGGAATGAAAAACTCATAGAAATGTCCACCTGTTTAAAGCATTTTAACTAGACAGATAAAAATATCTTTGTAAATACATAATTAAGTTACATACGTATCAACTATTTTCTTAAGTGTACTTGTACCTTATCTATTTAACTTTCCCAGTAAAATTACTATGCAAGTTTGTTGATGATAAATATAGTACAAAATGCATAAGAATATACTGGAAAGAAATATAAGAAGACAAATAAGGCTGGATAAGATAATCCTGTTTGAAAAGGATTCCTTCAAAAAGAATTCTATTTGAAATTGTATGTAAACTTGTAACTGATGTTCTTTTTTTTCATCAAAGAATCCTTTCTATCCTTTTATTTACGTTCGCTGAAAAGTAAGCCTTATTAGAATTACTTCAAAGTTGAAAATCATTGTAACTCATTACGCATAAATTCTAAAATATGAAATTCCCACGCAGTTCATGAATCTTCTTCGATATTTTTCAATTGATTTATGTAAATGTGAAACTAATAATCTATTTTTATTCCGTCACGATTTTATTAAACAATTGAGCGAAAATTACTGAAGCAGGATAAATTGGGCAGCTTCTAAATTAAAGTTATTTGAATTAAATTGGTTTTCATCAAGGTGAGTCGTGGTGGATAAATCAATATTGATTTTAAGCGACAGAAGCCATATCAGGACATTTTTTGTACGATTTATATCAGTGATGGAGATTGATAGAGCTAATACAAAGGGGCTATCTTCATATATGAGCTCTATTAATCTCCAACTCTATTTCAGCCATGCTATCCTTTGAACCTTTGAACTTTTAACGTCGAATTAAATTTGGAAGTGTTTAAAAAATGTTATACCTAGGTATTGACATTTTTGAGTTCGACTTTGCCCAAATGTACATTGTATACAAAGAAACAATAAATGTATTATTTTTTATTAATTTATATGTTAAATCAACATCCGTTCATAATAATAATATAAGTAGATCTTCTTGACCTAAAACAAATTCTTAGTAAGTAAATTATGTACATTTTACTATTTATTTATTATTTTATTCTAGTGCATAAAAATACACATTTTGAATATTATTTAATAAAAAAATACATTGAAACTTTATGTCTTTAAAGTAAGTGCTGGTAATGAAGAATGTTAACAAATTTTGATTATTAGCTCTCCATATTCTCTGTCAAAAATAAAAAATACTAGTGAAAGAATTACTTCGATACGTCAATTAGTTTCCGATTTAGAAGTAAAACAAGTTGAACCGTACGACGCGGGCTGCCGGTGACGTTGTGACGTCATTGTACAACACGCTCAGTCTGGCTCACTAAGTACGCTCGCGGTCGCGCGCCCGTACCGTCGAAATTATACTTAAATACTTTTAAAAGTGTCCAATCCAAATACTAGGAAATCATGTGTTGTTCCTAAATGTAAAGATTGTGGTATTTTGCAAACTTTACCTGAAGGATCAGCAGTATTGGCAGTCAAAGGTTTCAAAAATATTGCGCATTTGCTACAACAAAATGGACATACCTAGACAGTGTGAGCTCTGATCAGACCTAGTGTGAGCTCTAAAGTAAAACCGACCAAAAAAGAAGTTTTGGAGACAAAAAAAAATGCAGCGTTACGGATACACGTAGAAAGAGCTATCGGCAGACTTACATCACAGAATAAATATTAGTACTGACGCTTAGATTCTTTGAGTTCATGTTGCCACACGCTTGGGTAGATCTAAAGCAAGTCGACCTGCTAGATTCAGTGGTGATTTCTGCATGTGGAATAGTTAGTCTGCAAAGCAGTCTATTTCATTTAAAGTAACTTCCTAGTGTTTTAAGCAAAATACATTTAAGTTTATTTTATTGTATTAAAAATATAAGATTTTGAGGTTACGTACGTTCCATTTTCCACCAATGTTTGTGTTATTTATAGAGTTTTAATAAAACTATATTACACTAGCTGTCCCCCGCGACTTTGATCGCTTGTTTTAGTTTCAACGGTTTTTTATTTTTGCAACATTTTTCATTCATGCTCCGCTCCTATTGGTCGTAGCGTGATATTATATAGCCTATAGCCTTCCTCAATAAACGGACTATCCAATACAAAAATAATTTTTAAATTCGAACCAGTAATTCCTGAGATAAGCGCGTTCAAACAAAGAAACTCTTCAGCTTTATAATATTACTAGCTGTCCCCCGCGACTTTGTTCGCGTGTTTTAGTTTCAACGGTTTTTCATTTTTGCAACATTTTTCATTTATGCTCCGCTCCTATTGGTCGTAGCGTGATGTTATATAGCCTATAGCCTTCCTCAATAAACGGACTATCCAACACAAAAAGAATTATTCAATTCGAACCAGTAGTTCCCGAGATTAGCGCGTTCAAACAAACAAACAAACAAACAAACAAACAAACAAACTCTTCAGCTTTATAATATATATTAAGTATAGATAAAGTATAGATTAGGATAATGTTTTGCCTAGTTTACCTTTACTATAAATACGTAATAAAAGTGTTTGCCTTGATTGGACACTTTACTTCTATAACGCAGTCATCAGTAGGTAAGCCTGTCAGGCGAGGCACCAATCATAGGTCACTTATTCTTTGAAAAAAGACCAGATTCCTCTATCTTTATATTGTGTACTTTCGGCGGCAACGAAATCACTATTTGTTGATAAATAATGCGCAACCAATTAATCCATCTATTTTAGGTAGATTATCCGATTGCCCTTTTTCGAATCCTTCACCAATTTTATTAATCGAACAATATTTACTATTATTAGACTATTAACGTAATACTCGGACGAAAACACAACAAAATACTGCGCAAGCTATAACACCTACTATAACCGCTGGCGACTTGATATTAAGCTGGGCGCAGCCCGCGCTTGAGCTTGCGGCGTTGTGATATGACGTCACAAGCGGTCACGTGGCTGTTAGCGGGACTCGATATTTTTCGAAACTTTGAATGCTTATAAAATCAAAACTACTAGGTATTTTTGACTACAACAAAAACTAGTGTATTTGTATACATACAGGCTTTACTGAGACAAAATTTCAAGCGATTTGGCATACCTAGTAACATTCTTCATTGAAACATGTGAACTCAATGTTATCGACTCCCATGTAAAGATACACTCGAGTCTAAAAAGACATGTTAGAGATATTATGGTGTGTATTTTACTTCGCCGCCGTGCAGATATTAATAATGTAAAATGTGTACCAATTTTATAAAACATGTATTTATAAAATTTGTGCATATTATTATTATTAATAAGAAAAGATCTTTAGTACGATTCCGAGTAGGTAGTTATTTTTTGTTTTAGAGTCAATATAGGTACATATGGCTTATGTTTTCAGGGTGGTTTAAAATTCAAAACCATTTATGCATATACGATCGTTATTTATTAGTGTTTTACGATTTAGGTAGGTATAAGGTTCGGCGCAAACGGGCCACCGACAGCCAGCAGTGACTCAAGACCACGTATATTTGCCTGCTTTAGCGAGTGGTCGCCACCGGCTACACGGGTGCGGTGCGTCTTTACAAATGTATGAAAAACAGGCCATCGGTGGCCTGTTTGCGTCGTGCCTAATACATATAAATTTCTTCAGTCATGATCCTGCCAGAGTTTTATGTTCAAATTACTTTGTAAATATTAAATTGTTTCAGTCCGGTTTCGTAGCAGAGACGTTCTATTGTAGGTATCTCATTATCGTTTTTAATAAGCTCATGTATGTACGTAATTTTAACAGTGGGTGGGACTCCGGTTATCGTGACTTTACGATCGAGTTCTGTTCGTTGATTAAAGACAGAGTGGAAGAAAAACAACGCAGTAGTAGGGAGTTACAAAATTGTTGGTAATGTAGTTGGTAGAAAACACTCAAATCATCCCTTTCACGTATGAAAATGGATGATCTTAAATATAGTTACTGCTCACTTTTAGCTTAAAGTCTAAAGCGTGAGAGGCGGCTAGAAGACGGGTTATTCATAAATCTAATAACATTTAAGATGATCAAGAAGGCCAGGTAATTACTTAATTCGAATCATCACTATTCAATCTCCATACGTCACGACTAACATCGTAGGACAGCAGGCACCAAATGGAACCCCGTTTCCTACCACTTTTCTAAACAGCAAATAAGTACTAAGTACATAATACACTGCAGCTAAAATCAAACACGTTGCTGTAAAAGTCAGTGAGACCTTAGATACAAAAGTAATTCGTTTCTTTTACGTATTGTATTAACAATCGAAGACAACCATGACAATCTTCATCCGGCGTTGACATGCCGCGTGTACGAATGAGGCAAATCAATGGCGCTTATCACATGCCTTTGTAATAGACACACGATTACAGAGCGCGCTTCATAGAATACACGGATATAAGTACATAAGCGTACAATTAAAGAAAAAGAATGCAACGTGTTTTGTTTAACATGAAAACAAAAAAGATACGTTTTTTTTAATACCTATTGATGGAATTAGTAAATTGTTAATCTATTCGAAACCTGCGTCAGGCGTCGTGGAGAAAGGTAATGAAAAAAAAATGTTTATGTGAAAATTGTTTGGTTACTCATATACTTAGCCTTAGGTGGATCACAAAATATTTCAAAGATTAACAAGTCAGACAGCTGCTCGAGCAAATGAATATTTTGATCGCAATACAAATTAATTTCAGTCCAATTTTAATATCTGTATAATAGATACGTCCTAACTTAGTATAAGATGAAACGTGTGACGTAATTTATATATATTCTTTTCAATGAATTTACAAAGCGTTTTGGATGATCTTAACGAAGTTAAATGAATTCCAATCAGATATATCAAGCTACCAACGATCGCGGATAAGCCACTGCAGTTAAATGATGGATGGATCGTTGTGCATCAAGATGGCTCATGTCCCAGGTAAAGAGCACGTAGCTATCATATCTATACGTGTGGGGTTCATTAATTGAGTCTCCGATTAATACCAAAAATTGTAGAGCTTACCCGAAGTATACAATAACTACGATTACAAAAGTCTAATACATATTATGTTTTATCTTTACATAGAATAAAACGAAGTCGCTCTTGCTGTTTGTACGCTAAGATCTTTTAAACTACGCGACAGATTTTAATGCAGTTTTCAGTAATAGATAGAGTGATTCAAAAGTAAGTTTATACGTATATATTTTTTTTTTTGTGTAGCTGTGTGAAGCTGAGGCTAGCCGCTAGTGATTTATAAAAGCATGTAAATGTTGAAAATAATTTAAAGTAAGTGTTCGCGGAGAGGATTTTGTCTGTTCGGTCCTTTGGCCAATCTGCTAAGTATAATTTAATTTAACTAACACACAACGTGAGAATCGGTACTTACAACTTTTGTGCGTCCACATTTATTTCTTTTACACCTAATAAGGAATCAATTAAAGCGCGATAACTATTAAGTACCATGTGGTATTTTAATGGCAAAAAAAAAACTTTATAGGAAGATGATCAAACAACCACACAACGAATAATACCTGCACAAAAACTGTAATTAGGTACAGCTATTAGGAATATAGCAACAAATTATGTTAACTGAACAAAAACGCTTTACGACCACGGTAGCGGCTCATCTAAATCTCAAATAGGTACGAAAAAAAACAAATGCTAGTGCTAACTGAATTCGTATGCATTTAACAATAGCAATTAGGATCATTATTGCTTCTTGTTTTATACAAAAACTAGGTACTTTTGCTATGAGCAAAAACTACCCCTCAATAAGGAATATAGGTGTGAGAATATAGGTGTGTGTATATAGTGTATGATTTTTTTAATTCAGCTTACTTTTTCCAGACAACGTCTGTTTTTTGGACACAAAAAAACTTTGCCAATTATTTATCTCTAGTTTGGATACCTCTATGAATATGTTTACGTTCATGAATATGTTCACTTTAAGTTTTAGATACCTATTCATTTAAATAATACTCATTTTCGGATTGCCTTCATTATATGCAAAAGTAAATAAAAACCAACCTACAACTAAGTAGATAAAGGATGACCAAACAATATCCCAAGTTTATGTTTTAGATACGATGAAGTTCATGATTTTTGTTATAAGCCTTAGAGTGAACCCTATCCCTATGAGCGCTCGTTAACTGATTTAGTGTGATTTTTCGTGCGATGACGGACGTTCATGCGAAAATATCGATGGTTTCGATATTATTAGGTTTTGAGATAGTTTTAATAAATTCGCTCTTTTTTACCTTGTACTGCCTATAGTTACAGCTCTTGTTAGGCGGACTTTATGGTTTATTTATTTTTACTCTAAGTTTAAAACTAATAAAAATAACAAATTTGACGTTAGCTACATAAAAAAAAAATGGTTAAAGGATTTTTTCTAAGCCGAGTCTACAACACTTTTTAAACAAGGAATGATCAATTTCAACGAATAAATCCGTAGTACAGGCATCCATTACAAGCAGTTTACTTATCAGGTTTGCACGTTAGTGGTCAGTATCGATCGAATTAACATGAGCAAAGCGCTCCTCCTATCGCTGAATCTAACCCTACGCAGCACTGCTAACAATGTTAGTTTTACATCAACTAACAAGATTTTTCTCGTGGATTAAATTGCGAAATATATAAAACAAAGGTCCATTTATATTTATCGTATTAAACATTGGGTTTTGCAAGGTGATCGCTGGTTTGTTCTGCATTTACAGGCGTCACTTAAACAATGAATTATGACTAATTAATCTAACAGCAAAATTTTACTGTTTTTAAACTGGCATTGTAGTTTTTTTACATAACGGTTTAATATGTTTCTGGCTATGTATTGAAGTCAATGATTAGACACCTAAATATTTTTCAGTATTAAGTCTAAGTTAACTAGTTCTTTGCATACAGATGATGAATGATTTATGTAATAACTAAGAAGTAATATAGGTAACAGTCATGAGACAACATTAAGAGGTAAAATTTAAATGTAGTTTGACCTGGCTTAGACCACGAGGACTAATATTATTAAACAATAGACCATTGTCTAGCAAAGTCTAAAAAAATCTTAAATTTAGAAAGTTGCGTTTACTTGGTTGTGTCACGCACTAAATTAAAATAAATAAAATAATTTTAATTTATTTTTCTCAATTAAGGTTTTATTTAATAAACAGAATTTAATGAGTTAGTATTAGTACTATAATAAAGAATATCAAATTCAAATTTGGAAATACCGTTTTTAATCGTCAGTAGCATTTTGCTCTCATATTTTGTTTCTGGCCAGTGACATTTTGTGCGATAAATTGCCTTTGGTACAAAACCCTTGGTCACGACCTTATGCATGCATAATGGAACACAGCTTGACAGTGGCGCAAATTTTAAAATATCGAGTGTGTTTTGATGTATTGGAATTGAATTTCCAAAAATTAATTGAAGAATAATATAAAAGGAATACTATTTATTAATTTTCATAACATATTTTTAAAATAGGAATTCCTTTTTCTAACCAATATTGCTGCGATTTTTTTTCCGTTTGTAGTATTTCCATCCGACCATGCATTTATATAAAACTTTTGGCAGACGATAACTTTTTAACTTGTTTCATGCAAAAAGTATTCATTAGTAACATTGTAATTCCATTTCTCTCGTTAAAATCTCTACCGTCAGCTGATAACGCGTGTCCCTAAATTAGACTTCAACGAGCGGCCCACATTTCATACTTAATTAAAGCTCCCGTGACTTATTTAAATGTTTTGTTTATTTATTACGCTGTAGTATTTTAAATAACTTTAAGAAAATTTAAAGCTTGTAAATTAATTAATTATTCACAGTACTTACCTAAAAATTCCTTTTGCACTAAATACAAACACTAACACTTGTAAGTTCAGTCTTATTCTATGTAGAATAATTAAAACTTAAAAAAAAGGTTGTAGAGGTGAGCTTCTCGTGTAGGAGTCGGTATGAAAATGGCTAGTTTTCGTAGGGGCTGGAGTCGTCCTTGCGTAGCGGGCAAGGTCTCGGTGTAAGGCTGTATGGATGCGCGCCGTTGCTCGTCAGCCTCTTATACCGAGCGTATAGCATCACACATTACACTTGGCACTCTTATCGATACAATTAAACGCGTCATCGGCACCGCCGTGGGGGCTACAGTGTTTTGTTTTTTATCAATGACTATTTACATCGCTATTAAATAGCGATTACTGATTCGCGTGCCAAGTCATGTTCGGTGTTAGATTATAATGAGGTTGAATGGTATTGTTGAACTCATTCTGCTTGGGATGAGTGTGTTTAGGCTTATATTATCCTCAGCATACATTTTGTGTCCCATTTTAATATTTATTTAGGTATGGAGAGTTTCATGCAGATGCCATCTTCGAGGCCACATTGAAATAATACAAATTAAGTATATTTTTATAATTGGCATCGTACGTAATTATTTTCTTATGTACGAAATATATTATAGAGTATTTTTTTTCTTTAATCAACCACAGATTCACCATTCCTGTAAACGTCCGAATTATTTGTACATTATATCATGAAATGTACCTACAATAAAAAGGCAGTCATTTTTATACAATAAAAAACCGGCTAGACTGATCAGTAACTAAAGTACTTGGACGCTGGGCTGATCTCGACTAGGTAATTTATCATCCGGGCTTTATTAAATAACTTTTTCTACAAATGAGTGGCTCGAACCCGGTTTCAATATGTATGTTTCATACTAGCATTAATTATTAAAATAATGGGCAGTTTTTTTTTTTCGAGTTGCAGGTAATGTGCCCGATATTTGAGAAGAAAATATAGGTATTAAAAATAACTTTTACTTCAAAGTATTAAATAGCAAGTACACGATTATAATCATACATTAATTATCACCATGTAACAGTTCCTTTAGGCCTTTACAACGGTACAATATTATTTAAAAAACGGGATAAGATGTCCCTGATGTGTATTTAAATTAATTTAAGTTCAGGTCCAATAAAACTGCAATTTAAGTGATAATCATTTGTACGTTGTCAACGCAGCGGGGAATATTACGGAATATTGGAACAATATATGGCCCCCGATGTTATACAGTTGTCAATGATTAAACGGGACACGCGAACGCCAAAATATTTTAAGTAAAACCTCATTTTTCTAAATCTCGTTATGTCTGTAGTATAAAACAAAGTAATGTGGGTTACTTATGTAATTTTAAAAAGGCTTGCAGCTATCCAATAGCTTTGCAAAGGATTCTTCACATGTAAGAAAGAAAAGATTATTGATATAGTAGATCCTTGCTCATTTGTAAGCCCTTAGGTACTCTTTAATTTTTTTTTATTCCAATGCAAAATTGATATTAGTTAATTGAACACGTGACTCCGTTTTCTTAAAAAATACTGTCTATGGAAGGAACTAACTGCAATCTAAACATTGACAGTAGTTTTTGTTTTGTGTGTTGTTTGTTCGCCTGTAATGTGTAAATAAATAGCAATTTTGTATTAGAATTAAAAAAAAAATCAAGAGTAACCGATAACTTCTTACGATACTTTCCTTCACAATTAAAAGTAACGTCTTGTAAGAATAATTATAACATTTAAATAAGTACATTGATAGTAGACTGGGTTCGAACCTCCTGCAACCTTGTATATACGACAAAGGTCATTTAACCGCTCAGCCGCCTCGACATAATACATGATATAATGGTACATAATTAGATTTATAAGTCTTATGTGTAAGAGAAAGAACTTAAATACCCATCATCATATATTAGCAGCGAGTACTTTATCATAAAGAAAGAAAAAGTCACCAGAGTTATTAAGCAACTTCTTAGGTAACTACATGGAAACTGTTAAGGCAAGCTGTTTATAAGTATATATAATAATAAATAAATAAATAAATGTGGACAACATCTCATACATTGCTCTGAACCCAGAGTAAGTAGCTAAAGCTTCTGTGTTATGGAATCAGAAACGTTGTACTTTCAACTGCACTGTTAGTCTAGTGGTTAGTGACCCTGACTGCTAAACCGGAGGTCGTGGGTTCGATTCCAACCTGCTACAAATCTTTGAGTGATGAGCATGATCATTTGTTCTGTGTCTAGGTGTAATTTATCTAAAATGCATAACATGCATTTAGAAACATATAAGTATATTCATCAATTATCTGGTTGCCATAGTAGGTACAGGCTCAGCCTAGTTTGGGATCAGGTGGCCGTGTGTGAGTTGTCCCAAGATATCATTATTACTTTCCCTTTGTCAGGGAACAGGGGAGAAAACATTACAATCTACTGTGGCAAGCGTGGCATACATCTCTTTATTTTACTTTAAGGTTATATACAAGAAGGTTATATATATACAACTAAGCAGGCCTTCTTCCTCAGTGTATTATGACGTCACGTAAAATTGGCCCAGCGTGCATAATATACACGATCACAAGTCATGCAACGGTAATTTCGCAGTCATCTTTAGACAATTGAATGATCACGAGATTTTGAATCAGACAGCGTTATCAAACCACTAGTATTCCGTTAGAGTAAAACGTCATCGTACTATCCTTATGTCTAAGAAAGGTGAGAAATCTGAAAACTAAAAAGAAGTTTTATTTTTAATAAATTATAAACGAGTTTTTATGCAATAGTTTCTTATACTAAAATTAAAAACAATGCATCAGCATTTTATATTTACTGCCATTAAGGAAAACTCATACAAAATATTAAGTACCTACAGAAAAAAATATGCATAATTCCACCACTTTGGAAAAATCACAATCCCGACATCCTCCAGGAACAGTCAACGTCTGAAAAATTGCTAGCAAGTAAGGACCAGGCTAATCAAAGAGCTATTGATCTGGCTACGTTTGGGTCTAGTCAGATTTAAAGATAACCATCGACATGAAAGAAGAAAGACCAGAGTCAGTTATACCGCTTAGAAAATACTCATAGTAAATGTCATCATTAAAGAGTGCAGCGCTGCACAAAATATTGTGATGTAACCTGTACCTTTGATTCGTGATAATCTTTAATGCACAGGCTCAGGAGCACGAACTGTCCAGTTTGAAGATTAAAAATCACTTTAGTCTTAAAAAGGATAGAGATTCAAACCTTCTTGGACATACTAAAAGACGAGCATTAAACAAATACCCGTTATGTGCATGTTTATGTCTCCCAAAATAAATGCAAAGTACAAACGAAACCTGATATTGTAGGTGCAATTGACTGCCATTAGTGCCATTCAATCAATGTTACAAAGTTATCTTAACGAAAGAACATAAAAAAAAATTTTGATTGTTTTTTTTTTAATATAATTTGAAACTCTTCTATCTATAATCTATTTTTGTTTACTTGCCTAAATTTTATCATTTAAGTAAGTACTAAAATTAAAAGCTGAACACACACAAAATAAATATAGGATTTTTATTTTTAACTGTTACAAATACGGTAGGTATTCTGCACAAGAAAAATATTTTATAGGCTACCTAACAGTGTTCCTCGACATAAGTGTAACTCGAAAAGGCGGCATTATTATTTAACCAAAGAAAAGAACGACGGCAATTATTATTACCATCGTAACATATTTTTAACACACACATTTCACATAGCCCGTTTACCAGCACGTTAAGAGCTGTTTAACCAGACACCATAGCATCGCAACACAAAAGGGTATTTTTGTACCTTTTTTTACACAACTTAAGAGAATGTTTTCATATTTATACTTTTCATTTAACTGCTTGGATAGCCTCGTTGATGGCCAAGCCTACACTAGATAACTGGTTAAATGTAAACATGCAATTCTGCTATTATTTTCTGACTACACTAATTATTGAGTGGGTCACCAGTTAAATAAGCGTACTGTGGATTTGATCCCCGCCGTCGAAAAAATGTTTGTTATTTATGTACGTATATAAAATCCCTCGCGACGTAAATAAAGGAAAACAAACATACAATCTCTCACTCTAAACGCATGTACATTCTCCGTTTCGTCGCGTATAAGACTTAAGTTCACGTATGGCAGATATATATGGGAAACCGACTAATAATTAGTGTATTTTTCCAGTAGCAACTCTAAGAATATAAGTAAGAATTTATTGTAATAACATGCAGGTACTCTAAGGCAATTAGAGACACCTACGTGATCGTACGATTTGCTGATGACATAGTAATTCAAAATGATCTATTAATTGTCAACTAGTGCTCTATCACACATAATATATAATACCTCAGAACAAAACCTCCAATTGCATAGATTTACACCCAATCTGCGGCTTCACCATTCGCTTAATCCTGCTCTACTAACCAAAATATTAATGATAATGAATTAATACCCGAAAATCTTGTCAAATGAATTGTGCCTTTTATTTGGCAAGATTTTCTGGTATTAATTCAATGTATGTGATTCTGAATAGAAGTATTTTTTAAACTAATCGTAGATATAGTAGTGAAACTAAAACAACTAACCAAATCTAATTAATTACACAGACTTTATTTTTTTTTATTATTTAAAATTGCTCAGTACGCTTCGTCAACCAAATAGGTCGACACATAAAAATCTCTTCACTAAATAAGGAGGCAAGCGACTATAAAATGTAACGTTCCCTTCAACGCGTTAATGACTTACAAAGAAAAGACAATTTGCAGTAGTTATTAAAAATAATGTTGGAAATATCTTGATGGTAGTGTTTACCTCAAACCACAGAGACTTATCGAAAAATCGCAAGTTTTGCTATAGAAGGCACAAATATTCTTGTGATAGAAGGTGCAGGTTTAAAATAAGCAAAGTGCTTTGGGTTTTGATAAAATATTGCACTACCTATCTACTGATCTACTACAGCTACTTACTTTTTCAGATACTGCAAGAATTCTATAAGTAGGTAATCGACTTATTAGTACATAACTATCATAGTGTATTTCTCTATAATGATGATTTTGTGACATAAGAAAGATTAAAGACTAGGTAACTTGTGGCCCTGCGCCACCAAGAAATTTCTGCTGCATTGTTCTAGATGTTAGCTTGATTCTCCACAACTTTAAGAAAGAGGGTTTACGCCTTGCAAAGCAGCACTCACCTGGAGACTAGTAACTAGGTATGTCGTGTCAGTAAACAAAAGTTAAAACATTGATTACAATAAACAAAAATGCGTACAGTAGGTACAATGTGACCATGTGACTCATGTTAACAATTCGTCAAAAACAATTAGGTTTGTGTGTCGAGTTTGCGTCTTACATAGTAATCCCCTGATCAACCTTGACTCTTCAATAACCTCTCAATATCGAGGTGAATGATTCGTGTTTAGTTTCTGTAACAGGATATTATAAAATGTAATTCCTACCTTGTTAGCAACATTCTTTTGTTTAGGCGATCCTTCAGATGAGTATATATTATTATTCAAATTAGTTGTAGGTAAGTAGATAGGTACCTCATAGCGCGCAGAGCTTGCGCGACCGATTCTGCGACACCGGCCATGGCAAAGACAAGACCGGGGAAAAACACCCCGGTCCTGTCTCTGCCATGGCCGGACTTAGTCGGTGAAAGTCCACCATATCACATAGTAATTACTAATTAGCTTTTCACCCCGTAACAAAATGTCCACCCGTGCGAAGCTGGGGTAAGCTGGTAGTTATAAATAAAATTCCGCAAATAGGTACCTACGTGCTAAATGCAAAATATCTGGAGAATAAGTAGGTGTCTTCTAAATTTCTTCATATCACGTATTATGACATACAAACATAACCAATATTGTTTTTATTCTTTTACTTCCTTGGCGCATATTATCGAGCATTTTGTCACGTTTGACCCAAATAAAAAAAAAAGACTTGATATAAATGCGGAGATTTTTGATCCATGTGCCGCTTGACCTATAAAGAGTTACTTACAGTGGTTGTGTTTAACGGATGTTGCTAAACGAAGCCCATAAATCAAAGTGATAAGATTTTGCCGCGGAACCACTTACGAATGTCAGTGACCCCGCAAAACGTTTAGGGAGTACGGTAGACGGTAGGCTATAGTTTGATCCGAGCATCATAAAACGATTTACGCGATTTATCGTTAATTGCATAATGATTACTTATAATTATTATCAGCCTAATGTACCTATGCGTATGAAGGGACAGACAAGATACTCGCTATTAAAGACTTTCATTTTGACACCCCATTAGAAGGTAATGAAAAAAAAAATACAGCCCGCACCTTCGCCATTTTGATTTTTAACAATTTTATGTGGTGCCCAGTGGCAATCATGGTATCAAGACGAATCTAATGACATATCATTTTATCAAAATCAGTTCAGCCGTAGAGTAGGTACCCAGTTACGAGTGGGCATAGAAACGGGCATTCATCCATACATACATACATACATAAATACAGGTCAAAAAGTCCGGTGAAGCAGTCGAAGCCTTTTTTTTTTTTTTTTTTTTTCGGGGTGTTAAGCTAATGGCTTCGACCCACGCCGAGGGCACGACGTGGGGATATGTCGGACTTTCATCGACTAAAAACACCCCGGTCCCTTGTCTGCCTTAACCGGAACGTGGGATCGCTCGCGCACTCCCTGAAAGCAGTCGAAGCCTGCGCTCAGGATAACTGTGTAAATCTCATACAAAAAAAAATTCAGGTCAAACACATAACCATCCTTTTTTGACTTCGCCGCAGTCGAGTAAAAATTGAACATAGATCAGCCACACAAACAAAAGCGACGAATGACGAACGTTTTATGCTATCCAGTAATGCACGGCAGAAAAATCATAACAAATGGACCCGCGTAGTGCGGTGACACGCACTACGCGGGTCCATAGGCTATCGCTTTAGCGGTCTGGTTATGATTTTTGGTGTTGAATAATGATGCGAAAAATTAGATATCGATTTTTTAATTAACAGATATACCTACTATTCACCCCTTTTGGATAGATATAATCTTTCGGTAACACACTGTACAGAATATCCGCTATGTAAATGCCTTAGTTGTTATGTAGTTTTAAAATCGCAACGTAGCATACCTATCACGATGCTAATCATTATTTTTTTCTAATATCCATTGACTTTGTCAAGTTTTAAGAAGAACAAATAAATCTGTAACTGCAGAATTAGGTTCCTAAGTTTTTAAAAGCAAACAGGTCCTGCAGTAGGTAGATTAATTATTTGAGTTTTAATGTCCGGGATAACAGCTTGTTTTAAAAGATGCTTGAGAACGGACAATGCAAATATGTTCAGCAGCATCATGACAAACATATCCAACATCCACAAGGCTATTTTTTTTTAAATAACGACAAACATTATCTTCTGAGCTCATGCACTAATGCCTGGTTCCTTTATTCAAGAAACGATTTCTATATTTTTATTTTTTTGAGGAGGGTTAGTAAGTTAGAGTACGAATATTCACGCAGGTATGATGGATAATGAAAGATTGTTCATGACATTGAATAGTGGACAAAATATGCGAATGTTCCTGCGAAGTCGAATTGGGAACCACTTGACCTGCTTCCGAAAATGAGAGACGTGGCCATACTTGGGAAGGCCGAATAATGACTATATTTACTGTACTCTGTGATAAAACGAAACGAACGCAGATTTGCTGACAGAGTTGCACTTTGCAGTGCATCGATCGATGATTTTTATTCAAAAAGAAATGTTGCCAATATATAAAAATATAGTTTAGTCGATGTTACAAATCGACTACTTTTTTGCTGAACGGACATCAAAAAATATTATTACAAAATAAAAATTATTCCTTTTTATGAGTTTATATATCATATATCGTAGCCAAATCTTAGAATTTATCAAGTTCATGATTTGGCTGGCCTTTTTATGAAAAGGATCCATTTCATAATATGGGCAACTAAAACTGATCATATCGTTTAAAACGTTAACGTTTATTGACATTTTTATCTACTTGTCTTCATATCGTTAATATAGGGTGGCAATGCCCCTAACGGTGGATAATGAAACTATTTCACGATATTATGATCACTAACTAACGTATTAACTTAATAAAACACTACAATGATTTACATTAAATATATTGTAGGCAATTAAAAAAAAATGCATTAAGACTGTGTTTTCTTCTATGAAGTTTACGGTATCAGAAAACCTTGGAAACTGGATTACAAAAAAAACAACACGGATTTTTATACACTGTTTAGTACATAATAGTTTTAAAAAATATAACATCTTTATTAAATTAATTAACAATTTTAAATATTTACAAACTTAACTATATATACATACTAAAGGAATTATAAAATAAACTAATCTAATATTAAAAATAAACCTAAAATATGGCATCAAAAAATTCCTCCACATCGCTGTCCACTGGGAGTGTTCCTAAAAGGCTGGCGGCATTGCCACGTTGAATGGCAATGCTTATCCTCTGTCCAAGGTAAAAGCCAGCCCTTGGGTCGCGCGAAGTGTCAACGAGGCGTTTAGCTAGATCTTTAAAAAGCATGTGCGCACTCGGACCCCACGGACCAAGGGTCTCAACCCCAAACGGCTCGAATATATAATTTCCAACTAGGTTGTTATATTTCCGCCGTTTGAGGTTCTCAGCAGCCGCAGCGGCGGCACCAGCACAGCCCGACGAACTAGGAAGATGGGATGGCGCAAGAGTATCGACACAAGTTGCGTCCCATACTAAATAGCTCACCAGTAATTTTTGAAATTTATTATTGTCAACAATAATAGGGATGTTTCCTGGGTATGAAAAGTTAAAATCTATTTAGTCCGTTAGTTAGATAATAAAAAAATATTAGACACGTATTTTTTCTTCTATCAAAACAATAAAAACTTACAAAGATACAGCGCTTTAAAGTTTCTGAGTGGGGGCTTATGACGCCACGCCTTGGTAAAAATTGTAGCGAGGAGTGACGTCACGCGTAATTTGCGTTCTCTGTATTTTGATCATTATTTGTTTGTAGGAAAAAAGAAAAAATACGTGTCCAATAAAATTCATTAATCTACCAGGCGGACATTAAAAAAAAATTAGGAAACATGTCTATTGTACTTTTCTTTAAACGCAGCTTTGAGTTTGCTTTAAGATCCATTGTAGTTATGTACCATCATACATAATTATGTAACGTACATAACAGCTTTTTTACTTAAAATATGAAAAAAATATATACAATTTTGCTTTCGTGTAAAGGTTATAAAAACACCACCGTATTTGTAGCAGTGTTGTCAATTTCTGAAAATACGAAAAGATTACTCAGCTTTTATTAGACTGACTAACCACATCATGAAATTATTAACTTTACGTTTTAAGACGTGTTTTTAGACGGAGGAAAAAATACTAACTTTAACAGTTAGTATTTTTTCCTTAAGCTATATTGCACTGTATGATAGTGGTTTCAGCCTCGGTCAAAATCATATGATCTAAAAAGGTATAAGTTATGATCAAATCTGGTTTTATGTGTAAATAGAATTAATGTTCGAATATTATTAACCTAAGTGGATAAAATGTTATTGACCATTTTGGATAGGTACTAGAAATTATAATTATACTTTGTGGATAAACCCACGAAGTATAATCGCAGTATTATCGATGACTACATCATTTAAGTAAACAATATTTAACTCTGGTTTAGTAAAATCGACTAAAATATATATTTTTATTGCAACATTTTTCTGTATTATCTACACAACAAGGCTTCGTTTCGATTTCGAATTCCGGTTCCGACGAGACGTCAACGCTAAATTTATCTGATTTTTAGTATTTTGCTTACTAATTTCCGTCAAAGATTAATAGTGCAGTCAAGTAATAACTCTACAGTCGTATAAAATAGTAACAAATACATACATTTCAACATGCCACGCGGTAAGTGAATCGTTTACGTGTTGTTTTTTCTCAATGTCGTCCAATGTTATGAGAATGTGCTTTCTTTATAAAATCTAGTTAGAATGTGGCTATTCTTTGTGGCAAAAAAAAAGAGATTTTTCAATAGCAAAATGTTTTATTCTAGAAAAAACATGACGTTGTGGGTGTCGTTGAAATATTATTGATTGTTTTTTAGCCTACTAACCTTATGTGACGAACATTGCGTTTGTTTAACATTACAGGTAAATTCACGAATCACAAGGGCCGTAACCGCAAATTCACCAGCCCTGAGGAGTTGGAGGAGCAGCGGAAACAAGAAGAACAAAAGCAGAGGCAAGTGATTCATGAACTTGAATACTCTCCAAAATATCTATAATAAAAACTTGACTCATTGTAAACTAAAGTATAGTTTTAACACTTCTTCAATAAGTACATACTTTAGACTCAAATATATTAACACACTTAAGTATCTCATATAACCAAGAAATGGAGCTGTAGACATCCTTTATTTTGATTATTATTTTGTATACATAATATTGTCAACACCAGTAATAAAATAATGTATAGAATCTATAAATAGTGTCAACTGTTTACACAATCAAATGTGTCCCAATTTTATGTGGAAAGTTACCGAATATCAAACTTATAAATATTAGTGATATAAAACATTTTATTATTTTTCATTTACATACAAAGACACATCTCTCATGATAAAAAACAATGAGTTTCTTTTAACATGGCCTTTATTGACAGTGTAAGCAGACTTACAAATGTAGCTTAAAAAGTTAACTGTTTACTTTGATAGTTATTAAATATAGAAGTGGGAGTACATTATAAGTTCATTTAATATTTCCGATAATGTATCTGTTATCCATCTTATGTAAACCACTTATTAAACTTCCTGAACCAGTATTTTAATAATGTTTGAGAAAATAAATCAGCATTATTAACTTATTTAAATCCTATTTTTTAATACCATATCCATGTATACTTTTTCAGGTGGAGGAAAGAACATGGGAAAGAAAGTTCAAGTGAAGAGGAGTCAGAAGAAGAAAAATCTGGCTCCGGCAGTGATGATGATAGTGACTCGGATGATGATGTAATGACATTTTGTATGTTTTATGGTTTCTCTTTACAAATCATATCACTTTTCATAATGTGATGTTTGTTTGTGTACATTATGTATTCTCCTGTTTTTGGTTAATTGAATTACTTAAATATTGTACATTGTATCATATCAGTGTTAGTTCTTGATATATTTTATTGTAGATGCCTTGATGTCGACTAGAATATCATTGGTTGTGGTATAGTATAATATCCAGATGCTGAAAACTTATTATTTGATTTTGAATTTGGTCAAAAAATTATCAATTTTATAGTTATCTTGATACCTTTCTTTCCTCATGTTTCAGAAACCATCCAAGGCTAAGGGTGTATCAGGCCTCATTGAAGTAGAAAATCCCAACCGTGTAGTGAAGAAAAATAAGAAATTGACCAACTTGGACAATTTAGGCGAAGGAGAAAAACCTCAATTATCAAGGTATAATAATATTTGTGCTTATTTGGCACATTTATATTAATTAACATGGAACACTGGACATTTCGACATTGTAACTGGTGACTCGAAATGTCAGTGAATACCTTTTCAATTGTTTTATATCAAATTAAATACATACATAACGATTTCTACATACTTATCACAAACTAATGATAGTTTATTTCGTATTATAAACACTTTCACAATACTTATTCAAAATTTCCAGGCGTGAACGGGAGGAGATAGAGAAACAGAGGGCAGCTGCAGCGTACCAGAAGTTGCACGCGGAGGGTAAGACCGATCAGGCGCGCGCTGACCTCGCGCGGCTCGCCATCATCCGCCAGCAGCGGGAGGAGGCCGCTAAGCGCAGGGAGGCTGAGAAGAAAGCCAAGGACGAAACACCTAAGAAAAGGTAGGTAAGCATTTAGTTGTGTTTTAATTTTAATCACTCAACAAGCTAAATTAGTATTATTGGTCCTTTGCAACTTGACAGATATATTATCCTTAGAAAACAATCCAAAAATGATATGAGTTATACTCCTATTAGGTAAATTTCATGCAATGTGATCTAAATATCTATATAATAATACTGGCTATAAATTCCCTGCTGCTGGGCACAGGCCTTTTCTTATGTAGAGAAGGAATGAACATTAATCATCATGCTTGCTCACTTGTGAGTTAGCAATTTCAGAATGATGATCACTTCACTGATTGTCAATGGTGTTTTAGAATAATTAAGAACATACTCATATCATTTAGAAAATTACAAGTACTTGAAATCCAGTTAAATATCGTCAAGACAGCTCGCAGGAAAATATGCGATAAAAATAAATATAAGCAGAATAGTCACATTGGTACTTGCCTGTAATAGGTTATAACCTAGTGCACACAAATCCAAACATTGAACAGCTAGGCCACCATGACAAACTATATAAACTTTATCTAGTACATACCAATTGCATGATGTTAGAACAATTCACTCTTCAAATTAAATTAAATGCATTATTACAACAATGTTAATTTTATTACAAACATGTAAGATTTTTACTAATCTGAATTTTAAACTTATTTTGAGACTACAGATGTTTCAGATAGCTGATTAATTATTATGCATGTGTTTTCTTAGCTGAAGTTTATTAAGCAAAAGTAGTTAATTTTTTTTTTATTGTGTCATATTTCCCAATAATGGCAATATGCCAGCCACAATAGTATAAGTTTGGTATGTATAATAACTTTTGTGAGGAGTATTCATAATTATTAAGAAATATTAAGGAGTCTCGAATCATGAACTCGTTCGAAACAGCTCATGATTAGGGTCTCCTATTGAGTCTGAAACTAGTCGGCCAATCCCGAGAATGTGTGTGACTAAACCGTCAATATTCCTAAATAATTATAAGTTTGATATGTTTAAGTTATAATCCTAATTAAATTATTGTCAAAAAAGTTTTTTGCTGTATTACATAACATAATATAATTCTTGTTTGTATTTACAGGTAGACTATTGAGCAGACGACGTGCCGTTTTGCTGTTTCGCATGCTCATAATCTCAGGCTAGGTGGCTTTCCGAATCACTCTCCTATTGAATATTGTGATCTTTTTATCCTATACAAATTTTTGCATACAGAAGTTCATTAATGTATAAAGCATAATATATTTTTACATCTTTGATTTTGTAAAGCTTTCCTAGCTGTGACATACCTCTTATTGTGTAAAATCTTATTGTTTCTTTATTGGACACACCAGAAGACTGTATTTTAGTCAAGTTCTGGATTTTAAATTTCTGATTCAAAAGTAAAAAATTTGCATACCGAAAATCGAGCGTATAATTTTAAAGTGGTGATAATTCACGTGTTCTTGTTGTTTTTATATATTTAGGTAAATTTTATGTTATACTTTACATAATATGAGTAGCATACAATGTACCGTTTTTTAAATGTCTACACTCTGAAGAAATTTACTAACTCTTGTCTCAATGCGCAATAATAATTTTATAGAACGCATCATGTGAAACCTAACATTTAATCACTTGTCAATCCCAGTATATCGTCTGAAATGTAGACATTTATAAAGAGATAGCACATAATTATTTTATTATGAATTAGCCATAACTACATAAACTAATTTACTATTACTGGTTTCAAAATTTCAATAAAGTTTCTTTAATAATTATTACACAAATAAAATGTCAATGCCATGATTCGTGATGAATTTTCGTGAAAATAAATAATGGTGTAAATTTAAATATATAACTTATGATGAAATGTAATAATGAAGGGTACGATGTCTAGTTTATATTTTGAATTCCACCGGAATATCAGTTGCTTTGTGAAATTTTCATGTGTAGTGTATATTCCAGAAAAACCAGCAGTTGAGTCAATTTTTTTTAATTGATATAATTCAGATATATTTACAAGCTTCGTCCTGAACTGAAAATTTCATAAAGTAATGTACAATGTATGAATTTGCTTAGGACTAATTGTTAGATAGTCTCACTAGACAATTTTTATAAAGCAAATGTGTATCTATATAATAAAAATTGAAAATGATTCTATTTTTGTGGTTTTGTCTAATTGCTTTGACTGAAGAACTCCTCTGAGCAGTGCCGTATTTAATCACTCGATGCCCTAAGAAATCCCACCACCTGTGTCCCTCCCTATACACAAGAAAATTAGAACCGTAAGTATAGTCCACATTCCTGCAGGGTTCTTCCCCGTTCTGAACATATATAGCTCTATTGCCCTTATACCCTAAGCATTTTTTTTTTCTTTAAACAAAATCGACCGGAGGTTTTAAACCTTTGGTCGCGGGGATTTCACAAATATTCAAATCACGTACACAAAGAACACCCAATTCCTTAATTTGCTTATGACACTGTCTAGGAATAGCCCGACTCTAGATTTTATTAAAATGTACCAAATAATTCTAAATTTAGCATTTCTAAAACCTAACATATTTGTTCATAACCTTAATAAAATTTATTTGTTAACGTATGTTTGATGAGTTTACTAGCTAACCTAAACTATAAACCTGACTGATAGTTCAGATATAATCTTTAAACTTAAACGTGAGATTCGTGACGATATCCTTACGTATCTAGTTAGGTATAGCGATATTACGAAGGTACCTATTAAGTAAAATTTGATTTGAAAACTACTGTTCTAAGTACTGATAAATTTGTTACATATTTTTAATTTTGTTGCAAGTGAAGCGAGAAATATTGAATGTACCTACCTAGTAAGTATGGTAATTCTAATTTCCCTTGGGATTGTACGGACCATGACGTAGCACCATGCAAAACGAGAAACAGCGCAATTATGGGTCCGTCGTTAATTTTATCTTCCTTTTGCATAAGTTTTATTTTGTCTACGTCTAGGTACACAAATTTTCGTAATATGTATGTATATTCATAATATATGTACACACAAGAAATAAAACAAATATCATGCTCATCACACGAAGATTTGTCCTGTGTGGGAACCGAACCCACGACTTCCGGTTGAGCAATCACTCAGGACCCCTAACCAGTCATGACTTATGACATAAGCTGTGCCATTTGTGTCAACATCTTTGGCACAAATCAACAAACATAATAAAAACTAAAAAACAATGATTGACATGACATTACTACAAACGTTAATGCTCATCGAATCGCTCAAATGCGTAAACAGAGAATAGAGACAGACAAGTCTTCGGCGTATGCAGTATGCTCTTTTTATACCTCTATTAAATGTGTAAGTATATTTAAATGTATGAAAGTGACAAGTCGTGGTCACGTGACTTATCAAAAAGAAATGTCATTGTTTTATGAAGGTATCAAGGCGTCTGATATCTCCCTTGTAAAGACACCAGGTCTCCGAAGCATAGAGCAACAATGGTAAGATTATGGCCCTGTAGACAGCGAGTTTTGAAGTGTCTTCGGGTGAGATGGCAGGATCGTGTGCCAAACTCGGAGGTTCTAAGTCGAGCTAAGCTCACTGGAATGGAGTGTATGCTAATGAAAGGCCAACTACGCTGGTGTGGACACCTTGTACGCATGGAGTCTTCCAGATTACCAAAAAAGGTATTTTACTCTGAGCTTAGCTCAGGTAAACGAAAGCCTGGAGGACAGTTTCTGCGTTACAGGGATGTGTTAAAACGCCACTTGACTGCAATTGGCATGTCTAGTGAGTCATGGGAGGAGCTTGCAACGCAGAGGTCGGAGTGGCGAACTTCTGTCAACACGGGTATAGAAAACTTTAAACGTACCCGTCTTGAAGACCTTGACGCCAATCGCCTGATCCGAAAAACTCGACCCAAGCCCTCCTACAACTATACTCGCAATTCAAGTGGGTCTCTTTACTGCGCTTCTTGCAATAGGACCTTCAAAACAAAATTTGGTTTTGCGAGTCATGCTCGAGCTCATGCAAGAGCCCAGGCGAAGACGAGCTAGGGTGTCGCCGTCGACGGATACGTCTGGGAGGACATCATCATCATCAATGCTTTTAGTAATGTCACTTGTCTACGAGGACTAGGCCCTATAATTAGGTATCCTTCTCTCAATCAGTGATAAAGGATATGATTACCAGATAACTTATGCCATTAAGGTACGAAAAAAGTTTAATACATGAATAATTGGGTCCCTACGATAATATCGTCCACCAGGTTAAACAAAATAACCGTGCGGGTCGAACTGCCCTGACTGTGTAATATAATAAAGTGTTTATATTAACTACATAAATTTGGCTCCTCGGTCGACTTCGTTCAGATTTCGTGTGACTCGGATATGACGCTATTAACTTAATATGCGCATACATAAAATTCTTTATGAGACGATATTTTCATGATAAAACACACTGTGAAAAACTACAGGGAAAATTGAAGCGAAAATATGATAGCGGAAATGTGTGACGTTATTTTCTAGGCATAGACAATCCCCTCCTGAACACATTTAGAAATAGGTATCGTTATATATCTAGTTCGCATTCGGGACTACGTCTAGTAACGTCACTGTAAAACGGAAAGAAACAAAATCTACTTATCTATACTAATATTATAAAGCTGAAGAGTTTGTTTGTTTGTTTGATTGAACGCGCTAATCTCAGGAACTACTGGTTCAAATTGAAAAATTCTTTTTGTATTGCATAGTCCGTTTATTGAGGAAGGCTATAGGCTATATAACATCACGCTACGACCAATAGGAGCGGAGCATAAGTGAAAAATGTAGCAAAAATGAAAAATCTTTGTAACTAAAACACGCGAACAAAGTCGCGGGGGACAGCTAGTTAAACAATAAAATCCAATCCCTTCAACCTCTTGTTCACATCTCTGAAGTTTCATCGTAAATGGTTTAGCCGTCTTACACATTATTCTAATTCTGAGGCATGTAGGGATCGCGGTATGTTTACAAATGATCACCCATCCACATAGGAACCGTGCCAAGCGCAGCTTATCCTTTATTATTGGTCAAACCGTACGGCTTAGACTTATCCACGAGCTCCTTCTGGTGTATCTAGCTATATTAATTAAAAAAAAAACGAAGGTATCTATATATGTTCGTTGAGATTAGTGTTGCTATGCGACTCTACAAGATGGAAAAAAGTTCATGACCATGAATTACAATAAGTACCCTTGAGGTGTAGGTACCTAGATATTATGGTACTTTTTATAACGTGATGAAAGGCTTTTAACATATAAAATGTTTAAAACACAAGGCTTATGATGGTTTGCCTGACTGTCTATTAGGTGTAATCTACGTTTATTAGGTCAAGAAACATTATTACCCTTTTCCGAAATTAAATTCGTGACCTGCAAATTGAAAAAAATCAACTTTGTGTAGATTATTTTAATTCGTATATAAGCTTATCTTTTCACATTATTCAGACAACCCGAAAAAAACGATACTTTTCCGTTTGATATTCACTTGATGCTTCCCAAACATTTGTTTATTCTTACGCATACTTCACATTAAACCGGAGGATCTAAACCACCGTAATACCTATCTATCACGTTATCCCCAGATGGAACGCTGAAAACGAATTTACGGGGGTACTCCATTACAAAGTGTAAATTCGCGGGTGTAAGATATCAGCCGCTCAATTTTTGTAACACAAGGGTGCAGTCAAATTGGCGGCCGATAAGCGTAGGGTTGGACGAAGGTTGATGTAGGTAAACGGGAATGAAAAACCATGATAATATCGGCTCCCTATCTTCTGAACGTCCTTATGTAGATTAGAGGTCGCGCATAGCCGTCCATCGCTACTTCAGCTCAGCATCCTTTACTTCAAGACTGTTTAACCTCTATAAAGGAGTAGTAAAACTGTACTGAAGTGACGTAATGGCAGACTTCCATATACTTTCCTTTTACAAACTTGCTTAAATTTTGTTTATCTCAAGCTAAATTTAAATAATCGCGTTAGAACCTTTTTTTTTTTTAATTTCTACCGCAGCTTTTCTGACCGCACGGTTTGGATGCTTCATCGGATTTTAAGGAGTAGGAAAGTGTAGGTCTAGTTAGATTAGCACACCTACCTATGTATACATACCTACTTTGTAGGTATCTATATAATTTAAACTGGTAGGTGTTATTAGATAAAAGTAGCTTATGTGATGTAAAACGGTCGTGGATGGCGGTGTTGGGCCTACGTAAACTTGTACATGGGAAATTACTGTCGGTATCTTCTATATAAGGACCTTCAAATATACCGTAGGTTATAGGTACCTACTCATAGAGGTAGTATGCTTTACTGGCTTTACTAGTAAAATCCTGTAAAACTAGGAACATACAAGTATCTAAAAGCTGTTTTCGCCGCGGGCTGCAACAATAAAAGGCTGCAAGGTCTAGTTTTGGCCGTAACATGGAACAATAAACGCTGGCCTCGCAGTGCAATTTACTTAACATGTTCCTCGTTATACGAACAGATTTAGATAGTAACTTGCCGGTGATCGCTGTTTGATCTTTGGTTACTCTAGAGTAATGTGAATAAAGATGTTACTAGTAAACGCTTGCATAGTATCAAACGCGACATTTTCTTATTGTAATTTTCGTAAGACACTAATAAAACTGCGCGACAGCGACTCGTAATAATCTAATGATTAAAAGATCCGTTTAATTCAAATAAAAAGAAGGTCCTCGGACGAAGGTTTTCTATTTAATACATATTTATTATTGTATATCTACGAATATTTATGCACTGGTAATAATGTAGAGGTGTGAACAACTAAACAATGAACATTTACCTACCTACCTACACAAGTTTTACTATAAAGTATAGGATTAGGCAATTTCATCAAATAAAAACTATGTAAACAATTACTACTTTTTAACAATGACTTGAGCATTTTTGTCAAATTATCCTCATATCGATTTTCAAATCAGAGGACTAAAACAGAAGACTAACTTTACCTTATACATACTTAAGTCCCTAAAGCCTTTAGAACTTTCCATCCGCACATATACCAAGTCACCTAATGCGTCCGAAATTCTGCAAACTCAGCGTATCTGTTCACAAGTCACAAAGCGAATAAGAAACACATTAACACAAAAAGGTTTTCGGTAGCTTATTCATATTAGCAAGTCTCGCGAGTCCTGCCCAACTTATTGTCTGACTGCCTAAAATATTACGAAAACGTGACCAAATATCTAAATGCGTCGGGGGCAACCGTAAAGCAGTAAATTCTCATTACAGGTCTGGCCGCGGTGTTACATCGAACTATGCTAATTTAACACACATCTCTCTCTGTGGGGCGAAACGTGCTCGCAAAGTTTTAACTCAAAAATCTTTGTTCGTATTTCTGTTTTGTTGGTACGAAAGTATTTTGGCGTTTCGAACTCGATGCTTAGATTGAAACTCAATAAAAACCAAATGGTATTCGATATCTTTTATCTTGTGTGGCTGAATGAGGCACAAATTACGATATAGGTAGGTAAGTACCTATGATTATTGATTTAGAATGATATGAGTCAATGATTTCCCGTTTGTTTATTTAAGATTATTTACTTATTTGCTATGCAAGGAGCGTTGTATATAAAGCTTGCAAATGTCATCTTACTTTACTTCGCTTTGTTGCGCACGCGTGATTTAATCTTTTTATCAAAAAGCACGAATTTCACGAACGCACCTTGCAAGAGTTACTTGTAAAATTAATTTTCATTGAAGTTAAAAAAAAACATTTGGAACCATTCTACGATCTAGCTAGGGTTTACAAAAACTAAAGTTCTGTAAAAACTGTTACTGAATCGCGTATGCTGTCCTAAAACTTCATTGAAACTGGGTTTCCTATTTGCATTTCCATTCTGCAGCAAACGTAAAGTAACATAGATGTCCCGGTATCTTCTTTTATGACCTGCAGTCCAGTACACACAGGTAGGTCCGGTAAGCCAGTATTACGATGGTACGCTTTTAAAAATAAATTTTGCAACAAACTTTTGCAACGAATAGAGCTGAACTTTCCTTCAGTGAAACAAAAACATCAACTAATTTTAACATATCCTACTCGCTGTTTGAGAAACAATGATGTACCGTAGGTACTGTTGAAATTAATTACGAGTCTAATTATCGCTGGCGTAATTATCTACGAATTGGGTAAATAATTAATTAATTATAATAGACACGTACGTTAGGGTTGATTGATTTCGTTATATCTATTCATAATGGATATCGTTCGTTTTTATTATTTGGCCAAAACTGACTGTAATAAATCTATTGTCTTGTTAATTTCATGTCGATAAACAACATTATCTAACAGAAAATAACAAAAATAAACAAACTTAAAAATATTATTACCTATATATCTATCAAAAAGGAGTAAAAAGTAGTTAAATCTGGTATAGGATCAGTATACAAAATTTCAATTCAAAACTGCTATCCAATTTTTCGCATCAGTTATTCGACACCAAAAATCATAACTAGACCGCGGAAGTGATGTATCTTAACATTTAGCTACTTATGTACCTAATAACTAATAAGATATTAAACCCTCTTAGTGCTTTGTAATGATTTTTTGTGTCGAATAATTGATGCAAAAACTGGATATCAATAATAAAATAAACTCATCTTGAATTTTTGAGCTGAAATTGTTAAACTGACACTCTAATAAATGTACTCTTCACCCCTTTTGGATAATATCTTTACCTTTCGGTAACACCCCAGCCACACATTTTTTTACCAATATGCCGCAACAACAATATTCGTAATTAGTAGGTAGTGTAGGTACCTATCTAGATTCGAATACATTCAGGAACTTAATTAAGGATTTAGTGCGTATACTCTCGAATAAATTCAATAATTTTCATGATTTAATGCGGG
Source organism: Diachrysia chrysitis (assembly GCA_932294365.1). Classification (NCBI taxonomy): domain Eukaryota; kingdom Metazoa; phylum Arthropoda; class Insecta; order Lepidoptera; family Noctuidae; genus Diachrysia; species Diachrysia chrysitis. The sequence goes on along the minus strand of OW028650.1, from coordinate 7,192,128 downwards.
TTATAATTTGTGATTTGTGATACAATTATTAATTAAATTTCGTCGTTTTTTTTATCAGAAAATAAGATGAAACTTTTGATAGGTAAATATAAATAATAATATTTTTGATAAAGATTTTTACTGAGTTAATGTACCTAAGTTATAGTAAGAAAATAGCTCGGTCGGAACGCGTGCTTATCAAATATTTCGCGAAGATTTAGGTCAAAACAAAACTTCAAGGATAAAAGTATCAGGCGATCTAATTGAATAGCTAATAAACAAAGTGTCTAAGTTTCCCGCCGTGCAATAAATAATAGATAAATTAAATGGCCGAGACCCGGGCGAAACAGAATTAAAACTTTCAGGGAGGTTTCATCTAAATCACAGCTAGCTGATTATTTCACGCACCTTCCCGATACTCTAGCGTGTAATGTCGGCGGTGAAGCTCTATGATAGCGTCATAGCGTGTATGTTTTTTGATTTTGTTGAAGTGACTTATGGTGTTTATAACTTAGGCACACCATACGTTTAGTAATCATGGACTGATAATTTTTTAAGCAGTTTAAAGCTCTTGTTTTGTTTATACTTTCAAACAAATATGAGGCGACACAAAACTTAAAGTGCAAGTTATATCGACAATTCATAAATTGGTTTAGTTATCCTGAAACATGTTTTCTTCTTAAATGCACAGTACATTTTATATTCTTCATTATTACGCCAAATTCAGCTACCCCTTTGATATTTTCGGTCCAATATTCTGAACGTTCCTTTTCCTCGCGAACGAATGTTCAGCCATGCTTAATTCCATAGATATAAAGTTGTCTGTATTTTTCTTGCACGTATGTCATTTGTTGGGAGCGTAAAAAATATCTGTTGTCTTGTCCAAAAAAATATATACCTACTAGTTTTTGACGGCATATATGATAGTTACTTACTGAACCCGTCAAAATATATATTAATCTATTTATTTATTATTTACTTTGTTCACTATGCCATTTTAATGTTATTATAATACTTTTTAAACAATTTATTTTATTTTATTTGCCGAAAATGTGTCATATATATATGGTAAGGTTATAGGTACCAACTGTAGCTCCTAGATGATCTATTTACATCGTAACCACATTACATAATAATGTTGAACGGCTTATGAACTGATAATATACCTCTTGCTTTGTCTTAACAGGATTAGATTACCATAAACTGCACCTAACACACGATCTTATAATTAAATTTGCGAGCTAACAGAGCTTATCGAAACAACGTTATCGATAACATGGATCGCCTCTAGCTGTTTGCAAAATACACAAATTTAGTTGATGGCAGTTCGACTGTCTGGAACGAGATCAACCCGTAACTCAGTGTACACAAGAGTTTATTTGTTCCTTTCGAACAGAACGCGAACTAATTGAGCTAGAGTCAAACTTCTACCCTTATTGTTTATTTTGTAAAGGGTAAACTGTTTAAAAATCGGGCAGCTAACTTCGGAAAATGTAATTATCGATGAACATAGTTTACCTCTTGCGAATTATGTCGATAGATATAAATGAAAGCGTAACAATATTACAATATATTGTTTCGGTTCGTATTCCAAGAATCATTTTAACTTCGGTGTTTTTTGGCTTAACTTTTCCATATAGTCAGCGTAAGTAGATAGGATTACAATTAAATTTTTGGACAAAATAATTGGTAACTACATTATTATTTTTATTCTTTAGTTAAGTAAAATATAAAATTAATAGAAAACTTTAAGGCTTAAAATGAAAAGGTATTATTTATTTAATTTTAGAGCTCAGTAATATAAGAGCTAAATTAATAATTACCAATAAATGAAACAGTCGCAAAAATACGTTTCAAATTACATTAACTGCCTAAACCAGTAATAAGAAAATCTCAGTTTGCCAAACATAATATTCCTGAGTGGCTTTCGTTTCCAGTCGAAATTGCTAGGTTTGAATATGAAATGAATGAAGGTTAAGTCACTTATGCAAATAGGGAAAGTTCTAAAACCCGCCTTTGATATGGAGTTTTAGTTCCACGTTATAGAAATAAATACCTTTGACATTAACTGGTCTGGTCTAGTGGTTAGTGACTCTGACTACTTAACCGGAGATCGTGAGTTCGATTCCTCTCACCCATGAAAAATCTTTATGTTATGAGCATGATCATTTGTTCTGTGTCTGGGTGTAATTTATCTATAATATGTACGTATTTAGAAATATATGAGTAGGTCTATGAGTGTTCTGGATGCCATAGTCCAGTTTGCGATCAGATAGACGTGTAAGTTGTCCCAAGATATTATTATTATTACATACTTTATCTCACCTTTTAGGCAATTTATACATATTCATATCTATGAATAAAATATATTGTATCATATTATTTTGTATAATATATTGTATCAAATATATAATATATTGTATGGAAATACGAAAGGAAATATCTAGCGAAACCTTTGATGTTTATTAATGTTTTTGTAGTTTATGTAGAGAAATAAAATATGTAGTACAATATTTTATTTCTCTATTTTGTTTCCTATGTTACAATTTGTCGACCTTAATTAGGTTTTAGATGTCGACGCATGACAAAGTTCTCTTTATTTGAGAAGATACTACTGTAATTTCCTAAATAATATTATTTTGTGTAGGTATAGAACGAAAATCTGTATTTTTATGTTATTACATTAATGTTTCATAAAATGATTTTTATATCTAGTAACTAGAGAGATGAAAGGGTCTGCTATGGACTATTTGATTATTAAAAGTAGATAATTAAACCGCAGTGAACAGAAACAGACACAAAGAAATAAAAGAATGAAGGCATTATTTTCGAATTACATGTTTTTTTTTTAATTCTAAAAACTGTGCTCGGGTAGAGCACATATCGAGGGTATAGTGCTCAAACCCAATAAGTATGAAATTGTCACTTTCGAGATATTCAATATTTAAGTTTTAAGGACAAAAATACCTATTCTATTCAAATAATATCGTTATAATGAGTATTTGTGGTAAAAGTGTATACATTGAATTAGTGTATAACAGTATTATTAAGTTTCCAAGGTGGTCCATTTTATCATAAATAAGTGTAAAGTGGCGAAGGGTACCGACTTATTGGGTTTTAGGTCAAAAGAAATTAAACATATTATAATTTAACATTACTTTAATAAATGGTTTATTTTAAGAAACAGAAAAGAAAACATGGTAAATTATTCTTTCGAAGGCTGTTGGCTTGGTGTACGTCTTCATACCACGTATCCATGCGTGGAGTTCCTCTGATATGATTAGTTTTTCGCACATATTTTATAGATACTACTTTTTAGCAACGCTAATTGGTAACTGACCGGAATGTAATTGGACGTAGTTATGGAATATCAGATTAAGCGACACCTGGGTCAAATGAGATATTTAGCTTCAAAGTTTTCAAAATGAAAATCACCGCTGTGTGTAGATTTTTTATGTTATGAATATAATTTTTAGTTTGAAGGTATAAAAATGTGTATAGTTTAACTTAAGAGTTTTTTACGGTACAGTACGAGATTTCGCAATAACAGCCTTTTTTCCGCTTAATTCTTTAATACATATTTTCTATATTCAGACTAACTTAATTTGTCAACAACGTATTATGCGACAATTACGGTGTTTGATTCGTTAATGCGATTTGACTTGGATTAAACAAAGCGCAATATGAGATTAAATCCATATAATTTTAATTTGATTCGGTCAAAAAAAAATAACATTCTAAAATTAATTCTTTAACTTCTTATCATCAGAAACTTTACAACGCTTTTCTTATATTTTTCATCCTTCTCTTGTTTCAAAATAAAATATCAGTTATAAAATTTTTAGAAATCAGTCTGAAAACGTCTATTTAAAATAATAATTTAGGGCTACGCTATTCGTTGCGGAGAGGGGGCCGGGTCATCTCCCACTTGTTATACATGGACGACCTTAAACTATTTGCTTCTTATAAATTCCAACTATTGAAGTTACTGAAGATCACTGAAAGCTTCAGTAATTCCATTAGAATGGAATTTGGTGTTGACAAATGTGCAGTCATGCATGTAAAACGAGGCGGGATTATGAAATCCCAGGGCATACAGCTCTCGGATTCTATAAACCTAAGGTTGCTCTCTGCAACGGAGACCTACAAATACTTGGGTATGTCAGAGGCGTTAGACATCAACGTTGCTGACATAAAACAATCATTACAGACACGTTTCTTTGGCAGCCTGAACAAAGTACTGAAAAGTCTTGTGTCAGGAGGTAACAAGGTGCGTGCCTTTAATGGTTGGGTCATGCCAGTGTTGATGTACTCCTTTGGTACACTCAAGTGGACTCAGATTGAGTTAGACGCCTTGGATAGGAGAGTCCGCACACTACTAACTGCAAATCGAATGCACCACCCACGGTCATCGGTAATGAGGTTATTATTCCGCGAAAATGTGGGGGTCGAGGCTTTTTGAATGCTAAGACCCTCCATAATCGCGAGGTATGTAACCTCAGGGAGTAATTCCTCCAGGTATAGCAATATCTAATAATATATCAATATCCATATATAAGCAAGGAGAACTGGCGCAAACCTGTCGTACTAAGTGTCAAGAACCGCAAGGATGTATGGCAAAGCAAGGACTACTAAGCTACACTGACGCTATTATCGGACCCTCCATGGGCCCGAAGTAGATTTCCTAGCGTCCGTGGCTTGGCTAAGCTTCGGTGACCTCTTCGGAGAAACTGAAGGGTTTGTATGTGCAATTATGGATGAAGTTATCATGACAAACAACAACCGAAGTATATCATAAAGGATGGCACAGTTGACATTTGTCGGGCATGTCACTGTCCGGGTGAATCCTTAAGGCATATAGTTTCGGGTTGTTCTCGTCTTGCTAACGGTGAATACTTGCATAGACATAACCAAGTGGCCAGGATTATCCACCAGCAGCTTGCTTTGAAATACCAACTTGTGGAAATTGAGGTACCGTACTACAGGTATGTTCCCGACCCAGTTCTCGAAAATGGTCGTGTCACATAGTACTGGGATCGATCTATCATCACTGACAGGACTATTGTAGCCAATAAGCCTGATATAGTGGTAATAGACCGATCAGAGCATCAAACAATGATTGTTGATATCACTATACCCCATGACGAGAACCTCGTAAAAGCCGAAAAAGAAAAACAAATTAAATATTTGGATTTAGCTCACTTTACCTGGTATCAGCGGATTAATGCAAGCTTGTTGCACTATTTTTCTTCCTCGATCACCGATCGTAGCAAACACAAAGACTAAACAGAAGAATTTCGAAAACAATTGGCGTAAACAGTATGCGCGTGCAAACTGACAACAGGTAGCGCAAAAAGTTGATAGGTCAAATTCATTCAGTCAAATTTATTGGGTTCGTCTCCCAACAAAGTTTGAAGAAAGTTAGTTGACGAAGTGAGCGAATACCATATAACTAAACATAAATTGTTTCTTTTGAAATATAATCGTACAATAAAACCCGACAAACACATTTGTTTTGATTTAGCTTTTGGTTTTGTTTGTTTTCTTACCTATGTATGTAAAGCTAAAACCCGATAAATACAAATAGTGGTTATTGCCTTTATGCCTTTGAGTAATTTTAGTTGAAATCATTGAACACTCAATACCAATAAATAGCTTTATATGGTTTGAGCGTGAAATAAAAATATTATTTATCAAGATAACACACTTTATAGGGTTTGAGATTTTAAATTTTGACTAAACACGGTCACTTTATTGGGTTATTACCTCAAGTACTTTTCTTTCTACTGCGAATTCCACTTATTGGATTATACCACTGGAAAGAGCGTAAAAAATGCATTAAGATTTTTTAATAAAACGATTTTTGATTTTTTGGCACTTATTGGGTTTTAACACTATACCCTCGATATTATTATCTTAATTTAAACACATGATAAAATAATCTCTTTTCTCTCCATGACTCTATAAAAAAATACCGGAATCGTGTAATAAGTTCTCAGAATGTTTATCCAAAACAACTGAGCGAAGGTGACCACTCATCGTATATCCAACAATACACCTAATTTCCTGCTTTTGCTGCTTTTATGATTGCATAATTTTCTTTTATTTATCATCGTCTACGGGAATTAAAAAGAAGAAACAAGGCAGTGGTGAGCGCTTATTCAGCCACCATTAGTAAGCCCGGCGGGCGAGGAGCCGACAAGTCAATAAATCATATCTCTCGGCATCGGCATCTCTTATCGATTCTATTGAATAGCGATTTATTCGCTCGATGCTTAATCGCCGCTTTTCAAATATGAGTAGGCTTTAGGTATCTAATATGTCTACTGAGAATAAAACCTCGTTAATATACCGCTGGCCGCGTTGGTTCTGTCTGCTGTCTATATTTCTCGCACTGGCTTAGTTTACTTTCCATAAGAATGATAAACAGGGAATATTAAAACCAATTTTGCGTCTAGAAATATAAACACCTTTTTTCTCTCTATTTCCGCACAAGTCCGTAGAGATAAGCTTTACATATTTTATATTTATGAAAAAAAATATATACTCGGGCTTAATGAAATTACGCATTTTAAAATTCTTAAAAAGGCACCTGTAGTGCTTGTTGATTACATTATTCTTTCATTAAGGATGAAAAGGTTACTCTGGGATATTATGTAAAGAATGAAAGCTGTGTTACTAGATATTGTTGTATTTTTGAGTAGACCGACCGATGTTGTTGGAGAGCTTTTGCCACCCTGTCAAATTTTTTGTCTAAACTTGCGATGAATAATAAACTGAAGCCTTATGAAAAGAGTTTAAGTAAATAACTATTTTTATTGATATATATACAAATGAAAAAATTCAATCAACTACATGTTAAATCTTTATTCTATATAAATAAAAATTATTGTCCTCGATGCATTTAGGAACCATTGACGAATTTATGATCAAGCTTTGGTAAGGGTTTCTAGCTAGCAAAAACAACCATGTGCAACTTAACAATTATTTATTTATTGTGGTATTGCAAGGCTTATGTTTACGTATCCATCACAGCTCTTTATATTTATTGCCTCCAGATTACTCCAAAAAGTATTTAATCAATTCCACACACACACTGGCTGTTCACTGACTGTTAACTGGCTGTTCTAAATAAAACTGAAACTATTTAAAAGCCATTAAAGTTAGAGGTAGAAGACATGGCTAACCGGATTGTATTGGATATGCATAATGTTCCGCATGGATAGGTCTCAGGTACGCTCTGGGGACCGACTTGCATTCGATTGCAATATTTGAATTTTTACTAAAAATGTTTAGAAATAGAGACATATATTTCGTTGTTAAGAGTTACGTGAAACAATTTCTAATACCTTGAACGTTTTTATATAATTCAGCATTATCTATAATTTTATGTTCTAGCACAGATTAACTTAATATAGTGTTATTTTAGATAATCTGTAAGTATCTTTTTCATGAATAAAAAATATTTATTTATTAAATTACAGTAATTAAATACAAATAATAGAAGGAAAAACTTAAACCTCAGGCAGCACTCGAACCTGCGACCACTGGCTTGACGCGCCAGTCGCTTTACCAACTAAGCTACCGAGGTAAGCCAGTGGTCGCAGGTTCGAGTCCTGCCTGAGGTTTAAGTTTTTCCTTCTATTATTTGTATTTAATTACAAATATCCGCTCCGCATGCGTTAAAGCGTAACAAATAATTAAATTATTAAATTACAGTAAATAACCCCCGTGACTACTCGTGATAAATAATCTTAGTATTTATTAAATCGTTTCCACAAAATGATAGAAAACAAAATTATGAAAACCAAAATTGAAAGCTTTTCCTTATATGTTTCATTAAAAGATTGTGTCGGAAAACCTGCCCAAGGACTGGTAAAAAATATGACGTATAATATATCTATACAAAATAGTGTTCGCAATAATATCTACTGTGTATACTCTATTTAAAGGAAACAAATGAATTTGAATTTTGAATTTGAATTTAATAGATAATATTCAGCCTGTATGTAGGATGTATGCTTACGTAACTGGAATAAGTATGTTTATATCTGAGTCATGGTTCATGCACAAAGCTTAATGATCCGTCCTATATTCCGTCAGTTCTTGTCATTATCTATAAATATGCTTTTGGTAGAACATGCAAAGCTAGCTTGATGATTATATAGCTTGATACATTAATGTAAATCAACCTTGGATCGGCCGTATGAGTCTTGTAGTTAGGTTTATTTGGATGCCAATAACCAAGTTTTATATTTTCAATATTCTTTTGAATTATTTGTATATGGTTTTCGTTTATCTGTCAATCAATAAGTTACTTATGTATCACTTCAAGTGACGTAAAACCTCAGTCCTTATTAGGTTTTTTTTTTCTAAGACTGTCTGACTTTGACAATGAGTAAATAGAGTCCGCAAATAGTGCAAATAAATGCACATATATTTCAATTATTTGAATTTGTGACAATGTCGCCAGTCTTTTGGTACACTTCCAGTCGATAGCGATGAGGATGCATTTCTGACGCCTTTTTTAGGGTTTCTTTATTAGTTAAGAGTTTAGTTTTGATTTAGTGTATAATATTATACACTTACAAATTACGATGAAATATTTACATTATTTATATATAAATATGTAATTGTAATTTGTTACTTTCTAAAAAAAATCCGTATTCGAAATATCCGTAAAAAAGAAACATAAAGCCTGAATTTATAAAATACTCATACCTTTATTATACGGATAGAGGTCTACCTACTGTACCTTAATCATTCTATTACATTTACTGACTTAATAATGACAGCTCGTAAACAACTTAGGAAAGAGGAATAAGTTCAGCATGATAAAGGCAAGGATAGTATTTCTCTACCTATAAATCAATACAAGTGTGGTACTTTAGTTTTCGCTTACCCGGGGGTAACTAGCTAAATCTGAATTTATTGCGCACCGTCGGTAAAGAACGCCAATCGATCACTGGTATCTCGTAATCGGATCTTTTGCCCGCATGTCTCTATTCATAATGTTTTGCGGTGTGACAGGGGATCTCCAACGTACAAATAATCGATATACCTACGCGTGTTTGCCGGTAGATGAACTCGATAGAACTCGATTCGAATAGAAATATCGATAACCAAAATCATCGATTCGCAATCTACCATAACACACTACTCACTTGACTGATGATCAATGACCGACTTTCAATATAATTAAACATAGGTATAGTTTGTACTTCTGCATATAATAGAAGTAATTTATAGGACCAAAGTTAGTATACTACATCTTTTTCTTTCTGTACAAAATTAAGTAAGTTATATGTTAATAGCTAAGTGTCGTATTTACCGCGCCACTAACGACAATAAAACGTTACGTCGCATTATTCGACGAATATTAAATTCCATGTGTATCATCGCCAGCAGATTATATTAAAAATTTTAATTCCTTAATAATTTTTTGCTTTATTACATTCACTTTGCTGGTCGCCATTGTAGCGAGCGTTATTAATACCGGACCGATTTTCATTTTCCCAGCGTCGTGGGGTGTCGCGACAAAATTGCTTTACAATATAATTACAGAGTACTATTGTTCCGGATTCCACTGGCTGTGCTTCGATTTACATTCGAAATGGGACGAATTTTGTACAAATTGTCTGACTAGTTTCGTTAGAGGTAAATTGGACTTGATTACTTCTCTTTATTTAACTTATTAATCTATACTAATATTATAAAGAGGAAAGAGTTAATTGTTTGTGTTTGCCTTGAATAGGTTCTAAAACTACTGAACCGATTTGAAAAACTCTTTCACTGTTGGGAATCTACACTATCCGCGGGTAACATAGGCTTTATAATTTATTTATATTTTTTTGTTAAACACCCGTAGGAAGCCGGGGCGGGCTGCTAGTATTAAATAAAAAAAAAATATCATATCACAATTTTATTGATTGAGGACACTGTGTGAGTGGCAGTAGCGTATGTGCTTCAGGGATATGCCTTTGTGAACGTATCCAAATCCAAAAAAAAAGCATTACTTCACCACTTCTGGCCATTTTTTTAGGAATTAGGAATATGAATATAAAATATGAATATAATATATAAAAAAACCAATTAGGAATATGAATATGTTCGAACTGTTTGCTTCATCTCCTTTATCTATACTATGTAGCCTTCAATGATTTCGTAGAAAATATTGTTCCAAGTATACAAGTGCGGTTTTTTTTAATTTTGCGTAACGAGAATATAGCCCATTGAATGTGTTCATAAAGGAGTTTCTGGAATTTCGTAATCATTTTACGAATTTTAAAGAACAGGCAATTTTGACGCTTTACATACGTATTATCGGAGGTCTTTTCATGAAATTCTGTACGCTTCGTAACCTATTTAGGATAAAACTATAGAATGAATTCGAATTCATAAATAGGGCTGCGGACTATGTTTTTTCTGTTTACATGACTATTAAAAAATATTAGACAAGTATTTTTTCTTTTTTTTTTACTTAAACAAACAATAAGGAAGATACATTGTAGCTACAATGGTACTTGTAGCTACCATTTTTACCAACATGTCACGTCACAAGGCCCTTCTCCTGATCTATGGAATACCTTTGGATTTTTTTATTGATTTGATAAAAGAAAAAATACGAGTTTTATTTCTTTTTTTTTATTTATCTGGCGGACTAAATGGATGTTTCATTTTCATAACCAGTCCGAACCCCTATTGAGCCGTAGAAATATAAAGTGTAACAAAAACGAAGTTCAACTTAATTAACAGTGAAATTACTCTTATTTAAGTCACCAATTTCATCGTATATTATAATATCCCCAAGTAATGCACATTTAACATCTCGTACCTATTAAATTCAAACTGTCACGTTATTCATCTCACCGCGAGTATTTAGAGCGAAGCAAGCGAGAGGCCAAGGCGTCTAAAGCATCCGTGCCGCGTGCCTCGCACATCTGCACTCGGCTTTATGTCAAGTGAAAGTGCGTCCCACACTCCTACAAACACCAAAACGTTAACAGAAATCCACAAAATCCGATTATGCAAATGTTAAATCTAGACAATTTCCATACATATTCGCATACCTACTGTCGCAAAATAGATCCATAATATTAACATAGCGTGCATTAATAAAGAGGCGACAAACAATAGTTTCTCGTTCAATCTCGCCTATGAATAAACAACTCTATATTTTCAGGAGTGTCTTATGACAATATGATACGACAACTAATGAAAGATTTAAGCGCGTTCTTTTGTTTTCTGTTTGTTCTAGTGGTTCGGTATTCCATTCAAATTCATAGAAAATATAAATAACGTTTTTCCACTTGCAGGTTTCGTCAACCTTTTAGCTTTAGTGGTTACAGCTGTGGTTTTGAGCCAAGTGCTTTGCACATCTGTATTTCCGAACATGGGTATTGGTCATTGGGATTCTGAATTTTCCTTACTCTATTTTAGTTGGTGTCAATTAAAATAATTAAATTTTTAGAGGTGGTATTTTTAATTAGAAACAACAGTTTGGTTTCACTAAAGATCTTTATTTCTTATAATACAAATAACGTTATTTACAATATGTTTATTACATTATCGTTACAATAGATCTTACGCTAATAGTATTTTACACAGTACTATGTCACTATATATTGTGGATAGGTATCAGAAACTCTGCTATTTTGTATAAGACTGGTTTAATAACATTCAATTGCATATAAATATTGTTTTCACACTAATTTGATATTTTTGTAGTAGTATTAATATCACTACATAAAATTATATCACTTTCATTTATAACCCAAGGTCTGTAGGTATATAGATCCCGGAAAAAATTCTTTAATAAATTATTGGAAATTAATTTTTAAATCGTCTTTATTTTGAATAATTTAAAAAGTTTTATAGTCTATCAAAATTTTACTATTCTGCCCAAAAGTAATTTTTAAATAAAATCTCAGAATAATTCCTTATTTAAGGTACGAGATGAAGAGTCAGAAAAATAAATTAATAAATAAAAAGTTAATTTTATTTAAAGGATAACAGAAACCAGTGTGAATTAAAATATAACAATAGTTTATGTAGTTCATGCAGAGCCATAAGATTATAACTGTTGTATTATTCAATTAAGAACAGTTACTACAAATGGTGTGTGGGTAGCATCGAGGCCAACACTAAAGTAAGTAATTGTTGTTGACATTGGATAAATATTAAGAACATATTACATTTAAAAACACCTATACACAATAGACGGTAGCGGAAAATTTGCAATATTTGCGTCTTTAAATATGTTAGTATTCAAGCGAATTTAAAAAGAATAACTGTTATTTTATTTACAAAAAACTAATAAACAACCATTGGCACTACATGAATAACAAGTTCATTAGTTGTACATCGCGGTGAAGGATTTGGTTTCAATTATAAATCGATCGTTGCATCAACTACTTATTTATTCATATTTAATCCTAATATAATTTGTATCAATTGTATATACACGGCACATGTTTTGTTAAATATAACAACACTATTAAAAACGAAAAATACGTCAGTGCTTTTAAATATTTACACGTTACTTATAATAATATAATAAGGTACTTCAAACCATTACATTTTTAAAACAGAGTTAAACACAAACATAAACGCAGTTTTGTTTTGAATGAGCGCTAAAACTTTATTTATCAAGCACAATTAAATTTATTCCTCTCATGAATATTTTACGGTTAAAATCGTCAACTTTTCACTATCTAGTGTAGCTAGACGTGAACGTAATTTCAAATGCACTTTATTTTACGGCCATTCAAAACAAAATGATCTTGCCTCTCGAATATAATTGCTAAAGTTTATTTTGAAAATTATTTTAATAATAATTAACTTTTCACGTTCTATACTATTAAATCACTTTTTGCTTACTTTCTTTACATTAGTACATAGTTCAATCACGTCAATCGTTGCAACTATCACAAGCCCTCGGAGCGCTTGCATATCCCCGGTCAGGAATCTTCAAGCCTTGTTCCGATTGCGTTTGCATCTAGTTTATTTCTTCTAGAACGTATAGTTCGTGTATTGTGCTAATGCTTGGAGCGTTATAAGTGTGCTAATATGTCGATTTCTGAATTTGGCTGTGTGTGTGTGTCGTTGAGGGCTGTTGAGCCCGACACAGTGACGATGACGGGCTGGGAGTCGGTGTGGACAATGGTAACGAGGTGTTCGTCAGGGTCCTTCTCTTGTTCAGGTTTGGGTAAAGCTTCGATGGTGTTGTCAACGTATTTGAGGTCTATAGGCGTGATGGTGGGCAGGTTGTCCGCGACGGTGACGGGCGGGTCTGCCCGCGGCGCGCGATATGATGGCGGCCCGCTGTACTCCGAGCCGCACCACGCAGCGCCCGTTGATCCTCTGCAAGTGACGTGCACATATTAAGTCAAAGATCATTCCATCACTCAATATGTAATAGAATCGATTAGGATTCTGTTCCATATCGAGTAGATGACGAATATCGCTAACTGTTTTATCGATAAGAACACGAGATCAAAAATAAGATCAAGGATTATGAATCTATATCTAAGGGTTGTGAAATAAGAAAAAAGAAAAAATAAATAAACACAGTTCCATCAACAAAGCATTGACAAAACATTATATTGTATCGTTCATATCCGATACATTTGCTCGTATTTGATAGGAGATCGAGTATTTTCGTTCCGACAAGGAAAACCATTTGTAGATAGAAACAATCTGGCGATAGGTTTCAGATTGCAATTGTATTGACTTTGCGATAGCGTACCTGACTAGACTGGCTGAGTTTGATCTGTAAGTCGGGGGCGGCGACACGGCGGGCGCACTTCTGTCCAACAGAAGTAACCTGGAATTAAAAACAACAGTTTAGAGAAAAATCCCAATAAATAGAATTTACTCACTCCATGCACGTCAACTCCAAACGTGAGAAAACTAGAAGAGATATTAAGATTAATAAATGTATAGTATCTGACAATATATATAAATTTATTAATCTGTAGATTTTCGTGCAAGACAAAAGAATTGATGTTGTTATCCTTTTAAAAAACTCTAGTGTCGTAATTTCGGGTAACTAAACTTCTATTACTGAAAGTTCAACAACACCTCTTAAAATCCTTCGGCACTTGACTTTTCGAGACTTAAAAGACGCCAAATAAACGAACAATAAATATTAATTATTATATCAATCACATCATTAAAAATATGCAAATATACAAAGACTCCGCTTTGAAAATAAAATTCTATTATAACTTTGAAAGTATACTTTGTATTTTATATCGGATGCAAAATATTTTAATGTACTCTACGTTCTTGTTATTTTCCTCCTCCTTAGCGTTCCATTAGCAAGTTTTTTGTTTTGACGGGAACCTACACTGCCAACTTAATATTCCAAAATGATATCAAGTTGCCAAAAGTTAAAATGGCTTGTTATGCATTTTATGACAGCATAAATTCACATGAAGGTGCCTATTGTTAGGCACGTTTTTGATATATTCAGTTTTATAAGATTTTCAATGAAAATACCTAGACAATCTTATATAACACCTATCCACAGGCTTTTAAAAACATAAGATTGATCACACTGTCTACGAACGATCTGGCACGAAGTAAAAGTGACAGGGTCAGACACGTGTCAACATATTAACTTGCCTTCAATGGAATAAAAACGCAGCCAGTTATATAACGCCTTGACAATAGTCAATATGTATAGAATCGATAGTGCAAACGCAAAAGTATGTCTGTGTGTTTGTAACCTCATCACGGCTTAATCCCTTGACAAATATTTCTGGAAATCAGGTAAATTGTAGTCTAAGACCTAAAGATAGATATAGGCTTCTTTTGTCTCGGTACTAAGTATTCTCCTTTAAAAAATCGAACTATTTTATCGACAATGTCGATTGTAAAACAGCGATTTTAAAAAAAATCTACAAACCTGAGTCTATATTCTTGCATTGAGGCTTGGTAGGTGGGTGGTGGTGGCCTATAATGAAACTCAGGGTAAAGCATGGCCGCGTAAGGATGGTGTGGGCGCGCGTAGCTCGGGGGTAATCGAGGCACGAGTCGTCGGCACGACGCGCGCCTCAGCCCTAATAACGCGCAGGGAGCGTCGCGCGCGCCCAGCCGCCACGCCAGCCCCGCTGCTGTAACTAGCACTACTCCTATACCTGCAAACAAAAAATAGTTAAAGAAAAATTACCAAAGAGTTATTTGCTTGGCTCAAACAAAACCGTGCGATCAGTGTTACCTAATAGATCAGTTATCTTCGATAGATTTGGGTAAGGAGAATAGAAAGGAGACAGAACTAACAACTATCCATTTACTCTATAGAGTCAAAGCATAATAATCTTTATTAAAATATTAATGTTATTCGCTATCTAACACCAGATGTCAACATGACGATGGATATCATACCATGGTTGTCAGAAATTAGCCACAGATAATAATAGCAACTGACGCTTATTTAGCAACTGTTGTTAATTACTTTCGTGCTCGTGATCACGAACAATATGTTCCGGTAATCCGGCAGGCTCGCTGCCTTTGCTGACTTTGTACATATTGTATTAATTTCATTTTAACTAAACAAATAGTGCCGAACGCACAAACGAAAAATATGAATGTTTTATAACGAAGTCACATAGAACGACATTTTGATTTTCGAATTGAGCTGATGTTTTTTTGTTTTTCATGTTAGTGATGTCTCTTCATTAGTGCTGTAGTCGATAAGCTCTTAATCCATACGCTAAAACAGTGCAGATGGGTGAAGTTTGGCGGTGAGTGACACGTACAAATTGGCCCGTCAGCGTTAGCACAACAATAGATCGCTTGCCTGTAACAATATCATTTGTCCCTAACGCTAATGAAATTCCAATTAATTCCACTCTAAAACTCATTTGAAGTTTAATTGAAACCTTCGGGGGCGAATGATGTAATGAGATTGCGGGCAGACTTGTTATTGTCATATGCATAGCGAATAACAAATGAGCCACCACAGATTATTTTACGGTTGATTACGGTCGTCTGTTATGTCGACCGTGTTAAACAGTTTCGGTCGAATTTATGAATATTAGAACGCGGACATTAAATTTTATGCACATCTGCAAGCGAACGGATGAATCTCGCCCACTTTCGTCTGGTCGGTTCGCTCATCGGGCTGGATGATTTTAATCAGCTATGAAGAAAAAATATGTTTGAGCATGAAATGAGTTGCGAACTGTTAAACGATCAAAGACTTCATTACAAAGGGTTTCGTTCAGGTGCAGTGTAAAATTTCAGAACTCGTTCTTTTTTATTTAATTTTTAAAACGGTATATGCAAAATACTGCTCATCAATGTTATATATTTTCCGAGTAACGTTAAGCCCTATAATGCTTCTAATATGCATGAAAATATCAATTGCGTGCTGTAGAGTATTAAATGTATATAATATAGACTAACAAAGTAAGATTTATTTTCCTGTCAAAGCTGCGAGTTGATCTTATTTCAGATATTTTATCAGTGCCATTAAAAATAACATTAGGTATTGTTATTGCTAACACAACTATATAAACGGTTATTAAAAATTACACTAAGTTTGAACTTACGGTAATTTTACAATATCCATGTTCTTTAGAAAAAAAATACAAAATGTCTAAAATTCTCTAGTAGGAAAATGACTGATGAACAAATGACAATCGCAAATATTCTATGGGAGTATTGTAAAGATTATAGTTACTCACCTATCATAAGTAGGAGTAGTGTGAGCGGGGCTCTAGGATGAGGCCTGAGGGCCCCGAGCACGGCCCCGGCGGCGACCAGGCAAGCTCCAACCACGCCAAGGAAGAGCACGCATAGCCGCAGCGGAGGCCGCCCGCAGCACGACTTGGGCGCGTTGCCTTCGCCCTCGGAGCACGCGTAAGCCGCCCCTCTACCTGATCTGGAAGATAAATAACATGTTAGAATTTTGATAAGACAGTATGTTGGCTAGTTAAGTAGATAGATTGGTGTTAGGAGTACAGAAGTAGCACTTGAGATATTTCATTCCAGCTATGGTCAAAGTATAAATGTGTGGTGTTTATGGCGTAATCAGCTTGTAATATATTACGCTTCTAATGTAGAGCAATAGTTTCTTCTTCGAATAGAGAAGAAACGTGAATTAATGTGACATAACTAAAATAATTAGGTTTTTTAAGCATTAAAATAAATAATATATATTATAATAAACTAGCTGTGCCCGCGACTTCGTTCGCGTGGATGTCGAAACTTATCAATGAGTTTTTTGTGTAAAGTGCTATTTGTGTAGAACGTTATGGAGCATACCGGTATTAATACTTTTGGGCCTTCTCTTGTGGCTAATTACAATAGAAAACCAATTGTGTCTCATTAGCGGTGATTAAGAGGGTAAATGATATCTTTGCTCGAAGCATCGCTCGCGTTCTGTAGATTTCTACTTTGGTGCCTTTTTAGCAGGATATCCAATAGCGAAGCTGACGTTCATTACAACGAATGCTCACAAAGATAATAGTAACGACAGATAGTCACCGTACGACATTAATTGAGAGCTTCAGTATACACGACATTGTCAGTGAGCCCGTCCGGAATATGAACATAAAGGTTTCTTGGACTGCTCACACGGGACAGAGCGACGTAAAGCTGAGCTGATGTGAAAAACAACTCACGGTAAGATCGACGCCAGCAACGCCTAGAGTCTGACCCTGTGCCTTATTTATTGTCATGGCGTAACATAAACCTTTTGGAAACTGTACTCTCTTAAACTGGAATGGAAAATTTTTCGGAATCAAAGGAATTCTAGGAAGCAAAACACTTTCCCCGGCACCACAACCGTTTAAAATTTCTGCCTCAATTATGTTAGGTTGTAGATTTACGACTTTTAATCGAGTACCATTGCACAGTTTAGGAGGACTTAAATTACGAAGAAGAATTATAGGAACACCGATTTTTAACTTAATTGTATGTTAGGGAAGTCCAGGAACATTTAATGAATTCAAAAATTCTATTGGATAAATTAGTGGATTCTTCTTGATCAAATCATTCTGTTGATAGAGATATACTCTCGACTTTCTTCTTGAATAAGCGACAGTATTTCATTATTTATTGCACATGCTTGATCATTTCGAGGAGTTAAAATAGACCTTTTACATAACCAAGTATTGTGCTGATGTGTTATATTACTTATGTCGCCGTACACTGAAAATATTAGCTCCTGCACGGACGAAACCGTACAACATAATCTATCATTTAAAAGCAATTTTCCTAAAGGATAAGTTCCGTCGCCTATTTTTAATAATAAATCAGAAAAATGCTGTGCATGTGGGTCATCTCCAAGTCTCACCCGCATATATTTTGTTAAAAGCATGGATACAATATGAGGCCATAAACTTGACCTTTTTAGGCAAGCTCTGATTTCGTCAGCTCGCCCAATTTGCCTAAAATCACCACAAAAACTACTGTAATACCACCCATGGGTTGGTCAATGAGCCTGATGTCTCTCAGAGTCCTACTACCTAAGAGTAAGTACTAAAAATAACCTACGTTACACACTACTACTACCTATACTTAAAATCTATACGGTCTACGCCTTATTAAAAAACCTAAGTACCTACCTAGTTAAAAAAAACTCAATAACAGAAAATAAAACACCTACCGATAACAAATCTAAACCCAATAAATAAGCAAAATCCCTAAAAACTTATATCTGTAATGACTAATCTTACCTAACAGTATTATAAAATAACCTACAGTCACACATAAAATAACGTACACTATCAAATATACTACATATATATACTTTAAAATTAAAATCTATGCCTACGACTTATAAAAATAAACCTAAATAACTCTAACTTAAACTGTACTTAATAAAAACTAAAAGGAATAAAAAGGTCGCGCTGAAAAGCACGGTTTAGAGTTGCAAGTATTTAAAACATACAATTTATAGAATGCTAATAAGACCGAACGCTCGCCACTCGACACGTCCGTTCAAATCAAAGTTCAAAAAATGTATGATGCACGCGCGTTTTTGGAAGCGGTCTACTGCAGTTAGCCTGAGCGCAGGCTTTGACTGCTTCACCGGACTTTTATGATGCAGGCTTTTTTTTTTTTTTTTGCAAAACGTCTACTGCAGTTAGCCCGAGCGCAGGCTTTGACTGCTTCACCGGACTTTTAATGCACGCGCGCTCAGAGGCCGTTCTTATATACGGTAGCGATCCATGGCCGCCGCGCGCCACGCGTGTGCTGCGAACGGTGCAAGCAAAATTCAACCTACGGCACTACTTTTTTTTTTTTTTGAAGACATTTACGCAGTTAGCCTGAGCGCAGGCTTTGACTGCTTCACCGGACTTTAATTCGGCACTTCATTTACAGCATAAATTGGGGCGCAGCGCCAACTGAACTCCACTGCGGCCGGGCGACGTAACCTACGACAAACTTATTATTTGCGGTTGGTACAGTAATCGGGTCTAGGGATCGAACCGCAAAATTAAGTTTGTTTTATATTGTATATACTTTTCCGGGATAAAAAGTACCCAGTCAGGTGCCCAGAATATTAAAGAATAAGTATACCAACTTTCATGGTAATCGAACTGGTAGTTTTTGCGTGATGGCTGAACAAACAGACAGACAGACTGACAGACAAAAATTTTTTTAATCACATTTTTGGGTTCGGTCTCGTTCTAGTAACACCCCCTGCCATTTATTTTTTTAATATTTTCAATGTACAGAAGTTTCACTTCTACAGATTTATTATATGTATAGATAAATATTAATACTAATATTATTACAGTAATAAATAAATGAATAAATAAATAAAATAAATAAATGTGGACAACATCACATACATTGCTCTGAACCTAAAGTAAGTAGCTAAAGAACTTGTGTTATGGAATTCAGAGACAACGAAGGTACCACAAACACCCAGACCCGAGACAATGTAGAAAAGTTGTTTTCTACATTGACCCGGCCGGGGATCGAACCCGGGACCACAGAGCTGGCGACACCTTGAAACCGGTGTGTACGCCACTCGACCACGGAGGTCGTCATAATGATGAAGTAATGATGATAATATATCTATTTCTCTTGATCTACCAAACAATGAAGGGTGACTTTTCGCGAATCGTATGTAAAAAAAATACGCAAATGCAAATAAAAGCCAGCGTTTACATGATTTGTCAATTAACACTGTAAACACCTTTCTTTAGGGTTACAAAGCTAAGCGCTCACAAATCCACTGCTCTAATATTTTATGTGGCGAAGTCACATTTATGTTGTTGGGCATATAAGATTTTCACGACAAAACAGCCCATTTATATTTTTACATACCTACCGCAAAAACTCACATTAAACAGGACCGTGCATCATTCATACCGTTTTTATGAGTTTTACGTACATTTCGGCTAAAAGTTATGAAATCAGGGCAACTTGGACATAATTCTTATAGGAAAAAGTATTTTCACATGCGGTTCCCATAAAAATTAATTAAGGGAAAACTGGGTTTTCTTAATAGCAGCAAAGCAAGGTGACTTTTAATTTTTCTGATTAAAATATAAAAGTATGTTGTTAAAGTAACCTTTGAATATAATGAGAAACAGTTGCTAGAAATACGATACGAACGCTCATTTTTTAGCACCGCCAGTAGAAGTTATTAAACTGAACTAATTAAATGAATAACTAAAATTAAGCTATTAAAATAAATAGCCTAAAGAATTAGTCTACAGTAGGTAGGTGTTAAGTAATGTCGAAAATAAAAGAACTATATTTGAATACTTAAAATTGACCTTTTTTAAAGGATTGATGAACATAAATAGCTGTAGTTCTGTTAACGTATAGATTTTAACTAATACATCGATCTTTTGTATGAATTCGTTTTAATTCGTTTGTTTAATAAGGATTGTTGCAAAATATTATATGTAATACATACTTTCTACGAGTTTATTTTTAGTGTGGAGTAAGTTTTCTTTAAGGGAGAAGTATAACTTAGGTAGGTACCCGTGACTATTTTAAATTAATATTTATTGTTCCCAGACTGGAGATTCTTTATGTTTGCAATATATTTATATATTTTATTTAGACTAAACTGTCCCACTGTTGGGCAAAGGCCACCCCCAAGTTATATTTATGTTAAAGTACATAAAAATATAAATTAAAATTCGTAACAAAACAGGAAGACGAAAATGGAAACACTGAAGTACCCTATTTTTTCAGTAGTGGGCTAGTTACATATAAAAGCAGGGTGTCTAGCAAAGAAAAAAAGTAAAACCAATATGGCCACGCCACCACAAAGACTAGTAAAAAGAAGGTCGCACGCTACAAAACTTCATTTAATGAAACCAGCTTTTTCCTAATGGTGGCAGTGTAGCCTCAGTAAACTAGACTTTAATTTAGAAACCTAGGACAATATCGCTTGCAGTTTCAAAGTGTTTATGGACTTTATAGAATAACAGTAGTTTATATTGCGCCTATTCTATTATTTATATACTAAACAAACAAATTTAAAATAAAGCATTTGTGCATAGAATATACATGGTTATTAAGAAAGGACTGCTTATGAAATTAACGCGTCACTTCGCGTTATTAAGAAACTATTTGTTTTAATAACTTGCATTTTTAATTTTTCATCTGATATCTGACAACGATATTAGGTAGGTACAGTAAATAGAAAATATCACAATTTCAGGAAAATAAAGATCAACTTAGTTATTACGTGTACACATAAAACACGTTCACACCTTTATGGGCGACAAAGAGGTCTTAATAAATTCTTTACGTCAAACATAACCCAAAAAAGCAAGCAATATAAAAGGCAAACAGTGTTTGTTACACTTGGAGTCTTGGATATTGTAGCGTTGCTGGATCCACAGTGGCTTCTAAATAACCCTATTATTGTTCATTCAACGTTTGTGCAGCCTTTATCTTCTAGTTAACGCAGCATACATAGGTATACCGTATGTCGTACTGCGTGTAGTGTTGTACTAGCTGTTTCGAATTAACAGTCTTTTTCGATGTTGGTTCACGTTATGGCGAACTAGATACTTTTAGCGTTGTGTTTAAACGTTGATATATACTGAAATAAAATGACTAATATCAGAAAATAATATTTCGTTCATGAACGACTGCACTATGATGGAACACCTGGTCAGAACAGCTTAATTACGATAATCACAACCATATTAATGTATTCACTGTGTGGCTTTAGATGAGGCCACAGGAAAAACACGACGCACCTCATTTGTGGGTTAAGCTGTCTAATTCGAGCGTATCGTTTCGTTTTCCTCATTAGGTTACATCACTAAATAGTGCGGGGTTGCCATGAACGTGGTAACTGGCTCGCGTCGGCGTCGCTTTGCATTATGCATGCCGGTAACAGCCCGTGTTCTCACATGATATGAAACTTACTCGCCTCTAAACCGCATTAAACCCGTGACGATTCTACTTAAATCTCTATTACCGGAATTAAATGGGAGTTTTATTTTTACTATCAACGTGAACTAGAAAAATTTATTGCACATTCAGTATGTTTATGTCTAAGTTGTAGGAAATAATTTAATTGAAACTTTTTATGGTTTGAGCTCTTTTCCTATTCAACATAATATATTATATCATAAGAGACATGATGATACTTTCGGTTCTATGTGATCTAGAGTTACGATACACCACAAGTCGATGCACTGCTCCACTTAACTGAAAGCCGAGTGTTCTCAATTATAAATCATCTACCTCAAATAGTACGTAGTATTTTTGTATTCAGGTAGTCGGCGGGCAGGGCAGGGCAGTTAGGTATGTAAATTGCAGACGAGTGCGCTTAATGCGGGCTCATCGCCAATTAGGCCTAAGTTGAGCACGGCCTTTATACGCTAATGGACTTTTTATGTTTTCTGTCATTTTTCCACACCACTTCGCACATTTTATTTTTTTTGATAGCACCCCCAGTAGGACGCGACATTACAAATTAATTCTCAACTCTTCCCCTACACTCGTGCTCTCACGTCTAAGCGGCTACTTAATTTGCTTATGGTAATACTTTCGAACGCTCTCTTCTATACATTACGACTTGGCATCAACTCTAAATCTATCTTTTGTGCGTACGTTCGTTTTAACGACTATCATTGAGAGCGATCACAGCTGAATGCACACGAGTTTGTCGACCCCTCATCGTCTGACCCCCAAAGGAAGAGGGTTCTTATAATGTTAATGGCTAATAGCGCAGTGCATATACAGATAAAACTTTACTTTTATCTCTGTCACGCTCCACAATCAAAGTTTTTATTCTATTCATGCATATACTGTTTGTCATTGCTATTGATCTCAGAGTAGTCGAATGGGCATTAATTTCTATTTAACAAAAACAATTGAGGTCAACAGAAGCCCTCGAAAAGCCGACATTAGTATTCAGTCGGCGTGATTTGGCTTACTTAAGAATGGAAAGCCGAGCTGTCAAAGGCAAAACATTTTATCTTTTCCAGTGCAGTGATCCTAATAAATCCGTATCTTCAAGAATAAAAGCAATACGAGTTAGACGTCTCTCTCATTGGTTAAATTTCGTATAAAGCGAGAGCGGTGCGATAGTTGTCGAGCGGTACGGACATTTTGATAAATTACTATAGGTACAATAACATTCATTCCGTTGCTCGCTCGGGTCTCTTCTGTTTTTAATTTGACTAGTCATCGCCGACCTCGGCGCTCTAAGTTTGATGAAAAATACGTTTCCCATTTCTGCTTGACTGAAGACCTTTCGATGTTCGTTTTTTATTAAAGCTCTCGGAAGTATTATAATAAATTAAAGTATATTTCTGGCTGATTTGACTATCACAGCCGTTTATCCGCTCGATAGAATCGTAGTGGGATGTAATGAAAAAGTTCGCGTGCCAGATGAGATAGATTGTGACATGGCAATACAATAAAGTGCATCGAATGACGCCATGTGCGCTGGAGATCGGCTCGATAAGGGGGGAAGAGACGACTCAGTTTATATCAACTATAATAACCCTCGCCACGAGATATGCGACACGTGCTAGTAATGTAATTATACATTTCCCGTTTTATTGCCTTTTTCTCTACTACTTTGTTGAAATAAATATTCAGTGTCGCAGTGTGTCGAAATTCCCTGACTGCTCTTTGATGTGCGCTTTTTACTATAATTTTGTTGGTACATTAAGTTACGCAGTCCATCAGTAGTTGAAAGAGCAAAACTATGAGATTACTTACACAGTAATGACATTTTACGTAACTTGGTGATAATGTAATAATATTTTGATTATTTTTTTTGAATCTTTTTAATAAATTATTGAATTAAAATGTCTGCTTATGAAATGATTTTATTAGCCGTTAGAAATCATGTTATCTTCAAAACTAGTTATGATAAAAAAACACTATTATATTTATACCTATCTAGGTTTAAAATTGTGCTTTTTATAAGTAAGGACGATATACACCATTAAGTACCACTCAAACGCATTATTGTCTCACATTTTGAAGATTACTTAAAGTTGCGCAATAACTGTTAAGGACAACGCAGATTAACATTGTCTTGTACTTAAGCCGCATTAGGCCTCCAACACTTACTGACATAATTCCACCGGCAGACATGGAGTTGAGTATGTTATGCGCATATTAACCCGCATCTCGTCTCGAGTGCTGTGCTTCGGAGCGCGAAATTTATGTCGTTAATAAGGGCTAGGAGGGTTAATTAGCTGATTTATGTTGCCCATATTGCGGTGCGCACTCTGGATTATGACCCTCTGGCATTGACAGTTTAATAGCCTCTCTATATTACAGGGCTATGAGTCGTCACGGACAGCAATTATGATGAACAAAGATCCGCCCGTGATGCGTGACGAACCGGGATAGATTTGAAGAGATTTCTTTATTATAAGTGGACGTACGTAAAACAGGGTTGAGTTTTTGTTTGACTACTACAGAACGAGTTTTGTTTTTACGCATTATGTGAAACGAATTGTGAGGAAATATTGATGATTACTTGATCAGCGTCCATCAGCGCTTCTCGTGGAAGCAACATGCTTTATTAACTTGTTAGTAAAAATATGCGTAAAATTTTGTAGATTATCAGCACGCACGTTCTTTTTTAATTTACTTTAGTAACTTTATAGCGTATATTATTTACCCCACTGCTAGTGTAAGTAAAACAATCCAATTAAGATTTGTATCGCAGTTTAAAATGTAGAGACTGTTGAAGGCAGTCTACGACCTTATGAATAAACAAATCGTTAGCTATGTGAGGAAATTGACTACAGTAAAAAAGTATATCAGGGCTAAGGAAACGCGTATTCAGCCAAATAAAAATCTCTGCGTGTTTCGCAATGTAAATAGCTTGGTATTTGCTACGTAGTGACGTGACGCGACGTGAAGCAAGTAATGCCACAATATGATCGCCTCGTGTGCCATAAAAATGGCAATTTTGTGAACAAACAACCGTGGCCCCTCGGCACAGTCGGCAGAGCCACGCTCCATCAACCTTAAAGCGTATAAAACCTAATCATCTTTTGCATAGTTTATACTGGAAATGCTTTGGGAAATAATATGCCATACAAGATGGCACAGTATAAGCACTAATGTAATAATAGCAGATGATAGATTAGAAAATTATTATATTTTACAAAGTTAGGAAGTCAATAGAATCTTAAAAAAAAATCGTGCTTTGTTTTTTCTCCTTTATTTAAATATTTTTTTTAAATAAAGGAGTTTATTTTAAGTTGTATAATGTTTACTACTTATAGTAGCCTTGAGTGATCCCGAAGGTATTACTTAGCCACGTCTATCGTTTCCTTACTCTACATTTTGTTTACCATGTGCCACTCTCAATTTGAATACATTTTAAGAACAGAAAAGTTTCTGTATGATACTAAAACAGCCGTAAAATGTTTTTATTACATTTTAAAACAGTGTGTTATGCTTTTATTATATCTGAGGACTATATGATTAAGCGATGTTTGTCAGATTACAGTTAAACTGCGTTGCTAATGTTTTTTGTTCCTAATGGGTTTACCAATAATATTTTCAAATGTAATTACATGTACTTATAAAGAAACTATTTACTAGGTATAAGCAGGACACATTCAAAGTAAAGATTGTTTTAATTTATATGTAAATATAGAATAATGTTGTACAAATATAATGTTGAACAGCTCTAAGCTCTTCAACAGTCTACACATTTGGTGTAGGCAAGCCCGTCTGGCTATCGCGACGTCTGTCAGTTCCCCGCCCTACATCCTGTGGGCGCGGACTGCGCTCCACCAAGCGTGCTAAGCTCAAACATATCGCACGCTCGGACTGCCGACATATTTGACATTCAATCTATATTGCAGCACAGGTATTGCTATCTGTTGAAAAATATACGTTTAAAAATAAAAAGGTATGTCTGTTATGTATGTAAACTTAGATTGATAAACCTAAATTTACTTATTTTTCATTTTTGGCATACTCCGTACGGTGTTGTGTAGTCATTAGAAATGAAGATTTTATACTTTGTTAGTATGCCACATTGCTTTACACATCACTAACTTAAGATACTAAGATGTTCTTTCATTATTTTATTTGGTGTAGGTAGTAGTAATCTATTATTTTTTGTTTATTTTTGGTCTAAGCAGAACTAATACCATTATAATATTTGTGATAGAGAAAATATAATGCGTCATAACAAAACACAAGCAGTAGCTCTTTTATCGATAATAAATCAGTACCTATACCACCAGGTTCAGTTTAATTAATGAAACAACGCCAAACAAATCAAAGGTAGGTATAAACTATCTAACGTAGCTGTATCTAAACACAACAATAAATCCCACTAGCCTGTTACACACATAGATACGATCGTACTACGTGTACAATAAAACGTACTAGTGTATTGCTTTTCACTTAGTTCACTCACACAAAGCAAATACCAACACAAAGTAGGCATCGATTTACCGATTACACGTGTTCGGGGTCCGTGCATCGCATCGTCGATGATATTCAATAGAATTACGTAGAATGGGCCCTTTGTGAAAACCTAGTAACGGTGGAGCCGATGGGGTATTCTACTACCACTATCTGATTTTCGGGACGTAGTTCTAATGTTCATACATTCTCCCTTTGATTGATGCAAAACACAACTAAGCTACCCTTGTTTTGATTTTACCCAAATAATGTTGCGACAAATTGATTTTTTAGTCAGATTGGTATGTACAAGTAAAGATGAAGGTTTAATCAAATTCTGACCTATGCAGATGGATCCTTTTTAATGAATTTGAACGTATTTTAAGTTATTTGAATTGTTCATGTGCAATAGCACACCTGGTCTCCGCTTGTTCAACCGGAGTTAGGGGCAAGATGAATGAACGCGCATACATACCCATATAATGTTACAGATGAAAGCAATATTCTCTAAATACAAACGTCGTCATTTGTTATTTTCAGCAACATAAATATTTATTTAAAATCGCAGCCGAACGCAGTAACCAACCATAAAAAAAAACACAACTGAAAAACTAGCAATACGCTATTGACGTTTGCACAGTGTTACACATCCAATAATAGTTATTTTAAAAAGCTGTTGCTTTTCATGAATTTAATATCTAAAATATTGTAAAATGAAACTAGGCTTCGCAATGAAAATTTTGCTTCATTGAAGCCAATATTAATGAGAAAAGTGCTTAATATTTTAATACCATAAAGGGCTTCATATTTTATAGAAAATGATCGCTCTTTATTACTGACTAATGAAACTCGAGGGGATATTAAGTGTGTAGGTTGTAAAATTGAGTGATGAGATGAACGTTTAAAGAGAGTACTTACTATCGAATGGCAAATATCGTACACATAATCTAATTAACTACATATTGCGGAATGATTTAAATTTAGAACTAGGTGATTCTTCTTTGGTTTTGACGTAAGATCTGTCCTTGTATATAATGATAATTTAAATTAAGAATTCAGTATTATGCAGTGCAAAGTCTTCTAGTAATAAATCCTCTTTATAAACATTTCATGTAGATTCATATCATGTACATCTTAGAGTTAACATTGATCATACTTTCTTCTAAAATTATAAGCGTGACGGTTATATAACTATGTTATGTATCTGTAATTTATATCGTGCGTAAGTAATGTGCGTAAAAACATAATTCACGCATCGCGCACTTGTGATAAAATTCTTTGCTATCTGTACTATAATTAAATAAGTAATGTGTGAAGTATCATTGTTGCAATAAATCCGGCCTTAAAGAGTCAACTAATTGCTAAGTCGGTAATCGCGGTCGTAATCCCGAAGAGAACTTTTTGTTCAAGTGAATGTGGGTACAAGGAAGAGGAAGCGCGTATGATCACGACTTGGCCGATTCACACGCGTGTTGTACTATTAGAAACGAGTCATTTGTGTGTCGCCACTAGACGTAAAACCTCCTTAATTGATGGAACTATTTCCTATGTATCTTATGGTAAGACAATGGACGTTCCCGATTTGATACTCGTTTGTTTTGTCTCCTTGTCTGCGAGGGAACAATTTGATTCAGTATCTAGTATTGTTGACATTTATGTCACATACAATAACGCATTCCCGAGTACGATGTGCAATACAATGATAAGTGTTTACGTTCGTGTTGTAGGAATAGGAAGGTATGTATTGATGCACATATTGTGATAATTTTGAATCGTTTCGATAAAACGATACAACTATTTTTAATTCTATTTTAACATACAAAATGACAATGTATATTGCCTGTATCCTAAACGCAATCTTAACTTATGCGTAGAAGCGCCTATTAAGTGTCATACGACTTTCTTGTCTGTTAGTTATTCAAAAAACAATTAGTTTTTGACGGCAGATTTTTTTCGTTTTGCTTACAAAATTCTACCGTCCGTAAAAACGAATCGTTTCTTCAATATAGGAACGGGCTATTTATATCTGTGTGGTATGTAGAAGATTATTTTTATATAAAAAAAAAAAACACTTGATTGGTATCTACACACATTTTAATATATAAATATTGAAATATACTTCGTACATTTATATTGAACAAATCGACATTTCATGAAAAACATATATTTAGAACAATGCAACTATTTTACGACTTCATTGTAACACGTTACGTTCCAATAAGTTTATTTATTATTTTATAATAGACTACCAGTTTTATTACAACCATTTTGCACTTTATTCTTGTATTTGTTATAGTAATATTAGTTTGGATGCAGTAATATTGGTGTGGAACATAAAAGTAAAATGAAAGTGCTATTTAGCCTAAATACTAACTGCTTGACTTGGCGACGACGTGGTAAGTTGGAAACGGACTTATAAAAACATTTTTCTTTTCTGCTCTTAGTTCTAAAGAAGTACAGACTTTGTACTTAAACACGATTTGAGTGATTCTGATTTCTGACAGATTTAAAACGGGCCTTCCTTCGACTTAAATTTTGTTTTTCGCAATTGTTTTTTAGTTGCCTTTGTTCTCAGCTTTCTGCGGGCGTGGTTACAGAAGAAATTTCAAAATATTCCTATTAACAATTAGGTAATTTTAGTGCTGTATGTTATCGCAGTGAAATGCTCATGAAAGGAGAGCGATATGAAACAAAACCGGTATCTATTAAATT
Organism: Diachrysia chrysitis; assembly: GCA_932294365.1. Lineage (NCBI taxonomy): Eukaryota > Metazoa > Arthropoda > Insecta > Lepidoptera > Noctuidae > Diachrysia > Diachrysia chrysitis. Next base: position 7,162,596 of record OW028650.1, on the reverse strand, counting down.
ACGACGGTTTGTCGGCATAGCGGCGAGCTGTGCCATCGTGATTAATACTCGATCGATAACGCTTTGTTTGACGCACAGTAAATGCTAGCTAATAACATACAAAGTACACCAGTAGGAAACGTTGATGAAACGTTGATGACAATGTTACTTGAATCCGTTGAAATAAATTGGGGCCACGACAAGCGTTAACTTTGACGAGCTGTGTTCGGATTAGGATGTGAAAAATTATAGCTTAGGTACAGTGACGGGTACCTACCGAGTATTTTGTGATGGCGAAGGTGCGTACATGAGGATAAGTGTGACTTATCCATCATGTTGGCAGCTCCTTACTGCCGTATTCGTCACGGTGTCACTTCACTTCAGCTTGTAATATGAATGTGAGTGCATTATGTATGATCTGTCAACTGCTCTCAAGGACAGAGGTGTTATACCATTTTTTTCTTTGTCATCAATAGCTGTTTGATTTATGAGCTTTTTCCAAAACATAAAGGGAATATCGATTGAATGACTGCACCCTTGGTTCAATCAAGTACATTTTATTGTTTACTTAATAAAATTGTAACCGTATACCGTTCTTTAGTATTCGTTCCCCTCGCGAAATTTCGTTATATTTCCATCAAAAAAAAAGATGTAATGTTGGAGTGTGACGAATAAATTAATAACAAAAGATCATATTTACGCTGTGCGAATAATGCAACCTTTTTTTTGCTCTTCGCGTCGGGTCGGACCTAAATAAAAATACAAAGCCAGGTTAAATCACGAGCCGAGCGTATGCCTATTTGGCCAAATCCACCCGAAACCGTGAGTGGATGTGTGCCGGGGTGACATATGTCAAAATTCGCAATTTAGAGCTCTTCTCACAATGTTTATTGTTATGTTAAAGTATCAGCTTAAATATTAGAATACATATTCCATGTTTCATAAAACCTTTTTTATTTTAATCCGTAAAAAATGGTAATTGAAAAGCATTTATTAAAAATAGAACAATACAATATCGCTTATTAATGTAGAAGTTTGAATACATTGTATGTGAATTGTAAAGCATTGCACCGACTTTCAGAGATAACAGTTACCCTTTCATACCGAAGCGTTGACTAAGTTGAGTAAAATATCTTGTAAACACAATATATAAATATACGAAACACATCTGTTTCGTCTCGTCTCACAACTCTAGGGGTTCTCGCGTAATTAGTCACCGTGTTTATTTACACACATGTTTACCTATGCGTGACGTAAGTGATTTTGCCAGACAGTCAACTGTTTGCCAACCATTATCGTACGCCACGCTACCAGGATGCATTTTGAATCCACCACAAACCGATGGTCGCCGAGTTAATGGAGTTACATTTACTGTCAGCGCTGATTCGACGATACCCTAATTAGCATGTGATGGCATTAACCGAACTAATGATAAAATGTTTATTCAAATTGAAAATTTAACCCGTAAACATGTAGTCAATAGGCTTCAATTGGGTATTTGTTCCGTACAATGTTTTCCACTGATTCTTTATTCATTCAAAACAATTTCCATAGAAAACAGGGCGGAAAGCTTTTGAATTTCTTACGGGGAATATTCGCTATTGATACGAATATTTGTTTTGTTCACAATTCGCCACGGTGGTATCACTGGGGATATATTTTTCAGGCATACCTTCATGGATTTACGAGTTTAGCTCACCTTATCTCGTATACCTGTTCTCGGTGCAATTTTTCAGACACGATGGAGAAACCACATTTACAAATCGCCTGCAGTTACTGAACTTAGAAGATAAAGATTGCTTTCGATTACGTTGAAACGTAGCATCATAACATGGTAAGGTTTTCTTTTTCAATTACATAGGGCATAGCCAAATTTAACGTTCGAATAAGAGGCTCTTTGAAATTACTTGATTTTGTACTTGTAAAAGAAGCAAGAAACATGATATTATTTGAATATATCTAGTACTAATAGTAGGTAAATGTATTGGAAACCATGTCTACCCATATCATTTTGCTAACATTTTATTAAGGTATCGTGTACGTTGGAGTGGCTCAGGTAGAATCCTTTATATTAGCTGTCTTTGTGGGCGTAGATGACAACGAAAAAAGGTATGTGCCTACCTACGATACCTTTCAAATCGAACCCAAGGGTTGCGCTCTATTGGGATTCTTTAGGGATGTTCGGGCCCTGTGGCTTGTTTTTATACGAATTTACAAGCATAACACAGCTGTTGAATGAAGAGAACCAGATGTGTCCAAAAGATTTATTTGTTAACAAAATCACAGCGTAATTTTTGTAACAAGATATCTGTTTGTTGGCTTTATGAAACTTAGTAATTAGATAAAACTTCAATAGAGAAAGCGAAGATTCTATGATAAGACGTACTTGAAAGCTTCAAGCAAGCTCTAAGTTTAATATTAAATATGTATCCTATTTAGTTCATCCATGACGGTAAACACAGCCTCAAGGTAATAAGGTAAAGTAATCGATATTCAAGGCATTATAAGTAATGTAAACAGTTTGGAGGAGGGAAAGAAACGAACAATTTTTATAGGTAGTTAAAAGTAATGAAATTACGAATAGATGGACCGTCGCTGTCCCTATAAATTGTCGAGTTGACGGACCCTTGTCGCTCGACGAACTAATACGGGCTGAGTGGAAACAGTTCCGAATTTCAACCACTCAGACGTGTTTGATTGAGATGCTGGGTGCACGCCGACGTTTATGACATCGAAGCTCTAAAAACGTGCAAGATATACATTTTATAGAGCATTGAAAATTTGGCAAATAAACAATGTCTACGTGAGCTTTACATGTCGCCTGGACGTCTTTGACAGACATTTTTACGAGATATTAAAGAAAACATCAAATCCCAATCAATTTATAGACTGTTATAATAAAGAAAAATTCTTCTAAAGAATTAAAGAGACATTAATCTTCTTTTGAGTCGTAAATTGAAGAAAGTCAGCGATCAGATTATCGGTTTACGAAAATGAGCAATCAAACACTAAATTGGATTAAACCAAATTATGAAGTCGCTTTTAATCTCAGTGATCGAAATAATGAAATTCGTTCTGTGTTACAACACCCTACTTTCTGCAAAGGAAATTTGGGCGACATCGTCGTCCCTTAAATTGTACGTATCTATTTAAAGTGTGTCGGGAGAATCAACATCGCAGGCCCATCCGGATATTCGTGGCTCTCAATTCAATTTGGCATAACGCTTCGGGGTAATGAAAAATTTCCCTTTCAAATGATGAATTTGATACCTTTGTCACGCACTTCATCAATTTAATGACGAGTAGGTTTTTATTTTCTTCTTTTAAAAAAGGTCGCCACGTTTCTTAGTGGCGTAATGGATTATGAAAGTCGAGAGAAAATAAAGGGTATTGTAAAACTTTTCAAGTTAATTTGTAGGTCTAGACAGGTAAGAAGAGCTTTGTTCCCCAGTTCATTAATTAAGTTACTAGTTAGAAAACACTTTGAATTTTAATAATTATACACAGTCATGACAAAAAAAAAACAAAAGGACTAGCGAACCTCTAATTAAAAGACTTAATTAAAAGCATTCAAAACTTACTCTGAAAAATAGTTCAAAGCGGTAAAACTACACAATGTTTACAAGAGGTATATTCTTTCTAACAAGAAGAAAGTGATACGTGGTATGAATATAAATCGGCTATTGAATTAAGATATAAAACAATAAATGCGTTGGTGGAGTGCGGCGGCCTCAATTCGTATGCAGGAGGTCTCATGTTTTGGTCGCTGGTACCTCAACGAGGAAAACGGACTGGGGTCGGCGATCGTTGAGCAAAACGAAACGATATCAGAGGCTCGAGGGATTTATCGGTATGCTATTAATCATCCCGCTAGGTATTGACGCTTTCCTACCGGCACTAGACGGGTTTCGAGTCTGTAATCCTACCGATGTTAAGGATTATGCCGTTATACCTCAAGCTAAGCCCAACAATCCACCAGAGGGTATACTCTGCCAAATTGAAAAAAAATAAAAATAAATTGGTACTGTCTATACAAGTCCGAAGAATGCTGTGCTTTAATTTCCGTCAATTGTTTTTTGTACTAAGGTATTTTAAAAAGAAATGATTACTGCTTCTACACTCCAAGACCTTTAAGACTCCTATGAATGACGGGTTAATAGTATTAGTGTTTTGTTTTTAGACCACAAAGGATGCTGATGTCCAATTTCTTGACGTTATCCCTTTGATCGCCTTTTACGGCACCTATGGGAAGAAAAAGGGCTGGCTTATCGGTTTCCTAATACCATGTGGCTTAGCAATTTACGAGTATATGCTAGTTTTATGGAAAACTGTATAGTTCAAATATGCTGGAACAACAAAAACAAGTTAAACTCAAATCTGTTAATGTACTTTAACGCGTGTAGGTCACAATACAATATTAATGGACATAAACACTTGGTCATTAGTTAAGCAGCACATTACTTGGTTGGATAGCATTGTTTTGGGTTACAAAACAAAACTCATACAAAACTGAGCGGCCATTAGCCGGCTGTAACGAGGCGGGACACGTCTAGAGGTCCATTAGGTAACCAGCGTGTTAGATTTAGAACATTAAAGTAAGACTTTACCCGTGACGCAAGATTAATGATGAAATCTTTCTACGAAATAAATTGATCCGTAATGACGTCACAGTTTGAACCTACCTAAAGTTCGCTTGATAAAACCTACTTTTATATTTAAAAAACAAAAGAATATCAGTTTTCCTTTAAAATATCTGTAAAATATAACAAAATCGAAACGCATTACGTATAAGGACGGTAGTAATCGTTTGTCGAGTCGCTTGACGGTAAATAATCACCACAGCCAATGAACATTTGCTACATGAAAGAAGTCAGTGGTGCGTTGTCCGAAATGTAAAGCACCCTGAATGTGGCATACCGTATTTGTGGAGTGGTTCGGGCTTCCCGTTCTCGTCATTCAGTAGCGAAACGCAGTAACAATGTAGCTTGACGCAGTGTGTTCTGTAAGAACCTGATACAATATACGGTACGGTACGGTACGTCGAACCAACTCAATAACAAAATGTTGAGGTTTGTAATAAATGAATTTTGTAGCTAAATTGTACAGCAAAATGCTGTTGTTATTATTACACACATTATCTTTCGGATCAAAGATTTTTTTTCTTGAGCATGAGCCTCAATAACAGAACAAAAATGTTATAACAACAAAAACAAAGTTTTAAACTTAACTGTTAAATTAAATTAAGAAACAATAGTTCCAGAAAGCCTACTATTTTTTATTCATTACATTAATACCTCATTACAAATCTATACTAATATTATAAAGCTGAAGAGTTTGTTTGTTTGTTTGAACGCGCTAATTTCAGGAACTACTGGTTCGAATTGAAAAAATCTTTTTGTATTGGATAGTTCGTTTATTGAGGAAGGCTTTATTATATCACGCTACGACCAATAGGAGCGGAGCAAAAACGAAAAATGTTGCAAAAATGAAAAACCGTTGAAACTAAAACACGCGAACAAAGTCGCGGGGGACAGCTAGTTTGTATATAAAGTTACCTATTAATAGTGATTCAATCGTGTTTCCTAGTGACGCAAGTACGCAACTGCAATTTATAGTCAGATCGGCATTGCAGTCAAGTTGATCGTTACCAGGAGACTTCGTAACTTTCCACGATCAATAAAACGGTTGTCCCAAATATAGACGACTTTGTTCAATGTTTATGTCTGTCTAATTCATAAACAAGTGTGTTTTACGCAGTTTCAAAATTCAATTTCACAAGCGATTTCGAAATATTTTTTGTCTTCATTCGACTTTTGTTAGTTCGACATAGACATGAAGTAAATACGAAAATATGTTATGTCTGAATTTTGCAAAAATAAATAGTGACACTAAAGAAAGTATATATCGTACATATGAGTAATAAAAACACAAATAAAATCATTTGCTATTTACGAGGAAAGAATCGTAACAAGTTGTTGGTAATATCGCAATAAAAATATTATATGCTGACATTAATATCTACAAATATGGTGATAGTATATGATACCTACAACTCATTTATAGTTTAATGTAATACTAAATATGAAACAATTGAAGGTGCGAGGTCGTTTCTTTGGTACTAGTATAATTACCCTTTTAAATCCTCTGTAGTACATTGATATATTACTTTAATAACCCCCTTGCCCATATAAAATATTCACTCATTAATAAAAAAACAGTGAAAATACGATTGGCCCATATGACTGACGATGTTCACTTGTTTTTATTTTATTTACATGTCTTTAAAAACAGACAGTCTAGGTTTAGTTATATACAAGTCTCCCTAGAGTGGTCTATAGAAGGAACTAGACACTTAGTCAGGCTCGAAACTACCCGAGTTATACTATATTCAACACAATCGAATTTGGGAGAACTCAGTGAGCGTTAGAGCTACCAAACTCTCAAATATACGACTAGAAAGTTATCTTATATTTCAGAAACTGATGCCAATAATCCAATTTAGTTAGAATTCAGGGTTCTCAGGTGAAATGAGTCGAGAAACGAGCTCTACTTTTTTTGGTGTTATTATCTATTAAACTTTATTAATTAATTCTTTTAAGAAGTACCATGAAGTTTTTACTGCCTTTACTTTTTAAATTTCTACATAATAAATACCTAAGTACACAAATTAATAAACTAGTTTAAATAAAACGCAACTAAATCGGTCTTTTTTTAATATTAAATAATTCGTTTCTTTATAAACGATACATGCGTTTGGAATAACAGCTGTTACGTCAATCTTATCGACACAGGTTTATTTGGTTTAATAATAAACGTCAGATAGCAATTTGTGATAGAAAGCTCAGGCAATATCGACGTTGAGAGCTCATGCGACCGCAGACATGTTAGTGCCGTGTGCGTTGATCCATCGAAATAGGCGATTTGCCCCAGGCCCGGTAAAGCACTATAACAGGCTACCTACGTACTGTCACCACAAGTAAGGAAATACAGAATTACTACTTATATGTACCTATTATAAAAGGTTTTTTAATGAGGGTTATTATTAAAAGTTTTATTAGGCTTTCGACAGTTTCGACAAAGAAAACAACCAATTGATAATTTTTTTTGATTTATATTTTTACTTTTTATTAATATTTATACTTATGAATATATAATAATTATGAATATATCCCGATATATAGATTTATATTATTATTATATTTTCGCTTATTTAGACAAATCTTATAATATTGTTGCACGCACAGCAATTTATTGACAAATTACTGAGACACAGATAAGCGCTTAATATTTGGGGGTAATTTGTGGATTTTTACACAATTACACAATGAGGATTTTTTGTTTTCTGTGGAATTAAACTTCGGATTACTCTGCGTTATGGCAACGGGGTCTCCATTTCCCGCCACCTGGCCACACGGATGTCAACCCAACTTCCCCACATTATATTTCGAAACATTTATACAATAATTATATGGGAATTATAGTTTATAATAGGAAGTGGGCGTATGTTCGCAAAATGAATGCCTATTTAGTATTTAAACAATAGTTTTCATAGGAAAGTTACTTTGACGGAATGATATTGTATTCTTTTATGTAATACTGACATATTGTACGTTGCATACAAGTATCTATACTTTAAAACAAATTAAAAGTGGGTTCAAGGTTCAAATGTGATACCTTATAAACCAATATTCACACTGACAGTTTAATCAATTCAATTTTTGTTGCTATTGTTCCCTGTGAGTTGACGACGATTCTGCCAATGTCAGAGTTGGGAGAACAAGTTTTATCAGACTCTTGTTTACCTAGTTGTCAAGTTGTCGAGTGATGACAGTTAGAAAACATTAATCGGACGTAGTAGGTATATTGATTATTACAAGGGTCGAAAATAGCCTGAACTGGTTCGAGAAAAGGATGGCCGTGCCGCTTTTTTGCTCGACTTCTCGAGGGCCCTTAGATAAATTATATTGAAAGTCACACTTGCTATCAGTCTTAAACTTCTGTTGGTATTTACCTAATATAACAAAATTTTATAATAATTTGTAAAATAATGACTTCAATTTTATGTTTAACTTATGAAACAATAACATTCAATTTCGAATATTTTAATGTGATCAATAACGAAACAAAGGACAAAATGTTGGGAGGATAAATTAATGTTTACCCAAACGGAAACTGACCTCGATAAAACTGAAATCGTATGCTCAAACACGTCATTGTGTTGGTAAATATAAACATTATTCATCTTTACTTATTTGCTAGGGTGTATACTTTTCAATTGTTTCCTTTTTCTGGAATTTGGACTTTATTTAGAGACATTACGAGTTAAATTCTAACCGAATATCACAAGCCGTTGTCTCGAAAAGGTAGATATGGATAAGTTTGTACACGCATTTAACCAGTTATTGATAGTAAATTACTAAACTGTATTTTTTTCCGAGTTCCTATTTAACTTCTGTTGTACAATTTTTTTATTGCATTATTCGTAATAACCAATTTGTAAAACTTGTAGACCATAAAATATTCGATAAATGAAATCCCAATCGTACACCTAATTACTTGTAGTTAATCCTAAGCCTTTCAATTTGATTTTCTGTAACAATATTTCAGTCATTAAAAGTTTCAATTAATTATCTATAAGTTTCGAAGCATCGAAATTTTCTAATGTTTTAATAACTAGTTACTGAAGTTACTAACTGAATTTGGGCAGTAAACTATATTCCGATAGATAGCTCATTATTGAGAAATGAAGAAAAATTGTATATAATATAAATATATTTTTTTGTCAAATCAAATCATTCAAATAGGTATACATTCAGGTAGGTAATAATTGCGAAATATTTATGCTAATTAAAAGATAAATTATTTTTGAAATCCCAAAAGCTGTCACTGAGTGGGTGAGTGCAACATTACCGTAGTTGTCGTCTTCATTCAATGCAATAAATAAAGAATACAAAGGGGTGAGTTTAAAACTCAGCTGTCTCTAAAAAAATGCTTTCCAACCATACATTTGAGTTTTACCTACCTCGTCACTCGTTTCTCTATTGTAACATTCTCTATTGTGCAACATTTGGATAGTGAAACATTTGGTCGGTGTTTTGTTTTGCCAATATAATAAATACACATACTGTTTCAGTGTTCAACAAATGCATTGATTTTATTTGCAGCTTTTAGTAAAAGATCGTTGATATTGTTCCGCAAACTATTCAGATGAATATAAAAGAATCCTGGAGTAAGAACCACATTTATTTGTTTTTACTTAATAGTAGCTTCATTTTAGAACATGATACGATACGATAGACCTTGCCTATAATTTGAGTTATGATTATAAAAGTCATCGATACCATAGTGGTTCCTGTTCATATAAATTCACGTAATCCTGGCAATGTAATATTTTACTGTCCACGTCTTTGTCATGCGTTTGATACTCGGCCCTCAAAAGAAGACAAAAGCGGCCCGTCCCGGGGCTAACGATCTTGACACCGATATGCTATTGTCCACATAACTCTAATAGTTTGTTCAATGTCGATTTATGGGATCCCTTACGTCATAAGGCGAGGTAAACTAAGAATCGAATTCGCTATAACATTGATGAATGGCCAGTATTTGTTACATCTTCGGTAAATAGTTTGTAAGTTTGAGTGAACACGCAAAAAGGTCCTATTTCAGCGTCCATGAAATATGTTTGGGTTTGGGTATATTTGATGAATTCGGTTTATGTTTGTATCAATATGTTAGCTTAAGGCCAAACATGGGTTTCATTATATATTTTATTTATAATATATTTTTTAAAGGTCCTATTTATTTTGTTTACCTATTTATGAGGCTAAAAGATAAAGCTTTTTTTAGCTGTTCGTATCAAATTAATTTAATTCGTTTCGGTCACATAGAGGTGATAGAGCTTGTGTTACCAGATTTGACAAAGACAAATGAGTGGCTATTTGTCATCGTCAAATTTGCAATGCAATCGAGACAATATACGATATTACATGCTTATTAATATGCTAGTTGTATGAATAACCTTTAATTATAGGAGCACAACTCAAATGTACACTCTACTTTATTTTTGTCTATAAATTTATCTTGTTTATTCTTCGTTGGAGATCCATAGATAAATAATATTTAAGTAAATATTTAACTTCTTTTTTTTAATACTTATTGTACCTACCCAATAATATTATCTTATTTTATCAAAATGATGTAACCAAATTATGTAGGTTTTAATAATATAAATACAGAAATCAGATTAAGTATTGAATTATTAATTGCTTATTAATAATTGAAGCACGCAAGTCAGCTAAAATTATAATGACAAAGACGTTGTCATTAAAGCGTATAAAATGTTGACTTCTTCAATGAATCATTAAAAGCAATGTCACGTATTATAACAGTTTTTGTTATTACAATGAGCGATCGACACCCGCAGCTCGACCTTCGTCGTGGTCACTCCTTGTCTACCATTGGCAGTGATCTTGATATTTTTTCCCACGACTTTTTGTTCCGCAGATTTTGTCAAACTTTTGTTTTTGTCCTTACAAAAAAGCAATAAGCGAGGTGAAACTAAACAGCGTACCATTATTGCGCTACACAGCAATGATTCGTTTGGGAAGAAAAAGTATTACGTATGTATTCCTCCACAATGCTCGGCTACGTAATTCAAAAGCTAATAAAAAATTTGATGGTTCTTTGTTACTGTGAAAAGCAATTTGAGGCGATCAGTATAGAGCTGTTTTAAAATTAATTTTAACTTTACACCTACACTGTTTTATGGGCAGGGTAAAGTTCGGATCTGATTCCATACTTAACCAGAAAAATATAGCGCTTTTTTATTTAAAAAGTTGTTCTTGAAACAAATAAACACTTTTATGGACCGTTTTTACCATTCATTTTTGTTTTGGTGGTGTAAAGCTAGTGACACCAATCGACGGTGAGGGCACGGAAGGAAAATATTATATCAGACTATAGTTTTAATAAAAAATATGGAACAAAACAAAATCGACCTAGGTTTTGAACTCTGGATGGTGTTAGAAAGAGAGAACAACAAGAAACAATCGAGCAACAGTCAAGCGTGTGAATAGTTAACCTAGCTACGTAGTTAATTTCCCATGGCGTATGGTTGTTCAGGTTAATTCTTGTTTTAAAACTGCCGCTGGTGCGCCGCTGCCGTGTGAACGCTTCGACCTTGATGCCATGATACCCGTCGTGACTTTTTGTACGGTTTCCTAGTGATACGTATCTATAACTATTAACATACATTCTTCATGCAACATAACAAGAAGACTCTTTGCTCGTAATACCCGAATTTGTTTACTTTTGAGCTATGAGAACTTTGCTTTATTGTGCAATTTATGTTTGTTTTATTGACATAAGACATTATGTCGTAGATTTTTTTTACACGTTCCTACGTGTTTGCCTTACTTCATGAAAAAACGGCATATATGTTAGAAGTAGGTACCTTAAACCCTAAATACATATGTAAATTTCTTAAAAATAATTATAATTAGAGATATTAAAACTAATTTTTAAATAGTGAGAAACTGGTGCTATACTTCCAAACGTAATAGTATCATTTTCATTAAAAAATCTAAGTATATTCATGAATAAATATGCATGAATGTTGTATTCAAATAAGTTGAAGGTACAATTACACCTAAGTAGCTGCATAAGTTTTAATAAGTAATTCACAAGTATTTTTGTGTTTATTTGCATGATAATCATAGAGGTCGTTGAAATGCGGTCAAAATTAGCATGTGTATCTATTAACAAAGGAGGAATTAGCAGCAATAGGTGCAAACATTCAAGTAGGTAATATTAAATCATAATATTTCAGGGTCGGTGATATCAGCAATAGATCAAACATTTTAAGAGACAAAGAATACAAAATATAGTTTTTTTTTTGTAGTTAATCATGTTTTAGATACCTAATACAGACATTTAAAAATTAATTTATAAAAAATCAGCACGGCTTAGCCTTTGGTCCATTATATGTATAAGTTAAAATTCAATAATTGTCACCGTCTTGACGATAATTTTTAACTTTAAAATAGTCATTAAGTGGTTCAGTGCGGTATTTAGTAACTATGCAAGGTTATCTACTTGTAACATAATCTTATCGCAACTGCGATACCTTGTATTTTCAACGAGAAAGAGCATTTAGCGACACAGCACTCACTTGACCGACCGCACATTCCATTAGCTGAATTGCAAGAAAGACTTTCCATTGTAATATACAGTAAGTACACATACATGTGAGATAATAACGTATCTTGACTTTACATTGTTCAGTTATTACGGTCCATTGCCCTGGAAACCATTACAATAGCGTCAATAGGCGTTAATCAATGTATGTGCTTATCAGATGTGTATTCACGAATTAACTTTGACTATGCCATCTAATTTCACTCACGCTGTTGCTCAAATATTCACCGTTTGAAAAATCCGCTGATAATTTAATAAAATTAGCATTTTACTAGCTCTACGTAAAATGGTCAGTTGCCAACCCGACGCTCCATTAAAAGTGAGTCCAAAATCTCATAAAATTTATGTTTGCGCATGACGTCGTAAATGCACCCTGTACGGAGAAATAAAAAGAGTCTATAAAATTCGGGTGAAAGGGAATTCCTTTAACGCACTGCAATAAACCGTTCTTTATCGGTATCGCTAAAAAATTCGCTACACTTTTGTAAATAAATGATTACGAATCTAAGTGGTAATGCTTCATTTGTTTTGTAATTGTATGCCGTAATATTAAGAATGAATGAGGGGTATGTGGGGATTCATCAGTTTCTCAACCATTTAAACAAAGGCTGTCCATTTCCGAAGGAGGTTCGCCACGCGCTATTGCGAGAACTGTTCGAACGTGATGGTTGCGACACACTCGTGACTGAACTGCGCGTGCGCTCCACTCAGAAAGTTGCTACACAACGATACCAAGACCTAGACTTGCCTTTGTAAGTAATAAATAAAAAGACATATGGAGTTGATTGAAACGTTTGGAAAGTGTATTTATTTCGTTAATGATGAGCAGATCGATTGACACACTGTCGTCGACCTAATTGGAGAGCTGCGTCAAACTGACATTTGGACGTTCAGTACTATCATGACATGGACATGAGTGGTTTAATGAGCCACCTATTTAGCTTTGGTTGGTGCAAATGACGCGGATTTGCAATCAGTGCGGTCACGAGCGTGATTCCGCGTTCACTCGTTGTACTTTGAACGGGTAATGTTCATTGACAAATCCGCGGCAGTCACCGGCAACACATTTGCTTAAGTGTCCTTAATTGTAGTACGCAATGAAACGTGTGTTGTGATTAACTATAATGTCAGTTTAACACACAAGCTTGTATTTGTTGTTACACGAATGTGTAAATTGAATAATGTGGTTTGTGACTTTCGCAAATTCTCTCTAAAGCGAGTATAAACTACGGCTGTCTGTCTCGTGTTTGTACAGTCAATGTTTGTAAATATCTTAACGCTTTAAATACACTATTCACAACGTACGATATACAAACAACGTTATAGGTTAAAAACAATACAGTTATTTCAATTACGTATTTACATTCCACGCTTTCTTTAATCAAATCACTTAAATTTAAATAAAAGGCCAAGTTCACAAAGGCCTCGCAAACTCACCTTTCCGTATTTATGTCATCAAAATGCATAGAAAGCATAAATATTTAAATGAAACATTTCCATTACGATTGTTCAAATAAAATGTTAATTATCTATACCGGTGTTTAAATAATAAATAAGCTTACAAATCGAGTTTCAAAACAAATGAAGAGAGACGCAAACGAATCGGTAATTTGAGACTGTTTTGCTAAAACATGTTACGCGGTACTTTCTAAATCCTTATTTTGAACTGTTTTTAGAATTTGGTAATAATATTTGACGGGGCGCTAAGTTTAGCTGTAAAGGAGATAGAAAGTATGTTGCATGTTTTTATTTTTTATTTTCAAAGGTTGGTTACGCAATGACCAGTGTGTCGGTCGGAACAAATCGTGGTGCTTATACACGGAAGCATTTCCTGGTGTTCGCTTTTAAGATGAAGAGATTAATGTGTTTGATGTAACAGTACTGATTGAAAAGGCGTTGATGTAACTCTTATTAGTGTTTCAGTAATTGCTCTTTAGAATGGGTTAAGTAAATAACAAAAAAGTAAACAATTAATTATAAATTTAACTTTTAAAAATAAACTTTCAAATAATTGTATGTTCAAAATAAATTTATCGCTAATGATTACATCGTGGAGTACTAATAAAGAATATCATGCTATGAAACTGTGCGACATATTTTACATCGAGAATAAACACATAATATTATACATAATGAATAATGTTTAATTGACCTAATCACACAACTACAGCTCGATGAGTATACCATTTAATATATAAGGTAAAAATAATATGTAAGGATAAAATAATTTAAAACAAAAGTTGACTATGTACCTTAAATGTAGGTAATAAAATGGTTTTGTTTTCAATTAACTTAATACTCATATCGTGTTTAATTAAAAACATTATTTTAGTCTGCGGTTCTCGTCACCACATCACTATAATTAATTTATTGATTAAAATATATCGAATGACGTAAACTGTTATTGTCAACTTAATTAGCTATGCTTATTAAGCACTAAACTGATTGTAAATGTCTACAAGCTCGTTTAATTCGAATAGAAATAAGTAACTACACAAAAGTCAAAATTGCCACATTTGTCAGATTTATTATACTGACTGCCTGTGTAAAGAAACATTGAATCTCCTCGTTTTTGGAAGTCGGTTAATTAAAAGCCTTAACTTTTCCTTGTGAAACTTATTTCAAATAGAATAACATTAATACGTTTGAATCATTATTGCGAAATTTAATATAATATTACAAGCTATAAATTTTTAACTCTTTATCAAAATAACCAGCCTAATTTTTTTTATTCTAAATTCAATTTGCGTCTTCGAGTGATCGTTATTTTAATGTGATCCCCACTAGGGCTTCCTAAAATGGAGCGATCATTACAACAACGGTCGATGTTTGTATCGATAGAATAACAATTATAACAAATCGATTCGACCTTAACCCATAACAATCGGAGCCAAGTGTCCTCACATTCCCTTAATAAGATAGAGTTGTACGATGCATTGTAATGCGAAATGAAATGCGGGGCAAGGATAATAAATCGATACTTAATCGAAATAGTGTAGGTACCTAATCGATTTTGTATTGAGATGTAACTTGTTTTATAGTTTATTTTATTAACTACCGCAGGCAATTAAAACAACGATTCAAAACATTTTCATCTAAACGATATATAATTTGCAACAAATTCATTAATTATGTTTGTAATAAAAACTGAATTTCTTCAAATACTGCTTATAAAGGTAATGAGAATCTAATCGCGTTGTAATAACATTTATCAATTAAAACCTTTTGACAGTCCCTCGTCGCTTCCTAATGACCAATCCTAGTGATTCCGTTAGGTTGTGGTTTAACTGTGCAGCGAACCATAAAGAAACTAGATAGCGGATATGTACAATACTAATTTAATATTTAATGATGTTATGTTTCTTATGTTTTTATGGGTAAAAAAGATTTTTGTATGAGAGAAAAAAATAATACTAGTACCTAGGTATTTTGCCAAACGGGTCGACACTATAATGTTATGAAATATCTAATCTAATAATTTATTAAAAAAGTACTATTGTTCAAATTTGGAACACTTTAAAAACTACTCAATAAAAAAAAACAAAAATTAATACTTATTGCTTTGATATCAAGCCATTAAAATGCTTAAAAAATAATAATATATTTTTCAAAAAAAAAATTCAGATCAAGAAGGCTTGTTATTTGTTTTTTTTTTATTTAATTGGCCTCTCACTGTCTGCCTCGTAGAACTTTAACTGCTTAGCTCAAGAAATTACGATAGCTGAAGGCCCTTCAGGCTAGCATAAAATGAATTAAACAAAGCAACAGCAACTAAGGGCCCTTTCGGAGTTCGGACAACGGCTCGTAGCGTTGGGGACAGAGCCAGTGAATTTGAAAGGTTGTTTATTTAAGGACATAATATATATATAAAGCTTGATGTGCTTTATGAAAAGTCATATGACAATTAATATAACTTGTATTACATTATCTTTGGTTGAAACTAGATATGTATTTAGATATTGCTAAATGCGCTGTATATTTTCAAAGAATTTCAAGGACGTTACTGAGGGATGATAATTGTTGATGGCTTTAAAGACCAAACCGAATAGCTGGAATATGTCAACATAAATTAACGTAGCAAATAATATTTGATTTCTGCAAGGTCAGTAGTACAAAGTTTGCGAAGTTAGTCTCTCTTTTACTAATATACTTAACTAAGTGCAAGTAACCAATATCTGAATCTTAGGACAAGCGTTTCTCAAATTACAAACTACCGAACTTTTGTCAAAGTCTTGGGTGTATATGTTATATGTTAATGGGTCAAATGTATAATGTGAAAGTGTAGTACAGACACAATCTTATGAGTGACTGTCTTTGGAAGAATAATATATAAGGTTTGTTCGAGGCTAAGAAGATATTACGGTAAATATTGACCACCACCAGCCTCCGTAGAATAGTTTAGTGACATTTCGATAAGCGTTAACGATGCTAGAAATCGCTGAAATGAAGTTAAATGTAAAGACATTACCTACATTTATTTCCGATAAGTCACGTGACTTAGACTTATTATACGTACTTTCTATACATTTGAACGATTTGAACAGTCTTACTTAACGCTGGAAAAATTACACTCGTCTAGATAATATGGGCCAAATTAATTCTGACATCCATGATAAACTCAATAAATTTTGAGATATTCCTTTAAATTTTATTTATTCTCTCCCTATTTTTATTATTTATTACGCAAAAATGACGTCTGCGAAGTGGTAACTTGTAATTAAGTACAACTACTGGTTAGGCACACCAGTGCTGCACTGTTGCGCCTAACGTATAGTCGCGGGTTTGAGTCCAGTTTTATGTTTAAAAACTTTTTTCTACTATTTGTATTTAATTACAAGGCCTATAAATATTGTGGTATGATTTGGTAATGAATATTGTAATATATTACTTTTGTGACGATTTTTCATTAGTAACTAACAAATAAGGTTGTATATTGGTACCTATGTCTAAACAATAATACGCTACATTACCCTTGCGTGTAAGTCCCAGAGTTCCTTCGTTTCCGTCACGTGTGTCTATGATTAGACGATAAAAACGTATGTGTTTTACCTGAAACAAATAAAAACATTGTTAATATGTTTAATGTCGCAATAAAAAGTAGAATAGCTTTTTTAATAGTAATAAACTGAACTGGTGTTTCCAGTGCCCAGTGCGTGTACGAGACATAATATCTTGTTAAAAAGTTTTTACACCACTTTGGTTTTATTGGTATCTTCACGCAAATACTGTTTAGGGTTGGTATAAATTGTATGTTTATAAAAAAAAGTATATTTATATCTTTTTAATGTTTGTAAGTGTGACTAAACCTCTTGTTGACTTTGTATAATAACTTTCGTGAGGAGTATTCATAATTATTTAGAACAAAACGGTTTATTCACGCATTTACTCTTGATATCTGTTAAATCTATAAAAGGAAAGTTTAAAAAAAAGTACATAGGTACAGTGGAACATAGTACACTCCTCCTTTTTGGAAGAAGATGAAAAACATAAGTTTTGTGTACATATTACATTACAAATATTATAATGAATACCTAATAAACCTATTAAAAGATAAAAAGCCAAGGTTCGTCAACTATCTCACTATAAACTTATAATGTACACCGAAAGTGTCACAAACATGAATATCGTAGAAACGACCGGACCCAGAACAATACTTTACCATAGTATATCAAGTATTAATGAAACGAACTCCCAAAAGCAATCTGGTTGGCTCTCATACGTTATGACTCATAACGTGCTCATAATAATTACATATGTATAAAGTCAGCCGCCGTAACTCGGGAGGTGTGAGTTGTGTAACACTATTAACGTGCCCAGTTATTAGTGATCACTCACTGTACAGGAGCACGCTTTTATTATTTATATTTAATGGACGCTAAAATAAATACTTTTTTAGGATTTATGCATTTTGTGAGCTGCCTTTTTTGATTGCCTTGCCTGATTTTGTGAGATTGTTTCATACAGTTCCGCGTTACAATTGATTCCTAATTCAAATTAAAAACTAAGTACCAATTAAGTCTTTATTTAAATAAATATTTTAGGTTCTATTTATTTTGTGTGCTGCCAGCAATAGTTTTTTATTAGAGAACAGTAAAGTTTAAATAGGGCATGAGATTCTTTTTGTCGATCATGTTATTTTTGAAAGATCGCCTTTAAGATCCAATGCTATGTGATAAGGCATGTGTTATGCCACATCACGTCATATATATAGAAAGCTACTAAGAAAAAAAATGTAATGAATAAAGAGATTAATCCATTTCTAATCAAACATTCATAAGTTATTAATTTGTCGTTAATAATGTAGAAAGTTATATGATCAAATAAATGAGCTTGAGGTTTTAAGTTTTTATCACGGTTGACTTACTTTATCCTCAAATCATCGTTATTTTTCTGCCTAGCCTTTTCCCAAGCTATATTGGGGTCGGCTTCCACTCTTACCCTTAATGGGCAGCTGATATAGTATAAAAAATAAAAAATAATAAAATAAATTACTAATTTGACTTATCTAGACATACTCGTGAACCAAAGCTAGGTACGTATTCTCGGCAGACAGCTGCAACGCAATCACGTCCTTTATTGAACTTATAATTCCAACAAAGGAGCTCCGCTTCGCTCCAACTATAATATTTAATTAGACCACAATCACTAGCACTGCTTCAGTTAGGGTAGGGAGGGGGAATGGCGCTCACTGGGTAATGGCGCTCACCTCTTTAACTCTGTCAAATCGGAACATAGCAACACGCCACGTCGCGTGAATCGCGGGGAGACTCTAACAGGCAACGTTGCAAACGGTCAGTCGGCTCGCCTCATGCGACGGTGAAGTGCGTTTCTTTGTTAGCGGCCGCGCTGATCTAATTTTTGGCTACGTGTTTTTGTCGGTAAGTCCAAAACTTAAATGCATATTTAGTTATTCATTCCACTCTTCTACAATAAAACCATTCTTTTTTTGGATAGTGCAATAAATTTCCAACAATTGTGTATGATTTTTTTACATTTTTAAATTAATTACAAAACGACCCTTTGGGGTTATACCGCTCATATGAGCGCCATTACCCCTTAGTGACTTATTTTTTATATTGTTGTAGATATGCCAAGAAATCGCCAAAGGACCACCGCTAAAGCGGCTTGGTCCGAAGGAGACCTTCAGTCAGCTAAAACTGCGATTGATGGAGGTTTGTCCAAAAGAAAAGCAGCAAAAACATATAACATTCCTTTTACTACTTTGAGAGATCGCTTAAAAAACGAAAACATGACTAACCCAAGACTAGGTCGCAAGCCCGTTTTTACCGAACAGCAAGAAACTGAAATTGCTGACCAAGTTAAGTTGCTGGGTTCATTATACTATGGTCTCAGTGTCGCAGATTTGCGTAAACTTGTTTATAAATATGCTGAGCTCAACAATATCAAAAACAATTTTGATCAAAGCAGCAAAACAGCTTGATTGGACTGGGTACACGCCTTTATGAGGCGCAATCCTTCAGTTGCTATACGCAAAGCTGAAGCGACAAGCTTGAATAGAATTTCTGCTTTTAATAAAGAAGAAATAACACATTTCTATGAGAAACTTGGCGACTTAATGGAAAAACATAAGTTTATTCCCAACAACATATATAATGCTGACGAAACTGGCATCACCACAGTGACAGACCCAGGAAAAGTGCTCGCTGAAAAAGGACAAAGAAGAGTCGGATCTGTTACTAGCGGCGAACGAGGAAGCAACATAACAGTCATGTGTGCGATGAGTGCAGCCGGAAACTACATACCACCCATGTTTATTTTTGCCAGACAGAGAATGACGCCTTTATTAGAAAAAGATGGACCAGCTGCAGCATTATACACCAACTCCAAGAATGGCTGGATAAACGAAGATTTATTTGTCAAATGGCTCAAACATTTCGCAGCATTTACTAAGCCTACCAACGAATCACCTGTATTATTAATTCTGGATAATCACTGCAGTCACATTTCTCTTCAAGCATTCAATTTTTGCAAGGAAAACCACATCACAATGCTTTCCATTCCACCACACAGTTCTCACAGAACACAGCCGCTGGATGTGTCTTTTTACGGGCCGCTCAAAGCTGCTTACAGGCACGAATGCAACAGGCACATGAAGACACATTTAATGTCCAAAATAACCCCGTATGATGTTGCAGGTCTTTTCAATAAAGCATACATACAAGTTGCGAACATAAGTAAAGCAGAATCTGGATTTCGAGCAACGGGAATTTACCCATTGAACCCAAATGTTTTCACTGAAGAAGATTTTCTGGCAGCGTCCCTGATGGCACAGGAATCGGAACAAATCGGTGAAAACCAAAACCCAAATGAGCAGAATTTTGAAGACGCGCAGTCTGATGGTATGGCCATAATTTCAGGACATACGACGCCGGTAGCAGGTCCATCAAACAAGGATCAATACCCTGAATCTGTTTCGGCAGTTGCTTGTAATCAAGAACCTGTAGATGAACAAAGAACTGAGGTATCCTTTGCTGCTATAGCAACGACACCTACTATTGCATCATCTTCTAAGCCAGCTCAAAGGAAACGAAAACAACATGCTACCATATTAACTGCGACTCCTATGAAAACTATCTTAGAGGATAAAGAAAAGAAAAAAATAGCGAAACTCAATAAGACTGGAAAAGATAATAAATCAAGACAAAAAAAAGTTGTTGAGAAAAAAAAGAACAAAGATATGAAACAAAAACCTTACAAGAGACGAATTTTACAAGAAAGTTCTTCAGATAGTGAAGATATAGAGCAACTTTGCGACGATGACAGTGATGACGAAATGAATGTGGATGATGAAAATTATAACAAATGCATTATTTGCGAAGAATTTGGAAAAAACAACGAGTTGTGGTATCGTTGCACAATCTGCGGACTGTGGGCTCATGCAATATGTTCTGGGTGGGATTCGCCAGATGGGTTTATCTGTGATTTATGTGTCCAAAAATAAAATATTATTATAAGTCTTACCTATAACATATAATTGAAGTTGATTTAAAGTCAAAGATTTTTGCTACTTTAATATTTCTATGATTACTTACTTTAATATCTTATTAATTACAAAAAAATATGTTTGAGCGTCATTACCCCGTACCCTGAACGGCATTACCCAAAGCCAGGGGTAATGCCGCTCAAACATGTTTTTTTTTTAAATTTGTTCCTATTACTATTACTCCAAAGATTTATGATTTTGTTGTTAATTTGTTGTTTACTCTATAGTAAAAGACGTTATTGCTTTTCTTCATTTTGATTAATAATAAATAAATAAAAAGTTATACCATGTTATCCTTAAGTGAACGCCATTCCCCCTCCCTACCCTACATTTGTTTGTCTAAAATTCCGTCGCGAAAGTTTTAAAAGTAGTCGTGGGCAAAGAGCGTTATAAAATAAAAAATTATTGACCGTTTACTTAGATCATAAAACCTTACATAATTTAGTATTACCTATAGGAAGGTACCTATCTTCCGGCAAAACCGATTTAAGAATATAAAAAAAAATATACATTGTTTTAAAAAGAATTAAACTAAGCTTACCAATAATATGAATGAAGGTCCAGTTGTGCATTTATTTAGTACTAATATGTTCATATTTATTTAAATTGTTTCATACACTAGGTACAACAGTTCCGCGTTACAATTGATTCTTTATTCAAATTCAAAACTAAGTACCAACTAAATGCTATTATCAAATAACTACACACTTAAATCTTACATACACTTCCAAAATCATTTTTTTTCCTTTTTTATGTACTGGCCTGTTCGTGATAATTAGTTACTGTCGAAGAAAAAATTAAACAAAAGCTTCGAGCCGATTAGACATGGCTGTCATTTCGCAAAAACTATGTATGTTTTTTTACTTTATATGAATTGATGTAACATTTATGGAGCCTTTAGTTCCGCTCTATTATGAGTTCTAATGTTTTGTTTTCAATAGAGATGACTTGTTTTTTTATAAGCTTTGTATATGTTTGTCTGTTTATCTTTCATCCTATAACAATAAGACACAACACATGTCAGTAATGTTCCCATACATTTTTTTATTCAATGTTTTAGATTTTGACCACTTAAAGAAAATAATTTTAAAGCACGATTTAAATGTCATCTATAAAGAGCTCTTCCAACTTCCAATATACTCCGTATAATAATACAAATAATGGGCTTTAATATCCGTATATATCCGTTCTTAAATTAGCTTATTCTAGTTAATTAGTTCACATATCTCATACTATCTAAAGACTTTTCCCATATATTATGTTCTGTGATTAAAATAAACCTTTCACTATTGTCACAAGAAACAATAAATATTTACTGCACTATAACGGACAACACACTTACACATGATGTACTTAGTAATATGTATATATAGGTTAGGTAAAGTCAGCACAAGTACCTTTACAATTACAATTTTGATTAATTGATTTGAATACAATTTGAAAAATTGATTACAAAAGTACTATCACAAACAGATTTACAGAAATACAACTTTTTTGCTGACTATACCATGTCCATAATACTTCTAGCTGTATAGATCGTCATGTGATTGTCGCTGTATTAACTTGCTGTGAGGGATCAATTCAACACACGTCCCGAGCCTACGTGCGTCCACTACAGACGAATTATTTGAATAATTGTCCACTCTGATTGATACCTGCGTTTGATTTATAACTTTATTTAATATACAATTGGGTTGGAATTACGTGTTCACGTTTATCATGTATCTTGTTTTCTTCAAATAAATAGTCAGAGGTGTCGTCTTTTCGCGCATTTCTTTTAATATCTGGTGTATTAAAAACCGGACGTTTAAATTATGTATATGCCATGTCGATAATTTGTAATGAATGATAATACATTTTTTTCAATATCGAAGTAAATTGTAGCCTAAGCTAGGTGAGACCACCATGACAGTAAAGGTAGTCTCAGCAGGGAGGTAAAGTTATAATTATCAATACCGTTAAGAATTTCTAATGGGAGGAGGTGGGACGCGAGAACGCAAGACTATGTTTAAAGCTCTTCAATTGTTTCACAAAACATTTATCAAAGTGTCAGTATGCCATTGATATTGTTGTGTGGTCATAAAATATTAAAGTTTGAGTATCAATGAAGATAGCCAGTATTAGCATCGAGTTAAATTATAATTATTAATTGTATTCTGACTCAAAGACTTGTAAATCACTGTGTATTATTTGCCATAAATGTTGCTTAGGTAAAAAATATTCTTTCTCAGTTTCTGGCAGATATTGCAGTTAATCTAGGAATGAAGTGTTTAAAATATCAGTCTGTAGTTTGATTTGAATTGACTTAGAGTTAATTACAAGACACGAATGACTAAAAATACATGCACTTGGGATTACGTATCAGTACACTTGTATTAAAAGAATAGCACGAATACCTACAAATAAGGTTTAACACAACCATTAACACCTGCTCTACATATTTGGGTATCTAATAACATCATTACTATGTAAGGAATCTTCCATACAAGGAGGATAAATATGAATCACTTTATCAACCATAATATTTACGATAGCACATCAAACAGATCTGTTATAGATATGAACTTTATTAAGTTCAATCCATCATTCGATGTTTATGGCTGGATCCATAACGTTAAGTGTTCCTTTCATCTTTAAAATGAATAACGTTATCATAGTCCAATAAAAATGTAACAGCTTTGAAATTCGGACTTCACGGCAACATAATAACATAGAAAAACCTTTATTGAAACATTGTTCTATTTTCAATTAAAAAAAATTCAAACAATTAATTTATGATTTTAATATAGTAACATTTCGTTTAAAAATAACCTTTAAATATTATTTACGTGTAATAATCTTATATATTTTATGTATATGTACACTCGGTCTCGGCTTGTACTCAGTTTAAGGTAAGAGCTATTCATAATAAATATTTTGACAAATACAATACTTACAGAGAAGTAAATCCGGAAAAGGAAAATATAATAAAACAGATAAGATACATCATAATGTTTAGTTTGCTCGGTGCACAAGATCCAGGTCAAGTGCGGGCGCCGAACGGTACCCGGCAATTACATAAACGGGTTTACACAAAAACACTGTAACGATACTGCTTAACCTCTACGAACTACATATTTATAATACGGAACAATTTAACATGGAACACTTTTAAATCATACCTCGATTTGAATTCAGAATTCTTTTTTTTTTATTAAGATCTTTTCTTGGTAATATTCTGTGAAAATGTAACCTTTTTGGCCATAACAGAGAAACGTTTCCTCGTTTTTACGCTTATTGCGACATTTCTTCTGGAACGCTTTAAATATTTTAATTAGGTCTGAAAATGTTTAATGTAGCACAGACTTCGTAATGAAATCAGATCATTCGATAGGTAAACGTTGTAATTATTTTCACGCTAGCGTGTTCACCAATTCATGAGTTATTTGTTTAATAAAGCCGTAATTATTATATATTATATATTTGGTATAATACGTTTAATGTCAATTATAACTATGTAAGTTTAAGGAAACGTACCTATAATGGAGTCATATTTGCACTTGAAACATTCACGTGTGCATTCGATTCTATAAATCAGCTCTCTAAAAGTAACAACACAGACTAGGTATTAGTGAAACTGGGTCGCGTTTCGCATTCGTGGTGAATCCATTTTGCAGTGTTGTATTCCGTGGCCATTGTCTCATGTTCCGTGATGCTCCGACTCCTTCCGTTTGCATTAACTATTCGCACATTTTTGTTCCATTTTTTTTTGTTTTGAGCGAAATGCTTAATAACGAACAGAATAATTATCCTTTCTAATTAAAAGTGCTTTTCAATATTCGCAAGGTTGTGAAATTAATGATATTGTGAAGGTTGGCTGATTAAATAATACGATCAAATTATTTTAATTAAAGTTTTGCTTTCAATACTTAAGTCGTACTTAGTTATCGAGTTCGCTTCGTAAGTAAATACGTGTGTTTATAAACGTATTTACTTTGCAAAGAAAATTTGATATTACCAACATTTAGATTGTCATTCAACAAAATATCTGGCGTTGTCAAATATTTTGAGAAGATGGCATCGATCGCGCTCGTGTTGTTTGTTTAGGACGAAGCAATGTACTATCTTATCGATAAAGCTTTGGACTCTGGACACCATATTGTCGGACGGCGAACTAAAAAGCGTGTGAGACAGGAAGAGAAAAAACTCTCTAAACTGGTTTGTGATCAGTTGACCACCCAACGTCATTACAGAGGTTATTTAAATAAAGATTTTTTTTAAAGCATTTTGCAAGCATATGGTAAAGCAGAAGGATCTATACGAGATTTTATGTCCTGTTTTGATGGATTATGTAGAGGCATTAGGTACTCTATAAATCCGCTAATTAAACTTCAATACAGCAAACGTTTTTCACGTTTAGGTAAAATATAGGTATGCTTTTAAGAACCTAGTATTCAAATTTTGAAAATAATAATTTCAAAAGTTTTTAAGTTTGTTTTCTGTATGTTAATTATATAATTATTTTAACCCCTTGTTACGCAATAAAGAAATTGCATTGAAGAAAAATGTATTGAACATATCACACAAACACCCTATCCTTATGATTGAAATCAAAGTTTTTAGGTTTATTAACAAAACTTCCGCATCTCTTTTAATTAGTGGCCACAGAAATATCCCACTAAAAGATATGAGATAGAAATCCATTCTTTTCAACATTAAGATGATTTATTTACCAAATATCCTCATCTATGCATCCTCTATAGTGCCAGTCCGTGCCAGTGATTGGCACTCAGCCAATACACATATCCTGTTTAATAATTCTTATTCAAAACTTGTGTATTTAGTGTTCTCGCCGGAAAGGAAAGTTTTTAACAATACCCTGAACAAACAAACGAGAGAGAAAATGTATTTTTGTTTTACAAAACAGATAATGAATATTTTTATTTGTGACGTCTGACTGTAATAGGATACAGATAGTTATTGACGCAGATAAGACACGTTTAGCATTTTAGGTTATTTTTTAATGTATAATGTAAATAAACTTGTATAAAATTGTTTAAAAAAATATAACGAAAATAAGAATTTTGTTGTAGGTTTCTACTTATTACTTATCTTTCTTAATACCCTCAGATCGTATCACGTTTAAAATATATATTTTGCTTGCTTTTTACAAGTTTGTAAATCAGAATATGTTATAATTTGCAATTAACTACTTAATTGTATCTTTATTGTGTCCATGAAACTCAGTTTTACAAACTTTTCAACATTTTGTCATTGTAACCACATCAGAGATAATAAACTTCACATTAATAATTATGATGTCGGTGAGGAATGGTATCAAAATTTTGCTCACAATGCACTTTCAAAACATTGTGTTAGAAAAGGTTACGTTAAATGCTGTTGAAATATCAACGCAAAATAAACTGTCAGATTTTAGAGAAACAATGCTGTAAAGAAAAATAATTGATTATTCTCTTTCAAAATGTAAATAGGAATAAATATTATTTCTATTACATACTTACGTGTAGTTTATTAATATACATGATCTTAGACTACTAAGGAGGGTTGTTCTCCTTTATCTAGCATCTGTTGTTTTACGCACTTATCTCATCATGTGTCCGCTAAACTAACATCATTGGCATTGGCATAGTATTGGAATTGAAATTAAATGAAGTATTTTTAAAGTAAGGGCTCTGATTTCCCAATGAAGGGACAGGATAATATTATTATTACAGGCAGCTTACAAAATATGTGTTGTATACATAAAGTATACATAGACAAGCATAGAGTGCGCACATCGCTAGTAGCCCGTTATGCAGAGCGTAAGCAAATTTTCAGCTGTAGGGTACTACGCTAGTTTACTGATTTAATTGATTTTTCGTGCGACGACAGACGTTTATGTAAAAATATCGATAATTTCGATAATTATTAGGGTAATTAATATTAGTCTTTGAAAAGTTCTGATAGGCGCACTCAATAGTTCACGTTGAATGAATAACAAACATGAATACGTCAATATAGGTGTCATTACTACGTGAATTCTACTAATGTATAATTTTCTTTGAAACAATAGTGTGAAAGCAAACAATTATTGGAAATAATAAGCAATCTCGTCGACCAGTCAGACCGGTGCATGAGAAATATCGTCTTCCTCGTGCTAACTATAGAATTGTACCTTGACTTTGTTAACGTAACTTCGCGTATTAATATTATCTAGATCTTTAAACAAGGACTTTTGAAACTTACTTACGCAGTTATTTGACTATTAACAAATGAACATTAATTTACGCAATGAGTTACTAACATGCATTAGTTTTTATTATTTTATTCAAACGAAATAGTGTGTCTCAAGAAGTTATATTTGGTAAAGATTTGCATCATAAATGTATTCAAACAGAACGAATATAATTCGTAGGTACTGAGACAACTAGAGATTTTTTTTTTTGCATACTAAGATAAAAGTTATTTAGGTACCCATTAAGTAGTACCTACTTATAGAATGGATACTTAGCACATTCCTAAGTTTCCGGATTGTTTATTAAATTATATGTTAAGATTATGACGATTACAAACAAGCTTAAAATAACGACCATCAAACGCATCCACCTATGTAAATAACGCTAAACATGCGTACAAGATATACGCAAAATTATATTCAGATATTATATTACAAATGCGCGATTTACAAAAACATTAGCCTCTTTTTCGCACTCAGTTGGTTAAAAGGGACGCAGTTAAGCATGATACTCGCGTCGCAATTACTGAGTAAACTAGTTCTATGGTTGCGCGCTGCACGGTGCGTGGGAAACAGGCGTTGAAGATGAATCACGGCACTACTCATTCTTCACAAGTGTACAGGTAGCTGCATCAATTGGCTAACATTCTACAATATTAAATTGACTATAATTGCCTGCCAAATTGGGCAACTTTGGTACCTAATTTGTGTGATCCACAACTCGTAATCGTAAATGAAAAAGTTTATTTTATTATTATAGGATTACCCAATTTATGCATCCATCTGTACATTCTGGGCGATCGCAGGCGTGCCATTTTGTAATTGATGGATGAAACGTCTCGATCGCAAGAGATCTCCGGTTATATGCATATATTTTCTTGAATAGAATTTGTGTTCCTTGAAGGCGGATCGATACATTCACATGATTGCATCTTTTATTGAACTGAATAGTTCCAAGATACTGTGACATAAACACAGGCTTCACTACATTGTTTTTCAGCTGTAACCTGTAACATCTTTATCAATTTCGCGAACAAGTCGCCAGGTCGTATAAACTTCATTGAAGTAATACACAATCAATTTAAAATTTTATTGCTTCACTTAAAAAAAAACTTGTTGTAGTGTTATCAATAACTACATCTCTACTTGACTTTTTAATCTAACAAACATGTAATTATACGCAATAATAGAACTCATACTTTAATTTATTGTTTCACTTACCCTTCAGAGCGCACGATTCTTAACAATGTACTCGTCTATCGAGCATTAATCTAAACAAATACATATTAATAATGTTACAAAAGTACTTGAATTGTCGGTAGCCTCCGGATCGCCCTGACACGTTTACCGCGTACGGACTAGACGGATCACGAATCTTGAGCATTCATTATTGCTACCTTATACAGGCAAACATTCAACCTCATATGGCTATGACCCTATATCTCTTTGTTAACTACATATTTACAATTTGGAGCTTGTTACGAACAAATGAGGGTGAAAGTGTTCAAATAAGAATAAATGTTATCTACATCTGACGTTTAAATATTCTTCTTAGAAAACGACAACTAACAAGGAGTAGAATAAACGTAAAAAGCTCGTTCCGAGTTTACAATTAGTATTTCTCATAACAATATAAAAATAAGTACCTACATTTAAACGATTAATTAACAGTATAACAGGCTAGTTATAACACTTAAACACCACTAACCACAGTGCAAACTTCGGAAACTAAGAAAATCGTTCAACATAATTAAATAGATTTTTTTTCTGCACCTACTTGTAAAAGAATAAGAGTAATAAATTTCCCCGTTCCCGGAGCTACCCGGACTTATGTAAGGAACGCGACTTCACAGTTAATTACTTTGTATCCAGTTAACGAAGTGCTAACTCGCAATATGTATGCAGGTCTCACTGGCTCGTTTAATAAATCGGCTTACTGCTTTTCTTTTTAACGATTGGCTACTTAAATCGTTAATTTTTCATAACTTAATTGCTCTTTTGTTTGGCTGTGCTGAAAATATGGGCAATTGAAATTAAGTGAACTCTGCAGCAATAAATGAAAGAGCTCTTAATTAGTCTCCTGGTCACAAAACGGTTAAGTTTGAGGTTTATTTTCTTATTCATTCATATCAATTGGTAATATCTAATAGGTATCTATTAGATATGTATACTGTTATATATATATATTATATCTTACGGGCGTTTATTGTTCTCTTAGATTCTTATTGTTATTGTATAATCTAGAAATAAATATTTACAAAGTTCACCTACAAATTAGAATTTTAAAAATAATGTTTAAGACCTTTACCTACCTACATGGCATTCTTTAAGAAATATTTAGTCATGTAATTTCCGTTGTTTTAATATTGCTACCATTTTTGAGAGTAGCCAAGTACGTACCTAGAGGAGGGCAGGGTCGTAAAGTCTGGCTCGTATTCTAAGATTTTTAATATATTAGAAAATCTGTCAGTGGCATCCGAGTGCATGCAAAGTCTTGACTCAGGTATAATGCAGGTGTGAAGAGAGAGTGTTGGCACAATGCCGCTGTGTAATATAGGCGGCGATTTTCTTTACGATAACTTCAACTACGCAA
Organism: Diachrysia chrysitis; assembly: GCA_932294365.1. Taxonomy (NCBI): domain Eukaryota; kingdom Metazoa; phylum Arthropoda; class Insecta; order Lepidoptera; family Noctuidae; genus Diachrysia; species Diachrysia chrysitis. The sequence continues at coordinate 7,132,611 of OW028650.1, read as the reverse complement.
GCCAAATTCTATTCAGCTAACCACCACATGCTTTACATACATATAAGAGCATGCTTATGATCCCAATATGGATAAGCAGTTACGATTCATGCAAACCACTGCTTGCTTACACGAGCGTAAGTTTCATCACAAAGCTTTTACTTTTATTCTTATGGTTTCACTTGTTTGAAGTCTACAAAAGTAATTGGTCCACAATTGACGGAGAAATCGGCGAACAAACATAAACAAAAGATACATACAGTGGAACATTAAACCTCCTCCTTTTTGAAAGTCGATTAAAGTGTATTTAATTTTAGGAGTTTTACCCGTACTCAAGAAAACCTAAAGTAGTATATTATTAAAATCTTTATTAAAAATCGAAAAAAAATGTTGATAATCATGTCTCGTTTCACGATAAGTACGAGAAGAACAACGGTCTATCTATAAAGCAAACTTTTAGCACTGCTCCATTCATATATTGACTTCACCATTCATACATATATTCACTTCACCATTCATACCCACGCTACAATTTATTATTGGATTTTGTGGGCGCTATTATTAATAATAAGATATGAACGCCCACATTCTGAATATTTTTTATAGATCATCTAATATTTGTCAATAAATATTGAAGTATTATTGTAAAAAATATAGGGCAAGGTCTTATGCCAGTTCCGGATGTAAAAACAATACTTGCAATTGATTATCTTTTTATACCCAACCACTCCACGCAAAATATTATTGTATTTTATAACAACAATGATAAAACCTTGTATTTTTTTAATTAAATGCATCCGTTTACCTTGAGTAGGAAATAAAGGCGATGATATTTTTTAAATACATACGTAAAAACGGCGTTACATTGAAGGTCTTATTAAGTAAGAAGTAAGATGCGCTGACTGAATCTTGAACGAATTTAAAGTTACTTTTGTACAAAGTTATCTTATATAGTCGACTGCTCATTAGTAGATTCTTATTTCAAGAGTGTAAGGTTGAAATTCGTAAATCATGTTACTATTGGCATATAGTCCACATTACAAGGATACGCGCTAAATGTAAGACGTAATTATCCTTGTGTCAATTGCAGTTTGAAGTTACAAACAGAATTATCAGTAATTATTTTAATAATGTATTTCCAGTTAAACTAAGACAATTATAGAGCTGGCAAGTAACACAAGACTGCTTTGTTAAAATGTCATGTTATTTTAAGACATAGGATTTAGTACAAAAACACATCGAATAATCCCTTGCTCAGAGAAATGTGATTTAAGTAGGAAAATAAGTATGTAGGTACTAGAGCCAGAGATATGGTGACAAAAAACAAGCAGATTTCTAACAAATGATTTCGGCTTTACTAAAAATACTGAAATATTGACTTCATTATCATATCATTGAATATCACCGTTTACAGCTACGCAGCTGAACTAAATAATAAATGCATAGCCGACTCCATAAAAAGCCTATTCATGTCCAAACTTAAATGTAAATTAATAAGTCAGCTTGTGTTGTTTTACGGCTGTTTGGTATTTAGCCCTTTAATAGAGCAACAGATGGCAGAAATCTTACGTCAATACCATAGGACCATATAAGTGCCTAGGTACAAAGATCCTAGAATTAACGGATGTTTAGTTAAAGACAGATTTTAATTTATTTTAATGATTTCTTGACTGTATTGCGATTTTGCAAAGGCCTCTTCTAAAAAGCTCCCCTCTTTTGCCTTGGTAAACTCTGGCCAATTTCTTTGAATGCTGTTCTAACTCATTATACCAACTATGTTTTAGTATTTCATTAGATATACAAATGACTTGTGATACCCACTTTATTATATTTTGTAAGTTTTTCTTAGAGTTAAATAAAATATATAAACATAACTTTTATATGATATTATGTTCATGATGATAGAACTTAGTTTAAATTCGTTTAATTTTATTTATTAACATTCGATTGTTTAAATCACCATTAATCTCCTTTTCACGATGGTATGCAATAGTGAGTATAGGTATATTTTTCTTGATTGTTTCTTTCCTGACCTTAATATTTTTGATGTTATTAACATCAATAAATTTTTGATTAATTGATAAACTCTGAGTTTGTCATAAACACCAAAAATATTATTGCCAGTCAATTATCGAATATTTGATTTACACAATTATTAAGAATTGTAAATAATATTAATTTCTGAACGGTTTCAGGATTCATTTTGATTGCCTATCGTATTTATCGAGTTTATAAACTTGTTCGCAGACTGAAGGTAATTAAATGTAAGCTCACTTGATAACTTAATAGTTCAGTCCAGTAAATCAATTTAATCAAAGGATTAATTATGTTTTATATTTCAGTTCTACGTACCTACTGCTTTGAGTTGGAAAACTAAACTATGCGATAATAACATTACTGAAATAATAAAGGTTATATTTGAATTGAGGTGTTTTTAATTTGTATAACTTTTACATAATTAGGTAGGTATAAGTATAAAATATAAAAATAATATTATTTATTTAATTATGAGCTGCTTACGTCAATGTCTTACAAAATATAGTTATTTAACTAAATGTGTTATTTTTAATTAAATGAGTTTTAATGAAGTAATCACGTACTTATCCGTTTACTAACTCCCACTGACTCAGTAATTCACAATCAACTCATTTGCACAAAAAAGCCACACATATCATACGAGATAACCAATACATTTCAACAACGGTAAACAGTTTCCGAACTGTCATAATATTACTTTATTCCCAGTACACAAAAAGTTTCGCTGACGAGTGCGTGATAAATGGCGGCGAGTTCAAACAATAGGAACATTTTCAGCTGGTCTTGGAGTTAGCTAAATGAAACTGGTAGACAGGTTCACATACAAAACCATTTAGTTACGGGATTTCGAAGTGTTGATTAGTTTTTATGAGTTCTGATTATAGATCTAGACACTTAGCATGAGATTTTAAGTGTGCTAACTATTTTCTTGTCTTTAGAAATCGAGGTATTGTATTAACGGTAAATGTTAATATTGAGATAATTAAATACTTTATCACTATATTTTATAGATAGGATTAAATATGTAGTCTATGGAAACATCTTTTATCTGTAACATAAAGATTAGGTACTTTTTAGTATTTCACGTTACAAAGTTTAACAGCGAATTCGAGTGTAGCTGATAGTAAGAGGTTCTTTAAGCTTGTTAAAATATATACCAGTTCCTCAATATTGTCTTTATTATAGAGAACAGCAGCTTAATTCTTTGAATAAACTAGAATCGCTTACTAATTAGGACAAGCACGGTTGCTTTTAGTAAAATTAAGTCTAGTTGCGAACTTGATTTTCAAACTTCTTACTTTGGTATACCTTTCAAAGTTTGTTTAAACTTATCTGTTAGGTACCTGACAGACTGTGACAGTACCATATTATAACAATAAGGTAATAATAATAAGGTAATATTGTTAATTGTAAATATCTATATCAAAAAAAAAAATACTAAACAAAAATATAGACCGTTACTCTAGAATCATTAAAATTTCAATTATTTCTTGATTAAATGATCTTTAGTCTAAACATGATTCTTTTCTGACAATATTTAAAATGTTTATATAAAAATTATTCTTAGGTATCAGAATTAAACAGCTTAAAAACAGGAAACAAATTCAAACAAAAATAAAAAGTGTGTGTGTACTTATGTACGCACGTAAGAAGTTATACTTTTTTGGCGGAACAAGATAAAATTCTTTCTCATAAACTGGTATAATAATAAGTATTTAACATTAATAATTTAATAATATTTAGTGTTAATTATATTAAATAAAAGTATTTTAATTTAATATCAATCAAAATATTCAATTTAAATCACTACTGAATATAATTTATTAGCACATATATAATTCGCACTTGTATGAAACTAAAACACGTGTTGTGAATGTATAAACTAGAAACATGTTGATAAATATGAAAACAGTTGTTAGAGGTGACAGCGTACCAACCTGCGCGACTAACTTCATACTGGATGCGCGCGCATCTTAAAATTTCACTCTCATCATTTTTGACGAGCGTACCAACATGCGCGACTAACTTCATACTGTGAAAGATGCGCGCGCATCTTAAAATTTCACTCTCATCATTTTTTCATAACGCGCCTAAAGAAGTATAACTTCAAAAAAATCAAAATATTATTAGAACAAATAATAATATTTCTAACAATAATGAACTACGCACTATAAAAGCATCCTAACGATGTACAAATCAAATTTGTAAGTTGTAAAGAAATGTAAAAATAGGAATTAATTTAAGAGCAACATAATTTAGTGGCCCGATAAAGTTGGGTGTTCATAAATAATGAAGAGAGCGAGCTTAGTTTATTTATTTTTTTAAAGTCGCCCAAACGGCGTCTACTAAAAATATCCGGTCGTTAGTCGACTCGTTCCTGGATTAAAATTAGTTAACAGTTCCAACCCAGTTTAGAGAAAGACTTCGTTTAACAACGCGAGCGCCAACAAATTAAATCCTATTCACACTTTAGCGCTAATCTAAATTTAATTCTGTTCTAGATGTGGTCTGTTCAGATTGTGTTTTCAAGACTTCAACTAAAGAAACAATTAGCAGATATTAAAATAAGTCAACTTTTAAGTAAATTGGGTTTTATCGAGGCAGTTTCGGTCTCTGCATTTTTTGGGTTACCTTGGTATTTGTTGGGCACAATTCCAAACCCTCAGACAACTGAGCGAATACAAGCATTCCCTTGGCAGCAATGTAGACGACAACGAAACCAATAAGGCTAATTACAAATCTAGAAATAAATTTCGTCACTCACTTTAGTTAATTAACGAACTTTATATTTACGTCCGCCATCTCAAATCGGTGCTCGACTTAAACAAAGAAGCTATTAAAGCCGTTAAACGATCAAAAATTAATTTGGAGTCGCTGTTACTATTACTTTAATAGCAAATTTTCTTTGCGTAAATACGTTACGTAAACATTTTAAACGAGCAGAAAATTGGCATGACGTAATCAGAGTTAAACGAAAAATATATTACGGTCTGCCGTGTTAAAGGTGACTTACCTATCACTTGCGAGTTTCAAAATCGCTAAAATCTTACCTGTTTTTTTATCAAACTCTAAATATTATGTACAACTTACCTAATATTACCGAATGTATAAAACGGTTTCTAAGTAAGAATTATCAAAACTAGCATGACCGTAGACAATGAGTTGTATTTCAGCGGCCATTCGAGCTATCGTCGCCTCCCCTTTATAAACGGTTTACGCCGCAATGCAATAAAAGCGATGAAGCGTGATGACAGATAAGAGTTACGGCGTACTCCAGCTTATTACCTTATTCGGGAAACTTCCCAATATAGATATAACTCTAGCACATAATAAAGACAATACTTGCAATAATTACAAACAGGCAAATGTATTTTCCACGTGCGTCTTTATTCCAATGCTAGTTACGTTTCTGGACAAGGCAAAGCATTCCGTGCATTCTTAAACAGGTACACTAGAGTTGTGCCGATGAATCCCGGCTAGCCATAAAAAAATTAAAAGGTACAATTCCGCCCAGCGCCAGCACTTAATGAAAAAATCCGTTTAGGAATGTCTGATTAAAATACGTTGCCACAACTCCGTAGCAGGTCGTGGGACTAGATTAGTTTCGGGCACTCTTTATTTTTCCGCTTTATGTTCGTGCACTAATCGATGTCGCCGAGTCGTTACACGGCGACAAGGCATCAGGTGGGTTGATTATGTAACATGAAACATTGTTCACGACCATTACAATCATGAGCATTCTTTAAACATTTTTTCTTGTAATGTAACAATGACCAAACGGCCAATGGTATTTTAATTTTAATTTACTAACATTAAAAGGAATTATTTTGTGGTTTCATTAAACTCAAAAGCTATAAAAACTGAAACCATCCGTTGCCTTTGTGGATTACAGACACATAAAATTTCTAAATCACATATCCTTAACTTTACATCACATAATAAAGTAAATTAACAGATCTAGGAATTCTTTATTGTTTAACGTAAGACGTGAAACCATTTAAGATTCCCAAGATACTTAGCTGAATGGTGTGGTATAAAGGAGAAATAGAGCATCTCTGCATTAGAGTGCACCCCATTAAAACCACATGTGCTAGCCGTCACCTCACGTCTCGCCACCGTTTCCCAAAATTGTTAACTCGTACCTTTTAATTTACTGAATTTATACTACGAGAGTCGACGTTGTTGGCTTAGAATTAGGACATATTATAAAAAGTAGTTATGTTATTATTTGTTTCTGGTGTCAATTATTGTGAAGCATCTGATGTTAATATATATCCACCGCGTAACTTAAATTTAAGACTATCGTCACCAAATACCTACCTCAGAACTTAAGTCTTTGAAAAGACAGAGAACCTTTGAAACCACTTAGTTTAATCGTCCATGTTTTTTATTTTTATAATAATAATATTTATTTTGCTTTTTTTTTTGGCAACTACCTTTACTAGCTCATACACACTTAACAAGCACACACTTACATATACACATATTCACGCGAAACATACGCCCCTAAACCCAACACAAAAAATACACACTTGAACATAGGTACCATTTATTATTTTATTTATTTTATTCACTCACTATGTACACAACGACTTACTCGAATAACCTTATGTAAACGAATTTATCAATATGTATTTTATTTTTAGAATGAAGAATTTGTATTCGAATGTGTTACACAGCCAACATGGAACCTTTCTTTAGATGTCAGACTCACAATTACCAACAACATCCATCATTTAGACTCGTCTTAAAAATAAACTTCCTTAATATAATAAAGCGAAGAAGATATTATATTTTTGATTAAGACTATCGGCTGCTTATTTCATTATGCGGGCTGAATGTTATTCTTCATTATGTCGTAATGAAATACCGCGGCGACCGAATTATGACAGAATAAATAAATTCCATAATTCATCTAGTTTAAACATTTTTATGAAGAGTTGGAATATTTCAGCGTTGGAGCAAACCTAACTGATTATTTGAATACTGCTTTAATTGAGATGATAAATACATTTCTGGTTATATTTCGTTTGAAATGAGCACATGCAAGAAACTTCTGACCACTTGTACTTAAATATTAGAAGTTTGGTGGAACAGTTTTTACAAAAAATATATATTTTTGATTATATATAATATTTATTCAAAAAGTTATAAATTTGAACAATACTTCTTGGTGGGACAAATGCGTAGATTAACCAACCAAAGAGAGACTTTCGATGGTCTATGTAACAATCGATTTTTTTTTTTATTCTTATCTACCTATTAATTTTATATCTACCAACAACTGTATTATTCTTCCGTCGATTAATATTATGTTACAATCACAAAAATACTTGGCCGTAAATTGATGTTAGCGACATTCTAATTTCAATAATTGGGAAACAAACTTTGAGAATATCCAATTAGAAGATTGGAACTTTGGGATGAAATGACGATTTGTTAGCTCGGCGGTGCGCCGCGCTTTCGTCTTCTCCTCGTTTGTATGTATTCGTAAATAATCTTCTAAATCTAAATTTCATGTAGCTAATATATAATATAATATTTTGGGACAACACACACGGTCCACAGTCCACGGGACCATCTGATCCCAAACTAGGCAGAGCCTGTAATAACTAGACAACTGATAAACATACTAATATATTTCTAAATATATAAATATTATAGATAAATTTCACCCAGACACGGATCTTAAGTGGATCATTTTGTAAGAAGTTTTTCATTGATAATTAGTATATTAAACATTTAATTGATTTAAATGCAGTACTGGCATACATAATTTACACAATATGGAGGTACTGAAAAGATTGTTGCATCACGGCTCTAAATTTTTTGACAGCCTCTTAAAATGCAAGTGCTTAAAATAGGCATGAATAGAATGTATTCTAAACATGAAGAAACTCTTACAAATTCAATTTTGATTGCTTACACATGTCGTCGAGCAACCACATAAGTTACGTAATCATCTTATCTGTCTTTACAAAAACGCTTCTTTATTTAGAACATAAACACGAGAAAATTGCTTTCAGAAGACATCAAAGGCTCTCAATAAAACTCACTTATTTGAGCGGTTGCTAAGGCGAGACATCTGGTTGTAATAAAACATACCAACAGAACAAATATAATTCGTTGTCATCAATCATTTTGTATTCATGTCGTTATGAGTGCTCATTAAATTGAAAGAAATTCAATAAGCAATGTTAGCGTTTCTTATCATTCTTTAAATGTATAAGCTCACCTTCTTTGTATTCCGGAGAACAACGTGCCGACCCTAATTCGCTAAGTTCGTATATTATATTCAGAATTTCAAAGTTTGCGTAATGAACGAACTCGGCAAGTCATTTATTTCTGTGCTTGGTCATTCAATAACTTAATTTGTTGTTATATTATATAAGTTCTGAGCTGAGCTGCTAACAATTACTGCTATTAGTGTACGACAAAGTTTTAGTTCTGAGTTAGTTTTGAATCAATATATTCAGAGAGAGAGCGTAAGAACAGAAGTCACTTGAAGATCGTTATAAGTTGGTACAATAAGGCGACGCGTCTATTGAGTGTTCTAAACGTGTTAATGACGCAAATATTTCCGTAGCCCTATTCTTTGTACGATGTTGGAAGTCCCTGTTCAGTGAAAGATCTTTACAGACTGACAAAAAATATCAAACGTCTCGACGCGGGTGGCGTTGTCTTACTGCCGGTAAAATATTTAATAGCTACGCCGTAGAGAGACATCAAAAACGAATGCACCACTTATAACCATAAATTTAACACATAACGATTTAGGTTTTTTAATAATATTATTTTCTAATTAAAGAATTATTATGTCAACTAATTTTAGATTCTTACTACTACACTTTTATTGAAATATTTTGAGGTCTTATACAAATATAACAAATAAAAAACACATTTCGTTCGCAGATTATCGGATCTGATCTTGACCCGTAAATAAAATCGAAATAAAACGAAATACCGAAAAGCAGAGAAATAAGTTCGAATGGTGCTTCGCCTTCCTACTGCATAAATCTTAAAGCAGTCTCTAATTGAATATTCTCTTTGCGTAATGCCGTCTTATTTCACCCTTTAAAATAAAATAAAGGCTGAAAGCGAAACATGTAAATTTTATCGTGTCTGGGCACGGCCGCCGGGACAGGCACGGATTTTTTACCATCCAAGGTAAAGGAGAAAACTTGGCTCGTATTTTCAGCTAAAACTTCCCCCACTGCAATGCTCGTTGAGAAATACTTTTGTGACTTACGGACCGAGTTATAAAAGAATGGCGTATTGTATGAAGCGCCAGGAGCTAACAAATCATTTCAAACGCTCAGACCGCGAATTTGGGGCGGTCAGTGTGAAACTTACCGGAGCGTTAAGGCTGCGGGAAAAACTGTTAGGTGTGAAATGTTACATATCCTGGTATTGCATGAACTTTGAATTTCGCCGGAAATCCAACAATAACAACATATGACGAATTTTATTTAAATAATCAAAACTTGTGCAATGTTTTGAGTATGAAAGTATTTCTGCTTTTGTTTCCGCGGTAATCCTCTGAAACAAAAAAGCAAATTCGCAATGGGCTCATTCCGTCACGACACGATTGTGTCTGAGACAGTTATTTTTTGGGCTCACGTTTTATTCATGTTTCGTTTGAAAGAAAATTCTACCCAACGACTTTCATAGGAAGCAAATAATCATTTGGCACGCTTTTAAACATACATTGTGAATGGAAATTTTTTTTTTTGCAATATCACAAGAGTCCCTCTTGTAGCTCTCATTCGTGGGGAACAGAGACTACCTAAGTTTTATTACAATTAAGTATTAGGTACTGAAAAATAGTCTAAATTGTGTAAAGCAGCTACACAGACGAATACATATTTGTTTTAAATGTCCTTGCACAAATGTTAGTCAAATATAATAACATATTTCAATACCATAGTAAATAAGTAGTCTTCTCATTTTATTTAGTTATCTATTTTATTTGATAAACCAAAACTCGCCTCTTATTACATGGGACATCGATCGAAAAGCGAGCATCGATGAAATGTGGCCGTGCAAACAGCAATACGTCCGTACCGAGCAAACAAAGACTGGACTAAACGTTTATATTTGTGTGCTCATAACACTTTATATTATGAAATAAATGTTGGTCACGAAATTTTAAAGTAGTTTTAATGCAACTTAACTTTTAAGATATCGCCTGTGTCAGCAATGTCAGACTAGATAATTTTATATCGGTATTCAATCAACTTCAAACTACATGTAACTTTTTTACCGAGGAAAATGTTTATGTTTTTAACTTTAGGTAGACTAATCTTTCTTTCTTTCCTAAGATACAAGCGATGTTCTGAGTTTCCAAGCAGAGATTTATCTTGAGACCCGCGCCCAAAAACAAGAAACAAAATCTTTAGTCTAAGTTTAGCAAAACTTGAAGAAAATCCATGGAATTTGTACCAAGTTCTTCTTTATTGAAAAAAAGCATCGGAAAGCTCAAATTTTACCTATTTGAAGTACAAATATTTGAAATAGCTAACCTATAGTAAATAAACATTGTACTTTCATTTTGGACATCAAATAAAATCATGCATTAGATTACAAATTAATTTATTTACATTGTACAAAATAATTTGGTTTATGCAGAAATGTCAAATGCAGATTGCATGGTTGGTTTAGATAATTACTGCGTGTATTTGATATTAGTTGTACAATATAAACATATTAAAATGTAATTTAGTTAAATTGGCCTCAAAGGTTCATTAGTACGTACTTGTTGTGAAGATTAGAATAAACCATTCCATTATGGTAGTATTTCTGAAAGACAATTATGGCCGTCGTGCTCTGGGTTTGACAAATGACACGATTTGTAAAACAATCAAAGTCTAAGTGAAATATTAAAGACTGAAGTAAATAATATAATGTATTTTTAAAGGAAATACTTAGAGAACAATCAAATTTAATTAAGTTGTAACGTTTTAGGAACATGTATACAATAGAAATTTGTATGATAATTTCGTTGGTACTCTAATTTATTTGCTCTTATTGATTTATAGGAAGAAGCATGCAAGTATACATATATTATACAAAACAGTAAATGAAAAATATTAGATACACTGTTATCAGAAAATTACTAATATTTTATTCATGCAGGATGAAATAGAATGAATATACTAATATACATCTTTCAAGCCAAGATCATCCTACATGAAAATGCGTCGAAATAGTACTCTATTTTATTTTTGTATTATTTATAAGTATTGTTCTGCACCCCTTTATCGCCCATGTAGTACAACGAGGTTTAATACGTTTGAGATAATCTGTCAGACATTCATATCTAAAGTTCACTCAAATTTGTTTTGACAACTTACAGTTTTCAGTCAACCTATTTAAGAAATGCTGGTGTGACGCATACTACTATATAAGAACATAAACAAATATTAACAGAAGAAGTAACTTTATTGCAGTCACTGAGTGCCTAATTTTAATTTTAATGTTCCAAAGAACTGAGCGTTCCACTTAGTTCTCATTAAATACTGACTTATCTCTTAAATCACTTTAGTTGAATACTTAATCGTTACAGAAACCTTACAAACGAAACACAGTTAAGGATTCATTCGGTTTGTGACCTCATTTCGTAACATGCTAAGATATAGGTACAACACGAGTACTACAGAATTTCTATAAATAATACGAAGCAGGATCCTACTGTTAAACAAAAGACAAACCGACCGAGTATAAAGTATTGTGAACACAGCAATGCCATTTTCCAGAACACTAAGAGAATTACATTAAAAATAAACCGTATTCTTAAATCTATAAAGTTTGTTTTCTTTTGTCGTGGGCTGTGATCTCAGTCGCTCACTTCGTGGGTAGTGGTTTGCCTTTCTCTCCGCTATTTTATTGTATAGACATTTAGCTATAGACGTTATGAAGTTTAATACGTATGAACCTAGAGTCTAGTGCTGATAGTTCGATTAGCGCAAATAAAATAATTATTGCTTACTTACAAAACAAGTAGGTCATTCTCTTTACGACTAATAACAGTACATTAGAGATTGAAGACTCAATTTGCAGATTTCCATAATATAATATCAAATACATTTAGATATTTTCTACATTTTATAGGTTAGTACTTAGTTTACTATAGTGATGTTTGCATAGAAAGTTAAAACAAACTTTGTCTTTTACTATACTTATTGTATGAAAATTTCATTCAATTTGAACTTCTTTAACAATTGTAAAAATGTCACTAGGCTAATGATGAATAATAAGTGTTCTATACGTGTGTTAACTAGAAGGTGCAAGTCATAAACGTTGCAAATAAACAACGCTAACTGTAGATGTACACTTTACATATGCATTTACCGACAGTGATGAAGACATAAACATGTGATTTATGTCACTACCAAGCTTAGTATCTCTATAAAGTTGTACGAAAGCAATTTAAATTCTCTCTCTGATTGGCATATAAATATTGGTTATAAAACCTGTTTTAAATGTGTTTTAAATTCGAATGCAGCTCCTTTTAATGTGACTGATGAAACTTCTTCAAAAACATTTGATCACTACAAGTATTACGATAAGGTTACGAAGTTGAAAAAACTATTGATACTTGAGTTGTTTTTTATAAACCAAAAGATTTTAGGTAAATTGAATTTTAATTGATTAACATACATGACTACTAATAGCTTTATAACGTGAAGAATATTTTACACATTTCCTAAAACGCACGCTTTTATTATTTTACTCGAACGTAAATTCAAGTCCTAAATTAGTTTATTCTAACTAGACAGACGTGTTTAGTTTTCCGAACTAATGATGAACAGACAGATCGTATTATAAATAGATTAGTTGAACAAACAGCGAATTACGTTGCGTCAACAATGAACAGTGCTGCGTATTCAGTGTTACATAAAATTGATAGGATGAGGCTAAAACAGGAACACCATTAGTTTGCACTGTTATTTTATGTTTATTTTTAATCTTCCGTACATTTTACCTGAAGAATGATTCCGGTATCCTATTACTTTTTTAAACGTAAACTTTTGTCCTATTCTAATCTCTCGGGGAGCTCTAACATCATCCTGAAGACATTAGGTGATAAATTTGATAGCCCTATTCTTGGGCACTGGGTACACACACATTTGTGCACTCGAGGTCCGTCAACTTGGAGAGGCTTTTGTTAAGTTTTATAAATATTTAAAATACTAACATACTTCATAAAGTCATTGTAATTACTAACAAAAATATGGATAAAATAATGTCCGAAATAAATATATTGAATTGAATTGAATTGAAATAATGACAAAAGACATTTAGATATTTATTATTTAGATATTTTATTTTGAGACAAGATATATTTATAAAAAATACGTATCTAAAGGTTAAGGACAAAGGTTAAATTATATTTAAGTTTCTAGAAGGTAAATAGGTAATTTATGTTTATTTTCAAGTTGTAAGAATAGAAAAATTAACTCAACAATTGATATTGAAAGTTTCATTAACAACTATACCATTTTTACTTTGATTTATATAATCATTCAAAATACAGATTCCATAAGATGTCGTGATGGTGTAACGGTTTAATGAACGGATTTGTTTGCACAAGTTTTCAGGTTTGAACCCATTACAGGCAAGCACCAATGTGATGTGTACTTTCTTAATTATTCAGACATCATTGACAATTGGTGAAGGCAAAGTTGGAATCTGAAATCGCCAACCCGCAATGAGCAAGCGTGGTGATTAATGCTCGTGCCTTCTCTACCTTGGAAGAGGCCGGTGCCCAGCAGTGGGACATTTATAGGCCGCTATTATTATAAAGCGGGCTAGCGGGCGACAATGTGCGCCTGGCTTCCGCTGATAAAGCCTGACAGACTAGACGAAGCAAACTGTTAACGTCCTGAATATAATACCCATTAATAAATAATTTTAAAATTAAATTCTATTTCATTGGATTTTATTATTACTTACCTAATCATCGATTCATAAGTCAATATCAGAATAGTCCTAAAATGTTTTGAGTACTTTCTTATGCCGTTTGACTCAATACACGAACAACTTTTTTTGCACTAATATCATTCACAATACACGATACCGTAGAATATTAGTACGTATATTGGTTATAACTACTACTTAACTTCCTAGCAACAAACTGAACCCCATGGTATAAAAATAGGAATAAGACCCTTGAAAAAATAATAGTTTACTTCAAATGCAAGATTTTGTAAAATAAAAGTAAGGAAAGCACGCAAAACACGCAATAATTTTACAGTAAAAATTATACCATAAAGAACACATGCTATAAAAATTATGTTTTATTTATGTTTATGTCTAACGCTAATGAATACATCCTTATTCCTTCTTTTAGGTCATCGAAATACTTAAATAGCTATAAAATGTCGTGTCAACACGAAAAGAGTATGTTGCACACTTGTTTTATGACTAATGAAAATATTTTGACACACACACACACACACGAAACACTTCCTGGTAGTTTTCTTTTACGAACCGACCGAATTCGAATAGTCACAGACCTATCAAGATTTAACATTTGGCAATATAACAATTATACTTATCCTCATTATTATTTATTCCATGCCATAGACTTGCATTAAAAAAAGAGTTATACCACTCTCACGCCGACTTAATGTTATATTTTGATGCATATATCACAACTTCAAATAAATAATAACATCAAAGAATATATTATGCGCGTACTCTATAATTACGAGCGTGATTTCGATTATCTATTTAACATTTTGTAAGTCACAACTCGTTGTTCTAAATCACTAATATAATTATTATAATAAAGAGCTTAACTACGCTTGAAGGTATTCCGCGTTGACCCAGATCAAATAAAGCAATCGCTGTTTTTCCTCTACGCTTTACGTGCATGTAACTTTATAGATCAAGGAGACAGATTAATTCAACAAGCTCCAAACTGAGCCAGATGCAAAAAACTTCGTAGTAGTTTTTATAGGTAATAACGTAGGTATTAGGTATAAATAACCACAATAAATTGATATCTGTGGAACGATCAAATAATAAAATTGTCGGTTACTCAACATGTACGCTCAGATTTCAATCATCAACATAGTAATTTGATGCAGTGGCTACAATGAAGGTCGCTTCCGATGTTATTTAAACAGCTGAAGATTTTGAAACCATGTATCCATGTTTACATAAATTCAACTGTTCAAAGAATGGCATACATCAAACAATTGACGTAAAGTAAATATCAAAACATGCAGCACGAAAGTATATTGTATTGAACATCAAACAAAATAAAACTTGAAATCGGATCTCCATAATGCTGTGATGAGAAGAAATGCTTACTGTCTCGTGTTAAATCTTTTTCTTATAACTTTTCTTTATCGAACACAAAGTTGAGTGAAATTTCGGAGGTATAAAACGTGTGGCGTGCGGGTTTAGCGCAGTAGGCGTAGCGTTTACAAGTCGGCGGGGTAAATTGGATCCCCCGGGATTTACTGACGCCTTCACGCAAACGTTTCGTGCGCTCAAGCCTTCAACGTTCACGTCGGCGCGTAAAATATTCAACATCTTTGTCGATGTTATTTATAAGACGCTCTTGGATAGATAAGAATATTTAGCATTTTACTTGGAGCTAAGAAACTCGGGAATTGTTGTATCAAATATACTTTTTAACGAGTTCACGTACAGGAAATATACGCGAGCAGGCGTAAGAGAAATTAAGGTGGGTTTGGGGGTTTTCCGTCCGTGGATATTTAGACTAATAATAGTAGACAAAGCTGAGCGCTGCTAATTGTTCATCCTCTTGTTTTGCTACAAATCCTCGAGGACGAGGGCAAACGTAGGTCGCTCTAATACCTTTCCATCCGACATTATTATGCGGCCTTTATACAGGAGATAATTAAATCTTGTATACTGATAATACGGGTTAGAGCATTTATCGTATTAGAAATCGTTGCACATTATATACATCGTTAAATAAGTAAACTATTTTTATTTAATTTGTAGATATATAATACGAATGGACCTTTTATCGTTAAACACTATCCGAATTGAAAGATCCTCACTGTATTAGGGCGCAGGTACACGGACTAGTAATTGGGCCCGCCTCCCGCAGGGCACCCATTTCAAATCCTTAACGTGGGTCCGGATTACTTTAATGACGCATATGTTGGAAGCTTTTTGTGCCATCCTTGGAAATTGATCGTCGATAATAGGGAAAAAAGTTTGACGGTTAAAATTGACAAATTAAGTTGCGTTTAGTTCGCAATTTAAATAGTTTCACGAAACGGAATAAAATTTTAAACGATTGTATATACGCAAGTAGGTAGCGGTTCTTATGTTTTTGTTCGATTGTGAGATTTCAACCAAAACAATACAGAAACGGGCAGCTATTAGAGTAGCCATTTTCGGTTTGTAGCCTAAGTATTTCTTCACAAAACATTGGAAGATCGTTATCTCACGCACTGACAGTCACAGTCTGATAACAAAACAAAAGTGTGTCGATAGTAACAATTCAAAGGCGTTAACAAGAGCTTGCATTTCCAAGCGATTTGCGCTCGTGACGTCATATTACAGTCAGCAAAACGCATTTGCTGACGGTACACATTTGAAGTAGAAATGCGAGTATATTTTGTCATTTATTATTCATTCGTTGAAGACTTGAAAGTAGTACGTGACTTCACTTGTCTGGAACATCTCATCGCAACCGCTTTATGCTTTCTTCTTGTTGTGATCACTACCATTGCCAAGAGCTTCGTCTTACGTAACACCGAGCTCAGACCTCCCTTTGTTTTATACAATATGAATTACTACATTTGCTGGTATGCGCCACGTGGAATGACTATTATTAATTTAATTTTCTACACACATTAGTAACATAACATCTGCCTTTAAAATAAGTATACGTCGAGATAAGATAAATCGTTCAATCAAATTACTATAATTTATCTCTTTGTTATTTTTTGTGTTATAAACATGATCGACAGTTTCGTACTTTTTAAGACGCAAAGGTCAAATATCAAGCGCAAGAGAATATTAGCTGTAACCAACATTGCTTAACGGCGAATTTGCACGGAGAACGCGTCTAAACGCGCAATATTTGTGTCATGATTTAAACAAATTGTAGTAAAATGATAAACGTCTGTCAAACACGCGAGTATGGTAATCAGCTGCAATAGATGTTACATCAAAGCAACTTCAATTCGCTTCGTTTCCTTGTATGTAATACAATACAGGCAATGCAGTTTCAAGTAAAGTATCGTGTGTGGTTTCCAGTAACGGATAAACCGAAGATCATGGAAGCATGTAGAGCCGAGCCTATTGACATTTACTGGGAATAATAATTGTATTCCGCGAGTTGTTATTCGATAGCACTTTACAGAACCTAATGAAATTTAGATAGAATCTGATAACTTACTCTTAATTAAATCCTTGGTTCGGATTAGTTAAAATATCTAATTAAAATAAAATTAAACACGTAAACATATTTATTTGTATATAGGTACACCTAAACCACACACTTCTTCTCCAGAAATTGTAAGTACCAGTAAATATAGAGACTGGTTTTAGAAACTTTTCATAAAAGACGGCTTATCGCTAATCCTTGTAGAAACTTTACACGGATTTAAAGTATTGGAGTGAAAAATAGTTTTCAAAATGACAGTAGGACAGCTGAAAGTATTTAAAGGCCCAAAATAACATTATGAGCGCAGTATAATCCGGCTAAAGGATAGTGTTGCTAAGAACGTTCGTTTTATTTGAAAACTTTTCAACCTTCTTTTGTTTTACCAAAATAGTTCAGTAGTTGTCAGAGTATTTCGATTGTTTTATGTATGTTTTTAGATACTTAGTCTATGCTGTTTTAGTTGATAATAAATATTATATTTTAAATTACATTACACAATAATAGTACCAATATTCTATAGTTTAAAATATATTTTTTTATTTAAAAAAGTAATAGTATCTTAGTTATAAGTACCAAGATATTTTTTGTTCTGTATTTAATATTATTTTAAGTTGATGATGTATCAAGAACTATTTATATATTATTTTATTCAACTTCATTTATACGTCCATACCTCTAGTTTATCTCTAGTGAATATAGATATTCTATTCTATAGATTTAAAATTGGTTAAGCATATTTACTGAATAATAAATGCTTTAAATGAAGGTTTTAAAAAATAACATTCGAATAATGACTTTTATTATATATTCTTTTATTGAGCACAAGCGTGATGGTTTTTATAAGCTTTATATAAAAAGCAGCATAAAAAGCTTTGCTGTGACATATTTTACAAATAGAGCATGGCTGGTTAAATCGTGCTCATAAGGTTTTGACAATAGAGTTTCAATATAAAAATTGCCTGTAGTAAAATTATTCGGGCCGATCGATTTTTAAAAGCTCACAAAAGTGAAGCCATTGGCCTTTGTGCTGCAAACTAAGTCAGTGCGCCACATTACGACCTTTTACCGGCCTTCGACACGCTCGCAGAGAAAACTATGCTAACGACAACAACCATTGTTACCAGCCGATAAAACTTAGTAATAATCCCGCTATGTTATTAAATTATTTAAGCCAATACTCTTTAAAAATAGTGTTTTAGAGAAGATTCTGGCAACAAATTGAGTTTGAATGAACTAAATAAATGTATTTATATTATGTTTACGTGTATGTTTCACCCAAATATTAAAACCAGTTACATGTCCTTAATTAACTTACCAAGCGATAAAACTTGTTTTCATTATCACGTACCTGAAACAAATAAATGGTTCATTATAAATTTGATAATACGCTCATTATTAGTGTCAAGATAAGCTTAAAATTAAATTTAATGTTACTTATACAAACTGCGAAATTCAGACACTTTAAATAACATGTTATTCAGGCATAATAATATTCATTGTAATATTTACATGTGTAATTTGTAGGCATTATTATTATTATTACATTTACTTACAGATAGCAAGAATAATTAAAATGTTTTTTCAGCAATGGTTCTGCAGAACTAAAGGTTTTCAAATATCAAAATGTTACTTTTGCAGTACAATAAAAGTAATTTATTTAGCGAACTCTATCAAAATTATTCAAATCACGTTCACCTATCAACCAGCCTTCTCTCCATTTAGGGACCAGTTTCAAATAAACTCGAAAAACTAAAAAAAACTGCAGTAGAGTTTTTTACGAACTCATAACGAGCAGACAAATTATGAAAATTTCGGGTGTGTTTATCGATTTTTATTTGTTTGCGTCGTGATTGAATGCTCTCGATTTTAGCCGAGCGGTATCTTCAGTTGGCATTCTTTTCGACTTTCCCACGGTTTTCAAGCAAATCGATGTTGGTTCGTGTCGTGAAACGTCTTGCGGCTGATGGCGCTGTTTCTTAATTTAAAATAAGGTTTGTTAAACCGAACAATGAAGGTTCTTTAATAACCGAATACATTTTTTTCAGTACGATAACTGAAGTCGAAATGAACGTAAGTTAGCAAACTGGCTTACTGCAGAAGAAAAAACAAAGGGTTCATTGACAGTGTGGATGCGGGCGGAGGAGTTTGGTGGTGGCTAACTAACCTCGTACCATCAGACAGTTGACCGATCGATGCACATAATGAAGCCGGAAGACGTATTACATTTTCTAGAAGAGCCATAGAAGTATAATATAACCCAAAAAACCTCATCTCTTAATAATTTCCATTTAGTAAAGTTATGGAAATTGAAAAACGTAATATCCAGAGCTATAAAATAAAACGCGAGAAGTCGAGCAGTGGCGGAGTAGTTTTCATAATAACATCTTGAAATTGGTTTCTTAATTAACGTACTTAGTCTCTTCATTACTAAAGCTATTTAATATTCTATGTTCTATATCAGATGCACTTTACCTAAGACGAACATTCATTTGACTTTGATTTTCATTCGTTTGACTCGCTATCGACCGAACTGCACCTAATCCAAAAACAACGATCGGATTCATGAGCCTTCTAACTACAGTAAATGTTATTACAATCGATACCAATGTCCCTTATGTTGAACCTGTAAGGGTAAGGAAGCATCAATTAGCACGGTGTTATGACTCAAGTACTAGCACCGGTGTGGTCCAACAGAGACATCTGGCGATCGAGCGTCGACCTCACCGGTACCGGTTTAAAGACTCGCTGCAGTCTGCGCTCGCGCATTCACTTAACATCTATAGTAACTTCTCAATGTATGCGCTCTGATTCAATTGTTTACGTGAGCGTATCGACTATTTACTACGTGGTTAGAATGTTGATGATTGTGAATCTGTCTCTTTTCAATGAAGTATTCGTTCACCTCTATGTATAATACTACTCAATGCATTGATGGTTCGACGATACAATATCTGTCAAATAAGCATAGAAGTATTTTTTTACTTGGACCATTGCCTTTTTTGGTGAAAACTGACGTTTGACCGAAAGCCCGAAATAGTATATTTCATACATTATTACAACATACATTTTTTTAAGGCTGCGCATAAAAAGTATGGTATAGCAAGAAAGGCCTTAGTTATTCGTTATTTGGTGTTGAATGGTATCCATGGTTACCGAGGCGTGATCGTTCCACAGACTTGCTCCTAGTTATTCGCCGACAGTATTACGAAATCGCTAAGAAAAACTATTTACATAACATGATTTATGTTATATCATGGCTATAAAGCATTTCTTGAAATAATAAAAAGGTTTATTTTAATTTGTCACAACATTATTCGGAAATAAAAACAAATACGCATCGCATCGAGAACAAAGGCCAATCATATAAGCCATAAAATGAAAGGAAGGACAGACACCTTGTTTCCATTGGTTTCCCACGATACTCGCGTGCGTAGGCCCACATAATTTTGTCTCGTTTCAGGACCCAGTTTTGTAAGCGTGCGAGTGAGACAGCAAGCTTACATATCGACATGTTGCAACCCGAAAGAAAGGCGTCCTGGAGGAACAGGTTTTTTGATAAAACTCATATTAGGGTCAAGGATTTTATTTAACCCCTCAAAAATTCACAATCTAAGTAATTTTGTTTAAGAAAATGAAACTTTCAATAGTCTGACAAAAGAAATTGAATAATCAATGACCATTGCGGATGCCTGTGCGTCCCATTTAGAATTTTGTTTTGTCCGAGATAACCTTGAAAGATCCGTAAAACTTGTCAAGTGAGAAGCCGGTCACAATAAACTATGGGGACCGAAAGTGTCCATTATGCGCTGGAGAGTACTTACTTACGCATTGTTACAACAACTGGCCGCAGGTAGAAGCTATTGTAAGATAAACAACCGGGAGGGGATGACACAACGCAAATCGCCAAACAGTTACAAATCTGACTCTCAAGTGTTTTGTTAATCTAAACTGCTATTGACATTGCCCTAAACTTTAACGTAATCGAGATTTAAGCAGTTTAGCTAAGTTTGAGGGTGCTTTATCTTTAATTGAGCGTTCAATCGAATAGAAATGATAACCCCAAATCAAATTTGATTTAGTAAAGTTTATCTTTCGATTAAATTTATATCGACTCTTTCTGCTACGTTTGACAAAACACTGAATTGAATTCCAATATTAATTTAATCCACAATAGAAGTTGTAAAAGGAACTTAATTTGTATCTGAAATAATATCGGTCTCTTGGAACTTCCTTGGTACCTTGACATATTCACCCAGTTCTGCTTGAATGATTTTCATAAATGGTCTAATTTCGAGTACGTTTTGCGAACCAACTAACCAATCATAAGAAGGTCCGACGACACATGAATAGATGTTCTATTGAATAAAAGTTATCAATACATTTAACATTCATAGGCAGGGTTCATTTCTATAGCAGGTAGAGACATCCCTCGTCATGAATGTACCTACCAAACCACACGTGCGGGCATACAATAAATCACTGCTTGCTCACAATGATACTGTATAGACAGAATATTATTACTTCGGAGATAAATAAGAAGACTCAAAAAAGTCAACAATATATCTATACCATTATGGAAAAACTTCGCTCTACATGCCGTTTTTGTTACAGTTGAAACATTGAATGTTACCTCCATTGTTTTACGTCAGATGAATTTATTTAAATTTAACCCAATTAGTCTCTTATTCCCTTTACGTAGACAAAAGTAACGAGTTAAAATATCACTTAAATTAAATTTAGAAGTTAACCCCTTTTGCTGTGTTCGTACCTATCCTAAAATTCCCTTTCGGCACGTGCCCTCAATTCAGGTTTATTATTTCCATACTTAAAGTAAGATATGTGATGTAACACATAACACAGTTGTATAAGGAATCATTACAGTAAAAGAAATCCCTACCTGATAACCCTGAGTCATCCTTTTATCGCTCCAGAAACCAGTTCCGAAAAAAAGATATGCCAAGTTGACCTGCGCTCCCGCAACGGAATACATACACGAATTGTCGCTGTGTGAGAGTAAGCGCCCGTGTCGTTTGCTTGAAGCTGCAAGTGCTATGTTTGTGTGCGTTTAACGAGTTGTAACCTGTTCAATGTGGTTGAATGAAGAGTGGCACAGGAGGTAAGCTACTTTCTACCGGTCGGTCGACGCGCGCACCACGTGACCGCGGTGTTTACCGAATTCTACGGTATCTATCTAATATCCTAATCCTAATTAGATTTTAGAATTTTCTATAAAATTTTATTACGTTTATTTTGATCGTTATTTCATTTTAAAATGGTTGTACCGTTGATGGTGAAGTTCCACTGTAATTTCACGTGCCAATGTTATCTAATTTATTAGTGACCAGCAAGGCCATTTTATGCGTTCACTGACATTTTCAGATTTTATGTGTTTATTTAATTAGCACTGTTTTGAAATTACAATATTCTACAATGATGTTCGTTTTTATATCTGTTAAAAGTAAATGTTCACGATAGCAAGCGTGTTTTACCTCCTTGACATTCTTAAACTTATACCTATGTGCAACAAAACAGCGACCAACAACAGTTTTATCTATATTTTTGACGGTAAACTTTCTACGCTATTTTTTCCTTGCTTTTTTTTATTTGTACAAAAGGGCTACTTCGATAATAATACAAAACTATCCTTTTTGTAATTTAATAAATATTTTTTCGTACAAAGATTATACGTTCGATGGGTAAATAAACTATAACTTATTTCCTGTTCCGGATAACCCACGGATTCAGGTCGTAACGAGATTTGAACACATCCGACATGGAATAATAGTCGTGCCCTATTGGGCCTTATTTGAAGGAATGGAACACGACTTAAAGTTGCCCTCTTTTGATACATTAGACTTTCTGTCCTTTTTAAGTGTTAACAATGTCCTTGGGTTTCTAACGCCAATATTCGAAGGTTTGGTTATTTGTAATATTGTTTTGCAAGTACTTCATAGTTTTCTCTTGTAGTTTTTGTAGGCTTATTATAAAGTTGGTATGTTGTCACTATATCTATATACTAATATATAAAGCTGAAGAGTTTGTTTGTTTGAACGCGCTAATTTTAGGAACTAGTGGTCCGATTTGAAAATTCTTTCAGTGTTGGTTAACCCATTTATTGAGAAAGACTATAAGCTATATAACATTACGGTAAGAGCGAAGCATAAATGAAAAATGTTGCAAAAATTAAAAACTGTTGAAACTAAAACACGCGGACAAAGTCGCGGGGGACAGCTATATTTTATAAAAAAAGAAGAATGTTACTAATGCCTTAGGGTATTTTAATTAGGTATGAACTATAATATTTATACAAACAAAAAATATTGTATCGTAGGTACATAAGGGATCCCTTTTTTTCGCCTAATTTTTGTTGTCCTATTTTAATTTGGCATAACGAGTTAGGCATATTGGTATTTGGCATAACAATATTTTGACATAATTGTTGTTTGGCATACTATTTCAGTAAGCATATTTATAGTTTAGGCTATTGTTTTTTGCCCTAATTTCGATTTGCATAAAGTTGTTAGGCATATTGTTTATTCGTCTAATAGTTACATATTAGGCATAAAGATCAAAAGGTGTAATGAATACATACTTTAGTTAATCACACGTATTTATTCCTGATTTATAAGCAAAACATTTGTTTAGGTTGGTAGGTTTTTTTTTGTGACCCCTAGAAACGACTTTGCCAACCCCAACACATTTGGTTAGGTTGGTAGGTATTTTTTTGTGACCCTTAGAAACGACTTTGCCAACTCCGACACATTTGTTTAGGTTGGTAGATATTTTTTTTGACCCTTACCCTTAGCACGTAGTAAGCGCCTAGTATGATTTTATAGCAAAGTTTTGAAAACTATGTTAGATAAAAGTTATGCTTAAATATCATTATGCGTAAGGATATTAAGGCTTTAGAATATTATGCTTAACATTGTTATGCTTAAAGTAAGTATGCCTTAGAAATTATGCCTATAAAGTTATGCCAAAGTGATATTGTGCGTAACTATTATTAGGATAAATCAAATTATGCCATGTTAAATTATGACATAAAATTTTATGCTTAAAAATAGGGAACCGGTACATAATGTACATATATGTGTAGTAAATACATTTTTATTATGAAATCAACAAAAAGGGGTTACTGTTCCTTTCATAACAAATACGATTCGTGCTGGGTACAGCTATAAGGTATAATTAAGAGTTTTTTTTTAAACTAGTATGTTTAAAAAAAACCTCTTAATTATACCTATTACATTAGATCAGTAACTCATAGTTATTAATTGGCACGTCTTCTTTGATTCTTTGATATAGGGAGAATAAAAGCTTAGAGCTAATCCTTCAATTAAGATGTTAATTTATTGTCACCTTGATATTAAATTAAGATTAAATTATTCATTGTGAAACTAGTAGTAAAATTAAATATGCACTCGGCCATCACATAGTAACTTACATAATAATTATAATAAATTATTACAGTTACATTAATATTGATGACATTTTATCATTAAAAATTAGGTTTTAAAATTGGATACCTAGAAAAAATTAAAGAATACACAAATTAAGAAAAACCATTTTTGCCCTATTTTTGGCTTAGAATGGTTTCAAGTAGATAGTATATATCTATACTTCTATCCTTAATATTACAAAGAAGTAAGATTTGTATTTTTGTATGTTTGTAACGAATACAGACGAGAGCTACTGGACCTATTTCAAATATTATTTCACCATTAGAACGCTACCTTATCTCTGAGTACCATAAGCTATATTGCTGTGCTACCACTGCAAAGCCGAGGCGAGTCGCTAGTTTATCCTAAAACGAACACTATTTAGCGCGATGTGGTTGTACAATATCTCCCACTTAGGTGTACAGGCATGATATGATAACATAAAAACATCAGACACACGTCGCCGCGGCGTTTAAAAATCGTTAAAATCTCCAACTGGGTTTATCTTTCACGCATCATGTCATCATGTCAACTAGTTGACAGTTTGCAGTAAAAACCGCTATAGCAACAGCCAAAACAGATAAACGGTTGAGAGAGCGCACATCGACGTTCACCGATATTGTAGAGTGGCTAGCATCTAATAAGCTAGTTAGCTTCACGTTTGAAATTGGATGTTATCAAGTATCGTTAACCGTTCAGTCAATGCAAATTTGGATAGGTCTTGCCTACCTTTGGCCATTTAGGAAATACATTTATCTACGAAAGTGGTAGGCAATAAAAAGCTAGTCCTAACTGCATGCAAAATGGTAATGAATAAAATGTTACTTCACTTTACTTATAAAGAACTTTTATACAATTATTTTGTTTATCTAAGCTTAATATGCTTGTGTCTTGAGTGGGTTCACCTTTATAGTTCAATGAGTGAGGTTCGAAAGTGCGACCTCCCGATTTCAAGACCCCCTAACCATTAAGCTATTGCCGCTTAATATCATCATTATATAATTTTTACACGTACAAACGCTGCGTATACACAATCTACTGTTGTGTAGAGATGCAAATACATTCTTAGCTATTTAAATAATGAGAACAATATTACCTATAACACTATTGAGTTAAATTAGATATATCTATAAGATATTTTGCTTAACCAAATACTGAAAAGACAAAAATCATTAGTCTTTTGTCTCCGAAAAATCTGCAAAGTTGAAGGGAGATTCTGCCGAGGTGTGAATTAAGGAGGATGTTCTTAATTCGTACATTGAATCTAAATTGGTTGAGGGGTGTGCGGGTGGTGGGGGGCGGGAGTTACAAAGGGCTATGTCCACGTCATTAGGACCCATTGATACAGAACCCCGCGATACATGGGTATATGGGGGTTGTTTGGGGACACAAACCAAATATCGTAAACTGGTTTCCACACCTGCGACCTTCGCTCTACAATGTAGTTTTAAAACTATTTGGTTAAGTATAGATTATTGTATTCCTACAGAACGTATTAATAATTTCAGTTTAATGACGTCAGGATTTCAATGCAATCTTAGCGGTATGATTAAATTTTAATTATTAAACTAAACTATATTAGTGATGAAGAATAGATCTAACGTTACTAATCATTGAGACTACTTGAATTAATATAATTAAGTTGCTAATTGATTCATAGGTAATGTCGTATCGTAATGTATGCAAAAGCTTTACTAAAATAGACACTAATTATGTAATGCATGTACCTGTATGTAAGCAGGACATGAATTCAACGTAAATGTTAATAAAAATTAAAAGTGTCCATGTAGAGTCCTAGGTATTCTGTATTTACTAAGTATACTTTCATAAAATAGTTCGTGTAACCTACAAAAACGAGGAAAACCAACACTTGCAACAATAATGTACCTAATTTTATTCAATTCAAATACGTACACGTAAACTGAGTCAAAAGTTTACATATTGTTGGTAAAATATAGTCGTTCTCTCGACCCCGACCGCTGGGCGATGGGCGGGCCGACATTATTTATTAAGACCGAACTCGTGTCACAAGCAATAACCGAACTCCTACATGTAAAACAGATTTCAGAGTTTTCTCTACCGCGCCAAATTTGTTCCGGGTTAACGTTGACAATTTATTTAGGTAAAAACAGACATCGTCTGGTAAAATTAATTAATATTTACAATTTATGACAATAAAATCCATGCTCCAAACCCATCTACTAATATTGTAAATGTGAAAGTAACTCTGTCTATCTGTTACCAACGTTTTCACGGTTAAACCAGTTAATAGAATTTGATAAAAAAAATATGGAGTAAACTTAAATCCCAAATAAAGCACATAACTAATCTAGTTTTTGCCGCGATAATTGATATCCACGACACAGAATATATAATAGTACTGACGTATCCACGCGGTCGGGGCCACGAGTAATAGGTAATATTGTATATGTTCGTAGTTGGGTTATATCTTTTAGGGGCGATTATACCAATCCTGTCACAACAATGTTTTTAAAGCTTTTTATTGTCATATGAAATTTTCACTAAATTATTCATAAATTCTAATGACCAACCAACTCAAACTTTATTTTAATCTTTGGGCCCAAAAACAATAGGGTTTTACTCTTATGTACATTCTTCTTCCTTTTGTAATAGATAATGTTTTGGGAAACCTACATTTTCTTTACAATAATATAGTAGAAAATGTATGTTTGGGCT
Source organism: Diachrysia chrysitis (assembly GCA_932294365.1). NCBI lineage: Eukaryota > Metazoa > Arthropoda > Insecta > Lepidoptera > Noctuidae > Diachrysia > Diachrysia chrysitis. The sequence goes on along the minus strand of OW028650.1, from coordinate 7,105,077 downwards.
TCGTATAACAATGGACAGTGACCTCCAAAAGCACCCTAGCTTATGGCGCCCACATAGTCGTGGGATAAATTACATGCGGCTTACATCCCCAGGGTACATGGTTATTACATGCGGCTAGTGCCATTATTTGCACCTAAAACATCACTAGCATTAAGCTGATTAAAGGTAGATTACTACCTTAAGGACTGCGATAACTTGAACTTAATGTCATAGGTATTACCTACTACATATTACATAATTTCCAACCTATGTCCATTCACTATTGAGTATAGAGCTACTTAGGATGCAATCAGTCTCAGGCCTGAGCAAATTTTACTTAATTTACCATCAACCTACGCTGAGGGTACGGTGTAAAGATATGTCGTACTTTCACCGACTAAAAACACCCCGACCCCTTTTTTTTTTAGGCTGGAGGCGCACCCACAAAATCACATACAAATATATTTTAAGCCATCTAAGAATACTAAAGTCAAATTATGATAAACTAGCTGTTCCCTGCGACTTTGTTCGCGTGTTTTAGTTTCAACGGTTTTTAATTTTTGCAACATTTTTCATTTATGCTCCGCTCCTATTGGTCGTAGCGTGATGTTATATAGCCTATAGCCTTCCTCAATAAACGGACTATCCAATACAAAAAGAATTTTTCAATTCGAACTAGTATTTCCTGAGATTAGCGCGTTCAAACAAACAAACTCTTCAGCTTTATAATATTAAGTATAGATATGTAACTAATTGCAAGACCAAACAATTGTCCATAATTATTTTATCAAGCAACTAACTTTAAGGAAAAATAACCAATATCCTACTTACTAACAACAGTACCTATTCTAAAATGGGAATGCTTTTAATTTTCAATTAAAACAAATGCAGTATCGTGCAAACAAAGCAACACTGTTGTAACTTTGTATTAGTTTCTCAGATCCAATATCGAACCCTTCATCAACAGCCCTTATTATTAAAGTAATTGTTTGGAAACAATGGAGGCGATTCAAAACCGGGACATCGTCTATAGTTCTGGGATCCCGCGATTAATATGGCCATAAATTTATAGACGCACGACACATTATTGTTAGCTAGGTAGGGCAATATTCGGTGCACAGCAGGATATAAAACCATTACTAATATAAGAGTAAATAAAAGTATACTTTCCCATAAAAAAATATTAGGTAAGTAACCATACTACTTATATCGTATGAACACATTTTGTTCATTATAATTACGCGACCGCAATATATTTTTCCTGGAAACTCATTAAATTGATACCAGAAAATAAGTACTTAATATTCCTGTTTTGTACAAAATTTAATTATTTAGTACAAAGCAGGAAAATTACGTCATAAACTTCATAGTTTATCATACAAGGAAAACCAAACAACGGTTAAAATGACAGCATGGTTTTATTAATAAGGCCTTATTATCAGGAATAGGTAAGTACCTATTGTTAATAACTATTTGTAGGCTGCCAGCAACAAATAACCTTTTACAATAATAAAACATAATCAAAGGAGGGTTCGTATAACGATAAAGGAGGATAATGATGATAAAGAATCAGTCTAACAGCCTCGAAACTTTCTTGTTACATGTGACCATTAAGTAATAATAATAATTTAAGTCTTTAATTTACACTAATATAAGTACATAATACCATTATGAATAGTATGATAAAAATGCGACTTGATTAAAACAACCATTAAGCTAACAATGGACAGTAATTGCGAATGCATAGCAACGATGACAGTCACAGCAAAACTCATTTCATATTTGGGAGGGTTCAAAACAACGTTGATGGGATAGCCGGCGGACTAGGCGACTCCCGACGGGTCGTCAATACTCCGTAATCATAGCACACATTCCCACGATAAAATGATAGACTCCTACGTCATATTCTATAGCGAACAATAGTAACTCGTGCGTATGACATAAAGTTAATTAAGAAAAATGTTTAGTACGTTTATTTTTATTTAGCTTTGACATTTTAAAAAAGTATGAAATTTACAATGGCGATGGAAAAACTCATTCGACTAGGGAATTAAAGTTAACATACTACCTTTGAAAACAGAAAGTATATTCTAAAATTTTACAGATTAGGTACTTGGTGGATTTTTTGTAGTATCTTTTTGTCCGAGGCTTGGCACAATCTATTAACTTTAATAAGTTCATAAAGATTACATAGACACATTTAATCAATAAGTACTTCATGATTTTATATTGCATAAATTTAACATGGACGTATTTAAGTATGTAGGTACGTTTATCCATAAATCAATCCAATATTTTCAAATGTATCTGAAATATTGTAAAACTCCACCAGAGGCATTACAACGGTAACACAGTCACAACTCTATAGAAATCTCGAGGAGCCCGCCATGTTTTATTCCGTTTTTAAAACCGTTCTCGAATCGATGTGATTCGATACTGAATAATGTCTTTTGATACGTCTCGCTTTATGAAGCTCTCGGCTCTCCACTATTTTTCCGTTTTCGATTTATTTGCGTTGCCTTCATAGCTGAGTTTACCTAGATATTATTCTTTTTATTTACTGTTTTGATATACTACGCTTATTTTATTTTTAAAACGTATGTTGAATTAATGTTTGCACTGTTTCCTTTGAGTAGTTGTTTTGCGTGTTTTAATGTAAGTGGATGCTTAAGTATTCCAAGACTGGCGCTATTTATTTGATTTAAACAAACATCAAAGGTATCATCAAAGTGAATACCTCATAGCATTATCGACCACGCATACAAATATCATATTACGATGCATTTGCTTATTACAAACAGATACATTTGAAATAACTTATGTATTAATGTATCATACGGCCTATTTCGTTTGACACAAAGACTATTATATTTTACCTAGGTTTAATTATCTTAACCATACATTCATAACGAAAAGCTCATTCGCTTTACATATATTTTAGGTATATTTTAATAACAAAATTTATGTATTACGATCACTGCCTTATAGTAATTTTTAAAAGTGACAAAAATGGTTGCTGATATGCAAAATAATTAAAACAGGTGGTGGTGGTGATCGCAACGCATAACAGAAACAACTGAGTAGTGAGAAAACAACGAAACTACCGATCCCTGATAAATGTCGATTTTCTGAAACCAATTTCTGTCAAGGAACTTGCGACGTTCCTTGACATTTTGGACTAAGTAGTTTTAACGCGTGCTCTTCTTACGCACATCATTTACGCCCATTAACAATCAAGTAAGACTAGACACCTGATTTCATCATAGAGACAAATTGCACGATTAGTGACTTTCGGTACAAGGTGCGGTCTACTACGGTTTTTGTGACATTTGATTTTGGACTTTATTGTGTAGTCCGTAAGAGTTATGACGCAAATATGAGTTAGAATGTAAAGTGCAAGCGTGTGGGTCAGTTGCACCGAGGTCGCTCAGCCAAATGTCAGCTAAACAGGATCCGTGTCAGTGTCGAACTATTTGACTGTAGTGATCAAAATAGGATCTAACATACGCACTAATTCGGAAGTATTTTCTTTACTCATACCTACAAATATTTTTTAATCGTGTCCTTAAATTCAGTAACTCTGTCAATTGCAAAAATGTGGTAGAAAGGAATGTACAAATACAATGTAATGTACAAATAACATGCCTAACACTTTGTCTATAGATTCAAGCATGCCTAGAGAGAGAACGGAATTACAGCGCCGCCCGATGTGCTTTTGTTTATCGGGGACCAATTCCTTGCACATGCTTATATTTAGCATAGTGTATTCTGGACTACAGAAATAGTAATATGCAATTTACAAGGGAAATTCACTTTGTAAGGAAAGCCACATTGACAAAATGTTTGGCCCCATTTGCATACAAATTCCGATCGTCGCTTTCTTATCCATTTTATTTTTTTGCGAATAATTAAAAGAAACTGGTCTTGCAGATAAAGTAGTGAAAGTTTGCGTTTAAGTAAATAATGTTAACTATTAACTAAAACCTTGATATTTCATAAGGTAATGAGGTTTCAATGCATATCTAAACCTAATTACCTAATAGGGTTTTAGTAATCAACCGTCAACAGTTGTAGTAATATTTACTTACCTGTCGTTTAAAATGCCTAAGTAGGAATTACCAAATACGAAAATAGCTTTAAAATTAGTCATTTATCAGTGTGTACATTAGAAAGTGTGTTTAGCCTCAGAATGATTACGCCGTGTGTTATTTACTTTTCAATACAACAAAAAAGCTACGAAAAAATAAAGGGAAATTCAACATTTAGGTATTTAACACCACTTTTCGAAACAGCAAGGTTCAATTTATAGAAAAGCAATCATATGTGCATGTAAAGTCATGCTTGTTTCCTCAAAGCGCTTGTCAGAAACCACGGATTCTCACTTGCCACGAGCCAGACATACCGGTAACGCTACATTCGATCTTATCACATTCTCCATACATCGTCCGTTTAGGATTATCTGGGCTTTACATTGTTAACCTCATTTGTATTTAAGTCAGTATAATGCTACGTTTAGTTAGTACAATGGTAACAGGTATACACTTGGTGTCCACACCAACTTGTAAACACGAGTGTCCGAGTGCGGAACATTTGTTGCGACACTTTTTAGGTACAGAAAGAGTTGCTGATTGAACGAAGCAAAAAAAAAAGTTATGCAAAAAGTGTTGTGTAACGTAGCTTAATCTTAGTCGTGTCTTATTGATAATTTAAAAATCATGTACACCTACATGATTTTTTGTTTGACATTTGAAAATATAACAAAGCTGTATTGAAATTCTTATAGAAGAAAATCTGACTCATCCATCATAATTCTGGTACTCTTAGAGCAACAATAACACGAATCAATCAATTAAGAGAAAAGCAACGCGGTGCCTTCATTTGGAGTCGTTAAACCAAAGGTTAAAGTTCACGAACATTAGAAGCGGGCGTACTATACGTGATGCGGACTGACCGTCATTACAAACGAACGATGATAATTTAAATAATGACCTTAGAATGAATGTGAAAGATATTGCAGAACGAGAATTTTCGTCGCTTTTACATTAATAGCCGTGTCGTGGTAACTGTCTATATTTTATCCGCATCGTGCACACTACAACGAAAATATGACAAGCTATGAATAAAAGTCAAGCTTTTTCCTTATTGTAAGCTTTTGTATCGTTATACAGACGGTAGAGAAATCCTGTTAATAATTGTGTTCGGCTTACGCGTATCATTTTGGAATTCGTAATAAAATTTTGAACATGGTATTTGGTCGGATTTCTTAATCGTGAGATCTACAAGCAATTACCAAAATCTGTTATATCGATTTATAAGCATAAGCATTAGCGGACCCAGGTTTGGTCCCTATGGAACGCCCGCGGCACCAAGAATGTATCTGAAATGTATCCTTATTAATCAGTGTGTGCTTACAGTTAATTATATACAAACAGAATTACCTCAATACATAACTTTTAATTGCGTTTTAATGTACTTTCTTCAAGTAATATTTCAAGATCTACCCAATAAAACGTCTTTTTAATATCACATTGAAGGGCGTCTATTCCATTATATGAATAATATTTCTTTTTGACTTTACCTAATAGCATTTGTTTGTTACTAGGCAGTTCCCTCAAGGCTAGAGGTAGTCAACACTCTTCATTTAAATACTTTGAGTGCTACGTAGGACTTGTCCTCGAACTTGTTTTGGCAATTTCAGTTAACAATAGCCTCGTGTAAAACATCTTGTGTCAATCAGGTCAATTGCAAGCGTTGGCCGATATCTATTGAGTGTCGAAACAGCCTGTACTCGTTATAATTACAGCAATTTTTAATAATGAAGTGTATGTACGTTTTATATTTAGACACTTGCTTTGTTACAAAATGAGTAAATACTACTAATCGGTTTGCTCTTTTGTTAGTTATACGTTAAGAATGTGTGTCACGATCCCATGGCTGTCCGTCACCACACTTAGATAACATACGAAAGTTTTTAATGTGTTATTGTGCAACGCTTATTTAAAGTGAGACCAAAAAACACCAAAAATGTTACGTGTGCTATACCTATCTCTATTCAGTCGGCGGTTTGGTAGTTCTTGCGCAACAAATTGATGGCTTTGTTCATCATTATATTACACAAAAGTAGAACAACCGTATATTCCTAAATGCTTATTGTTGACACAATGAGCATAACCATATTTAGCGAGTTATTAGCAAGTTACTAATTCCAGTATTTATTTAAATGCCAATAATAAAATGTTCATAACATAACAGTTAACACGTAGTTTAGAGAAACGTAGAAACTGGATAATAAAAAGGTAATTAGGAAAGCATATGCACGGACACACGTAAGTGTTTGTTATGACGATTCATTAAATTACAAAACATTAGCGACGTTCCGTGTTATGACAATTTTCATGTTAATGCTGGTATTGCGTGCGGCGGTACAACGACACAAGTCCAATTAGTCGTGCAATGATACGAACAGTGCGTGCTCCAAACTATTCAGATCTAAATACGTGGGCATAAACACATCGACGTAATGCACAAAACTAATAAACACTTGATACGCATGCGATGCCTACCACAATATATGTTATAGTAAAAGCTTTATGATATTGATGTCACTACTCACTCGGGATTAGATTACGACGCTTAGACAAGTTTTCTGTTTTATATTGCAAGGTCGATTTTTCAGGCTGTCAATGATATCTTAAAAACTTGTTTTATCAGCAAATTGCTTTTATTTGCCTCATTGTGACATTATTATCTCCAAGGCTCTCCTATCCGTTACTTAAGGAAAAAAAATATAAGACCATAAATAAAGAGTTATTAGGCACTTAATAGGTATGAACATTTACCAGTTACTGTACTGTCGCACGATGGAACCCAAAACAGGTCAGGTAGCAACTGGCTTATATTTAAAAGTATTTTGGCGAAGACGGGATAAGAATTATTCCACGTGGTGTTTTACGAGTATGTTCGTACCGACGAATAAGGTTGTATAGCTACGTCGATGTTGTCTTAATAAGTAAGTTCCATCCCCGGTTCTATCGCTTGAAACTGTTCCAGTATTCTCTGCTCTGCTCATAATGTACATATTGCAAGAGTTCGTGCACTGCCACAAATGAGTTTCTGAAGCAATTATTTTGCTATGAAATAAATCACAAAGCAACTATATATAACGTTTGTGGTTTAGTCCTTTTGTAGGAATGAAATTTGAAAGGTGAAACATCAAATTGGCTATTTATTAGTTCATCAAACATTTAAATAACAACCAAATATCGTGGAACACGTTCTGTAATTACTTTTATGATTGAGTAACATGCTTTCAAATGTCAAAACTTTCGCGTTTCAGGTAATTTAACTTGTACAGAACGTATGTGAAGCTTCGACTTAATCATTTACTTATATATCAGGATACATAATATATAGTACATTCACTTCGCTAGACTCCGAATTCCATCTGTGAATTCAATTACAGTTGACAAAGCGTTAACTTACTCGCCTTGGATAGGAGGTAAGACATTCAACACCGAGCACTTTCACCGTACCGATGCCGTGCCGACTCGAATCGTGGTACAGGGAACTAACTCATCGAATACGTAGTAGGTCTCATTTGTCGTCACTTCTAACAAGCCTGTTTCGTTAGGTAATGCTATGTAAGTCACGGACACCATAGACTTTGTTTTGGATTATACTGATAAAGATCTTTAACATCCTTTTTGTCCTACACAATTTGTACATTAATGTGGAATTGGTTGTCCTTGCAACATTACTTGATCGAGAGAAATCGTGACGTGATCGTACAAAACTACTGAAAGTAAAATTAAATAGTTTACTTTCAAATGTGCTATGTACAAATTTAATACTAATGGAAAACTCTCATTTTTTCAAACAACTGAAAGTAACTTCGGTTTCGTAGTCTAAGGCGACTTGCAGAAATACGTAAATGTAACATTAGACCTCATTGCGTTATGTTATGATCTATATCTTGTTCAATACAATACATACTCGTGTTTCGCAAACTTGCTTCACTGCCCAGTCTATTGCATCGTGCAAAATAGTCGGTGCATAACTTTTTATATGAAGTCCTTCATAAAAATCTGTTTAATTGCTTATTGAAACGTCAACCAATTTCAGTTTAAAACTGTGTTTAACTACAATTACATGAAAGATAAATATACGATAATTGTAACATTGAATATTTGTAGACAGTGAAATAAACGTATCATGTTCCGAATGTACTGAAACGTTGTTCCTATACCTTATAATAAATAGTTTTACTGTAAACCTGTTATATAAATATTATAGAGACTTGCAACTAAACATTAGAGATGGCATAAGATTTGTGAAGACAGACGGACAATGCACTCGGAAATTGGATTGCCTCTGGCCCAAGCATCGTCCGAAGCCGACTCGTAATTGGCCGTTCGGATCGCCTCAGTCACGAGCCGAGCGCACAATCTTGAGCTCACTCGAGCCACAAACACACCAGCGCAAACACTCGCTATTGTGATACAATCAAAGAAATTGAATTACAATTTGAAAAACGACAAGCTGAAAAACCTTTTACATTCTCGCAACAAAAAGAGCCCTTTAACCTTGTAAACGTTATTGTTAGACTGTCGATATGAACATTAAGTAAATCCACTTCAAGTCGCAAAGTTTAGTTTCCAATACCGATGATTTTCTGGCGGCTTTGGCGCGAGGCCCGAGCCATTAGGATGTTGGCAAGTCGCCAACATCGCTCGAGGTGCAAGTATTTATTTGTAAGCTCAACATTCAAGGAAGTGTGGAATCTTGGAATAGAAGCCACGTGGAGTGACGGCCGCTAGAAATAGTACAGGGGATTTCTTTATCCAAAATGATTAATATATTTGGCAACGAACCTATTAGAATAATTTTAGTGTTTCACATTTAGTTAAGATTTCAGAAAATTAAATTAAAATTTCATGATTTTAGCCACGATAACAACTCCATAGTTTTAGTTTATTTAAATTTGTTAAGAAATAAAGTATGTGTATTTACGGATGCGGCAAAGAGGCACATTTAGCGCAATTGCATACGCGTCGGGGTTTCGAAATGACTAGTGATATTGACCGACAAACCACGTTTGGAGGACAGAATTGTTTACTACTTGAGTACAAGAGCATTTCGCTTGCGACATGTAATACAAAAAGCAATAAATGTGAAAACTGGCGTTTATATGCGACACGTTTCTAATAAAACTACGTAGGCACCTTAGAAGTGTTTTATCGCTCTAACTCTCGGAACAAATAGCGACATATAAAGTCATCATACTTTAACCCACATGACAGTCTTGTGTAAATAAATATCAGACCCTAAACTAAGCGACAATTTAAATTGATACAACATAAATAAAACCAATTAATTGATTAATTTACTGCTGTTTATTTTCGTTTGACGTTTTAACGTAACATTTAGACAACTTCGAACTTGCCGGGGGCATGCCCCTATACACAAGTCTTGGTTCAAACTTCGTCTTGACAAACTTAGATGGCGATGCACATTGTTGCTTCTTCGTTTTCCACAAGCCCATTATCTATTTGTTTACACATTGGGTTTGTAACTTCTAGTAACAATGTTATAAATAAACTATATATATAGTTTATAGAATAGTTAATGTATTGTGCATAATTAGAATAAAAAAGACAGAGAGTATTTTCCAAAAACAGAATATTGATAACATGCCATTCAACATACGCCTATGAATGGTATTAACGAGAGAGTTTAAACGAGAACAGTTTGTTGAACGTCGTTATAGCGAGTAATTTTACTTGTTTTTTTAAGAACTGGTCGAATAATTAACCGATAGACAGAGAACAATGATAAATACCGTAAGTTGAGATATAAATAACTACATCGCAGTTCTGAGATGCATCGGCCTACATCCGCGGTGTGTGCGAGCGACCTACACGGACCTTGTAACGATGTGGAACACACACATACACACACACACACACACACACATACAGACGCACAGAGAAACTGAGACAACAACTCATTTATATTCGATTGTTGACAACCCACATTGATATTAACAGACATTAAAATAGTTCTCTCGAAATAGGATTTCCTTCACAATGAGAATATGATTAATATCCAATTGTTTACTAAATTAAATACTTCGCGCATAATTCCCATGAGAAATTTTAGCCGAAGGATGTTGAATTGAATCCAGAAATCTAAATAAGTAACATTTAACTGCCGGTGCTATTTAATAACTCATTTGAAATTCTAAATTCAACAATTTGAAATAATTCATGATGGTTAATGGATGTTTAATATAGTAAAATATGCACAGCCTTTCAATTGTAGTCAATAAAAAATCTTGTCTAATTGTTTTGGACAGGAATCACACTATATTTCGTACACATGCAACTACAGTTACTTATTTTTTGTACAGTTACTTATTCGGTTTGGTTATGTACTTATTTTACAAGAAGCCTTGAAATTTTAAAGTCCTACTAGCTCCACTTTTATTGGCTCCTTAAATGTGGAGTTCCTAATTAATTTCTACAATTAAACATTTATCCGTACCGCTTCCACCGCTATCTCGCAACTGGGGCGCAATGTATGCAATCAATATCTTGATTGAAAGCAATCAATACCATGTATAAGTTATCGGCGAACGTTCTCTAATCGATTGTAACGAGTATTTTACTGGCTTTATTAATGTTACTTGTTGCCGTTTATTTATTAGATGTTTCTATTAAGTCTTCATTTTCGTTTATGTGGTTACTGGTACAGATAATAAAGTAGTTAATTCTTATTATATAACATTAGTGGTGATTTTATTACTCTAACTACAGTTTTTAAAGCTGATGTTATTAGATTAGATATTTGGATGCCTAATTTTTTTTTCGCGTACCTACTCTCTTAAAATGTATAAAAACGGTCTATTCCACTTTAATCACACGGGTGATATCACCTGGGTCATCATAGGCGACTGTTTACTGTCCTTTGATCACCCGCGAATATAATCACCTGGGTTCATAGGCGACCCCGATAAAATTATTATTTTTATATCCTAAAATCACCTTCAAATAAATATCACAAACGCAAACGTAACAAGATTCCATATCTTCATCACTTATTTCATTTCATCATTTTCTACTTCTTTACATCATCCATCCATTTTATTTTCAGCCAGTGTATTAAAATTGTATAAAAGTATATCAACATCACTAATGTTCTAATTACGTTAAGTATGCTTATGTTTATGTAAAGAGGTTATAATGGCATTACAATACCACTATTCTAGTTCTTTATCGAGGTAAGCAAAATGCGATGCGCTACAACACTAGACAGTATTGAACTTGTATGTTCTATGTTGTATGTCTCGTGATGCGGTCTCGGCTCCACTTTCCAGCTTGTGCCTTAAACCTGTTTCCGTGGACTACACAATGAGCAGTAATGTTTCAATTCAATAAACCTGATCTAACAACTTTTTTTACTTAAACTTCCTAATGCTAATTAATGTTATGTTTCCTTCACATTTCCTTAAAACAAATGAATGATACATTATAATGTAGTATCTTTATTTAACTGTTTTTGGTTGCTTTTTCATTTTTTCATCTAAAATTAAAGTCAGATTTGAAATCTGAATTCTTTGTTCAAAAACAACGTAGTAAAATTATAATGGTACTTCTTTCCTGTATTAAAATAATAACTTAACTGAAAAAAACTTATAAATATAATTATGTTTATCTAATGAGATCATATTTGGTTGCCAGTCATGAAAAAATCTGAAATGGAGTTTGTATTATTGTTAGAATTATATTATGCTTTTGAACATAAATAATACTACATAATTAATTGCCGGGCTTTGAGCTGTTGCCGGGATCAATTTCATTTACATAGAATTTCAATTCTTTCATAGTAAATACAAAATAATACATTATCACTTTACTTTAGACTTTCGTTTTATAATTGAAAACTAAATAAAAATAGACATATGAATAAAAAAAATAACAACGATATTAAACTAACCTCTCATTGTCTCTATTCTCGTAAAACAAAACACACATAAATAATAGCTACTTATAATGTCGAATAAGCTATCTCTGGGTACATATTGTACTGTCAAACATATACATCGTGAACAGTAACAATGATTTATGAAAATAAACCTTATCGTACTTAGAAATAAAGACGTCAATGTCAAAGTATCTAATCGATCGATCAACTTTGCAATAAGATCGTGTAATTCAACTATATTCACATATTTGAAACTATGTCGTAGTTTGTAGTTCTTAAAATCTTTCAAAACTTATTTGCCAAGATACTTGAGTTCGTTCGTAGAGGCACGTTTTAATAGATATTCTAGTATCTTACTTAACCGCAACAAGTCGTTGAACAAATCTCTAATGTTTTATGATTTCTAGTCTTGGGTGGAACTACTTTACTTTCTTTTATAATAAGTGAACCTGATGCTGTTCCACTGTTTATTCTTAGTAACTAGCCAGCTGGCTTGTGGCTGGTTTTCTTAAAGTCGTTTAGGGTTGGCTAATTGCTAATATAATCTATTAGTAACATAATAAAGTGGAAAAGATTTTTTTGTTTTTTAATTAAGCTAATTCCTGAAAGTACCAGTCCGTTTTTAATAGCAGTAGGCTTTTACTGGCAGACATAGTATAACGTACTTGCTAATGGTTGGCAATTAAATTACTATAACTCCATATTACAATATACTATTTACTCCTGCCGAACGAGCAGCTAAACAAAATGCCTAAACATTGAAGATAATATGGGCTATTATTATTTCGCAAAAGAAATAGAGTTCCGCACAAATCATGAAAGCTCATGAAACTAAAACACGCGCAAGGCGCGGGGGACAGCTAGTATGTTTAAAAAATAATAAAAATATAGTTCTCAATGTTTTTGTCCATTTTTTGTTACACTATGACAAAAAAGACTTATGCCATAAATCTTGAATATAAGTCTAAATAAGCAGTGTGGTCTAAAAAATACGGAAGTACATGCATAGTAACATTATAAATGTCACATTGATACCCTGTTTTGTATCACAAATATATTTTATGCTAAGCTTTTTATATTGCTATTTGCTAATAAATACTCGCTTTAATAATAGCAACATGACAATACCGGTTTCAACAATCACCGTGATTAATTTGTGGACGGTTTTATTATAAACAAATATTGCGTGCACGGAATAAGTAATTAAAATCACAATAACAATGACTGCCAAGTTTCTTTATTGTATTTAATTGAATTGATTATTATGGATTTATAATTGACGTTAGATCACCATATTAAATTGAAGGCAGGACTATGTTCATATATACTGTGCCGTAGTACGCACATGTAGCCTTAACATGCCCGAAATAATTAAAGCACAGTCAACTCCTTTGCCTTGTGTTCAGCGCCTAAAGCTAGCCCCCAGTATAGCAGCCTTGAGCCACCCTGTTACTTTATGCATAGTTCATTTTAAGCCTAGCCTCCTGATACTACAGAATATCCAGTTCTGAAACTGACTTGGAGAAATAAACTGTAGCCACCGACATAGAGATCACAAGCGAAGTACATAGACATTCTACGTTTAATACCCAAGGTAAACAATTGAGATTCTGAACGAAGTTACCAGCACAGGTATTAAAATAAATGAATAATAACTCACTGAAATTAGCGTGTTAAATCGACCGTACGAGGTAGTATAAAAAGACTGTAAAGAAAACATTCCAGGCAGCAATTAATGTGCCAACACCGAATCCTTAAAACTGTAGACCGACCTTGCCTGATATGTGTAAACAATCCGCTTACATAACGAGGCCACTCCAGTTAGCATCCATTACTGAGTGTTGCATGACCGAAACAATTTCAATTACAAAAAACAACTACGCATGCCCCATGTGTGCCGAATACATACGGTATGTATGTACATAATAAAATATTTATGTTTCGTAATGTTTGCCTAATAGAATCGAAATGAAGTCGAGATAGCGACAGTAAAAAGGAATTGTTTTTTGACTGGATCATTAGTCTTGAAATCGCACTCGCCTAGTGGAGACACATATCTGATTTTAAACTTTAGGACGGACTTACGAAAAACAATTTCTTCTTTAATACCGATACTATGTTTTATCAAAATCGGGTCAGCGGTTAAGCTGTAAAAGTGCAACAAACAGACTTTCGCATTCATAATATAAGTATGGATTTTCTTTATACCTGATAGGCAATTCCCAGTATTTCGCGATATAACTACTATAGCTAAAGCTGGATACATTTGCTTCTGAGTATCAAATGTTTATATTATTCCATGAAGCCCGAAATATATATGCCCTGTTAGTATCATGGCTCAAGGTCTTAAGACTGCATCATCCTATCAATATCGATCATTGATATTGGCACTTGATAAACTATATTATTAATACTAATAGCTTGAAATAAGTGACGACGATGATGGAACTATTGATGGATTGTTTGCTTTATTTTGAGTAAATATGAATGTGTGTGAATGTTGAAATTATAGAAAAACAGACCTCAAACATAATGGAATGAGTCAGTTTTTAACTTTTATATGTCTTATTTGATTAGTTTATAACTAGTACACACAATAATCCAGTAGAAAATAAAATACTATTGTCATAACTCAAAACTCAAACTCAAAAAAAAAGGAATACGCGGACAAAACTGCAAGTAATCATGAATGTTGACGCTAGTAACAGCAAAATAAATACCCATCGTCTATTGTTTTATAAACACTTTGAAATAAAACAACAAAGTAACACAATAGTATTTTTTCTGCTGAATATAAAAGGGGAGATTAACATACGAGCGCAACTAGCGTGCTTCAGACTCGTGGTGACTCGGGACGGCACTGGAACAGATTACTGAATAGTTCGGAACTAGTTACTGAATATTACGGACTTCAGTTGGCAGTTCATTCTCAACAGCTTTATAGTAAATAATGCTAACATGTAACTGTTTCAATGCATGGCAGAAGCTTCTTGTTGTTATAATAAGAACTGAGCCATACTAAACTTTGACTTACTTTCATCACAAAGTTGCAACTAAAACATTTATAAATGAATTTGGTATAATTTTATATTAATATTTTATTTATTTATTTATACTTTGTTGCACACAAACAATATAATAAAATAAAATATAAAATAGAATTATATAGTTACTAATATGTTCGTTGTTAAGGTGTATGGGTCTATGGGCCATATTTGCTTGGAAATAAACAATTTATTGTTGTAAGTCATATACATAGATGCATCGTTTATACCTACACATTTTCTTTACCGTTATTTCTGTGAACATGAACAGTGTTAAAAGTCTATCACAAAACATTTCACATATTAATAACGAACAGTTGGTGATGTATTTAAAGTTACAATAATTTGATGTAACAACAAGAGCCTAAGATGGGAGAAGGGGTGACATATGGAGTTGGGGACAGAGATAGGTTGATAGGAATAACTAAATTAATTACGTAAATAGTTTTAAACGTAGTTATTTATTATAGTAATAATATAGAGGAATATCTTCCTTTCAGTCATCTCTTTTTCTTTTTTTTAACGACTTCCTCTCCACTAATTGACTTGATCCTTGTGTCGCAGGGTGTTTTAGAATCATACAAATCATATGCGCAAAGAACACCCTGACTTAAATAATTTGTGGTCACACAAATGCTTGTCTCATACGGAGATCGAACCCGCGGTACCACACGGCTATCCGCGTAGTCAATGTCTATCGAGAATAGGATTTCATTTTAAGGAATGCATACATATTGACAGCACTTAGGATCTGACTTGAATCAACAGTTATTGTTATATATCGTGGATGTAAATGTTTTCATAA
The DNA here is from genome assembly GCA_932294365.1 of Diachrysia chrysitis. Classification (NCBI taxonomy): domain Eukaryota; kingdom Metazoa; phylum Arthropoda; class Insecta; order Lepidoptera; family Noctuidae; genus Diachrysia; species Diachrysia chrysitis. The sequence goes on along the minus strand of OW028650.1, from coordinate 7,089,267 downwards.
TAATAATTTCTAACATGATCTTTCCTACGATTGTTGTACACTTTCAATCGCAAACAAAGTTATTATCATCAAGAAGAGAAAATTCAACGTTTACCGCGTCATTATAATGTGATTGTATAACTTCAACGTTTTTATTCGTTATTTATGTTCGATTTATTATAATTTACTAATGCCTATATTCGTTTATAAATGCTAAATTGTTATGTTTTAAATTTTATCGCAATATATTATATAGAAATTTATTCTTAGCTTTCATTTACAAGGCCATCGCCGACGCTGATTCGCTCTACTTTTCGTAGTAACTTTCTGTTTGCGACTTAATTCACTAGTCTTTATTATAAAAGGTTGAAATTGAACATTTTTATGCAACACTTATTATTACAGTTCGTATCTTCACGACATGATAATAATTACTTAGAGGTTGTGTAATAGCGGTTCAAGTGTTTAGACAATATGATTACAAGGTATGTAATGAGTACTTAGAATAAATGTAATTTTATTTGTAGGTATAATGTAGACGTATGATTATTTAAGTTATGTAAAGTTGCCTAAATAAATTGAAGTTAACAAAAGACTTCAACGCACGTATGCTGTGAGTTAAAAGACAGCACACATGTTACGAATTCTGACGAATTGGTTTTAATATCATATCTTTTAAGTTTCATAAGCAGGTCAATCAATTTTAGAAGTCCTTTCATTAACATTATTTAATCAAACATGACAAAACTAGGTAATGTTCTACGACAAACAATAGATGGACTTAACTACCCTAGACGTTTATCTAAGTATTCTTCTTGTTTGGTTAACGTTTGCCTGAGGTTATGTATGACTGTAACTGTACAAGGATCATTTTCTTTTTAAAAAAGCATAAATATTTATGATCAACGACTACCAGTCTTTTTGAGGTTGATACTGCTCTACACACTTGTAACGTCAAAATTTATAGTTTGTATTCACCTTAGAGGAATCGGCTGAAAGGGAAATCGATGCGCAGGCACAGGTGGGTGCACGGCTGGGTGCACGGGCGGATGCACGGGCGGGTGCGGGCCCAGCATAGGCGGGGGCGGGTGCACCGGCACGGGGTGTGGCAGCGGCGGCGGTGGCAGCGTGCTGTAGGGCGGCGGCGGCACGCTTTCTAGCAGTTCGGGCGGGCGCGGCGCCCGCGCACGCCGCACGCGCCGCCGCCGCGCCGGCTCCTCCGTCTGACATTCGGCACTCGCCACACTCCGCTCCCGCTCGGTCTGCACCGCACTGTTCACATTCACCGGCGCATCCTGCACCTCCACTATGTTCACGTTCACACTGGACACGTTCTGCCGGCTCGGCTCGCCCGGGACGCGCACCGAGACCGAGTCCGACTTGCGCAGGCCGGGCGCGGGCACGGGCAGCCGCATATCGGTGTAGGCGCGGGTTGACGCGCGCGCATGTCGACCGCCGGTAGGCGACTGGTCGTGGGGGCCCCCCGCGCGGTGCAGCGCGGTGTCGGTGCGCGAGCGCGCGAGGGGCGGCGAGCGGCACTCGTAGGGCTGCCACAGCAGCGCGGACAGCGCCTCGGCGGCGGACGGCGGCGGCGCGCTCACCGCGCTCATCTCGGGACCGCGCTCCGCTGCCGCGCCAGCGCCGTCACCCGCCACCCGCCGCCACGACCGCCACCACCTGCTGGTGCAACAACAAATTGCATTTAACAAAGGGAAGAGAATATCACTATCAAACATTTTTAGAAATTAACAAAAAACAATACTGATATTGTCTTTATTTACCCAATCTTAGTTTATAAATCAATGAATTCTTATATCTCTATATCTTATATATAATATAATATGTTCGGTATTGCAACACTTTCAATGATGATATACCGATAAAAGTGACTAGATTTTTTTTAACTATATTAAAACTAACATAAACTCTCATCCAAACTGCCTAATAGATATAAGTTAATTGATATAAGTTATTTTATTACAAACACCGCAAAGTGTAGTACAATATTGACAGTTTTCTTGACCGCAATAACAGTAGACTCCACTCTGTATACCTACTCGACTCTACATTTTACTTGCATTAATAGGGTTGACACCTCTGACAAATGTAACTTTACAAATGACCATCGATTACAATGCAAATTGTTTTTGCTGACTAACTTAAAATCAATCTGTCAACATTGCAAAATTTACAAAACTAATTAGAAGGCTTAATTAGGCCTGATGTTAAATTAGAAATTACAATTTCGAGACATATATTTCAAATTGAGGAAGTACTTAACAACTTCCTACTTATACTCGTACATAATAAGAAAATAACTATGTACGCTAATTTCTACAAGACATTACGTGTGTACGAATGTATAATAGTCGTAGAATAGTCGCGCTATCTTTGCATCTGTGAAGATTGTTTGAAGTTTGGTCGCTCGCCGCTCCGCTGCCCCTTTCTTACGTAACATGTTCGCTCCACTTACTGTACTTACGTCGCCCTCTTATCATTTTACTTTGGCCATTTCTTTCAGAAACTTTTATCCCGGATTTTGCATTGTTATTGTTAGTGTTCTTTGTGAAACGTAAATGTGTTATAGTTTTATATTTACGAATTCAGATTTTTTTTATGAGAATCTGGTGATGGTTATAATAGAAGTTTATATTAACCATGGGTACTAACTATACTAAGAGTCCTGCAATTAACAGTATGTAGCCAAATTCGAAATATAGGTAACAATAATCAAATTGCTTTTCATTCTACTGTTAGATTATTTTCATTAAAAAGAAGTAATTTCTAGGTAGAAATCAGTTGTCGTCGTAGAAAGGAATAGGTATTCCTTTTAAACTACTCAGATTTTCTCAAAATTCACCAATGGTAGGTCTCTTAGCAGTCCATTGTTCTAAGTTATTCCATCTCAGTAAATATCTTAATACTTTGCATTTTGACCTAAGTAGTCGTTTGTAAAAAAAACACGCACACAATTTTCCAAAAGAAAATCCCACTGTCGCGGGGATTCGGACATTTGCATAAATAATAGCTGCCTACGTTGGTTTCTTTAATCCTTTCGTACTAACTCTTCTGAGGAATAGAGATTTACCACGACGGAGCTTAATATTATGCAGCAAAGCTCTTATGTAAGAATAAGCTCTGGATGCCGCGGGAACTTTATGAAATTTTAATATTTCGAGCGGAAAAAGTTTAGCTTGTAACTTAATAATTCTGACAATATAACATTAGAAAGATACTGATCCTCGCAAACAAATCAAGCGCACAAAAAAAACAAAACACGGAGGACCTACTTGTATTATTTTAAATATGGAGTTAGACTTTCCCTTTTTACAAAGGAGAGGTTGGACGTTGTAACTTTCTACGAGCTTTTGACAAACTAAAGCTGGACTAAAAAAATATTTATTAAATTTATTACATTTTTAATCTGACCTTATATAATACTTGTGTTAAAAAGTTCAAATTAGATTAATAATATCGATAAACAATACGATTAATATTAATAGCCGTGTGTACATAAATGCAATACTACTCTATTTATTCCTATAAGTAATGTCAAACGGTACAATCGTGTCTGCAACTCTCACTCGACGGAAATATTTACAACAGATTTAACATATAAATATCATTTGTTTTATGTCAATTATATTCGAATTTAAAAAATTATAGAGTGAAATCAACATTCCAAATTCAATGTCATATCAAAAGACGATAAACAAATGAACTTCAAAAGGAGATATTATGATTCGTTACGTGAATATCGGGGAGATCAGCTGGTCGGTAGCTGAGCCGAGATCCGCGGAGAAACCGTACTCATACACTTTCTCCAAGGCCGCACGGCGCCAGCGCCTCCCACCACATTATTATACACACTATAAAGCCCCCAATATGTCTGTCTGTTTATGTGACGTCGAAAACTGCTGCGTCGTTTTAAGTTGTTGGAGACAACATTTGAAAACGAAGCTTTAAAACTATACATAACTTAAGTACATCAAAAAATGTATGACTTCACGACAATTTACTTAGTAAAAATCCACATTATTTTGTATATAGTAACTGCTACACTTTTAATCAATTTCCGATAGTCTTGAGCGTCGTGAATCCAATACAATCTAACATTCAAGGAAATCCAATCAACGTAAAGGCATTTCAAGAAGTTTGCAAAACAATTGACAGTGCGAGTGTCTTAAAGAAACATTGATTCAAGCGTCGCTTCCAAGCATCGTCGGGGTATCAAACTAGTGGTAAACAATATACACGGATACTATTACATCACACACTATCAAAGTACTAATAATAATAACTTTCGATTATAGTTGACACTTAACAAACGTCTTCCGTTTAATCATGTCAACTGATTGTGTTTTGAAGCGAATTAAGAGGATTATCTCTCTAATATTATTAAGACATACCAGTAACCAGTGTATTAATGTAGCGAAATATGTTTATATCATTAATAATATTAGTAAGCATTGAAAACATGCAGGTTTTCGAATATTGTTTGTTAAGAAAGTTTTTTTTTTGTCTCAAATCATCTGTTTATTTAGGCCAATAACATTAATGAAATATAATTATCATTAACATTGAATACGGTATCTGCAAAAAGTGGAAATAAATACACGCCTAAAAACTACACAATTGTTTTCATTACCGGCCAAACCTGATTTGAGTGCTAACTAGTATTACCCCGGCTGAACTAGTTTATCTGAAACGAGGATCACCTAGTTTAGCTTCGAAAGAACTTGTTTTTCCTTACATTAATTCTCACTTTTTATAACAAATTGATATGAGATGTAGGCCATTACTACCGGTAGTAGTAGTAAATTGAATAGCAATAATTTATTGCGATATTAATTGATTTTAACTAATGAATGAACGAAAATTACACGTTTTGGTGTAGTTTTTATGATCGATCAAAGTAAACAGTGTTTGCTAATTCTGTCCTACAAGGTGAGTACGTTTGGGTGTCTTATGTCATAGTGGAGCGTCTAGTTGATCCAAAAATAAATAAGATCAAAGCGCGGAGCAATTAAAATTTAAGAAATAAGTAGTACACATACCATTACACCGAGAATTAAAATCATCAGAAAAGGCGTAAAATTAAGAAACTGCCGATTTTATATCAAAAACCGATAGCCTTACTTAAGAAGAAACAAAAGTGCAATAAAATTTTAGCATGTTGGCAGGACTCGGTAAAAAATATAACAGCCTCTCTACAGATGTCATCCTATATTCATAATAAGACCAACAAAACTTGTTAAACAGAACAAGGACACGTACCGGAGGAATTTTCAGGAAAATACAACGTGATTAGGTACCATAATTAAATAACTGATTACGTAGCTAATTACAGCAATCACAATATTATGACAAAATAGAAATCATACCGCCTGCATCTAAATAATCGTTACAAAAGTATAGATCGGTCAAATGTTACGCTTTCTCCGAAGGTCATTTGACGGAAAGCAAACTTGATTGCCCACGGCGTCTTGCCCCATGGCTTTCAAGTTTCTCTCACTTATAATTAGAGGAGACACTAATCCACAAACACTTCGGGCCGTCGCTTTGAATACCCGTCAGCTATAACATACATAATTGAATACAAAAGTAATTGTGTTAGTTATTTGATTATGTAATATTTTTTGTCAAGGATTTCGTATCGTTACCTAATATATAAGTAGGCCGGTATTTCGATTCATATGACTTAAACTCCATTGTACTTCTATTACTACATCCTAAATTAAATTAGTCTTCGTTATTTTGAAGTGGCGATTCAGTTACTGCTATATTCACGAACTTACTTTCACAATACCAATACTAGCTGCACCCATGGCATGGGTTGCAATGCCACGTTAAGTAAAAAAGTGTAAAGTAGCTTATTGTGGTTTTTTTAGTTCAGAAACCCTCTTAGAAGTCGTTAGAAGACCCTCCTAAAGTTTCATCACAATCTGATCATTGGTTTAGGCAGATAAAAATAAAAACAAAAATTATATAGATTATGTCAACCTAATCTTGGCTATTCTATTTCAGCTAGGTCGAAAAACTGTCGACGTACTTAAAAATAAGTTCCCTACATTATAATTTTCGTTTTACATTTGTCGATGACGTACGCAAAAGTAAGTTAACGCATTATGAAGTAATTTATCAGTCGCCTCGCTGACGTCGGCGTAATCCATCTACATAAGCACGACTGCAGAAGCGCCCGCAGACCGGTAACTTAATCCCCATCAATTTTTCACAAACTCTCACTTTGTAAAATTTTGTGATGCCGGCGCATTTTAACGGTGTAATGTCCAACCAAAGCTTCCGAAAGATATATAATGTAGAACGTGATTAAAATCTTATCTTAATTGTTAACCTACTATTGATGAGAACTATTTGGACTTTTAAAGTATTCTTTCAGATACTGTACGCCTGGTACTGGATCTCTACATTCCGTTTTTATTCTTAATATTCTGTGTCAATAAGGTTTAAAAAAAGTACTGGTAGGTCTATCTAACTAATGTCTCGAAACATTTTCGTCCATGTAATTTGCTTTTAAGTAACTTTTAATAATAACGGCAACCTATGCTGACTGTGTCGGTCTCTGATTATATAACCAAGTAACAATACCCTCTAGTGAATATCAAGCAAGTGCCACAAACGACACTTGCCTATCGTATTGTATGAGATTGTAAAGACAGAACGCCAGTTTGTGGTCATCTATACAACTGTCGACAATTTCCAATTGTTCATAGAAAACGACGATCGTAATAAGCTTGTTACATAATACAAGCCGTTTTTAAAGCAAATTTACATCTAAAAACTTGTAAGGTATAAATATATTTATTTGATACATTACAACAGAATTGTTAAAATAATATACTCATAAACTCAACTAAAGAGATAATTAATTCTATCAGTAAACAAAATAATTTTCAATTTAAACCAAAATAACTTAGAAACAACAATGAATACATAAAGCGAAACTTTTGAAACCGACATTTACCTAATAAAGTTTATTTACCTTATCTTTTTTGGTATTTGATGAATAATAACGAGGCAACTGTGAAAATACACGGCTTTAACAATGTATTATTGTAACAAGTATTACGTAAACAGCATTTAGAAGTTTATGAGAACACAGGTGTCATAAAGACAAGCGCGGGTTGCGGCTGTCTTATGTAATGCTTTCTCCAAAATGCATCTGAGAAATAAAATAGAATGCGTTCCCTTTGTAGTGGCGTGAACAACAATGGAATGGCGCCGGAACTTGGTGTAAAAATGAAAGTGGATTCGCCTGTTATTTTTGTAAACCCGACAATCTTGTTTCATTTCGTTGCCTTCTCATTAGCATACGTCGGTAGTGTCCGAGAGTCGTATCGTAAGGCTAAACTAATTTACGAAAAGCCTCTTACAACTTCTGAAATCCACGATACAAATTGAATTGTATACTTTAAGACATTTTGCCAGGTTGACGGTAATCCACTGAGACACGTTTAATTTTTTTTTGCTATCTTATAGTATTTAAAGTGAAGACATTACCAACATTTTGAAAAGTTACATAATCAATTAATTTAAAGGTCAGGTCGAAAAATCAGCAATGTTAAAAAAGTTTCTTATAGTAGGTACTATGTGTATGTATAATTAAATGTGACCCTTGTTAAAGAAATAATAGACCAATTTCATTGAGGACACACATACTAGCATCAGTCACCTTCACCTCAAACGACACCAGTGTTTACAACGGAATAGTTGAAGGTCAAGCACTCGACAAATGTTGTAAGTATGTTTAACAAACGGCCGATGGTCGGCAACCATTGTCAAGCAGTTTTGTTTTATAAACGTTTAGCTTTAAGTAATTTACCCGATCCTGTAGGTGCTTGTTTTAACCAGATATTGCAAAAGAAATTGTTTGTTGGTAGGTTTTTGTAATTAGTATTTTGTTTTTTAATACTACGAAGAGTAGATTACTAGGTCGTTGAACCTGAAAACATGGATAAAAATCCATGTAGCATTACATTGCAGTGTAGTATATACATTACATAGTACGCGGGCAATGACCACCGGAAACCGAGTTTCACTCTCTATGAAATTAACTGATAAGGATTATGTATAGGACATAATTATACAATTGCAAAATGTACTAACAATGCAAGAGAAATTCCTGTTATGGTCCAACGTTTATATTACAATTTTCGTCGGAATTAAAACACATTGCCTGTAATTTTCCTACAGGATATTGGCTTTATTTCATATAGAGAAGGAACGAACATTGACCACCAAATCACACACAAATATACGAAGCTATTTATCTCTTTTCATTTAAAAACTAGCTGTCCCCTGCGATTTTGTTCGCGTGTTTTAGTTTCAACGGTTTTGCATTTTTGCAACATTTTTCATTTATGCTCCGCTCCTATTGGTCGTAGCGTGATGTTATATAGCCTATAGCCTTTTTCAATAAACGGACTATCTAATACAAAAATAATTTTTGAATTCGAACCAGTCGTTCCTGAGATTACCGCGTTCAAACAAACAAACAAACTCTTCAGCTTTATAATATTAGTATAGATTAGTAACAAGGTCGTATATCTCGTTTGAAGTAAAAGCAACCAAATATGGTGTCATAGAAAATGAACAATTTGCCAATATCAAGAAAACTATGTTGTTATTTTATGCTAATCATTAAAACGAAATGAGTATGACTTTCTTAGGCTAAGATTCGGTCAATCGGTCAACCGGTCCATTCCGGACACTTTTTATGAATAATAAATAATATTATCAGTAAACAAACGCGGAAATTGTAAAGTATTAAAGAATACTGGATTGAATGTTTAGATAGCGTGTCCCGAATAATGTATCCGGTCTTTAAAAATCCTATAACTGGAGTAACAAACCGTATTAAACTTAAACCACTGTTACCAAGTTTGACTGTTTTTTCACCACATTCGCTTCGTGTAAATACGAATGTTGTTGATTAAAATATATTTTTGACTAGCTATTGCCCGCAGTTCTTTCTCTTTCTTGGGATCCATGTATCCCATACCAAGTTTCATCAAAATCGCTTTAGCGGTTTACCCGTGAAAGTGTAATAAACAGACAAGACAGAATGAACGATAGGTAGAGTTACTTTAGCATTTATAATTATTATTATAAATGAGATTATTTTATATTATTATAGATTTAAACTATTTACATATTAATCGTACCTAGTTACGAGTATCTGTATAAACAAGAACAAAATTAACTAATTAAAATGAACCTAAAGAAGATCAACAAATGAATTGAATTTTTAATAAATTTGCAAACAAAAAGTATCTTCAATCTTAATCAACCTAGTAAAATTTACCTCAGAGAAAGAGTCGGTACTTTAGGACCATAGACAGGCACTTGTAGTGCCTGTTACTAAGGTAGCATCAATTAGTGGTGCTAACGAATCGGGACTGAGCGGCGAAACTTGTACAAACACAAACTAGTGAAGCTTGTACTCAAGTTCATTACTAATGTATTCATGGACACCTCTAATTATGATAATTGCGTTACATAAGACCCAAGTGTTACCGGGCGTCCTTTTGAATGCAGAAGGACCAATATTTGCGTGGTTCGAATGCATTCTGTTTAGTTTGAAAATAGTTCATGTATAGATATATATTTTATCATTAATTCTTCTCAATTAATTTATTTGGGGTCGACGCAATGCGTATTTTACGTCCATTCATGTCTAATACTCGTCTTCTCAGCATTAACTCTTTTCTTTCTCATAGATATCATCTTTCACACAATCCATCTATCATTTTTTCGGTCGTCCTCAGCTTGTACCTACTACATTTTAACTTGTGTGTTAAACAGGTACGCATTTTACCTGATTTGCAACCAAATCAGCCTTTAAAATAGGTTTAATAAAATAATAAGAAACGCAGTGGAAGAGTGACTACCGATGCAAATCAAGTTGTCTCATATAAATTTTCTATAACGACTATAATGCTGCATGTATTAAACTAGTGCTGTTCCTAAGTTCACCTCACCTACATACGTTGTACACGTAAATAACGTAACGGTACATAAGGTTATATCGAGATTATCTTTTGAACGCAAATTAGTTACATTAGCACAACGCTATCGACCGCAACGCAGCAGAACAACAGAATAACTGTTGTAATAGCGACAACAGTACCAACGCTTACCGCACAAAGATTACTCGCATCAACGGGATTTACTTCATTGGAACTTATTGCTTATTGCCCTTCACCGGATTAAAGTTGCACGTAAAACGTTTACGCATTTATTATTTTAAGTAACAATTATTGTTGCTGCATAAAATTATAAATAGGTATCTACAACAAACCGTACAAAAGCATTAAGGTAACCTAGGTACATAAAATGCAATGATCATGTTTTGTCTTTTAGAAAAGTAGAGTCAATGACCTATTTAATACAGTTTATTAAGTACTCCTCACCTAATTATCTTTAACAGTCTGTGCTCTTTTATTGATTGCTTTCTGTTTCTGATGTATGACAGAGAAGGGAAGTTTTTTGTCTTTTAATACAAAGAAACAATTGCTCCAATCAGCGATACATTCACCAATAACGTAACATCATAACACATCGCTTTCATTATATCATTACTGCAGCGCGGCTGAACACTTATCCATATTAACGTATGATATATTCGCGAGCACATAACTTGATTACGTTCGAGTGTGATACTCGTTGTAGGTACTATCAGCACATAGGTGTCTACAATCGAATCACAGCCAGTATTATTTCATTAGTACGATCTTCCTCGTCTAGATCTCGGAAGATGCACGCCTGACCAGATTCAATTACTACGAAATTGATTACCATCTGTCTAAGCCGAGGTAAGCATCTTCCCACGCGTCCTTACGCTGTTGCGTATTACAAACCATTGATTTATCAAATGGCCTATTATGTACACCTTACTTTTGCCCTAAATAATAGCGTTGTCTCTTGTTTGAAATGAGTTTTTAAATAGCACTGTAGGTATCTGTCTCATAATAGGTACGATGGTAAATGTAACAAAAAACACATAGATAACCTATTATAGTGTGTGTGTATGTGTGTGTTCGAAAAATACATGATAGTATTTTTTATTTTCAGTAATCATTTATTCAAGCGTATGGGACATTCAGTGGCGTGCGCTTGTACGCATTGCTCCGCATACAAGCTTCAACGTTTGTTCGGCGAACTCGTAAATAATTTATGATCAGAATTACTTGTGAAAAAAGATTGTTACGGTCGGTCTCACCTGTCCACCCAAAGCTCGGGGGTTCAATAAAATCCGAGTCGTCGCCAACAAGTGAAGCCATCACCCGCAGGCCGGGGTGCATAAATAATTTAGCCGGGCAATCCGCCGCTTGTTTGCATGTGGATTATCATATTAAACGGATATCAGGGTCGGCGACCGCGAGCCCGATACAAATGCAAACAATATCATGTAACATTTATAAAGACAAACAATGACCGCAACAGAAGCCGCCCCGTACTGCCGCATTGAACTGTCCGTGACTGTCCCGAAACCGGAATCACACCGCTAGGGCTGACCCGCTGAACAAACGTCACATGTCTCCCAACAGACGGTATTCAGCGGTGACAATATTACACATTTGATTGAATAGACACTTCACTTGAAACGGATCGTGAAAGCCGAGGATCAATTTTATTTTTCAGGGTTTTTCCTGTTTTGATGGCACTATGCGTTAAACTCGTTATTGAAACAACAAAAACGTTCACAAAGCCATTGAAATGAACTAAACATAAAGACTATGTAAAGTTTTGCAACAACAAAAAAATAGATAACTATCAAAACTAATAAAGTTATATTTGATCATAAAGTAAAATATTAAGCTTTTATTTCAAATAAACTTAACTATATATACATACAAAAGGAATAATAAAATAAACTAATCTAAAATATGGCATCAAAAAATTCTTCCACATCGCTGTCCACTGGGAGTGTTCCCAAAAGGCTGGCGGCATTGCCACGTTGTATGGCAATGCTTATCCTCTGTCCAAGGTAAAAGCCAGCCCTTGGGTCGCGCGAAGTGTCAACGAGGCGTTTGGCTAGATCTTTAAAAAGCATGTGCGCACTCGGACCCCGCGGACCAAGGGTCTCAACCCCAAACGACTCGAATATATAACTTCCAACTAGGTTGTTATATTTTTCGCCGTTTGAATATTTGAACTATATATTTGCCAAAAGACGAATGTTAACTAATCGTTAACCGAACCTGTCGTATAAATTTAGAAAATCAAAAACAATCCAGAAACACACCACTGCGCCACTTGGATCGTTTATCTAACTGTCTCCGAGTATATATCTAGATTGATGTGTTTGAGTCCAAACCGTTTTTCTGCTTTAGCAAAAACATATTAAATCCACCAGCTAGCGTTCTAAAGCCTTAGGGATTATGTTTAAAAAGGTTAAGGATAAGTTACTAGCAGTGTACAGAGTGCACGACGGAAAGAAAATGAGAAACTTAATATCTACGGCACTTACTTATTCGATATTAGTTTTACATTCTCTTTATATCTTCCACATGTAGCTATGCATTTAGGAATTTAATATCCTATACGTAGCACTAAGGCACTTATACCATATTGCGGAAGCTAGTATTAAATTCGCTATCTCTCTTAGGGAAATGAGATTTTAGTCGCATTTGAAAATTGCATTTAAAACTAAATAAAAATATTGATATATTTTTACATAGATTTGTTCAATATGAAATCACCGGTACTTCATCCAAAGAATAGAAAAACATAGGTCTTAATCTTCGCAAACATGACATTTCAGGCTTATAAAGTCATAACTTTGTGTTCGCATTCGACCACAAAGTCAGAACATTATAACATCACAAGTTGTAGGTACCAATATAATGAACAAACTTGCGATAAAGTTACAAACACCGGTACTCTACCAAAATTCAGTAGAAACAGTTCGTTTCATTTTGTAAACGGGTTTCCGTTTCCATTTCTCAGATCAGGCAACAATGCGCAAGGGTAATTACGTACACAAACAATTTTCTTCGAGTTCCTTAAGTATGCGAAAACAAGTTGACAAGAAATTAGTTTATTATAACTGAGAGTCGAATACAACTCCGTTACGAATGTACAAACACAAAAGTTACGTTTAAATTCTGTTCTCCAAGTAATTATTACGTTTGTATTAAAATGAAAATAAATTGGTAGACAGTCATTTGGCAGAGTGGATAGGTTATTCATATTTTTTTTTAGTTTTTACCCAATACAAATGTAGCAGTGATCCATAAGCAAAAAGGAAATAAAAGTTACCAATCCAAAAATAAATAAGATTTTAACGGGAGATATAAAAACCATTACAACTTAATATTTTAATCCTTTTTACCTGTTTATTACTGAATGCATTTATGTATTTTAAAAAAAAAACGAAAACTTTATTCATAACCATATCCTTACTAATATTATAAATGGCTACTTTTTGCCGCGATAACCGACATCCACGCGGGCGGAGCCGCGGAAAACAGCTAGTAATAAATAAAAGTGCGAACAGATTCTTAGATTAATTTAGAGAAAAATAAGAGCAAAACAGAACAATTCCAAACAATTAAAGAAAATAATAAAACAGAAGCTTTGCTTGTACATAGCCAAAGATTTATCCTTCGTTCTGCGTGAAAGGCAAAATTGAGGTCTCTAAATTCATCTGCGAGTAAGTACGAGTAGGTATGGCTAAAGACGCTCGCTAAAGTAGACCCTTTGGGATTTACAACCATCGTCCCACACCCCTTCGGGTCCTAATTCTACCTTTCTTTCGCAGCAAAAACAACTGGTAACCCGCTCGAAAAATAGTAAAAGCACTTTTCTTGTGTTTATCGTATGAACAAACAGTAGACACGAGTAATAAGTAACTTGTACGAAAGCGTCTGGGTACAACACGAACATTACATGAAAATTTGTGATCTGTTTTGCATTTTGTGATAAGAATATCCCTTTTTGTACACAGTAAGAATGCACGTACTACTGTGTTATAAATACTTAAACTCACACATGTGAAAAAATTGTTACTAAAAATATTCTTCAGAAAAATGAAATAAGAAATTGTATTATCAATAAGTGAGTCTCTTTATATTATTACAAAAATGTTTGTGTAAGCAAAAAAATTAATGGTATTAAGGCGCTGTTCTAGCTGTGATTGAGATATTACCCAACATAGATTACCTTGTTAACTATTTATGTCGACAAACATAAAACCGGCTTGTGTTCCCTAGATCGGCCATTCTTTACATTAAGAACAGAAGCCATAACTTAGGTAACTTTTACCAGTTTTAACTACGTCATTATTCGTCGGAGTCCAGCCTTTTAGGGTACACAGATTGCTTAGTGTATTTTAAGTCCGGCTTTAGGCCATCTGCGCTCACAGTAGGCCATCTCCGACAACGTAAAGACTTAACTGTTTGTAAGCGCCTATAAATATATTGCGATAAAATACAAGCTTTTGGCAATCACCCAAATATTTCTACGATTAAGAAAACCTCGAATGAACTAAACAATCTCCTAACATAAGCAATAAGCCGATAGAATTACCTAACAGGGCCGTCTATAGGTGCAATACGCTTCGATGGCTTTACAAATCCCTTTTGAGGGTACAAAAGATCGCACGCCTTCGTTCCGATAACTGGCTGCCGATTTTTATCTGTGCCTTTGTGGTAGCTATCAGACTTTCAAAGAAATGAGTGACGAATAAAGCTTTAGCTATCGTTCTCTTTTGGCGAAAGAAAAAAGAAAGCGTTCTTAGGTTCCTATTTCAAACGCCCGCGTAGCTTCTACCGATGTAAAATTTATTACGACGATTAGGAATGCTTTGAATCTTATTGCCTGTTCACACGATGTATTACAGAAAGGTATATGAGTATTTTTGCATTGTGTTACCTGACACTGTAGATTTCTGCCTTTAAACCCCATCACATCCTCGTAATATCATCGCGGAACCAACGAAAAGGTTACCTTTTGTCATACAAAAAATAATGGCTCATTTATTTCTAGGTTAAAAGAGAAAAATAACACTTATATTTCCGCCACATGACGTTAATTACAGTTATAATTATTTATTTATATTTCTTCTTTTTCCTTGGTAATAAATAATGGTTTCATATTACCATATTTGCAGATTATTTACTAAACTAACAAAAAACAAACAGCTTTATTCTTGTATTGAAGTTGATCCTATTAAGTCCACATGTAGTGTAGGTACATGAGTTCTATGTGGGTTACAGTTATAAATATTCGAGGTACTGTGCCTACAGTTCAAGGTAAGTACACGAAAGAAATGAGAAAAATGTGATATGGTTCAAAGGCACATGTTGCCTAAGAAATATATTACGATGTACAATACCGAAACGAAGATGAACGTCATAAAAAAAAGACATTGAATCAAGATTTTGTATAACTTTTTATAAGAGTAAAATGTGCCTCTTTTTGTATCGCCCCTGCTAAACAATAGACCTTTTCTTCTCCATCCGTAGGTGCCATTAATGGTGACTACGGAACAATGTAGGACTTGGCCCGTTTGACGAAGTGGCCAAGATTCTTTATAAGGTCGAGTTTGTCGCTTATTCGATTCCCATACGGGACAAATATAGGAATTAAACAAATTTCCTTAAAATTGATTTTCTTTTACAAAACACTAAATGACAGTCGTTTAGTGTTTGTGTGACTCACGGAATTTAATCCACTTCAGCGGACTAGTTTGAAACGCAAACGGATTTCGCTAATTTGCCTCATGGAACTATTCTAATCCATAGTTTACTAAGTTTAATAATCCCCGTAATTTAAGCCAGATATATAAGGTGAATTGTTTAAAATAGTCTGAAAGTTTGATCCGGATTTAGCTTATAAAATAATGGAGAACGCCTGTTGTGAATAAAAGTAAACTAATTGCTCACATAAATTATCAAGGCGTTCTTAATGTCGATGTTGTTTGTAAAAGAACACGTTTTAGGTATTGCACAGTGTGTTGATTTTGAACTAAAATAAATGTTAGTAATTATTAAATAATTTTGTATACTAAACGTAGCATACCTTAATTATCATAAAACCAATATTCGGATTTAATTCAAATGAATGTTTGACCTGAATTAACATAGGAAACATGGTGAATCGAGCGTAAATAGTTGTACTGAAATAAGATTTCCGAAGAAAATTAAAATACACATGACCACAAAACCAATTAACCCCAACAACAAATCTTTTAAACACACTCTCTCAATAAATATTTTTTATTTGTTATGATTTTTGGTAATATACTTTGCTAAATTTATTATACTTTTTATTTAAATGTGGAGTCCCCTTACTTTTATTCCATTTATGATATTTATATTAAGGGAGCTAAAGCTTGGTAAACCATCTCAGAACTCAATTAACAAGTTTTAGGGAGCAAATATTCCGTAACTAAGTTACAGTCATAATTACAGTACTTTAGTATTAATTACGTAGTAGATACAAATCCAAGCATAAAAGTTAGCCGGAGCTCACTGCGAAGGAAACTTGTTCAGATTGAATTTATCCAGATTTACTGTCTAGTTCGTTTCGCCCTGGTACTCTGGAGTTTTTAGCACCTGACACGACTTACAAATTGTATTGGCAAGCTTCACTTGTGCCGACTGTAGCGTCGGAGACTTGAATTAATGATTATATTCATTCTAGTTTATGGCAGCCGTATTCTTGCGAAGTATGTTTGGTGAAATCCTAAAGTGTAAGTAAATTTATTCACGTCTACTTTATTTTTACAGTGCTTTTAATAATAGCGTTGTTATTGAAACATAAAGCGGGGCTTTATTAAGTGGTCGTTGATAATTGTGAATTTGATTTTAATAATCCCACTGCCTTATTGATTAATTTATATTAAGAAGAAATTTAAGTTTTACATAGGTACCTACTAAACAAAATGAACCAGAATTTATTTAAACTATAGCAACATCCATCGACGTTTAGATATCTATTCACTATTCATAACTTATCATCCTATAAAACACACCAGGAGATCATGATAAATTTTCCGCTAAAATCTGCTAAAGGCTACTCAATTAACTTTGTACTAAATATATTAGTTCAGATTCATCTCGCTAATTAACAAAGTTTTAGTAGGAACCAAACACTAAACATCAGTAATCAACAAAATTAGTTTATATCCTAGCAAACAATAATCAAATAAAACTAATTACGAGCTTACTGTATCCAAGCCGCCCTTACGATGAAAGGGTTCACATATAAAATGAACGTAAAATTATCATCGTTCTATTTTCTCGTTCACTCGCTCAGTCGCTCATCTATTCAGTATTAGGTCAACTAGTTTGTCCGCCATCTCGACCTCCCTAGTGCCGCTTTTACCCTCGATTTCAGTTCGAACGTCTTCAATTCACAACTCGGAGTTACTGACCTGGACAAGCTTTTGATAGTTGAGCGATTAAACGTGTCTGATTCCGTGAACCGTGCTCCAAGTTTATACGTTAGTGCCAATACTGAATTGTGAATTTTTATTTAGTTTGAAATTTAAATTTTGCTCTATTTTGAGTTTAGAAAAAGTTTTGTTTATTTAAGAGAGTGATGAACCGAGCGCTGTGAATTTGTTAAGGTCTTTGCTCTTTCTGACAGGGTAGCGAGAGTTTCAAGTGACATTTTCGTAACGTTTTCAGTCAGAAACACTACTACGCGCTAAAGCGACAGAGCTTCACAATGTCAATGCCTAGGAATAATGTATGTGACATTGTTTACATGAATTCATTTTCTAACGATGTTCTTGTACTGCTGTCTATTACCTAATTTTTATCCTTAAATTTTAAACGTATTCAAAACCCTCACTTAATAATTTAAACGAAATCACACATAGCTTAATCTTACATTAGGTACCTTTTATCAAATCAACTTACTTAAAGTTATATAGAACACTTAAAAGGGGCTCTAAGAACCGAATCAGTTGACGGTACAATTTAGCTAATTTATTCCGTGTAGAGACGCAAAAAGTTTCCCTCGTTAACTATAGCAAGTGCAGTAAATCACGGCGATCCACTCCACTCGCGTCCCCGACACGATTGCTATCTTCAAATTAGAGGAGAGTTAGGTGCCGAATTATGGGCTCCGAGCTCCGTTTGATTATCACGATAAATATAATTTGTTTGCCACTTTTTCATTACCAAATTACAAAATGCCATAGTAAGAGTCATAACTCTTCGACCTTCGTTCGCTCATATCATAATATCAGCAGTCTATTTGTGTGTTCTACCGTTACGTTACTATCAGACCTGTTTATGGCGTTCAATCGCGGTACAAACGGACATCACACAATTGTGGTAAAGTGACAAGAGAAGATCTATAATACACACAATTTAGCATCTCCTTTTCATAACGAACAGATAAAAGTTACACAGGGCCGATTTTTTACATTGTATAAAACAAAGTCTCTCCCGCCGTCTGTAGGCTTATATCTATTAAACTACGCAACGGACTTTAATGCAGTTTTTAGCAATAAATATAATGATTTAAGAGAAAGGTTTTATTTGTAATTCATCAACGTTTTGTCTACCCGTGCGAAGCCGGACCGGGTCGCTAGTATTTAAATAAAGTAAAGAGATTTTACCACAATACAATAAACTTTAATAGTACAAAGTGACGTCACCGATTTCGACCTAAACCTGCGTGTTATAACTAGTAATCCAATACAATTGTTCGTAGTTCACGAAGGAATTAGTTCGGAAGAACACTCCCGCAAATGAATTCCGTGAGTTAACGGATTTATTTCAACTAGTCACGATATTATTTTGATAGTTTTGTTGTTCCTAAAGAACTTTAAATCAAAACAAATGAATCATGGAATTGTATGCTAAATAGTACTTATATGCTAGAAGAAACTAGTCCAATACAAATGAAGTGTGTTCTTTTGTGACTATAGAAACCCAGTAGGTAGTAAGTGGTAGGTACATGTTTTAATGGAAACGGTCTGCTAGTGCTCTGTCAAGAAGAAAGATAAAGCAGACGATGCGTCTCTCGGCCACTGATTAATTCTAGAACACGGACGGACAGTTCCACTTACTTGTGTTTGTAAATCTAATGAAACCACTAGGAAAAGCGAGAAAAAAATATTATGGTCGATTTACTACCGAAGAATAACGGAGGAAACTTTTGTTTTTACTTTGATTATATAAATGGACTTTTTTTTTATTTTTTTATTTAACTATTTATGAACACTGGTAATACTGTAATAGTAAAATACTAAATAGGACAAGATATGTACAAATGTATTTTTTGTTTGCGGCCTAGTAAAATCGTTATCTTAATTAACTACGAAAAACATGTTATTTTGGCTCCCATAAAGCCCTGTGGACCTTGCCACAAAATACATATTTATGTCATGATTCATCATTACTTTAGCTCAAAATCAACTGCTGGATATACATTTATATAATTTAAGAAATTATCGTGTATTTCTCCAATAGGAAACCTTATAGAAAACACAGACAAGTAAGTTGCCAAGGTCTCACGCATGCTTGCCCAACCCCTAAAACCTTGGCAATAAACCAGCAATTACTCGCCGCAAGAGGAAAGAAAAAGATGAACTTGCGAACCTATATAGTCGTCCCTTACTTCACCCACAATAAAGTATCTGTGAAACTTTATGTTTCACTCGGCAGCATAAAATACTACTAAATTGTTCTGTATAAAATATGTACCAAAAAATTACACCGACAAAGTAAACTAAAAAACATCGTTCGAAGTTACCTAGGCACCGTAGCAGCACCTCCGCTTTTCATGATAATTCCCCGTCCAAGTTTCCCTTTATATCAACTTTTTTATTTTTCCAGTTTAATATCATGCAAAATGAAGGCCCGGGCATGCCACTCTGAATGGTCGGCTCATTGCATCCCGACCGTAAATCCAACTCACTTGTCGGTACAGCACAGATAGTATAGTCTACAGGGTGTCTCAGCAACTTTTAAACGAAAATAAATTAATCAATTTGCTGAGCAGACTTGCTATAATTATCAATAAGGTATATGGATAATATATAAAGAGATTTGCACTTTGTTAGTTTGATAATATATTACATAGACTTTTATTAGGTTTAATATTCTCAGTAGATTCATCGTTTGAACTTGTCACATTACATCTCTATATATATAAAATTCTCGTGTCACGGTGTTCGAACTTGAACTCCTCCGAAACGGCTTGACCGATTTTGATGAAATTTTTTGTGCTTATCCGGTATCTATGAGAATCGGCCAACATCTATTTTTCATCCCCCTAAATGTTAAGGGTAGTCCACCCCTAATTTTATTTTTTTATTTTTTAGGCAAAATTTTTTGTTTTTATTTTTTTATGACACAGCATACAAAAATACATACTGCCCTAAATTTTCATCCCTCTACAATCAACCCTTATATTATATTTGTTAATTAAAAACTTTAATTTTTTTTGGTAATTTTTTTTTTTTATTTTTTGATGACTTACAATAAAAAATAGGGTAGGGTAGGTAGGGTAGGGTAGGTAGGGTAGGGTAGGTAGGGTAGGGTAGGTAGGGTAGGGTAGGTAGGGTAGGGTAGGTAGGGTAGGGTAGGTAGGGTAGGGTAGGTAGGGTAGGGTAGGTAGGGTAGGGTAGGTAGGGTAGGGTAGGTAGGGTAGGGTAGGTAGGGTAGGGTAGGTAGGGTAGGTTAGGTAGGGTAGGTTAGGTAGGGTAGGTTTTTAATTTATAGGGCAAAACAACGTTTGCCGGGACAGCTAGTATTATATATAAAACTGATATTAAGTGCTTTCTCAATACAATTTTAAACTATTATTACTTTGTCATTTTATTTTCTTTTCTTCAGTAAATATGAATGACTGGAGTATAGTAATAAAACATGGAGTGAAGCTTTGTTATGAAAGAGTAATAAATTCTCTTTATTTGAAGAATCGTCAGAGCACGAAAATATTTATAACAATTTCACGTTTTGACGAACAATTCATTCGCTATGTTTCTGTTTATTAATGTTTTTTTCCTTTTCTTCCAGTGATACATACTACTGATACTGGATCAAAATCTGTAAAATATCAAGATAGCTCAATAATAATTTCGAATACTTTAAATTGTAGAACGACAAAACTAGTTCAAACACAAGCATCATTAGCGCCACCTGTAGTTTATATTCTTCGTACAAACACGAAGAATAGACTGTCGTTATTCTTGCTATCGTCTCCCAGGTGACAGCCATTCAGCTTGCGGTGTCGCCATTTTATAGCTTTACCTTCAAACACTGTAACATTTCACGAAATGTTTGTACTAGAAACGCGAAACAGTGCACCGTTTTATTGTGTCAGTACTAAATGCGACTCTTCAATATAATGTATTCACCGAACTAAACTAAACGAGATTACAACACTATGACGATAGGTTGTTATTATTATTTTGTGTAATGTAATGTATATGTAGACCCTCGTCTCATATTTTATTTGGCGTTATAATTCTCCGTAACATATTTCACTCGTTCTAATCCTCGGATTTTCGATAAAATTCGCATCGGACATAAATCCTTTAATACTCAACGATTGCTTTCGTTCCTAAAGTTATCTCTACTATTATGTTTACTGCTCTCTCAAGAGTTATAACTCTGACGATGATATGCTCGAAATCGACCTTAGCAATAAATTCATCGTCGTGTAGCTCGCTTACATACATGAATATTACGTCAGCAGGAAACTGAATTACGAGTGTGTTGGTAGTCGAGTACACACGTGTACCATTAGACACTTGCAATGAACTAACACCCTTAGATCGAAATAACTCTTGAGTACTGTCACAGCTCTGTTCCTTACTTAGTATACAGTCCCGAGTACAATAGATTACAGTTCTTGTAGTTGTTCTTGTCTTCTCCGCAATGCGATGAGGGCCGTTCCCTAAACGATTAATTCCGAGTGAAGTGAGAAGATTCTCCTATCGCGACGCAATACTGTTAATTAGTTTAGTGTCCGTGCGGTCACTTGATGAATGATCGAGTTGATAAATTAGAAGAAAACCCGTATAATACATATGGATGTAATTTATCCCTTCCGCTTTCCCCTTTACATAATGGAGAGGTGTTACAGCTTTAAAGCTTGAATAAATAATTTATTGCCTCTGAATTTTGTTTATTCAATTTTTGCCTTAACTTTAACTGGTATTAAGTTACGGTTTTTCGATATTCCATGTTTACATAATGTTATATTCTTTTTCAAATTAAACATTATAAATTACCTTTCAAATTCAAAGGTTTCAACTTTTATCGTATACATTTCTGAACGGAACCAATAAATACCTAATTCAGAATTCGATTACAGTAAAATAACATTTCTGTTTCTTTTCTGTCTCAGTTACGATGTTAAAAAAAATAAAAACTAAATAAAACAGAAAATACAAACAGCAAGAGCTCGTAGTCGTTTTATAATCAAGTCTAAATTAGAGGATGCTACGTTTGAACGCGAGCGAGCCTACAAATCCCCACGAATGCGGCTTTATTTCGTTACGTCGCACCAATCAGAGCAATTAACGGACAATAAAAAGAAAAAGTCCCTTTTCCGCCCGCCGTGTAGGGTGTGGAAACCGGGAAGGGTGGAAAAGGAATCCTAATTGTTCTCTATTGAGCAGACAATTCGCATACTTTGTGAATAACCGTCTGATTATAAGGTAAGTAATACCAAAGAGGTGTAATTATGTGAGCCGATAAGTACTTGGTGCAAGCTAGCGGTTATTCGGTGCGGGTCGACCTCGCCAAACTGTACGTGCTAGCAATTTATAAATCAATTAAATAGGGAGTATCGGTAAGCTGCTACTTGCCTTTGGCAACTCCTAGAGAAAACAGATCGAACATTTTACAATTATTGATGTCAAAATAAAATAGAAAGATAGGTAAAGGTACCATATCCTATCGTTCGGCTTTCGCAAGTTAGGTAGTACCGGTGTCGTTTGGCCAAAGCCCTCTGAAAACAAGAATTAGGTTACTCACGTATTTGTTTTGTGGTTGAATGTTGAATAAGGCAAATTAATTTATGTACACATAACCCCGACACGTAAACCGCTTTTGAATACATAAAGCGTATCAAAAATTAAAGCCTTAAAAATATACGAAATATTAATAAATACTCTTGCGCCATTTTGTAATATTAAATGTTATACATGTGTCCCAAACATTTAATAAAAATATCCTTCGACATCGAATCTCTTTTTCCCAAAGAGATTTTAAAAAATACTTTGATATTAAAAAGATTCCATTGAGAGTAAACATCGATGTCAATGGACAGTATTTCTGAGGCTATTTTCTTAGATGAACCGTTTTGAATATAAAACACTGTCGCTAATGACCCAAACGATTATTGACAAAACGTTTCGAACGCCTGACGCAAAGAGATAACATAATTTACTAAATTAAGTTTATAGCACATAGTATAGATGTTACAGCAAATATTTGAGGTTATTATTTCGATCGTAAATGAAAAAAACAATGAAATGGCTTTAATGAAAAACAATTAGATAACAAAACAACTGACTATCATTAAAGAAAAAAAACATGTGTACAACTGGTTTTAGTCAATCTAAAATCGTGGGCATTTTATCTCGTCCTCATCGGGCAGTTAGAGGCTGATTCTATTATTATTAATAGATCATAAACACGGAATAAAGACCGATGATTAGTTTATCAACACTTGTCCATTAAAGAATATCCAGGCTGTGTTCTGACGTAGAGCGCAGTGAAACTTGTGTAATAAAAGTTGTGGACGCGACTGTTTGATGCGGTTTACACTACGCTGTAAAATGCCCACTTCGCAGCACTTACTTAATGAGCGTTTTTAGAAACTAGTTCAAAGTGGATAAGTAACTCACTTTTTAATTCTCTGTGTTCTAGAATTCTAAATTACCTAACTACAAAGTTTTTAAAATTTAATGAACAACTAAGAGTTACCTTACAACTTATTTCCTTCTAAAACAAATACTTAGGCACAAACATTGTATTAATTAAAATAAAAAACGTTCGACTGCCAACGAATTTCGTCTAAGTAATTAATTTTATCACTGTTACATAAAAGTAATATTTGTAAGAGCTTCTTGAAATCGACTAGCAATTCTACGAAAAAATTCTTAAAAGCTTTTTTATTGAAAGTATACAAATTCGAAGTAAAACAATGACAAGCAATAGCGGCCGTAAATAAACATCTGAAGTTCATCGATAGCATCTGGTTTCCGCACGTGTCTGTGAATAAAACGAAACGACTAATCGAGCGGAGGACGTTCAAGAAAAACAAAACACTGCCTCCTAGCGCATTCACGGAGAAAAATAAACTGTGGCCCCAAGACACTTCCAAAGACTTACCGTTCGTGCAAATGAAGTAGCGACAGTGTTACGTACAAATGTTTACTTGCAGAATTGAATAGAAAAGGCGACGTTACCTTCTTTAATGTTTCGATGAAATTCCATGAAATCGTCTGCGATCTGTTTTGATTTGATTTACATTGATCCTTCCAGCTAATACTATTTATCGACCCACAAACATTATGTTATTGTAGTAAGAGTTTGAGTACCTAATAGTAGGACCTAAGACTGAAATACTTGGAATCTTTGTAGCTACATGTAGCAGAGCACATTTTACGTAGCGATTTTTACTAAATAAAATAAAATGCAATAAAACATTTTGTCCAACCGAGCTTGATGACTCGATATCGAGTTTTAATTACTTATTTAAACTACACAATTCAGCTGTGCCACGTTTCTATTATGAAAGTTAATACGCCTCGATAATACCATGAATGCACACAGCTTCATAGATTATATAGCAATACCACGGAAGATCGATTGTTGTGGTATTCAGCTGAGTTATATGATATTCTGCGGCTGACGTTTATGGACTTTTAATGATAACAATAAATATTTAATAACGGAAGCTTTATAGAAACTAATAGGTTTTATTGAAAACCTATTAGTTTAATAACAGGGAACGGCTAGGCATGTGTGTTAATGATCCCGTAACGACTCCCAATTGCAGCGTCGCATCTTTTACAAAGGAATATAAAAAAATCGTTCGATATTAAATGTTTCAAAGAATAGCACTGCAGAAAGTCAATTGATCGTCACATCCATTACGTTCTAGGTGTGCTACCTTTTTAGAACGCAAAGAGACAGTTCGATTTGTGCAAGACAAATTACATTAACGTATGTCCTGTCGGCACATAAGGCTGTGATAGTATCGGGTAAGGCTTACAGTGACTGATGTCTCGGCTCAAGGCTCGACGCGGTCTACATATTCAAATGCATTGTTACGCCATTTGCTACAATTTGTGTTACTGTAATCAAGTTTAGGTCAATCAACTTCATAAGGATGTAGGTATAGCAATTAATTAGCTGTTCTAAATGTGAAGTGAGAATAGAATCTGTTTTGATTTATTACTTCTGTGTCATATAAAGTCTTCGTCTGAAGGTTGTAAATGTGTGTGTAAAGGTTGTAAATGTTGTTGTACTACATCTAACTTCGATTTAAATATGTATGAACGAATCCTTTAATGGGTTTTGGAGGTACTGAGGTAATTAAATTTGTTAATTGATAAAGCTTCTTTTTTTTTCGATAAAAAGTTGGTAAGTACTTTAATTCAATTTCATTGAAAAGGCAGTTACGCATATTAAACCTCACCAATAGACAGGTGAAAATGGAACTGGTAGGTATATATTGCAAATGTTACATTGATTGTGGCTTCTATGACACTTTTGGGTAAATAAGGATTTCAGGTATAAACATATGAACATCGATTCGCCGTAAGCTCGATGGTTTGCCACACTTACGCCGCCACGTTAAAGGCTATCAGCTGTGAAAGCTATCGATCGAGCGCTCTTACCTCTCCTCTGCAAAATCATATTCAAGCCCAAGTAAGGACCATCTAGCCGATAGTTAAAAAGTTAAGTCATAAACACAACCCACTCCTTTAATAATGTCAATAAGTAATAAGCGTTTTATCGTCATTCTATTTAAAGCCGCTTTTATAGGTTTTCTGCAAAGTGCATTGCGTCTTATATTTTTATATCCCTATCTATAACTGAACATCCCTCACTAGTACTTTGATTGCGTTGATGTGAACCGTCTTCGTCACCGCACGGCTTTCAAGATGTTAATCGTTCGCCTTTCAAACATACGACGCAGACAAATTTAATTAAACAGGCTTTTACACTCTGTAGAACGTTCCATTATTAATTAGTCTTGACGCGGAATAGGTAAGCAGGTATTATCTAAGTTTACGTACCGACGGATGCCAATGTGGGTGTACGCTTACGCAAACTATGTAACATTGAATTAAACAGCTTGTATTGACCCCTTCCCTTACAGGTTTGTGTACAGGTTAAAGTGGCTCAATATGTATACGAGAATAGTTCCGCATAGTTGCTTGAATTAAATTAGGCGCATACATCAAATGTGGGACACCGAATGGTCCTTAGTACCCTTAGACATATACCACGTACGTTGTTAATATTTAGTTATCTGTACATATCTATGTGTGTGCCAAAGAGGAGTGTGGATATTTGGTTAACCCTGTCATTACCAATATAACTCTATTTAATTCATATTTTTTTTTCCATTGTGCTACAACACGTCTAGTCTGATACTTGTTCCGCTTAACAACTTAATCAAGAAATAACCTTTGCAGAGGATCTTTAACACTCACGTTTGCCGTCTTATTCACTTTACTTAATCCAACAATGGGCATGTTCCCTATTTTTTTTTTAATGTCCGCCTGGTAGATTAGTGAATTTTATTGGAAACGTATTTTTTTTTTCCTGCAAACAAAAAATGATCAAAATACAGAGAACGGAAATTTCGCGTGACGTCACTCCTCGCTACAATTTTTACCAAGGCGAGGTGTCATAAGCCCCCACTCCGAAACTTTAAAGCGCTGTATCTTTGTATTTTTTTATTGTTTTGATAAAAGAAAAAATACGTGTCTAATATTATTTTATTATCTAACTGACGGACTAAATAGATTTTAACTTTTCATACCCAGTCAACATCCCTATTGATTCTGTTGTACATTCATAATTTAAGCGTTTCCTACTTTTTACATTGATTGTTGATTACTGTAGCCGTCTTGTTTGGAAAGTGATAATTGATAATAGTGGAAGTGCTACTGTGCTAGAGTATTTATATAAGTCCTAACAAACGGGTAAACAGTTACGGGTTTCCGGCAGCAAATATATTGAAAAATGAGCCAGTGCGTTTCCAGGTTTCGTGGAACACCAAACTCTGCTGCCGCCGGATAGCCGGCATCTACCCGTTTGCCGGAACGTGTGAAAAGGCGCTTACTGTCGTTCAGGCAGTACATGATAGACGGCTGAAACATCTGCCGATAATTGAAATGTCAGACTCCGGGGCGTCAAGCACGACAAGTGCCCGACAAACGAATAAAATGACGAAAGTATTCAGTTTCATTAACATTTTATACACTTTTTTAACGCCTGTTAAAATTACTGTTTCGAACCTGTCTTGTGAAATGATGTTGATTGAAACTGTGATAACAATGCGGACCTCTTTTGTTCGTATTTTTGCGCTAATGGTTTTTATTATTGAAAACATTTGTTCCTGTGGGAAGAGCAGTAAGGCTGTTTGGTTTTTAGTCTAGTGATCTGTTCGGTTCTCGCACTGATTTATTTATATTTTATGAACCATATATGGAATTGTTATTTATTATTTGGCGCTAAGCGCACTAGGCACCAGCTAGTTATAGGTATAAATGACATTTTGAGGATTAAGTAATAAAAAAAAAAAAAACTAAACTAAATATATGCTTGACTAAGTAGGTTTTACATTAGGTAAGTACTTACTGCAATAAACTTTAGCTCCAAGTCATTTATCCACATTTAAATGACCACAATAAACTGATACCTTTTAAAGGTATTTAACTATAAGCCTTCATAAATCAGTGTTACAACTAAAATATAAGCCATTATCTTTATTTTGCCAGGTCTCCACGTAAAAAACTCGGGGCTAAAATTTCAAGGCCCATTTAGCAGATCCGTGAGCTGGACAGAGATTAACGTGCTTTCTGTTTCATTAATAAATCCTCAGTTTATCAAATCCAGAAGCGGGAAGCCCCTGTCCATGATAGCTTTGGAAAAATCGATAAACCTTGTCTCAAATGTTTTTATTCATCCCGGTGAAGGTCCTATTTTTCACATAATGGTAGTTCCATAGCATTGCGTATACTCAAGGTATGTCGAAATGTTTAAATGAACATCAAATGTTTAAATAATGCACCATCAAAGACACGAATAAAAAACAATCGGGGATAATGATTAAAGCTTTTATTTATGAGCAGAACCTAAGTCAGGAACTACATCGCCAGAAAGGATCTACCAAAAAAATAGTTTAAAAAATCTTAATTTGCAATTCAACACGACTTCAAAACGTCCAAAACGCAAGGCAGAAGAAACAATTACAAGATGGCGCCCGCGACAATGTTAACACCGAACTTGTTAAAACTTTATGTCTCTTTTATAGGCCGTGATTTCATCAGATCATCATTGCGGTCACTGAACATGATTGCAATTAAATCCAACGTAATTTATTTTCTGAGTTGTTAATCTCGCTCGTCGTTTGTGGACCTCGAGTGCGCGATCAGCCCGATACGAACGCCAACTTTACGGCCAACGATAGACTTTTATCGTTAAACTTTCCCCTGTAAACTAAACGCGGGCTACGTTAACCGTGCATGTTATCAGCGAACAAAGCATTGCAATATGTTCACGCAACTGCATATTATACATGTAGGCACTATAAAGTAGGCCTATGTATTTATTTATATGTATTGTGTACTGTTTAAGCACAAAGTGGGCCTTTAACAACCTTTAACAGTAAATTAAAGATTCATGTATACCAACCGACAAAGGGTCATCCATCAGTTTTCAATTCTGTAACGTTTTTATCGATTGGTTACGTTTTAATATTCTATGAGGAATACCTTCCTAACCTCATCAACTGATATATACGTGTAAAGGTATAAAAGCGATACCAATCAAACATTCTTGAACCGAAAACGCATATGCCTATACCTCGGTCGAAAGGAAAATCATCTGATTCATACGCCATTCAACGTATTTATAGGTACGCGTATAAGTAATGTTCCACGCGATATAGGTATATATACGGAAATATTTAAGGAAAACGAAGGAAAAGCGATTTCTTTGTTCGGCCTGATTCGTTTGTCTTTTGAGTTTTCGCCAGCTAGGAAGGGTATCCCTTGATCATTAAGTACGCTTGTTAGGTGGCGTTTTCTGGAAATACTTTTGATGAAATCTTTTGAAACAATAATGCGAACGTAATTACTTATTTTCTGGTTTTCATCTGTAATTGCCTGGATTTGGTTATAATATAGAGTCGGTATTAAAAAATTGCCATACATCACTATCATCTGACATAGAATAATTTTTCAGACTACAAATACCTATAAGCAAAAAAAGTGATTTTCTATTTTTATGTTCAACCCGTATCTCTTATTAACAAAACTTTCAGATTCAGAACTTGACTATTTTAATAAATGTTAATAAGAACGAAGATAGGTTAATAAATGAATATTAATCAACTAAAGCTTTTATGAATAGGTTTTAAACAAGATCGTAGGCGCTAGCTCAACCGCACACATTTAAATTATTTGCAAATGATTTCAAGAATATCCATCCCATTTGAAATCTCATTAAATAATAACGCTATGTATATTCGCGTTCGGGGAACAGACAGGTGTTCGGAAACGTCACGCGTGCGTTGAACCGCGACTGAATAATTAATCAATCATATTTTCTTTTACACCAAAATTCAGTGATAAAATACTGAAACTTATTACTTCAAACTAGTGCAGCGCCGATAAAGAAACTATTTGATATCTATTCAGTTACAGTCATAAAGACTTCATCAAATTTCATCAATGAGATGAAAAAGTGAGATAAAACTGTTCCCGGAAACGTAAAAGGAAAACTTGCGTATATTGTAACATATTTTCTACATAACATGTAGGTAATATTCTCGTCAAAGTATTGGATGTCTAATAAAAATACAATAACGTATTGTATTGTCATAGTATTCCACAAATACTTTTCAATAGGATACCTATTAATTTCGTTCATCATATTAACTTACTGTATGTAAAGGCAAATATCTTAATTTGATTTTGTATGCCATTTAAGGACAGATGGCAAAATTGATATTGCGAACTTCTGTTTTTATTACTATGGTTTTTTTACGACGCCCACACTAAGGATTAAATTTTTGTATCGCGGGGGGTTTTACAAACTTGCAAATCACATGCACAAAGAACACCCACCCTTAGAACCGGCATTAATATCACACAAATGCTTGTCCCATGCGGGGATAGAACGTCATGCATAGTGGTTATTGGCGTGGTAACCTATACCACTCGGCTACCCGTGCAGTCAAACTGATACTACTAAAAGTAGTAAATCTAATAGTATCATAGTAAGTAAACGACTGGGGTGAAATGTAAATAAACCTACCTGCATTGAGTATCTTATAATCAAAGATCAACAAACTTTGCATTAAAAAAATAACTAAATTTAAATAATTAGGTACCAATATTTTTTCGATTAAAATTCCGTATACTGTATTCTGAATCATAATAAGTTCAGGCGTCGGGTCAAAGTGATATTCAGTAATAAATTCGTTGTGGGGAGCGATATAAACGCTTTTGAATTACCGAGTGGTTTATTACTTAATATTCAAGAAGGGATCAAAACGTAGCCAGTCTATGTGGCACGCACTGGGAACTAGAAAATATTTTATATATATGGACCGATACTACTTAAAGAACATAATACACAAAATTTTATTTTCTAAATAATAATTTCTGAGGTTTATTGAAATCCCAAACCATGCAGAAAATCTTTTTTATTGAACAGTTTTGAAATTGTGAAATAAGTAACGGCGGGTAGGTGAAATTAATGACAGATTTCGTTTGAACTGCTCTTTTTTCAACCTTTTAAAATCTAATAAAAATTGTTACTGTCAAAAATTATTAGTGTTACAAAACATCAGGCATTGATTAAAGTCGTCAATATTTGCGGCGACACCTCCTTCCCTTTGTGACGAGGGATGTAGGGTAAATATCAGAGCTTAATCTCTTATTTATCATGCTAACTAACTGTCAAAATATTTAACTAACGCTTTAAGTTAATAAATATTGTGACAGAGGGACTCTTGTTGATGGCTTCGCCGTTATTTAATCTTACCCGTAATACGAGATAAAAGACAAAACATTAAAATATGTAAAAAAGAAAACAAAATTTAATTGATTTGTTCCCTAAAACATTTTATTTATCGTTTAAAAAACAAAAACAATAATCATGAATTACGCTTGTGTGCACCCTCACAGCAAACACTAAAAACATATTATAATGTATGTTTTCTGAATGAGCGCACCGTATACAAAAATAATGGAGGTAAAATAACACATCCGAACATTTAACATCCCCTACGTGTTAAAATGCAAATAAATTAAAACCGAATGGATGAAAAAATTACAATAACTTCTGATAATGGAAGCCATATTTTATCACGTGTTCAAAGGAGCGAAACGTTATTCACAGTGTTCACCTCGTAATAACGCGAGAAAATTTCAAGCTTTAATAAGTCTGGTACGAAATGGAACCCGAAATCAGTAGGAAATTGATAATTGAAATTATAAATTAACCGGTCATTACAAAGCTTTTATCGCAATAGCATCATTAGGGACATTGTAAACAAATCCCCTTACAAAGTTTGGATAAACGAGATGAAAGGGTACTCCCGCAATTAAAATTTAAATATTTTCACAACAGGTAAGTGAAATTAAATTCATGAAATCTGTACCTTAAGCGTAGTCGCGCTACGCCAAAATATGCTACGTTAATTTCGTGTGTATTTTGCATTCATAAATAATAATAATTAGCTGTTATTAAAAGCTCTTTCATACAAATATACTACTTATGTTGAGGTCTACGACCTAATCAATAAAAGGCCGCTGGCAAGCAATCAAAACACAATAGTTGGAGCGTGTTCCGAGCCGGTGCTACGCGCTACGAGTCGCTACGACCATCAAACGATATTCCCATTGCATTCCTTTTGTTATCCGCCTATGAGAACCATTCTCTCCAATCCTCCGCATTTTGCATTATTTTCCTTTTTCGACTAACGAATCGAATGTTTCATTCGTATATCAATGTCGATGGTGAAAAGCAATCGGGGTTTGTTTGTGATTTTGTGATGCTTTTTGGTCAGAGAATAATTACGATTATTGTTCTACTGTTATATGGCAACTTACTACATAACGTATACTAACTTTATTTTTAGTCTGGCTTGTTGTTGTTATTACATTTGTACGTAGGATCCCGTATCAAATTTGAAAATTTTACACATAGAGTTTTATATAAACACAGAAATAAACGAATAGTACTGCAGGTACAGTATTTAGGTGGAGTAAATCAACTTACTTTCAAAGAAATTAATGTAATAAATTGTATGAAAATATCTGCTGATATAGTAACTAAAGTACAAACACGATACAAAAAAGGTTAGCCGCATTTCATGAATGTTCGGTAGCAAAAAAAAACAAAAACCAACACATTGTAAATTTTATTCAACTTGGGCTTTGCAATTAATAATTAAACGTCGCTCAACGCGGGCACCAATTACATTCAACATAGACTAATGTGGTTTATGCGATTTATCAGGTATTTGACAAATACAAATTCATTTTTAATTAAATTGGAATTAAATTTCTTTTAGTACCTAATCAATTTAATGGATTTGAACGCCCAGATATAACAAATAAAAGCAGATAAGTTTACGTGGGTTAAAAAACCATACATATAACATATTTTTATCAACATGGGTAATACTGAAAGCCTGTACCTAATGACTTGAGAAATATCACATGATAAGCTGTACATAAGTCATTCGTAAACATATTTTCAAAATACAAAACAACATCCAAACTAATATTATAAATGCGAAAGTAACTCTGTCTGTCTGTCTGTCTGTCTTTCTGTCTGTCTGTCTTTGCTTCACGCCTAAACTACTGAACCGATTTGTGTGAAATTTGGTACAGACATAGTTTGGAACTTAAGAAAGGACATAGGATAGTTTTTATTACAAAAAATAAAATAAATGAAAAAAATTATTCCGGACATACAGCGCCATCTATTGGTCAAGAGTCGGCATCAATTCAGTACTGAAAATTCATCGGAAAAATGTAAATAAATAGTAAAAAGGTATGAAAATATAATATAATACAACTTTTAGTACAAAGAAAATGCTTTAACGGAGTATAGATAATTTTATTAGTACTATATGTCGAGTTGGTGATCGCGCAATGGTGTCGATCGTTACACGAGTTCGGTTCATGTTATTGTTTTAATTCATCGGAAAAAAGTAAATAAATAGTAAAAAGGTATGAAAAAAATCAATTCAAACGCAGAGCTCATTATGTTGATTTTTGAAGAGTTCCCTAGAATATCTTCCACATTTCATTTTTGAAGAGATCCCGCGAGTTCGGGAACTATGTGGGTAAAACCAAAAATCTGCCGGAAGTCACTATTCCACGCGAACGAAGTCGCGGGCAAAAGCTAGTTTCTTATATTTATGGATTCATTTATTTACGATATGTATAAATGAATCCGAAAATATAAGACATTTCAGACAAATTGCTACAACCAACGGTATACGCTGCGCTTTATTCAATTACGAACCTAAATAAGTTTAACGGCAGCACAGCTCGCGTTTATAATCCAACGTTTACAAGATCCAGTTGCGAGTTCACAATATTAATGTCAATTATTAATTATAACGCAAACAATTATCCTGCTCCTTAATTTGGAGACCGCGAGTCGGCGCCGAGCTCGAATTATTGCGCTAAATACGCAGCCCAATTTATCTTGAATCTCGTCAGGTCGAAATTTAAATTAAAATGTAAATGTTGGGCGGGCTTGCCCTCTCTAATTGCGAGCCGAGTCCGTCCGTTGTCAAACTTGTCCTGCTGAGGTTTATACGGGATTCATGTTACACCTATCGATGTATTATATTAATTGAACAGGTAATAATGGAAACGTATATAAATCTATATAAATGAACGTGTAAAAAATTTATAAAAAGATACAGACAAGGTTTGTCTGTATCTTTATGATGTATGAGAGAATAAATATAGTTTTTATTTGTAACACGACTTTAACAATTCAGTAATAAAATGAGCATTCTAAATTCGATTATTATACAAGGCAAAAGTTATCACAAAAAAAAAACAAATTCTCAGTTACAAACATGTTTCTGCAATAAAACTATTTTTTTTTAAACTAAGACTCTCAATTTCTTGTGTACTTCTAATAATTAAGTCTTTAATCTTAATAAAAACAACTTTGTTAATTGAGAGATGCCGACTAGATAACTGGCTGCTTGGTTCGGAATCCCGTCTGATACACTTTTCAAGCTGAAATTCCCTGTCAACTGTGGCGGGCGAGGCAATCCGAGCGCTAAATCACTTTAATTGCTTCGAAATCTCTGGACACTCTTTGTAAGTACCAGAAGCGCCATATCTGGGGATAAATAACTGTTTTGCTAGCTTATAAACTTCTGTTTGTTATAAATGGCTGGGGCTAACGTATTAAGTTTCGTTTGGTAAACTAGTTAATTATATACCCTACATTATGGCTTAGAAGTCGACTTATATTTTATGTAACAGGCTTTAAATTGTTGTAAATATTAGGTATAATGAGATAGTAAACCTACAGAATATGCATAATATAATAACCATATATAGGTATATAACTAGCTGTCCCACGCGACTTTGTTCGCGTGTTTTAGTTTCAACGGTTTTTCATTTTTGCAACATTTTTAATTTATGCTCCGCTCCTTTTGGTCGCAGCGTAATGTTTTATAGCTTATAGCCTTCCTCAATAAATGGGCTATCCAAGACTGAAAAAAAAATTCAAATCGGACCAGTAGTTCCTGAGATTATTGTGTTCAAACAAACAAACGAACAAACTCTTCAATTTTATATATTAGTAATAGATATGATATAATAAAGGTGTACAATCATTTAAGTTTCTTTTGATATGCAAATGACTTTCTCATCTTGATTGATAGATATTTATGTTTGATGATGCGTTTACTTTAACGTAACTACATGTTGTCGATCTTTAACAGTCGTTAAGCCATAACATAACAATTCTGACAACCAGTTTTACTATGGGATACTGAGCTACCTAGTAAAATGGTTTGTGGGGGTCAGATAGGCAGCTCCGTGTAAAATACCGTATCGAGCCGAATCCAGTAAGACTGAAAGCCGACCCCACCATAGCTTTGAAAAGGGCTAAACAGAAGAAGAACATGCGTTAACGAAACTTGACTTTACTAAGAACTTGGTACTTGTGTTTCTCATATATTATATGTATCAGTGAAATACCATATGTGACAATTTTATCTACGTACAGTTACCTATTTTCTATTCCTTTTATTTTATTTTAGTATTTATAGCACTCTCGGTATGTAAGACAGCTTAACATCATTGTACGTACCTACGTAAGTTTTACTTTACCTAAGAAAAGGCGCCGTTAAATGTGTCCAACGCAACGAAGAGCACTAACACGTTGGTTTAACGATGGAAGTAATACCTATCTAGGTAATGGCATACCTACTTACGTTATTCGCATACGTATTTTGTGGTATGTAATACAAACTAGCTTGTATCTGCGACTTCGTCCGCATACTCAATTTGGCCCGCATATCGGTTTAAAGAATTTATTTTCTTATAACAACTATACAGTTCTTTGAAAATAAAATATTCATGACAATTAAATAATTTGTAATTATTATAGAGCTTATTTTGTGTTCTACTTTATAATAAATAAATCTAGTAATTATAATTTAAAACTTGACATTAATTAATGTATAGTTTTTTTTTGTTCTTAGAAAATTAACTATAACGTATAATTTTTACAGAACGAATTTTTCAAAATGTTTAGGTTAACAGTTTTAAAGTTAAGCCCCAACAGAACAAAATACATACAGATAGACGGTAAAATTTAGTAGAGAACATAATTATTAATGAATCATTTATTGGAATACATGTATTTAGTAATTTAAGTAACAATGAGACTCTTGCAAATATGTATTACCTAAATTAAAAAAAAACAGCATTTTTTTATTTTATATTTGTTTATCTGCTATTTTGAAGGCTTTAAACCCTTAGAAATTATAAATTCGCCAAAATAATCAATACATCTAAAATTTTATTATTTTATTACCAATATCAATTCAGAAAAAATAAAGTGCGATTTTTTAATCTTCAAATGTAAATTAAATTTGGTTTTATAATTAATGGATTAATAAAAATCTTAATCTCGTTACTGAATTCTAAATATCTCTTTATATACATTTAAATCACACTGTTCTAAAAAATTTAATTATCTGTATCATAGGTAACTGTAATAGAAAATAATATCTTCTAAAAAAAGAAGCTTCATTAAGTAACTGAAAGCTCCAATAGTCGAGTTCACTTAAAAAATATTATATAGTCTTAGTTGACTTGGCAAATCTATTCTACAAATACATAATGAAGTATAATAAATTACCTTGTTAGTAAACTTATAAAAGAATCGTATAAAACAAGGCAAGTTTAATTAAATTCACCAACAACAAATCTCATCAGAAAAGTTTTCCTTTTTAAACAATCATTATAAGTTGATCGCTTCCTAATTGAACCTTAGCTTTTAAATGAATACTTACTTATTTTAGTCATTCCAAATATCAGAAAAACATTGTTATCCATTAACGCTTTCGGAAAACGAACATAAACTTTAGCCGATCACTGTTTCTATCTACGATAGATTTGAGAGGACGTCACGTTTTATTTGTTTTGTTTTCTAATGTATCACACCCGTGTTACTGTGCATCGAGCTTGATAAGCGGGTATGACATCGGCGCACCGGTATCGGAATATTGTTCGTAGTTGGCGCCCGCGTGACCGACGCGTCAGTTCCCGCCGCCGCGCTTGTTCCAACTGCCAGCAAAGCCAGCTTTTCCCCAAAGCAACACATGATTTTCTGAAACAACCCCCGGCGTAACTCGGTCGAGAGTGCAAAACCTTCACACAGTGACACGAGGGTGAAACATAATAGCAGTTCGTTAGCATAACTCCGCCTCGACGCAGCATCGGCTGACTTGAGTAAAATATTTGCCTTATTAAATGATTTTAACCCCTCAAAATTCATTCTTTATGCTGAATCTGAATAATTTCGGCAATCCCGCCATTTCGAATTCACAAAACGTCTACGGAAAATTATTCAGTGTAAAAATCTGATGTTTGATTTAATATTTTTGACCTAATATTGTGAACCCCTTCTTATATCTGTTTATTTAGGTCTTCATGACTTAACGAAAAATTAGACCTTCACAAATTAATTTCAATATTTAAACTTAAAATGAACTTATTTATTTTGTTCTTGTAATCTTTGCTCTCTTAGCTCAGTACTTATTAAGTTTAACAAGACTAACAAAACCCGTGAGTTCCGATGTTGTACTTGCGAGGTGATATTTATTTTTGTACTTAATTCTTGTTGCATCTCGTTATAACTGGTACGGGTCGCTTGCTGCGAGCCTACACGAGGGTAGTGGGACTGCAAAAATATACTGACATAGTGAGCAAATAATATTACATCAACACCAGAAGTGAGGGGATAGAGTCAGGGGTGGATTAGTGACACGCGACCAATTCAGTTATTTATAATCCCTCTGACTTGTGCCAAAGTTAGTTGTTCTTATATCGAGAGTTTTGTTTCTGAGTATTTGCCAATCGATGCAGATTTGTTTGGTTTTGTTATATTTTCATCATTTTATTCCGATTTACAGGCCGATATTATGTATTGTCTGTTTATTTTGTACGTTATGAAAGATTGTATTTTCGCGATTTTTTCCCCTTAGTAAAGTGCGATTTGAAATACTAAGTTCCTAGTTGTTTTATAGTTTCCTGTTTAAATCATATTTCTTTGTATTTTTGTTTTTTTAGGGTTCCGTACCTCAAAAGGTAAAAACGGAACCCTTATAGGATCACTTTGTTGTCCGTCTGTCTGTCTGTCTGTCTGTCAAGACCTTTTTTCTCAGGAACGCGTGGAGGTATCAAGCTGAAATTCATATCAAATACTCAAGTCTATGGTCTCTTGGAGCTGTGAAAAAATCAAACTTCTAAGTCAACGCGATCAAAAGATACTCCCGTTTATGCCGCAAATTTTCGACACTCGTAAGGGAATCAAAACCTACAGGGTACTTCCCGTGAACTCAGAATCTTGAAATTTGGTACGAAGCAACGTCTTATAACACAGATAAAGGAAAAATTGCGAAAAGCATAAATTTTTAGTTACATCATATAATAAAAATATTTTTAATAATTTTAAACTTATTACCCCTTTACTCATGAACGCGTAGTGGTATTATATTGAAATTCTTAACAAATACTCAAGTCTATAATATCTTTAAGCTGTAACAAAATCAAACTTCTACGTCAACGCAATCAAAAGATACAGCAATTAAAGCCGCATATTTTGAAACTCGCAACTACTCGCAAGGGAATCAAAACCTAAAGGATACTTCCAGACGACCTGGAATCTTGAAATTTGGCATGAAGCAACGTTATAAAGTACACATATAGGAAAAATTCCGAAAATCTTAAATTTTTAGTTACATCACATAGTATATTTTTTTTAATAATCATAAACTTACTAGCTGACCCAGCAAACGTTGTTCAGCGATTAAAAAAAAAAACAGATGTTGGCCGATTCTCAGACCTACCCGATATGCACACAAAATTTCATGCAAATCGGTTCAGCCGTTTCGGAGGAGTTTGGAAACAAACACCGCAACACGAGAATTTTATATATTAGACTTGCTGACCCAGCAAACGTTGTTATGCGATTAACAAAAAAAAATAAGCAATAAAAATACCATAACTTTTACTTATATACCTACAGGTTTGTACGGAACCCTCGGTGCGCGAGTCTGACTCGCACTTGGCCGGTTTTTTTTTTCTAATAATTGTTACATTTAACAACGTAAAGTTTTACGTTTAATTTTAAAACAAAAGTAAATAATCCTTCCTTTTGTAAAAATATTTGGCATCGAGTGAAACTTTATAGTTTCACGTCCAACACTTACAGCGAGACTATATTTTCACAAAGTGGTGAGTTCAATTTTGTAACAGAACACGTAGACATATTTTAAAGTTTAAAGTGTATTCAAATCACGGCGTAGGTGGGACGGCGGCTAAGTAAATTGTGTACGTGCTTGGCCCAGTGCCGAATAGGTCAACCGCAAAGGATGCATACCACAACACACATAACCTAGGCATAAATACGTAATACTGTTAGCCACTGAATTCGTACCCGTTTTGTATTCTAGTATCGTATTGGTCACGCTGTTATAGCACTAAACGTTTCACTTAGGCCTCTTAGACTTTTTCCACCAAAAAGATATTGAATTATACTTAGTATCGGTTTATAGTATAACCTTATTTCTAGAAATGTTAATAAAAAACATTAGGAACGTGCTTCTTTATTCATTTATTTAACGAATAAGCATACTATGGAAATTTATTTAAAACAAAACGGTTTACTCACGTATATTCTCGGGATCGCCCGACTAGTTTCAGACTCAATAGGAGTCCCTAATCATGAGCTGACGCGGCGGCGGTGGTGTCGCGAGTCGAACTGATGTTAGCGAAAATATACGTGAGTAAACCGTTTTGTTTTAAATAAATATGAATACTCCTCACGAAAGTTATTATACATTATGGAAATTATTCTATTTCAAAAAAGGTTGTTAAGACAGAAACACTAGTTATTATTCGAGAAAATATTATGATATATATTTATATTATAATATATGTATGTCATACGTTTTCTCTTAGCTATCTGCTATTATATAACTGACTAGCTGTCCCCCGCGACTTTGTTCGCGTGTTTTAGTTTCAACGGTTTTCCATTTTTGCAACATTTTTCATTTATGCTCCGCTCCTATTGGTCGTAGCGTGATGTTATATAGCCTATAGCCTTCCTCAATAAACGGACTATCCAATACAAAAAGATTTTTTAAAATCGAACCAGTAGTTCCTGAGATTAGCGCGTTCAAACAAACAAATAAACAAACAAACAAACAAACAAACAAACAAACTCTTCAGCTTTATAATATTAGTATAGATAATTCACTCGGTCGTATATCCGAGGGAAACTATAAAATCATGTACATTTTTAATCACAGACGAAGCCGTTCGGCCGAAAATCGATGTGTGGCAGATCACGTCACCTTTCTATTGCTTATACTTCTATATAAACATATACATATATATGAAAAAAAGTTTTAGAGCGTTTTACTTTGTAGAGCGTAGTTTGAAGTGTGTGTACTGCAAACATCTGCCCCTAAGCTAATAATCACAACTAAGTATCCAAAATATTCATGTACATAGTAAGTTCGAACCACTAATATGTACTTTTCCTTTAAAATCGTTATGAAACATGAGTAGATTTTCACTACTAAAACGTCTCATATTTAAGTATAGATAGACCAGTTACCCAAACATCTCAATGGAGCCAAATTACATCGGTTACGTATGTCTAGCAGAGCATTGAGACATCCGAGACATCCATACATAAGGTTGCCATACCACCGAAGATTTAATAGTCAAATAAAGGAAACAAGTTACGATGTGATTCTCTGGCAACCAGCCAGCAAACCTGTCACAACTACGAACTACTCTAAAATATAAATCCATTTTTTTTGTAATAAGTAGTAAATTTCTTAGTACAGTTTTCTAACTCTATTTGCAGTACCTAAGACATAAAATAGTTTAGGTAAAATTCAACTAGAATTAAAATCAAACCAGACTAGTGATCACAAGTAGAGTGATACTGGAAGGGGCTCAACTGCACTATAAATCGTTAATTGTAATTCAACCTATAAGGCGTCAACGTGTTGTCAAACAGCTAGACATCTAAAAAAAGCTGTAAAATTCAATAAAAAATTACAAAATACATGTGCTTTTTCAAATCTCCTTACTGCAACACAACTTGCGATTGGGTACGGAGGACAGCGTGAATGGCCCACCATATACCCACTTGATAATCAGGTGATTTGGATCACGATGCAAAATACTCTACCTATCAGGTACTATTTTTTGAAGAGACAACAAAAAAAAATTGCCTTGTACCAGTACCACAGAGCAGTAAAAAAACTTCATTTCAGATAACTCATCACTCAGATAGTTCACTCGAGAATATAAGTAAAAAATCTAAAGTGTTATCCTTAATCGAGTCTAAAGCAAGTATATGACAACAATGGCAGCAAAGATCACAATCATGGGCAGTGACAAGTGTAGCAATATATCTCACCCAGTAGTTAATCCTGATAATCAAGCCACTTGACCCCGCAAACGTCATGTGCCGCAATAAACGTCTTTAGCACATCTTGTTATAATTATAGCCCTTGTAATTACTTTTTCCTGTCTGGTGAAGTTGATTGCAGTAGCAGTTTATTCTATAATTAGGAGTAATAAAGTATTCATTTAAGGCATGTGTAAATAAATGAATGATATCTTTTTCTTCTAATATATAAACATCTCGTGTCACAGTGTTTGTTTTCGAACTACTCCGAAGCGACTTGGCCTATTTTCATGTTTCTTTTTTTGTGATTATTTAGTAGGTATGTCTAAGAATTGGTACCTTAGGTGGCCATGGAATAACAACGTTTGCTAGTAACTAAGTTTAAAAAAACTGAAAATATTAAAAATCCCCACTCCTAAAATACCTCTACAAAACCATCATTCAACATTTTTTGACGCACGCACTAAAGATAAAAAACAAAATCCTATAAAACTTGTTCATTATAACTTGGAATGTTGTCACAGTCAAACATAACGTCGTTATTCAAGAATAACAATATAAAACTCGCTAAACGTATCTCATGATCTATGAAGTTCCACGAAAACTTATCCTTGGAGTTAAAGATGAATATCGCAAAACTTCCGAGGCAAACTTTATCACGAGTTGGGAACAAATAGGTACCTATGTATGAACTAACGAGAGCAGTTTGTAAGACTTCCTGTTTCGTGTCGTCGCCGTCTCTACGTCCCTGTTAGTACCTGGCCCACCATTTGCATCTACCGTAAAGCTCCTGTACAATAATGTCATTTGTTAACCGTAATAAGGAAATACACGAGCACAGACGCTTTCTGGTATAAAATGTAATGCTTTGTCATTATTAATGTTCTTTAAACTATTTAGAATGCATAATTATTATTACTCCGTACATTCATAAAACTTTAGAAATGATTGCCTGAAACCAAGCTTGGAAACAAGCTTTTAAAGTAAATATTGAATTAAAATGATGATTATTTACATTGGTATATTAAAGGTATTTTTAATTTGTGGTACAAATAAAAATGAGCCCCATCGCATTTCATATGAACCACTCATACATAGCATACGCTCTACACGTTAAAAGGCAAAATACATTTCTTGGAAATAAGTTAATTCCATTAAAAGAGTCATTAGAAAGAATGTTCCCAAGAAGAAACACAAGTGAGGTTATTAACAAAGATAATAATGGTTGCGAGACTCAGTATGAAAATAAAGTTTTCAGCTTTGTCGCGGCGTGTCCTGGTTTATTTCAACGAAAGCGTGAGGCGTCGACAACGGAGACGTTCCCTTTTATAACGAGACGTTTCATCAAGATTATTTTCTTTTCAAGACGTTCTCGATGTCCCGGCACTTCAATGGACGCTATCAATTCTCGACGAGAAACCACGACGTCGTAGACGTCAACTAGAATCGTTCAACATATACTTACGATATCATCTATAATATAATTAAACTCGCTGAATCGCTAGCATTTTTCTTCTCACTTCTCATGGCACCGTCAAGTCCATTAGTACTAATAGAAAATATATCTAATTGAATTAAAAGGGTGCAGATAAAGCTCCACTTACTTTCACAGGAGAGCTATAAACAATGGAAACTTTAGACAAGTTTGAATGTATTGTGGGTGTGATTTTGTCAACAGGAAAATGGCGGACCCGGCTGTCGCTTTCGGATATTTATGACTCGACAAATTCTGCATCCTTTTATTTTCAGCGCTGGACTAACTGAACGTGAAGGTAAATAGTACGATAAAACAACCACGCGTGGACGTACGCACGCATTCTGGAAAATGGATTGCACAAATGAAACTGTTTATTAAACTGGCATTAATCATTATCCATCTATTGTATGTAATTTTGCATGAATGTGCGTTCATTTCGCTAGGGACGACGCTGTAATAGTTATTTACAAGCATACTGTATATTCCTAGTTTTCAATATGAGATTGTAAGTATAAATTAAGCTAGTGTTCTTTTTATCAAAATAGTAAAAATAGTCTGTCGTTATTTTGCAAATACGTCGTAAAATACGCATTGCGCCGACCACAAATAATTAGGAACAGGGCAGGGAGATGATGATTTATTGAGCGTCGTATTGTGTGCATAATGTACTTATACCTACGTACCATAATATATCCACCTATATTTTGTACTGTACCTGTTTAATTAATGACTGCACGGATAGCCGAGTAATAATAGGTCATCATGACAATCACCAGTGAGCGCGACGGCTCGGGTTCAATCCCCGCATGGGACACGCATTTGTGTGACCACAAATGCGTGTTCTAGTTGTATCGGTGTTCTTTGTGCGCGATATTTGTATAACACCTGCAACACAAGAATTGGTATCCTTGAATAGTAAATTTAGAGCAGGAGTCGTTTTATTTAAAAAATAATGAATCTCTTTGGCATACCCATTAACTTTCTATTTATCTTTTACCACACGTGCATGTGTATCCTAATCACTAGGCATACAATTAAGTATTCGTTGTATTGCA
The DNA here is from genome assembly GCA_932294365.1 of Diachrysia chrysitis. Classification (NCBI taxonomy): domain Eukaryota; kingdom Metazoa; phylum Arthropoda; class Insecta; order Lepidoptera; family Noctuidae; genus Diachrysia; species Diachrysia chrysitis. The sequence continues at coordinate 7,045,348 of OW028650.1, read as the reverse complement.
ATTCCAAAAAAGTAAAAACTAATGACTGTAAAGGAAACATTCTAAATTCGACCCTGCTTTAGGTGTAGTCACCTCGCAGACGTGACGGGCAAGCCTAAACAAATCAATAAGCATTATTCCAGACTCAGTCAAAGCTCAGAAATAACGCCAATAAGCAAAACAATTGAATGAATATTTCACCCAGTTGTGTAATATATAGGTATATCGTTTTTAAACAAACGCGCATTTAAGGGATCGTTTTTACAAAAGCACATTTTGCGTATCTAAGAATAGTAATAAATCTTCTTCAAACGATAGGTACTTACATAATATTAACAACTTTGACTGCTGATGAAATATTTATTTACATGTTTTATTTGTAGAGAAGTTACAAATATAGGTTCACAACTCAAATTCTTATTTATAACAGGTAAACAGACTCCTATTAGGTACCGATGTGAATCGTAAGTAAATCAATTTTTACTTAGGATTCCAATTATTTTCATCGAAATTTTATTCTTAACGTTCTTTTTTAATGTATAAAACCTCATTGAGGCAGATGTTATCTTAACAATTACCTACAACAAATCAATTTTCTGGTTTCCAGCAGGTTTCATACTAAAAATAATCCAGAATTTCTTACTGGTTGATCAGGTGAACTAAAAAGTCGAAGCGTTCGATTTAATTAACGGCCTCGACGACCTAATTATCCAGTGGCTATGCGATGTGCTTTGTTCGACTACCGACAATAAATTAACAAGCTATAAATGTTTTCATACATGAATAAATGTATGTGAGTTGCCTACATTATTGATACTGGTACAAAACTCTATTATATACTTCAAGTATATGTATTTTAGAATTAAAGAAAATAAAATCTACAGACACTAAAAAATAATAAAAAATATGTAATGCATTTCAAAAAAAAAAAATATTTTGAGAGATGAGGGGAAGTCCAATATAACATTCTCTTTCAAACGGTAACTGATAAAAAATTAACAATGAAAATTTTAAATATTATGCAATTGTGCATTAATTATTCTTTGTCGTGCCGCGCCTGCTTTGTGGCACTCTGCGCCTATAGTAACCGCTTTGAAATATTAATATTTTTACCATCTCGATAAAAACTTTTTTATCACTAATAAAATTATATCATTTTCCAGTAACTCTGTACTTCATGGTATTAAAATTCTCTCTATAAAGAGATTGCTTCATAGGTTTCTTCTAAGAATTTCTGCTGAGAATTTTATTTTGCGAGTGCCACTTATAGTGTTCTATTCTCCCGAGGCGCCCAGTCTACATATCAAGTAATGGAAAGGAAAACGTTGACTTATCTCTTTCGGTATTTACTCAGCACTAATATGGCAGTAGAATGTGTCTGTTTTTAAAGACGAATTATTCAAGGATATAGAAAAAAAACCCAGGCTTAAAGTCATGAATATTTAAAATGACATTGTCCGCTGTGATGGTAACCGGCAGGTAATTGGCCATCAAGTAGGGCACAAGGCACAAGTTTGCATTCCACGGCAGAGGCAACGTTCGAAAACAATCCCACGCTCCAATACACATTGATAAACTAAGTGGCGGCTCGGTCCAATTCCCAAATATAGCAAGCCTGGACACCAACCAATGGCCAAGTGTACCCTACCTACAGTTATAATCAATTTTGTTAAGAAAATATTCTAATAAAGTAAGAAAAAATTATTTTCCACAGGGACGTATTCAAACGCAGAGCAACATTCGTTATTTTATATTAAGCTAATAATAAATCAATTAAAGTAATAGTTTCTAATTTTTTTCAGGAATTTATGAATACCGATCCAAGGCAAAACTAGGGATGCCGTTTCGATCACGACCGAAAATTAACTATATTTACTTACTCGATTATATGTATTTTAATGTCTCGATGGCCTTTCAGTTCAATGAACGGATTTGTGTTCACAAGGTTGCAGGTTCGAACCCATTACAGGCAAGTATCAATGTGACTATTTCAAAGTCATAATACATATGTACTTTCTTAATTATTCTAAGACATCATTGACAATCGGTAAAGGAAAACATCGTGAGGAAACCTGAATTCCAAAAATTGGAAATTGAAATCGCCAACCCGCAATGAGCAAGCGTGATGATCAATGCTGCTACCTTCTTTACATGAGAAGTGGCCTGTGCCCAGCCCAGCAGTGGGACCTATATAGGCCGGTATTATATAATTAAATTATAGCATTGCAATGCATTTCGCTTTTAATTATTAGTTCGTTATTACCATTGCCAAATATGGCTCAATCCATTTGGCACTGATCACACCGAGTTCATTTACTCGTAAATAAATCAAACATCAGACTGCGACTCATGTTTGCGAATACACAAACATCAATATTTCTATTAATACTAGCCAAATGTGTATGCTCGTTAGTTTGTGGAGCCGCGTTTCATAAGGAACGGTACAAAGAGCAATTACAGAGTTTACGGGTAGATTTAGGGCGAAACTCGGCGCAATACGCTGCAGGCCAGCGATACTCTGGACTAATGGCTGGAACACACGTGTGCTTTGTGTACCGTTTTACACTATTTTTAAACTTCACTTTGAAGGAACGAAAAAACTGTTGTAATAACGTTTGGTTTATTTGTTTCAGATATCCGTCCAGCCTTACATAGGTTATTAAAAATAACCTAACCTATAAAACCCGTTCATGTTGTTTTAATACCGAATGTAGGTAAATAGTTGACACTTTTGTCAATAACCCATCCAATTTGTATGCAAATAACTTTATATAACCACATGCATAATTGTCGAGGTACACGAGGCACAGTATTAAATTTATGTAATTAAGGATATGTTCTTGCTATTTTCTAGTACCTACCTAATGCACTACAATCATTGCATGGTTGCGTAAATTAATTAAAATAATACTATGTTTTTCCATGACGCATAAAATGCAGAAAAGTTAGTTAAATCAAGGCTTGTTGCGCGAACAAGGAACTTTTCTAGTTTAGACAATATCATTTACATCTTAGGAGCAGTATTAAGGTGAACAAAACGTATCATACTTCTCCAGTTCCAGAGGTAAAGCAAAATCTTAAACCAAAATCAGTAAAATCCAAAAATCACGATAAATAAAATTACGAACTTCCAATATTACATTTGAGATCGGCAGAGCCATATTAGTTTATTCTGTGAAGATATCGGAATATTTGGAAATAGAGACAGAATTAACTGGGTAAAAATAAGACTGTTACTAATTAAACAAACTCATCAAAATGATTTGCTAAATTGCAATTGAAATCAAATACGATAATAACTAGAGTATCATTAAATCCGATGTGCAATCGTGTACGCTTAAAGCACAAAGTGGATGCTTGCATCATGATAATGGGTTAGGTACTAACATTAGCTATCATATCGAGATACAAGCATCTACGATATGAATCTAAGATACAACATCTGTCATAGTTAGTATATATTATGTTGTACAAGTGTTTAATTGTTATAAGTGAAATCGAATGTATTGTGTAGTATCGATCGTATGATTACTCGGTAGTAAATCAATAAATAATTATAATCATTTGATTGAGAGTTTATGAATAATTGATATTGTCGGTTAAATTACCATAAGAGATAGACAGCAGTAGACACCTTCAAAGTTAGAAGGATTTTTATCCCATAAGGAAGATCAATATTCAGAGTTTCAACCAGGAACAATACGATGGCTTGCATAAATTACTGCCGCTGATATTGGTGCAGTACAATTCAAATAAAATTCATCACTATATACTTATATTCAATACAGTAAACATGAGTACCTTTTGATTTGTGTTTTGTTTTACCTTCTAAGAAACTCGATGTAATTCAAATCACGGTACATTACTGATGGAAACATAAACATTATTTACATACACACAGTATACTACAACATATTACAAGTATATTGTTATACAGCAGACATATTAATTAGACAGACAAAGCTGAATGTTCTGTGCTTCAAATATTCCTTTTCTCTTACATGCATAAACGAATTCTCAGAGGCTAAAGAGCAAACATTTTTCATTAAGAGCGTACATTTGGTGTTTAAGTTTTTATTCGTCGCCACACATGCTCGCAAATCTTAATTACTTTTAATTAGCTTTGTAGTTTTGTTCATGGACTTACAGGATTTCGTTTGATAATGCTTCCAATGGTGTTAAATCAGAATACAAAGTTAAATCATCAAAAAAGAAATAAAAACGTCTAATAATTGCAAATCTGTGAGGTGATGCAAGAATTTTCTTGAACCAGAAGGCTAGTGTTAAGTAGTGTTTTCAATTATTATATACTAGGTTAAAGTTAGGAAGGAATAAGATAAAAAAACAACCAAGTGCGAGTCGAACTGGCACAGACAGGGTTCCGTACCTTCATACAAAATTTATACCGTTAAAATCGTGATAGCGGCATCAGAAACGCATACCTACCCTTTGAAAATTACAACTGTCTACCTATTACGGTTCATGAAATAAACCCCCTGACGGCCTGTTGACAGACAAACGAACAAACAGACAGGAGGCTAGGGTTACTAAAAGGGTACTACTGGCACCCTTTGGGTACGGTATCCTAGAAAGAAAGGGACTTTTAAAATTTAATAGCGCAGAGTTAAGTCTAATAATGATATGAGATGACAAAGGAAAACAGTATAGTACAGCTATATAGTTAAGTATAGAGGATTACGAACAGCGATACACAATATGCGATGCGATGAGCGCTATATAAAAATCGGTAACAAAATTAAAACACTACGGTTTTTATTCAAGCGGTCGAACGCAAATCCTATTCACACGTTGCATGTGCATCATATGTAGGTGTATTCGGTATCATTTGCCTAAGCGGATAATCGATGTGGGCACTATATATCACAACAGCAGAAGGTACACCTAAAGCCATGCAATATATTTGTATAATAACTTTCGTGATTGATTCATAATTATTTAAAATATAACGGTTTACTCACGCATATTCTCGGGATGGCCCGACTACTGCTGACGCGGCGGCGGTGGTGTCGCGAGTCAGCTCATGATTAGGGACTCCTATTGAGTCTAAAACTAGTCGGGCGATCCCGAGAATATGCGTGAGTAAACCGTTACGTTTCAAATAACTACGCAATATATTATCGTACACACTTGTTAGGATGTTTCTTTATAAATTGCTTCTATAGATACATCTTTATATCTTCTACATTTTAACTTATTATTTGCATTCTGAGTTACTTAGTTATTATTATTTATTATTGTATATAATGAGCTGTTTGAAAAAAAAGACTGGCTAGAAATGTCAAACACTACCCTACCCGTAACCAGGATTCCTGTTCAAAAGAATCGTAACGTGAAAACGTCATCATTTATAATAGTATTTAGGTATATTTGTTTCATTATACTAAAGTATCTCCTTCTGTTATGTACCTACACTGTCATATTCTGTGTTTTATAAGATACTAGCTATTGCGCCCGACTTGGTCCGCGGAGAAGTCGAAAATGGATTTTGACATTCCAATTTTAAAGGGTTGCATTGCACCAAGCTTTTAAGTGAGTTTGACGTTTTTTGAATAAAATCGGATTGAGTTTTCAAACATATGTTAAAATAAAATGTAATTTAAATTAAAAGCACTAAGGAGTATTGATATTAAATTCTATTCAAATCACCCCCAAAATAACTTCCTACCCCTTTTTAACCCCGTTAGGTGATGAATTTCAAATAAATACCAAACACGTCTTTCGTCAACTCTTTTAAAGACTGTTTATTCAAAATTTGAAGTAGATTGGACCAAGAAATCACATTGTTCTATACAAACTTTACCCCCGTTTTTCACCCCCTAAGGGACAGAATCTCTTTCTTATCGGATACATACGTCATTTAAAGAACGCACCCTCCGAGTTTAAGGTCTCTACGTTTGCGGCTGTGCGTTGATCCGTCAGTCAGTCCTTCAGGACAAAGCATTTATATGTATAGATTATTTGTGCTTTCTTCTCGCCTCGATAGTTTCAAAGTCTCGGTCAATGTCTCTTTTTGATCAGCTTCGTGAGAGCATATTACCGTGCTTAGAACCGTCAAAATCGCATGTTCCGCCATGTCTAAACAAGCGTTAAGCATTGTGGTCTAGTTTCTAGTGGATATCACCTTAATACCTACATATTACGATACGGTGTTGAAGTAGAACGCCTCACCTATTTTAATACTTTTTATTTACGTTTGTTTATTTGTGTCATTCTTCGTCACATCCAGTTTAAGTTTTATTTTAATGTAGATGATGATGTAATGTAGAGAATTTTTTACGTAACATACATTTCCGTTTGTAATTTTACTATAGATATATAATTTTGAAATATAAATAACCTTTAAACATGCAATATTCTTTATTCAATAGTGAAACTGCAGATGGGTGGGTAACTTAAGTTTACCAAGTTGCAAATCGAACGACCATAAATATAAACAAACAGTTCATAGTTACATAAGCGTGATTAATACTGCATCAGTGTCAGTAGAATCATTGAAACTAATTTGTATTATCGAGTAACAATCTCGGGCACCGCGCTCAGACAAACAACATTACGTGAGCTATGATGGATACATCCAGCCCTCGTAGGTAATGTATTATTCATATAAGCGTAATAAATCACGTTTGTACATCCCCGTAGATTTGCGATTATTCCCTTTTCTAAATCCGAAGCTCATTATATGAAATCAGGAATCAAAGAGGGTGGTCTAACAAAAGGTGAATCAGGAGCGAGCATATGAGGTTTTACTGCATTTTGATACTCGATGTTTGAGGAAATATAACGATACGCTGAAATCACTTCGAAATTAAACATGACATCACCAGAATCGGACGACATATGTTCTGTTAATAATAATCTCATATTCATAAAATTATATTACGAGTCGTCAACTACGATCAAGAATCAAAACCACAATTAATTTATTTAAACCATTTTTGTGAAGGTCAATCTATTTGACCTTGTTGACATGACATAAATTGCTATTATATTTTACAAGTTTTCAATAATGTTCACAACAATTAAATACTTAGGTATATTTCTTGTATGTATTTGCAGAATTTATGAACTATTTACTTTACATATCCAACATATTGCTCTATCTTTAAACTTATTGTAATTTTGCTATCGGATTCGGCAGTTTAAAATAGAAAGCATACATCATCATATACATCATCAAACCATTCCATTAACAACATGGAAAAATATAAAATACTACAGACTTGTATTTAAATTTACAAACAATAGGAGTATAAGAATACGTTCAATACAAAACCTAATATTAGGATATTATCCTCTATTGCAACACTTAGTTCCTAGCAATGCAAAATAAATGGTGCTTTCTCCATTGTTATTACAACCATTTACCCCGCAGCGAGATCTCAAATGCCGCGCAATGAACTGCTATCAAAGACTCTTTTGTTATTCGTGAATATAATAATAACCAGTTATGTACAAATTACGTGTGTATCTTCAAGATAATGATGCATTCATGATTTAATGTTACAGAATAGTTATGTCATATAATGTATCATGATTTATTTATTTCGTAACTCTTGGGAAATTTAGGTACATTGTGTTGGTATTTTTGTGTAGAAAAGTTGACAACTTTGTAGCGTAATTTAATGCTGAGATTGTAGTGATAGTACAACGCTATGGACGTCAAGACAAAACCCATTTTTTTGCTTACACGCCCGGGGAAGTACCACGCTCTCTTTATATTGTCTGTCTTTGTAGGCTTTGGCGCTGCGTATTGTTTGAGTTTGTGAATGATCTGGAGACCCAAACCTATTTAAAGGCTGCCCCAACATATCTCCTAGACGTTAATTTAATTAGATATAGGTATTGTTATATCTAATTAAATTAACGTCTAGGAGATATGTTATTATTATAGTATTATTATACGGCGGGGGTTTTCACTTATCAGATTAAACGTTTTTAGGACTACCAAAAAATAAATAGCTACAATGAAGATTTATGATTAGGTACATAATATTTCTCTAAAATGAATTACTAATAGCGTAAAGGTAACTTATCTAAGCAAGTTGAATCAATTAAGCAGATTTATATAAAATTTATTCGATAATCTCTTCTTTCCCTAATATTACAATAAGAATGGGTTCAAAGATGACACGAAATTTTCAACGCTGCTTAGTTCAGAGGCAAAAAATACAGTTGTTCGTGTTTTACGCATACCTCTGAACTACTCAATGGTTACAGAACAAATTTAATTAAGTTCGTGTAATCTGTACTATTACTGTAACAATTAGAAAGGTTAAGCTTCTTCAATAGCAGTGCCGCTGTTAAGCGCTATTTACTACTGGAAGTGTATTCCATTTACAATTACATGGTTTTATTTTGCAATTTTAGTTCCTACTTTCTAAAGTGTGTTTTTACCTGAGACTTGTAAAAGACGTTTGTATTGTTTTTTACTTTAATGTGGAGTGTTTGCATACAAATGCTTAAGCTTTGAATTATAAGAACTTGTGCTTTAATATACTTAGTAACTATTGCAGTGGTAAAACATGTATTAGTTAGGTACACAAATACTTTTTCTTCTGCGGAATATTTCTTAATGCGAATCTTTTTACCAATATCCATTACCTTAAATGAATTTCTGTGTCATAATTATGTTAATAATATATTTATTTATTTATCAAAATACCATTCTTTGCAGATTCTTATCAATAATTTTGTCGCAAACATTTATTTTAATGTTAATCGTTAAACCTCGTATAGTCACGAGCCGTGGCTTACCGAATTGTCCCGTATAATACGTGTGAACACAAAACTTTATACAAAGTCGAACAAGGGGAAACAATAAAATTCACGGGTCGCTGGCGCTCTTGTAACGGGAAAGCTTTCGGCTCCCGATCGCGGCGATAAATCTGATAGTAAGCCGAGCGATCCAGACACTTCCGATAGTGCAGTCCTATCTTCAACTAACGTAACTACACTTGACAATGACCGCTAAAGCATTATATCAAGCATCTACCGTTTGCAGTACAGAATATAAATTATTTACGCTTTACAAAACATGTCATAAATAAACCAGGGCTCAGATTCCTTGCGCAAGTCAGTTGCATCGCAGCTATAAATCAAAGGAAAACATCCAGATTTGTAACACACTTGTATGTAATTCGTACTGTAAGCTTTAATGATGGCGCGACTGAACTTGTGATCATAAACAGATACAGACAAAGCGGCTGCAACATTTAGGTCGCCCTCGCGCAAAAGCGACGAGACTACAAAATCTGTTCATAGTTTTTTTAATCGCGTTTGCCACGTGTGTTACGATAAAGTAAATATATTGCATTATGAAACGACATGTGAGTAAGTGCAAGCCACACATGTTGCCGGGTTTGTACTCTATAACATTTCATTTAATATCGCGCTAAAACAATATTATGATTGTATATAAATAAGCAATAATCTTTATCAAGCTTTAAAGACTTGCCTATTTAATTTGTAGGCGATAACAATAATAGTCTTTATTAACTCTGTTATTAAATACTTATCCCAATACACTACGCAATTAGTAGCACATTTGTTTCAACTATTGCTGAGTTAAAGCTATTATAAAGCTGAATATGCACCATTAGCTGCGCAAAATTATCCATATTTATAGGCAAACTGTGGGTGTGCTGCAGTATTCCCATTTCACTCGTAAATGCATTTCAATACTGGAATATTATTTCCAAATATTGGTTTACTGTATGGTAAATATAAAGGTTTATTTGTTAAGCAAACGTTCCAATGATCTACCGAAATACAGATAAAAAGTGTTCCGTCATCGGGTCTCGGTAAACTGTGGAGGGAAACCAAACAAATATCCTTTGCGCGAAAATGGGTCGCTTTCCAATTGACAACGCATGATTAATGGATTCCGAAGTTCGCATAAATCACGCGGATGTTGCGGTATCAAATCTAAAGATATTACCGACGCGCTCCGTGGCGCCGAGAACAAGAAACTCTTAACATAATAGATACATTATTTCGTAATTTTGGTTCTAATAAAATCGATCAAAATTACTGATGTATCATTTTTTGGTCACGTTATGTATTTTTGGAATCTTGATGATTAATTTACTAGTAATACCTACTTACATTTTTATTTCGTTACTAGTATTAGTACCAATCGTAAGTCTTGCTTACGGTAGTGGTTCGTGTCATGAATTTGTTTTTTTAAATTATATACAACATATATTTTATTTTGTTTATTAGTTTATTTCACAAGTTAGTGACTTAAAAGAAGTACTTAACGTTTGAAACTAGTTTTTATTTACTAGTTGTTATATTAGACGCATAAAGGGTTTTCTATCTACACGTTTTAGTTTCGTAACTTGATAGCTACGAGTAGTGCCTATTTCATCCTAAAACCGAGGTTCGTTACATTACACCTGGTAACTATCGCCACCACATCAAACACATAACCAGTCGCTAGAAGCCGAGTTATACGGCGTAAAGGAACATAAAATGAGCACCTTTGTCGAGGCGGTCATGTTATTGGATTGATCCGAGCTACAAAGGCCCAATTACGAGGGATGGCACGGACTACAAGGTCAATCAGTCGGCTGACTGGCCGTCCGTTCAGTAATGACTCTACCCGGATTTAGCGTCCTTATGCTCTAAATTCTGGGTCTATGTTTTCCTTAACATATACCCACACAAGCACACAGAATATATAGTGTATCAGATTAGAAAGATCAATTTTACTCTTGTATTTTGCATAATAAATGGCACGCTTTCAACTGAAATGTTTATTAAACAATTCACGCACACATACACGCTGACCGTGACTTTGTTCTCAGTAAACGCCTATACACCAACACGAGCGTTTATGACCATCTCCATCGGTTCTTCGGCACACGCCATTGTCCATTGTATGTACAAAGAACTCATTCATTTGTGCGAAATAAAGACTGGTGCAATGTGTCGATATATCGTGCTCCTATTGTCTATTTTCTGGGCAAGTGTACAAGCCTCGTTTAACTACAAACAAGGCTCGTTTATCTTCCATCCGTCATTACCTTACACAATTCTTCTGAAATATAACTGACAGTAATAGATGTCCACCGCATTGTGCAAACCAAAGGTAATATTTCAAGTGATTGTACGTGACTAATCGTGGCCACGGTCTCTTTTAATTATGCATGGGACGGCGTGATTATACCTATATTGAACGCGCAATGATTACGGATCAAACGGACTTGAGGTTCCATTTAATTTAATAATGTCATTGGCAATATCGCGGTATATATCTATTATTAAGTTATGTAGGGTCTAGGTATATGGTGAAGTGCGATAACGGTAATACGCCAATTGTCGCGTCAGCAGAATACTTGAGTGCCCATATGTTCATAAAGATACGATTGGTAGAACTTAACGTGTGCATATTTTAATTAGTTATGTGTGTCAGTGTGTGTTAGAAAAACCAAATAAATAAACAAAACAAACAATAGCCGACGTAAGGAAAAAAAACAATCATTAAACTGTATTTTATTGCTTTACAGTTTTAGCTAGAAATGTATAGACTTTCAACGTATTATTGTATACTATTTACCTCGAATGTGTCATAAATCCGTATTTAACCCTGCGTACTCAATGATAACCTAATATTCATAACAGAGGGCACAGTGATGCTAGCACAAGGTCTCCACCGGGTCAATTACTAATCAACTCAAGGAACGATCGCTTCAGCCGCTAATTACCAATTATCCCAATTAACTCTTGACCAAAACATTTTTGTTCAAACCTTTTATAAGCCAGGCCACGACTATGCTTCTCTGTAATAATGTCATTGTTCACATGTTTTGTTATTCGATCTTCAATATGTGTTATTTTAACCATGATGTTTTTGTAACAGTACGTCCCCATAGCTATGCTAACTAAGCGTAGATACTGTCCCGCGAATATAGTTAATAAATTTACATAAAAACACTAATTTTAACAACATTTACACACTGTTCACAGTGTACACTATAATTATTATATACAGAAATATGTTAGGCTTATACCTTATTAGTTAAATCTAAACCAACGAAATAATTTCTTGCACGCAAATTTCTCAGTATTTAATTTAAACATAATATTTCAATCAAGGCCTGCAGATGACTTTATCTACAGAATATAGTCTCACAGAATTTCGGCTTCGAGTAACAACATTTATGTTCCTGGGCTTTACACGGTAGGGGACTAAATCCGGAAGCCGAAATTCATTGGAATACGGGCTGAATGGGGCCTGTAGGGCTCCCAGTTAAGGATGTTTATGACAAACATTGCAGTCAATTCTAATTATGCAGTATCCTCCTTGCTTGTAAATACGAAATTTATCTAATCAACTCATATTGTGATCATCATAAGTTTCAGTTTTCAACTTATTTGATAACAGGAGGTTCTCAATTCGACGGTTGGTTTTTGTTTCTTTGTATGTTTGCGTTTGCATCTCCGGTAATTGTGGATACATTTCAAAAAATATATTTTGTTAGATAGGGTTAATACCTCAGAGATGGTACTATGTAAATTTCGTTACAGTCGATTCCATTTTAGATAAAAAAGTATGAATCTATCAAAGTTTTCTTTAAATTAGGATAACGCGTTACACATATATATAAGTATGTGTTAAGAAAACTTTGATAAATTTATACTTTTTTTTTGTTTATATCGACGTGTTTACTAATTAGATAGTTTGTATTTAATTATAGATCGATGTGCAGACACTTTTATTTCAGTAAAGATTTAGATTAGTTTATTCAATTAAATGTTATTGTAAAAACGTAATTGTAGATTTTTGTATTCATTAGATATCTGCATAGAAATCATATACCTATTCATGTAGATGTATGTCAATAATGCCGACAGTCGATGTACATTACAACATAAAATGTAATTTAAATTACAGTAGTGATGATTTCCTTGTAGTTTTCCTATACCGATAAAATTGTTTAATATTTATTTATTTAAAACTTCATGTACAAAATGGACAAATAGTCATGGAGGGTCATGTACATTAGGTGGACTTAATGCCACTAGGCATTTTCCGCCTGTCAACCTTTCGGTAAAAAAGAAAACTGCATTGAAATGGGTACAAAACTAAAACGTAAATATAAATAAACGTCTTTTGCACTGCCGCATTAACAGGTTTTATATTATAATGATCGAAGAATTTTAAATTGCCTTAGTTATACAACTTGGGTGTACTACGCCATATCGAATACTATTTGATCGAACACTATAAATCGAATTCCCAAATAATCGTACGTTCATACAGTTATAAGAACTTTTTGCTTGTAGAACTTAACTGTCAGACAAGAGTATAGGTCATTAAAAGTTCAATGGAATAGTTTTCTGAAGAATTAGGATAAGGCAAACACCTAAATAACCGGTTTATTAAAACCAGTTTGACTCGCTCAGTTCCGTACCATAAAGGCACAAACGCAACTTTCACCTAAGCAATATGACGATGAACATTTACCAAGTGTACCTATTTGTTATCAGTATTTAATAACATGCGTACCTCATGTTACAATATGTAGCATAAAGTTACAATTGAATTTACCTAAATTTCTTTATTCTTCGTACAATGGGAAGGAGATAAAAAAATAATCCCAAGATTGTGGAGCTCGGATAATTTTAATAACAGTAAACAAGTGCATTTATAACTGGTTTTCAAGTAACCATGTGGTACCTATATGGATGTAAATGAGATCAATAAAATCCCTCTTGTTGATTAATGTCCTAAATGTCCGATGATCTGAGGCTACCTGCTTCAAGTTTTAAAGGTTGTTCTAACGTTCGTTTGAAATAATACCCAGTGTAAAAAACCCAGTACCTGATAAAAATAACTAAATTCCTATTATGTTACATTTTTTTGCACTCTAGTGCGTAACCTACAATTATATATGTGATAAAGATTAATTAATTAGATACTAATTACTTTAATTGCAACATTTTTTTTGTTTTCTACTCTCTTTGTACTTACTACTAGCCCCGTAATATAATGATGTTCCTATAAGATGGGTTTTGTTGACGCACCTCTTTTTACTTACCGAACTATGATCTCATAATGCGGTCCCTGAACCCGAAAATTATTTGCAAAGATGACAAAGCAGCCAGCAATCTCTTTTGTTACGATTTAAAGCTGTGTATCTGGTAGAAACAGGAGCGATATGGACCAAGTGCGCTGTTCATTGTGCTCATCGCTTTCGGCGAGTGCTGCACTGTCGCCATGTCGTGACTCGGTCATTACGCTGGCCTACATCAAAAGCTACACTTTTCCCTACACCGTTTAGCAAGACATTTTACTTATGTGTCCCCGCTTAGTACACATCCGTGAACATTAAGTTTTCTTTTTTAAACTGAGATGCTACAAAAGCCTCAGATATATTTCTTGTAATAATTTTGGATTCAGTCCTTTGTTGTTTGTGTTCACTTATTACAATGGAATCCTTGACATTTAAAGTTATAATCTTGTGGTGAGTCAAATGTGCTCTGTACTATCGAAAGTTCAGAAAAGGGCGAGGTTACATGCGCCCCGTATGACCTGTCGAAGTTACTGTCAACACGAACAGCTAGCAGTATAATCATCAGTCAACACATCAATTGCCGGGATACGGTTGAACAAAACCAGTCGTAGTACTCGCCAACCTGAGGCAGAGTTCTTTCTACGTACTTGCAGCCAGTGACTGGCGTCACGCGCCGCGCCAGTCACCGTTGAGACGTCCGTTCGTACGAGCGTACGGCGCGCGCGCATTACAATCAGTCAGACACCGAATTCGAATTTCTAATCGTGACGCAAAAGTGTTGTGACTTGTGCTAATTCGTGACAGTGTATCGATACCATCTATGTTACGAATAAAGAATTAGCTATAATCTATAAAATGAGGTGAAGTGATGGATTGGATGTGATTCTTTAATACTGTTATGGAAAACGTTTACATTTTTATGGTAAGGATTATTAATTTAAGTTTTATGAGTTTGTTGACATTATTAGTCAGCTTAAAATTAAACCATGCATTTTTTAATTATTGTTTTATGAATAATTTATCGTTTCAAATTTGGAACACAATAATAAAAAAGTATAAATTTATTTTCACGCATGTTTGTGCACATGCGCGTTTATCAACTTTATGCAGATTATTAACTTAGTTATGAAACGGTTAATTAAAATTAATCTCTAAAATGGTCGTGAACCGTCGGCTACTCAACAAGTTAATCATAAATCAAAAGAGTTTGTAAAGTAAGAATTTAAAAGGCAAAACGTAGCTGAAATTAAATTAACAATCTACTAGTTAGATCTTTAACATTTCGCAAACATCAAGCCTTCTCGCGTTTCATAATTGTTTTATAAAACAAATGTGTTATTGAAACTGGAATAAGTAGAGTGAATCAGCATAAAGGCGTAACATCGAGAGTCGTCTCACCTCTCGCACATAGGTAGCTATTGCCATATGGACTCGATGCATATTAATGCGAACCGCATAACAACTCCTTGCCTCCAACAATGTGGTTACGACACTTCCTGGTACGAGCACAGCCGGAGGTGTAGGAAACAAAACTACGAACGAACCTTACCAACTTAATGCTCCCTCAAAAGCACCTGAACGTGACTTTCCGTAGCAATCTCTAGAATACATAAACCCGTAATTCTATTTTATTTACCTTTTAAGGTAAACCCGTCAAAGAGGAAGTCTACAATCATAGGCAAAATATAAATCATGCTTAGTCACAATACTCACAGTATAAAACCGACTATAATTAAGTAATGTCACAGAAACAACTTCTTGTCCAAACAAGGACACATATGTTCCCATACTGTAATGACGTTGTAATCATATATGATATTGTTCAATTCAGTCGTCAATATTCATTTTAAGTCATGGCCTTGTTGATATATTATTTTCATATATCTGACAGTTACCTATTGCTCGACTTTTTGAGGTATAAGAAATTTAATTTAAAAATACATAAAATCAAATGTCTTCTTATGTAAAATGGACCTACGAGTACACAAAAGTGCGAAAAAGCTTTGGCAGGCAACCCCTTTTCCAAATGGTGCCTGCTCGTATGTTAGACTCTATCAATCCTGATGAAAGTGAACAAAAGAAATACATTTTGCGAAACCCCGTGCATCGTGAAGTACAAGCAGCAAAGATGGTTTCGGAAAATGAAACAAACACTAAACCAATCAAAACGCATGAGCAAGGTATTGATCATACTGAAGGTGGGTGGCCGAAAGAAGTACACCCTTATAACGAAGACCACGTACAACGACATCGTCGCAGAATTATGCACGAAGATAGTTACATACAATCTATTCTAAACCTATCGCCATCCTTGTTTCACAGTGTAGACCAAAATAATGCTATAGAAATGTATGAAACGTATTACTCTGAGATGCCTTCCCAAGACCCAGTAGAGAAGTATGGTATTCGAACAGCTAATGTATTTCGCGATGAAAATCATAGACCAATAGCATGCGTCAAATGGACAAATGAAAAAAATGCCAAACTGGCAGTCGCTTACTGCTTTCGGACTTGTATGCCAGAACCGGAACTAAATAAATCAAACGTTTGTTTTTTATGGGATGTACATAGACAAACAAAACCAGTGCACAAGCTAGAACCAGAGTGCCCTTGTTGGCAACTAGCCTGTTCACCTGTGAACCCTGACTTGTTAATCTGTGGTCTTGAAAAAGGCACCGTTGCTATGTTCGATGTTCGTGCGAGTAAACAAGCTGTTTCATCCAGTTCTGTCTACGATTCTCACTACAGACCTATAACATCAATACTTTACATTCATTCTCGAACTCACTCCGAATTCTTTACCGGATCTTCAGATGCTCAATGCTTGTGGTGGGATTTAAGAAATCTTTCACATCCTTTTGATCGATTACCTATGTCAGTTAGGCATAGTCCAACAGAAATGCCAAACTTGAGTAATGCAGAAGGCGTAAGTACTTTGGAATTTGATCATGGCTTACCGACAAAGTTTCTTTGTGGAACAGAAACTGGGTTAGTCATTAATGGAAATCGGATGGGAAGGTCTCATTCTGACATTTTAGTGTCATACTGGAATGCACACGATGGTTCGGTGCAAGCAGTACAAAGAAGTCCTTGTACTTTTAGAATGTTTCTTACGTGTGGAGATTATACAGTTAAAGTATGGAGCGAGGAGGTTCGTACCGAACCGATAATAGTAACAAGGCCTTATAAAAATCAAGTTTCAGACGCAGCCTGGGCTCCGTTAAGGTTCTCTTCTTACATGTCTATATGTGCAGGTGGAATGTTTTATTACTGGGATTTTTTACGTAAGTACAAAGAGCCCGTCGTAACTCTACAAGTTTCTAAATATGGCTTAACAAGAATTGCTCCTCACAAAGAAGGTGAATCGGTTGCTATTGGAGATTGCCACGGCGACTTGTATCTACTGCAATTGTCGGAAAATATGTCTATTCCGGGAAGTCGTGATAAGTTATTGATGGGGCAAGTATATGAACGAGAAACAAAGCGTGAACACATATTAGATAATCGTTTGAAAGAAATTCGATTAAAAGCGAGAGTCGAGGAAGAAGCAGCTGCTCATGAAATACCGATTGAAGAGACTGACGAAGAAGAACTAGTACAAGCGACGGAAGACGAGTATTTTAGAATTGTCCAGGATGAGTTAAAGCATATGGATATAACACCCGAACATACAGAATAACTTAACGATATTGCTACATTTATAACATAATTAAAATTGTGTTCACTTATCCTACAGAATGAAAATTTTATTTCTTTTATTATCTTTATAGAAATGTGTGTAATTACTATAATAATTTGTGAAGATATAGGCAGAGATAGAATTTTATAATAATATTGTGGTAATTATCATTATAAACTGAAGACAAAATATCTCATTAACATTCGTGTAATCAGCAGGTATTTGTAACTAGTCTGAGTGTTTGTGTTCTGAAAAGTTAATTAGCCACTGTTACTTCATATTTGTAAAACGCAACCATAATTAACAACACAATCCTAATTACATATGCAGATTTCAGGTAAATGTAATATACTTAACCAGACATTTGTAATCCAAAACACTTTATTTTAGAAGGTATAAAATAATTTCTTCATAATACCTGTGTAAAGGTAGTTTAATGATTGTAAAGTGCCACAACCATTGTGAAATTAGTGATTCATATTATTGTACGAGACCTGGTCACTAAAGTTTGGATATATATATAAAACAAACGCCTGTCTATTGGTAAACAAGCCAAACCGCAATTTCGCAATGTTGTTGAACAATTAATGCTAACATTCAACTAAACTACAATCTTCTCAAAAACTGTGATTTTGATATTGGCTCGAACAGTATATCATTGTTAACTTAGGTTTCTTACGCTGAAAGTAATAATGTAACTTAACAAATAAATAAAGTTATTAATATAATAAAAAAGTACCTACAAAGAACTATCATCCCGGATGTTTCATGCGCTCGAGAACCCGCATGTCTCTAAACAGATCCGGCGGCTGCAGGGGCCATGACCGCCGATTTATACAAAACGACAAATCTAATATGAACTGTCAGATTTCAATAGAGATTCCCCTCCTCGAACATTTATAATGAATTAACAAGGGAGGCGGGGGAGGTCTCATTAGAGTGGTAGCGTAAATTACTCGAGGCTCGCGAGTTGCGTGAATACAAAAGTGCGTCACCGGCAACTTTCACCAGCGGCTAGGTACTACACAACGTCGCACGCGCACGCATCTTGTAAAGCCCGTTTTCATTCAATGCGCTTATTTTACTTAAACTCTTGAACACTTATATTCTAATATGACGTCTAAATAAAGATTAATGTTTATTTAACATCATGTGAATTGAAATAAATATCCTAATAGAAGTCATACTGATAAAAATGTTTATGTTTATACTAATCCAAATATAAACTCGATCGGTTTACATGCATTAAGCAAACCTGTTTCATAAACCAAAACACGATATTACATTAATTACTAATTAGTTAATCTAAACAATCACGTAAGTGGTTAAACACGGAGCTGGGAATCCGAATCTTGTTAACGGAGTCGGACATTCCGCTCTTTGAACTTGTGGATTTATGGAAGAAATTGGTTTGTACTCTGTTTCCAATTTGTTTTAATGAAGCTAAGAACATGTCAATCTGCAATTGAATAATTAATGAAGACAAAATTCTGACAACCGGTTTTTGTAGGTTTATGATCGAAATGATTTATGTTGTTCACTGTTAAGTAGAATACTAGAATAACCATAAAGATAACCCAGAAATACGTTGCTTTTTAAATTAAATAAATAATAAAACGTGGTATACTAAAGTTATTTAAGGCATCCAATAAATTTTCTGCTGGATAGAAACGCTAGAAACGTATAAAAACAAATTTCAACGATTAGCTAATCTAAATTACGGAGCTGAGATTTACGAGGAATGCGTTTGTAAGAGCGAGTACCTCCGACCGATGTAGGTTAATGTCTACCACTCCAGATGCTCTACCTACTAAACTTAACCGTGTATAGCATCCAGTGGTTCATACACTACGAATGTCTTGGTTATTCAGTATAATCATGTTTAAGAACCATAGGTAATTGTTTCCGTAACATAGAGCTATGGAGTTACACAGAAAGAGCACTATAGCGTTTCACAATGGTCGATTGAAGATTTCTAATGTTTACCATCAACTCAGGATGCTGCATGGATTGTGTGAAGGATGATAAAAGAACAAAAAGGAGTGAGTAATAAATGACGACAGATAGAAGCAATGATCCTAATAGCCTTAAGAGGTAAAAATGAGAATATCGTACCTAAAGCATCATAATAAGATTGACAATGTACTAGAGAAAACTATAAATATTCTTATTTCAACAAGAAAAACATCGTATTAAATTGTGCTTTACAAGCCGACCCCAACATAGCTTGGTAAAGGCTTTATATATGTTCGTTAGTCTCTTAACTTCAAAGCCATTTTAAATAATAGAACTCCGTACTTAGCCGTAACATTTACCCCAGCCAGTAGAATTACCAAGTAGGTTACAACAATTATAAAACGAAGGTTGCAGATACGTCCCCACCTTTAACTAATATAAAATGGAGTCGTGCAAACCATTAATGGCACCCACGACGTTTCATAATCTTAACTTAGTCAGACTGGATTATGAGATACAGTCTAAAGTATATCTATCATGCTAATACTTACTAACGTAAATGCAATAACAACTTTGTACCTATAAGCTTAAGTTATGGCTAAGTCTATTCTACACGCTAAGTACATAAAAAAGATTGTGTAATACTTCTTCTGGCTAGCCTTTTTGCTAACTAAGTGGGAATCAGCTATCAGTAGCTTTCACTGTAATTAAAAATTGCCCTATAAATACTTAACTACTGAAAAATGAGCTTTTATAAAAATTTACACTTTTAAGAGTAATAATTAAACAATATTTTTATAGGTACATTTTCGTATAACGGTATAATCTTCTTTTGACAAATATTTAACAAAGCTAGCTTATGTTTTTTATTAAAATAGACAAGCCTTTAGGTACGAAGGATAAAAAGATTTCAGTAAATTAGATAAAGGATATTACTATGTTGTTCGGTATTCTATCGAATTCATAGAATTTATCTATAAATGAAATAGGTCCTACCACTATGCAATGCTCATAATAGTAGCAGTGAAACAAAACATACGAAATCGGAATCAATGTCAATGTTTTGACTAACATAACAATAAAAGTTTTCGTGTTACATGTAGTTTATACATAAAACTATACGTAATGTGTTCACACGCACATCATTTTGCATTTTTTACGCATATTAAGCATTACAAGAAAATCTCACACGCGGTCGTGACTTATACGCGATGCTACATCAATTCTATATCTATACTTACAATATAACAAGAGTTTGTTAGTTTAAACGCACTAATCACTGAAACTACTAGTCGGATTTAGAAAAACTTTTTGCGTTTTATATCCCAATTTTCGAGGAAGGTTATAGGCCTTTAAACAACGTTACTCGTCTTAGGAGAAAATCAGGCCGAGTGAAACCTCGAGGCACAGTAGTCAACAATAAAATACTTCTAATACTTTTGTTATTTCTCACTATTTATATTCTTTACCATACTTATACTCAGGGTCAATAACATTATCAAAACATGTGAATATATACCAAAAAGTTTATACTACGTACCAGGTACACTACGACACTATACGTGGTACACTGAGTGTATGGTGTCTTAGTGTACTCAGTGTACCACACACAGGGTACGTGTAAATACGAATGCCCGAGTGTGAGACATTTATTGCCACTCATAATACAAGTCTCAAGAAATCCTGTAAGTGTATGTCGAAGCTTAGACTGTGCGAAGGTATATATGTATATGTATGTAAGTATATTTTGATAATTTATGCTACTACTAGGTAGAGTCAGCGGTGTCAGCACTGTAGTGTGAATTGACGTGCTGCCATGGTCAAATTCCTCGGAATAAATTGAGACAGTCATATCAACAAAGCGTTTAGCCATAGTAGTCAGCACTTTACCTATGTATTAGAACTTAAATAAATGTCTTTATAAGACACTTATTTGTTGCACTGCTCTGGATCATGAACAACCATTGTTAACAAAATATGAAAATATATAATATTGTTTCTAGGTCTCCTGACAAACGTCGATTTTTAAATGAATAATTAACACGTTCATGCGAACAAACGTATGGGTACGTCACATATTGGCAGACATGATGCGGCGCAACGTATCATCACGTCCGGCAATATCTTAATTTATTAAGCACAACGTCATAGAACGGAGTTCGATCATTATAACATTGAATAGTTGGGTTGTTGTGCCACGACATATATGTCTCTCAAATTTCTAGTGCTACATTGCGTCCATATTTTTTGCATTTTTTGAAGATAGTTTGCCCCGGTCCTAAGTACCTACTTTATTCACGCACAACGTGATTATACGACGTTTCGTCTAAGCAGTGTGTTCACTTTGTTGACCTGTGCGCAGCGCGGGGGTATGCGCGTGCGCCGATTCCTTGCTTGTGATAATATTTACGCAAAAACGTGAGTATTTTGACTATCTTATTACGGTATATAATATATTTTACTTTATTCTAATCCTAGTAATTTTATAAATGCGAAAGTTTGTATTTGGGGATGTTAGTATTGTTTTGTGTTATTATATTTTGTTTGTTTTAGATATTATATAAAAAGAAAGAATCGTTCATGAAAATGACGATGACAGCTCCTGTAACATGAGCCTTACACAGTTGGAAAAGTGCAAGAAGGAACAAATCAAAAAGAGCAAATCAAACAAAAAGTCAAAATGAGTTCTGGTTCCAATTTACGACCTTCCTCTGATGGTGGATCTATATCGGATATCACAAGGCTGGTTAAATAAATAATTTCGTATGATAATAAGTCTTTCATTTAATTTTTTTTAATACGAATATCATATAATTTTCTGGGTAAAACACTTCATTTTGTCTGCTAAAACATATAAACTGCGACGTCATGAGACGTTGTGTATTCTTACGTAGATTTTTACAAATACATTAAAGCAGGGCGTATGTGAACGTCGACGTCTTAGAACGTCAGTTAATATAAACTAATACTGGTATGATCAAGTATTGACACAACGTCATTAGACGCTGTTCCAGTTTGTATGAAAAAAATATGTGCCATATCGCCTTAACTCGCGATATGGCGATGTTCACGTGAACGTGTTAAACATATTTTATATACATACCTTATCAAGTATCCAGGCAAATTAATCACAGTAATGAAATTAGAAAGTCGTCGGCATAATATAATATCACTTTCAACGAATGTTTTGTCGAACGTTCATAGAATAACCATATCGATAATAGCAGCCGTTTCAAGTTAGAGACCAATAAAACTGTAGTAACATCGTAAGCGAAATTATAACCGTCAAAACATAAATTTTAAAATGCTTAGAACTGAAACTTGTAAATATATAAAAAACTTGTTTTACATTTAAATATAAAAAATAATTTTCATTAAATATTTTAATTCATTTATTTAAGTAACATATAAAAATAATGAGAATGAGCACAAGAATTCACTTTATTTCGAATTTTCTATGGCACAGTATTTATCATTTATTGCAGAAAACAAATTCCATAAAGTCTTAATAAAAAAGAGCTTTATCTAATATTCGTATGCCTATACAACTACAACTACAATCGCCCCGAATTTGACAGTCCCACTTATCACACAATGTGCTCAAGATGCCGTGTGGGCTGCCACGTACCCTGCTCAGGATAGAGGCACATGTTTACGGATAATAACCGTAAAATCATGCCCAATGCACTGCAAATGTACAGTATCATACAACTGAGTTGTTCATAACTGATTTATACACATATACAAGGTAAATATAGAAAACACGTGGCTTGTAGGTGGAGCCTTGTTCAGTGGCGGTTTACGAATGCCAATGTCAACTAATTTGCAAACCCGTCGTACTGTTACACGCAGTCGGTCTGACCGACATCCCACTACATGCCCAAACAATATAATTACACCACAGATTTTTTTGTTAAAGAGGACATCGTCTGGACCACGGTCAGAAACGAGGTGACTCACCGAGTCGGTTATAAAGATTTCATTGTGTGTGAATACGATTAAAATATGTATGTATGTATATATTTTTTAATTCATAAAGAAACGTTTGTGATTCTTTTCAATACGTTTAGTTGCAGTGAATGCACTCGTTATGGCCAGTATTTGTATAATTTATTGATGAAAGTTGATAAACTAACTTTATAGCATACATATAATATCTTATTACCACAATCAACTGTTTTATCAATTTATAATTTGAAAGAGTCCATTTACCTATCGGTATTCAGCATTAAGAATTTTAACCACGTCCAACTACTAAGAACCTATAACTTAATAATGTTGATAGTCATATTTGCAGACTAAGAGATCAACTAACTTCAAAATAATATTATTGCTTCAAAGGATTTTCTAGGCGACTCGCTAACACTAAAAGTTCAGTTAAGTCATCATGGGCGGCAACGTTTAACCAGATGATAAGTTATCACCGCCGCCCATGACAACAATCGCAACTTAAGTCCGCTCTTAGAACATTAAATGTCGGTAAGCCGCTGCCATATTTACATAGAGTACCTTGCGCAATTCTGAGACAGCAATGAGAGCTCACTTATCCTGACAAGACAGCGTATCTTCGAGGTTCAGTCGACGAATGGTTGGAACTTTTGGTTGAATATTTAAACGTACACGCAATTTTAAGTAGCTGTTCTATCTTATTCTGTCTCTGTCACTTTTAGGTGACATGTAGCGACAGGTATACTTTTCAGACTGTCTCAAAGTTGAGCTTCGTTTGAGAATACGTGGTTTTGTTACGCTAGTGTCCGCTAAATATAGGAATACGTCGTTTAATTTTAAGGCTCTCATGCCTTTGTCACTTTAATGTGGAATGTACCGACAGACAGAAGTTTTAGAACGTGTTAACGTTAAGTCTCCTTTGAGTATACGAAGATCTAATAGTGAAACAAACGTACCTAAGTAAGGTACAACATTCTTCAATAATATTCGATCAATTAATGGAGCGTTTAGAATGTCCCGCAGCGGATACGCGTCTCTCGCCGACTGATTAACTGCTAGACTTGCTATTGAATTCTGTAACACGGCGCGGCTATTGTTGCGGCTTGTACTCGTGAATAAGGACCTCTATATTTTGCATATAACGTCACCTCATCCACATCAAAAACATTCATTGAATTATATTGTTTCGCAAACTCTACAATATTATTATTAATAACTTCTGACGGCTGTCGAATGTTTTTATAACAACTTTTTTTGTTGAAATTCTTTAAAGGCTTGTTATCAACTTATATCTTAGTCATATAAAATGCTTAATTCATTGTAGGTATGTAGCTAATCCTAAGATAAATTATCAACTATAAAATCTTTGTTATATTGAGCGCCATGAAAACTACCAAATCCGGTTTGCGGTAATAGATCATATCAAATTGCTATAGATGTAGCCATTGCGAACATTACATATTTAATACGTCATAGTGAAAGTTAATTCGAAGTTTTGCGTGCACGGAATCTATTTGCGGTGAGCTACTCGAATCAAACATAAACCACGCATTAAAGACATTTATTTTATTGGTATTAAACATTATAGAGTATTTTTACGGACTTTACTGTTTAATTTATTGTTGAGACTAAGTATTACGACCGATGTCACAACAAAGAAACAAAATCTGTGGTTTCGTATAACGCACAAAATCTCAGAATTAAAATTCAAGAAACATAACTTGCTCGAACAAGAAACGCCACTAAAACAGTTATAGCAGAGTTTATTGGGTGAGCTTTTAAGTTTTTGTTGTTTTAATGTTTTTAGAACTTAGCAATTCAACTTGTTAATCGCTGACGTAGGTAATCTTTGAGGTGCAAATTAACAGATTTAATTAAGTAATAAAGGAGCACAGCCCTATGTTTTTGGTTGTGCTACAAGATTTTAAAGTTTACTTTATCAATTCATAACATTTATATTTCCTTATCAAATATTTCACCATGATAAATCAGATGTTTGTACTTTTACATATAAAACAAAACTAAGTATTAAAAGTAGTTAAATTGTTTTGTTTCAAACTTTCATCATACAGTCGGAATATATTAAATACTCTTTTACTGTTTTTCTTGAGAATTGCCGCACCTGCAACTTATCCAAATTTTCTTTGATGATTTGAACATAATATACCGGTACCTTCATTACTTTTCGTCATCTAGTACTATTTACATTACGTATCGATAAGTGTAGGCAAGATACTTAACTGCATGTCATCATGAAAGTAGTGAGCGCATACTTGGGAAAATGTAAATAAGATTATCGTAGGCGTTAATGTATCAACCTTTTAGGTGCTTGTGGCACATGTTAATAAATATTTACATACTTTTGAACATGATAAAGATAATGGAGAATAAACTATGAATAACATCGATTTCGTATATTGTAAAAATATACAGTTAATCTATGATTATGAATTGGTACCATAAGTTTTTTAACCTGTGAATTAAAGACTTTTAAATCATTTTAACCCCTGTTTAAGTTTAAAAGAAATATGGTTATAATTTATTGCTAAGAATTTAGAGTCACGTGAATCAAAGGTAACAAAAAGGTGCAAAATATCTAATTCAAAGTTATTTTGGTAAGCAACGTTTTGGAACATGCTAATCGCTTTTAAATGACAGAAACATATTACGCAACAGCAATAATTCTCGTCTGCTACTTTCTATTGCTAACGACTCTAAGAATCCCGTTACTTCAACACCTATCGTGGCGTATAAAAACTGTTACGTTTTAACTTCGACTTCTTAATTATACAGAACCATTTGACGGAATTTAACATTCCCTGATTGACCACATGGTAACGAATCTTATCGTGAACACGATTAAATGGAGTTCACATAGTGTATATATCGGTGTAAGTATTCATAGCACTACACCTATCATAAAATTTCGAAACCAAACTCCTTTCTTCAAGTTATTTCGCTTTGAATACAATTTAATTATATAAAACGACTGCTTTAAAATAATCTAGTTCAAATATACACGGGTTATCTATAAATGAATGCAGCAAACCTGTAAATTATAAATGTAATAAAATGAAGAACCAGATTTGATAAGTTCACCTACTTGTGAAACTTGTTTATTTTACTCACTTGGTAAACTTGTGAGATTTATGGCCGAATACTCAGACGTCAATCAGTTTTAAGACTCCGTTAACTCTCATGTTGTTTCTGTCACTTTAAGTCTTAATGTATTGCGTTTCAATATTCAGGGGTTAAACAATTAGGAACTAAGTCAAAAAGAAATAAACACTAAAATCAATGGCAATCTTGGCCGTGTGGATAAATCGAGTTTTTGAGAGATCGAAACGGCCGAACACATTTTAAAGACCGGCACTACACGCCCAAATTATTTACGTACTTATTTGCTATATTAGAGTTCAGATAGGCAGTTTTTTCTACTTACCATCATGTAAACTGTTTGTTCATTTTAGCTGGCTGTTCCATAGAAATAAATCAATTATTGAACGAATCCTATCGCGGTGTATTATTTAGTATTTATGGTCATGGGTCTACCCTTGACCATAACGACTGCAAAGACGTCGAAACGTCGGTAACTAAAATCTAAATCATAAACCTCGATAGAATTCGTTAAAAAATAGTTTTATTAATTTAAATGTAGGTATAAAATTCGTGTTAACCTCAGAGACTATAAAAATACGTTTTAACATACATACGTAATTAACATGGTATTCGTCCACAGTGAAGTCACGATGAGTAGCGGTGTGCGATGACGTGCGCGGCGCTGGTGGCGGTCGCTGTGCTGGTGTCGGCGCAGTCTGCGTACGCGCAGCTGCGGCCCGCCGACGCGCCCCAAGCCATCAACGACACACGTGAGTGAGTCCTGGAATTGTATTACCTCTTAAGATTTGTAGGAATCCCAGTTTCTGTACCCAATTCACAGATTCGCTGTCCAAAACAAATTCGGACACCAAAATCGAGCAACTCTAATTCTTTATCGAAAACGATTGATACTTAATATACTAGAATATGGCTGTTATGCCATTAATATTAGGAAATAACATACCTACTTACAACTTTCAAACCTAATAAAATGACTTAGCTAACCTACCAAGAAACCAGATACTAAAATTTATATGTAATATACAAACTAATCTAATCAAATAATTCTAATGAACAGATTTCAAGTTCTGAAAACCAGTATTCCCTTCGTGGGATTAACGTGAGCCTTCATTAGTTTCCAATATTTAACCGTCAGTTCCGAATATCTAACATCGAAATGAAATATGAGTAACCTTTCCAGTCCCTATTTATCATTAATCATACGGTTCTGCTCATTACGGAACCTAATATTTCCTAACATTATTAATTTTAGAGATCCACATTAAGTTTGTGTTAATTAATAGTTAAACATACTAGGTATTTATCGATTATATTAAGTTATTTTCCCAGTCTAGATTTTTTAAACCTTCCCTCAAGTCTGGTATACATTCTTATCCTGCGCCGCATCAAACCATCCAATAAAAATGCTAGTTCAAGACTTTATAAACATAACAATATTCGTGAGAACTTACTACTACATGGGAACAAGAAACAACTGAAATATAAAAGCCTTCAATGCACGTTTCTCTCACAGTAGTGGCATTCCGACAAGATTACCATCCATTCATCTGCGAACACGTCACAATCCGGTCCAGTCAGCCTTCTTCAAAAGAGCTACTATACAGTTGACCACACAAGTAACAACATATTGACATTATCAGTGCCTTTATTTCAAAACAGTAAGATTGATTTTCGTTATTCGATGTTACCACTTAGTAACACAATGTGCTGTCCACCGTATACTGGTTTGTCGAATATCAAACAAGCATGAGTACCTTGTAAACCTTACCTACGATTTCCCCACTAAACTATCAAGAGTTAGGCATACATTGCTTTCACTAACACCTACTTAAAATTTTAATTAACGTACAAAACATTAGCAGTTAGTTACAATAAATTAGCATGGCATGACACGCAACGTACGCTAAAAGCACTTATTTAAATAATTTTTCGGTAATCACAGAGGTATTGTTCATTATTGCTAGGCAATTTCTGTTTTATTAATTATTATACCTATTAGGAATTTCATAAATTAACAGTACCTTGTACTAGTAGTAGCATACTTAGCAAATGTCGATGATAAAACTACGACGGAAACAGAACCATTGTTTGTAAACAGTTTCCAATGTCAGAATCAAAAGAAAAATCTCACAACATTAACGCCACACTAAGCAAGTCAATTATAGATATAATCGCAACAAAAATGACATTACTTAAATTATATATGGAATGTGGAAGGCATTACTTTCTAGACATTGTGATGGAAACAGTCGATGAGAACTAAAGCATTGCAAGAAATAACAAGATTTCTATTTTCAATTGCAAATACTGTAACTTATTTCAACATGATCATGTCAATTCACACTAGGTTTGTCCATGTCTTTCATTCTTGCATAGACAAATATCATGTTCATTAAGTTAACGATCTCCGATTAAAAATAGTAATGCACGAATACTGAAAAGTCAATCAGTTTTAAGTCCCCGTTAAGTCTCGTGCTGTCTCTGTCGCTCGAAGGAGTAAATTAGCGACAGATAGACGTTTATGAACATCTTAAAGTTAAGTTACGTTTGAGAATTCGGGGGTCAGTATACTAAAATTGCATACAACGTCATAAGATTTCTAATATAAAAAATTGCTAAATTTTATAGTCATTAGATTGTAATCTAAAAAGTATTAGGAAGATTCATTGCAAATATTAATAAAGAAAGTTTTGATGGATTGCAGGTAGATGTTCTTTAAATTAGTCAACTATCAAAGCTGTCAAGAAAAACGCATTTAATTTTACGAAAACCTTTTTTATAAGGCTTTTTCAAGAATATTTGTTAGATTCCGTTAAAGATTAGGTGGGACTAAGTTTACTACTAAAATCAAATTAATTTTAAACAGTGTGCGTAAACAAAATACCTAACTATTATAACTAAACACATTTTGAAACAATTAAAACATTCGTATATTTTAAGTTAACCCAATATTACTTGCGAATATATCGCAATGTTACAGGTTACAGGATCTTGCGTAAATTCTCAGTAATATTTTAGGCAATTAAAAGCGCCTCGTATTTTAGGTCTGCTTTTACAATTACTGTCGCCGGCACCTCTTAGTCCCACGCCATTCCGACACTATCCACTCACTGTCGTAGCAGCTTGCTGTTAAAATTAAAAAGACTAGAAACTTGATAAATTAGTCAATGGCCTTTGTGTCTACTTTTGATGTGATTTTGCCATTCACCTGCAATTAAACTATAATTCGATACGTATACCTTAAAGTATCAACCATGTACCAAATAGGAACCGTCATGAATAGAATGCCCACGCGGAAGTATGTGGTCGAGGAATCCGATATAAAATTACAAATATTTTAAAGGAAGCTTTTCAAAACAGTTATTCGTTTCTATGTACATATGTTTAGTATTTTCCTAATATACCGGGGCTGCCGTTCGAATCAATATTTGAGACTGTATTATAGAAGCAGCTTAATGCTGAACGTAAAGTAAACAAAACACGGTAATGTGTCTACTCGGCCGCTCGGTCCCGTTAATTGAACAGCAGCGCACTAATCGCATATTGCTCGCGCTTTCCCTTTGGAAAGTATTGAAATACGATCCAAATCAGTGAAGTTGAATATGAATTAATTTTCAAACTTTCAAAGTCATTGCTTTGGGAATTGGAATTAAGTGTTCTTGTACTTTTGTGAGCATACCGATACGGCCAAACGTTCTAAACTTAATGCCAAGAGCGAGACTGAAAGCTCGACATTTGATTATAAAGGCTTTTAGGCATTGCTCGTGTTTCAATACATGAGTCAATAATTTTACCTTTACAAATCGTTATGGGGATGTACTTAATTGCGCATAAACCACAAATTATCATTTCTTAAATAAGTTTCGTATTTTTGTAGATTTATTCAGTTGGAAGTTTTGGACACAGCTGAGTTTGACAGGCTATCGCTATAAATTGAACATTAATAACTTTATATGGTGCTGCCGTGTAGGTGAGGTGAAATTGTACATTCACCAGTCTGCATTGTATAAAGTAATCGAATAAGCTCTATGCATCGCTATGAATACATTACGCCCAAACATGGACCACTTATTAGCATAGAAATTCGAAACATTTCAATGATAGGTACCTCCAGTTACGTGGGACGCAAGTCTTAATAAATATATAAAAATGAGGGAATCGTACATGTCTCTATTTGAAAATGTCCATGCATAAATATTTGTCTTGATGGTAACATAAACAATTGAAGATTCTTGGTACGTACATCCCAAAAGCAAGATCGATTTTTTAGCGAAGCAGTAGCTTATAGTAATTATTGGTGAGCAATATTTTGGTTTCTGGTTTTAATGAACTGCAGAAGCTCATGTCACAGTTAAATTTCTGCTGCCTCTTCAGTTCACAGTAACTTTGATGGTTGATTATAATCCGCGGCGACAGAAATCATGGTATAAGCATTTCACAAAAATTACAAGGTTTCGTTTTAATCTTCATTTATAAATCATCTGGATGAATTCTTGTAATCTGTCGTCATTTGTGAACTGTAATTTGGTTTCTGTATTTTATCCCCTACATTCACTCCGAAGTTTCAATACATTATATCTGAACATAAATTTAATGTAACGTATGCGTTTATGCGATATTGATTTATAAAATAATATATAGGAGGGCTAGGAATTGTCAGCCGTAGCATAGAAGACGTAGGGAATAACCCGCCTTTTGGGCTTCGCCGCAGTCGGGTAAACAGTAGCCCTCCTTCTTTTAAAAAAGTTAATAGCTACGCTAAAGTTACCACTTTTGTTTTTAGCTATCGCCGTTCATGTGTACTTGTTTGATTTCCTTTGTATTATTAATGACGAGCTCCGTGGTCGAGTGGCGTACACACCGGTTTTCGCCAGCTCTGAAGTCCCGGGTTCGATCCCCGGCCGGGTCAATGTAGAAAACCACTTTTCTACATTGTCGCGGGTCTGGGTGTTTTTGGTACCTTTGTTGACTCTGAATTCCATAAAACTAGTGCTTTAGCTACTTACTTTGGTTTCAGGGCAATGTATGTGATGTTGACCACATTTATTTATTTATTTATTTATTAGGAACTTTATTCCAAATAAAAATTTAACTTTTAATATGATTTTATATGTATTTTCCACTTTTTTTTCGTGTTCCTTAAATATCCATATATCTTTCAGGCTGTGGCACAGAATGCGTCCGGTGCGCAGCGGACGGATGCGTGAAGTGCGCGCGTCTCCTGGTATGGCCGGGGGGCAGCTGCGCGCACGCATGTCCCGCCGGCAGCCGCGAGGCCTGGGCTCATGATGATCATCTTATGGGCCGCGTGTGTTACCCGGCACAGTCTTATAACGAGGTATGCTAACTGCTACTGCTTTTTTAGATTTACTTATACATACTTGATATTTCCTCCTTCTCGTGTTGCTCTCCTCTTTATAGGGGGCATGAGTTCTTTGTTGTGGAGTAATCAGTTTTTTTTTTTTATGATCTCACTCGATAACTACCAGGTACTTAAGTGAGAGTTCGACTCGAACACCGCCACTGCCGCATCAACTCATGATTAAAGACCTCTACTGGGTCCGAAAGTCCGAAACTAATGGAGCTAAATCTAGAGGAATTTTCGCAAGTGAACCGATAAATTGTAATGAATCACCTTAAAAGTATTTTTGTTATAGAGATTTATGGAATTATTTAGAAAAAATCCACATCTCCTTTTAGAAATGTAACAGTATGGTTACGTATAAGATTTCACAATACAGAACCAGAACGTCAAAGATTTATACATAAAGAGGTGTCGTAGAGTAGACGTATGTTATCCAACACATCAAGAAATGAACAAAACTTGTCGTCTATTATTGTTAACTATTGAGAACACATCATAAGAAAACTGAATGTTTTAAGAAAAATACCATAAATATAACTTATAAATCAATATATCCATTTAATAGATTAGCCTAATTTCTCAAATGCCAGACCATCAAAGTTCAACGGCTTAAAGATTATTACGATGATGCAATGCTGATGAGCGCTACAATATAGAGTGTGTGTATTTGGACACGCTTGAAGACACATCAGTAGTAAAAACGAATTACGAAAATCTATCTCGTTGCTTCATATAAAGGTACTGTCAATATTAAATTATGAACGCTAACGTTTAACTGTTCACTATCTCAGAAATGTCAAAGTGTTAAAACCGATGAATAATTTTGCACTTCAAACTTTATAGGTAGTATGGAAGGTCCACTAGAAATCATATTTGTGTCTCGACTAACTTCATGTTAACTTTCATCTATATTGAAAGCCGATACTACGATAGTTACTTTGGCTTGTAGGTACAACCCTAGGATACGTTGTATACAATACTAGCTGTTCCCCGCGACTTTGTCCGCGTGTTTTAGTTTCAAAGGTTTTCCGTTTTTGCAACATTTTTCATTTGTACTCCGCTCCTTTTGGTCGCAGCGTAATGTTATATAGCTTATACCCTTCCTCAATAAATGGGCTATCTAAAACTGAAAGAATTTTTCAAATCGTACCAGTAGTTCCTGAGATTAGCGCGTTCAAACAAACAAACAAACTCTTCAGCTTTATATATTAAGTATAGATATGTATGTAGTTCAGTTGCTTTTATAAGTTGCTATTTCTTTTATTTCCAAGGAAAAAAAATGGCATAAAAGGTATTTCTGACTTTTAATATATGTACATGTTCAGACTCTTCAAGAAAACACATTTTAAATTTATGCAAGTCCTTAGCTTTTGTTATTACCAGTTAATCATTTCTAAATAAGTAAATAAAAAGCCTTTCAACTATACCTATTCACTACACAGAGCAATGTCATTTTAAATAAATAAACTACTTTATTGTAACAGCTGTTATTACGTAGCTCATACTTCGCAGTGCGCAGGCGTCATGCTATTGTGTACAACTTTTAGTGTTAACAATCTCATCCGGAAGTGTCACAGAAAACTCATCCCTATAAAACCAGCTGTCAGTAGTACTAGTAATAGTAACTATCGTGACATATTTATTAAACTTTTTAAAACAATAGTTTTTGCTCGCAGCTTCCCACGCGTTAGGATTTAGTTTCAACATACCATGTAATTTATAAAGCTTTTCAATAAAGTACGAGCTATTAGTTCTTCAATGAAAGGATTTAAAAAATCGTATCTGTAGTTTAAAACTTATCCCCAGCATACAAGCATGTATACACACATTGTTTAGTACTAACAGGATATATACGGGGTCGCCTGACTGGTTTCAAACTTTACCTAGTCCCTAAATCATATGCTCATGACAATACATGTCAGTCGTCGAACTAATCGGGCATTTCAAAACAAATATCGTAATAACAGACTTGTAGTGTTATAAGGAGGCACGATGTCTAGAGAAGTTACTTTACATGTAGGAGGAGAAACGACAAAACATGACATCAGCGCATTATGGATGTATTCACGACAAAACGTGAGTAGCTTACAAAGAGAACGTCGAGAGTCTCCAAAATGCGCTGCGGCATAAATTAAAAACAAATGCGAAATGACAAGCTGACAATGACGAAACAGTGCCCAACGATGCAGGTGGCTTTACAGAAGCTGTTTTCTTAGAACTTAATTGTTGACGCTGACGTCGTGAATATTGCCACTGTTACCTACAACGGATTCAAAATAGATACAATAGAAGTCAGCTCTGTGCTCTGTTTTTAATTCGAAGAAAACCTATTATTACCTTTTACTGATGAATGAATTAAGTTGCTATTATTTTTCGAAAGAGTCTAAGTATTAACTCATGTTTTATTAAATCAATGTGACGCTGCGACGGTCACCCTCCAGGAATCCTTAATCCGGAGTCTAATAGGTCGTACATTTAAAGTGATAGCCGAAGAAAGGCTTTTCGCCGAAGCCAAACAATCTGATCTCACTTCAGAATTCTACTAATGGCGCTTAAAAGCTCTACCCAGTAATATAAATCTAACGTCTGGATTATGATGATAAAAACTGGTATTTTTTTATTATTTTTTATTTTTCTGACTTAGTCTGTTTAAACATATCTAAATGCAACTTTACTCAGTAACCAATTGATCATAACAGGTAATAGTTGGCGGTGCTTGCGGCGTAGCAGCTTGCATCGCGCTGGTGGTGGCCGGAGCGGCGTACGCGCGTTGCCGCAGCAAGGCGCGCGCGCAGGCGCAGCCGCTGCCGCAACGAACACACCACGATGACGACACGCGACTAAGAGAGTTCCACAAACAATTGGACTGCTTGCGAGTAAGTAGCGTCGGCAAAACATGCACAAAGGAAAATAAAAATATTAAACAAAAAGAAAAATAACAATGATTTCTTTCTGTTTCATTTCAACATTGTAAAAAAATCTAAAGAAATCATGTTTTTGTTAAATTTCAGAAATGGCACATGGCTCTTGATTAAGGACCACCGAAAGTCTCTGCTCTAGATTTAAAGACCGATTTGATAAGATTTTCGTCCAAGCCAAGCCTATTTGCATAACTTAATTATGGTGTTGATTTACAACAAAAAACGTGTCAAACCTAGTTAGCTAAATCGTTGAGAAATCGAGAGTTATCAATAGTACACCCACGCCATCACACGACATGTCATAACTGTCTTGCTTTCTTCTGCTATTTTGTAATTTGTTCTAGTTTAGTTTTACCATGTAGTCTGTAGGTAAAGATCAAGTAAATAGTGTAGGTACAGATAGATTTGTTACAAAAGGTTTGATCAATAGATTTAGTATTAAATTTTTTGAACTGTTATACTGTTAGTTTTATGCAATCCATAATGCTCTTTTAAAGCTCATTTTCCACGGTAGATAAAGTTAGGCGAAACAACCCTCAAATAAGTACTGTCCTACTTAAACTAACATTAGTTCTAACTGCGGAGCTAACTTTCTTCGGTAATATCCGTATTTGAGTACTACATAATGCGGTAGTACAGCGCTCTACCGTTACAGGGTTGATCCACATTATTATAGTCGATGTAAATAAAGGTGGGTTCTAAAAAGTTATCTTTTCCTTTACAGCCGCACGCGTACACTTTGCTGGCGATTCTGAACCACACGCGGCACCAAGTGCGCGAGCTCTACCAGCTTGGCAACAATGATGCTGCAATGGCTTACAGGTACGAGTATGTTATCTTTTATACATATGTTATTTTCTTATATAACGTGCAGACAGTTTTACTAGTTCCTTGGACGTGGACCTACGGAGCGTCATTACTTTTAGTTATCCCGTATAAATGCAAAACATTTTACGATAGTTACTTCTTAAGTATTTCCGGAAAAAAAAACAATGTTTTGTGGTATTTCCAAACCATTACGACTTACCTGCAAAAGTGCTTATTCCCAAACCCTTTCCTAAAAGAGACAGGTAGATATTCAACAATGTACATCAGTTCACCTATTATCGTAAATCTAACTTTTAGCAGACATCGAGATGAAATAATACTTCTGGCTTGTAACTAAAATAGGTAGATATGGTGAAAAAACTAAGTAATCAGCTTCAACGCAGTCACCTATTGACACGAAGGTAAAAAAAAGTAGTAGGTAATTACAACTAAGCAAGTGCTTTCAAGCTGCCGACCGACAAACTAAGAAATCAACCGACCGATATAACGATGTTGCAAAAGTGTTCTAATTTAACATAGTAAGCGAGTCTGTTGACAGAGCTAGCGAGGTAACCCACAAAAACACATTCCAAACAGTGCCTCAATGCAGCGGTGTGTTTATTTACGTTAGCTACTTGAGATAGTGGGCTCTAATATTAGCTTCTGTTACAGTTGCATCCTGAGTGATCTGGCCAAGTTGCTGATACTGTTGAACAAGCAGCAAGTACCTGTGGTGCCGGACGAGTGGCCCCGACTTGCCAGTTGGGCTGAAAGGTAACAATTTAATAAACAATAATTGTTTATTGTATGGTTTATTGTCTTTCATGTCTCAAACTCCTTTTGTATATACTACAGTCAACAGCGTTACCGGATTGAACATTTTATTTATTTAGGTAGGTAGGTACTAGACTTCCTAGTGACATTACTTTTTAATAGTTTTATTTTTAAGTTTATTATTATATCAAACCACCTTATTGCTTCACACAATAAGATATGAATTTTTTAAGAATATTTAAATGTAACTTGTTTTTATTTGTTGCAGAATATTAAAACGATACAGCCGTACTGGTGTCAGTACACAACAAGATGGACAGCTAGTTAATATCCTCCCCGCCCCACCGAGCCAAGGTTCCGATTCAGGGACGACTCAACAATCCTTCTCAACGTTCAAACCGCCTTCCTATTCCCCCACGTCGTATGATAGCAATATCATAGACAAGGAGATGGAGTGCGAGTGGAGCGACGCGGGCAGGCCGCCGAGCTACTCTCAAGTAGAAAGAGAAAAAGAGACTATCGTCCTCTCCGACCCTTGGGAGAGAAGACCGATTGTAAGAAGAGAAAGCGTCTGGCTAGAAGACGAATTCTTCGAAATGACCAGACGGCCCCAAGACGAACTAACCACTGAACTTTAATCGTGTAATATTATGTTAATAAGCATTTGGTTCACCATTCCAAGTCTGACAAGTACAAAATACAAGATTACTAACATTAGTTAAATATTTGTAAGTTTTGTAGTGGTGCTTCAACCTTGTAAATACAATCCTCATATTTACCTGCTCTACCTACTCGATTATTGCTAAGGTTTATTTTATGTTCAGTGTGTTAAAATTAAAAATGTCTTGATACTAAAAAGCCAGGTAGTCTACCCCAAGGCCAACATTTACTTCTAGAGTCTGTGCGGTAAAAGAACCATCTTGGAAATTTAGAATTGAGGGCCCTGCTGTGTTTAATTATCGTATTGCTTACCTATGTTCAAAACACTGCTGCGTCATTATAGTGCGAGTGTAACATCTTGATATTTAGAAAAATATAATAGAAAATAATGGTTTCAGATGCCGTCTTCATAATAGAACAATTTTAATATTATCATAATGTCAGTTCCATTTTACGATACGACGGTTCTCTTTTGGCACAGACTAGGTTGCAAATGAAATTATACTTACTTAGAACTACTAAGTACTTTCCAAGCGCAATATCTACCTAGTATATATTACTTTTAAACAGCTAAGCAATTATTAGTATGCTTTAAGTAGTTTATGCAAAATTAACACTATTTTTAGACAATTTAAAACCAAAGTAGATTGTATAATAGTTATCTAGTCTAATAA
Organism: Diachrysia chrysitis; assembly: GCA_932294365.1. NCBI lineage: Eukaryota > Metazoa > Arthropoda > Insecta > Lepidoptera > Noctuidae > Diachrysia > Diachrysia chrysitis. Next base: position 7,007,423 of record OW028650.1, on the reverse strand, counting down.
CGAAATTCGTCTTGAATTGTTTAGCAATGGAAGTTGTAGTTACTTTTAAACAATATCTGTATTGTAAAACCACATCTGTAGGTATTATTATTGATAGAAATGTATAAGTATAGATTGAAGTTAAATCAAATACATCTAATGACATTAAGTTCGATATTTAATTATAGTGTAAACAAACATACCTACCAATAAATTAAATGAAAAATACGATACCTTACGTTGTATCGATGTGTATAATGTATAAAAACATTACAATTTAATTACAAAATAGACATAACTGCCTTAATATTTTTTGTAATAAGTAAACAACGAAAATACCTATCTGTTACAGTATGTAAAATATTTTTTATGATTGTTAAATTAATAAAGATGAATATATTCTTGTTTACTATTTATTTTTATAAACAATAATTAATAAAAAGAATGCTGTTTACATTACCGCTGTTGAAACTAAACCCTTCTATCGTCAAGCTTAGATACCTATTTCGAAAACGCGACATTTCATCAAAATATGTAGGTAGGTAGGTACCTACATAACTAGATTTTTTTAACTTATGTATATAATCAAAAATAAATATTGTGTAGAAAAATTTTAAAATGCCGTTAAAAATATAATTTTGTGAAAGTACCTATATCAGAGAGTACTAATATATAAAATTATACAATTATTATTAAAATTAGTAAAAAAGTAGTCATAAATGGAAATTAGAGTTACTTTTATCATAAAGCTTAAAACAGTCAATTGTTTCACTTATTATTAAATTATTTAAAACCGTAGACAGAGAATATTGATATTTTGCGTCTATTTTTTTTTGTCTGCCGTCGTTAGTCATGACGGCGAATAAATCGTAATGTTAAATTAGTTTGTTCGTGTTTTGCCTTTGAAGAGTAAAACGCTTATTTTGTGACTTTATTGGTATTCCAAATGGTAAAGAGCACTGATAGTGATGAATGTAGATGATATGTGCACGATTGAGGGAATGCACAGTTCACATTGGTTCAGCAAAAAATTAACACGCGATACAGTATTCTTGCCCAGGGTACCAGTAGCCTCAACGCCGTCACTGTTAACGCTGGACCACTACTTGCAGTGTATATATTGGATTGTGAACTTTATAACTGGTAAGGTAACTTACACAAACTATAACATTTTGTGTAGGAAACGAAATCAGCCTTGATTGACCATTACACTTTGATCGTGTAGAAGGGCCTTTAACAGATACAAAATCAGCTGTCACATCGATTTAAAAGTTTAGATCCTAAGGTTGGTAGTAAACTAAATTGTCAGTTTCGTTTATGTATTGTATAACTGTCAAAATCAGTAGAGAAAACTGCTGAGAGAAGATCGGCAACGGCAAGATCTTGTCGTATCACAGTTAAAATCGTTAATTAAATTATATGAATTGAGCGAGATTCGCTCTAATAAAATCAGTGAATAGAAAGTCTCGAAATATATTAATACAAAAATCTTTATATTTACTAACGTGGTGATCTACTAATTACGAAAATGTAGCGTAAAAGTACATAACGGTAAACTTCTAAATTATACAAAATATTACACAGATTGAGTGTTTTAATACAATATCCATCTGTGTTTTCTAAGGTGACCTTTACGGGTCAGGTTAATTCAACTTTGATCTGTAGGGTTATGAGTGATCCCAAAATAATATTTCATAACAAGAACTTGTTGACATACAGCTGATCAAACAGTCTTTGTTCAGAGTATTTAACCGCTTATCAGTTATGGAAATAATGTTTCGCTTTCAGATGTCTTTAAATACACTTTGAGTTTTGATTTTGCTGAAATTATCCAATTACCACCTGCCATCAATTAGCCAAATGGTAAGTAATATTGGTCATCCAATTAATGTTACTGATAGCTAGACACACTATCGTTAAAACCTATAAAATATACTCATTAAAATCTACTTAATGTAAATTGACTATATCTAGTTGTGTGTAAATGTCAAAGGTTACATTAGATTTATTTTTACACTGTTTTAATATTCAACACTTATATATCGATTCTAGAATAACAGGTTTTTTTTGCTACTCCTGGTATGTGTTAAATGTCATATTAAATGCTAAATTTAGTATAAATATTCTATGTATAATATTACTCAAATAAAAAATAACATGTTAGAATTTTAAACTAAAGTGATTTTACTATGGATTTTATTTAAAATATAACTATAGAAAGTACAATCATAGTTACAGATTGTTTTTTAAGCTAGAATATGTTACTATCACTTTTCTTTATCAAAGACATGTTTAGTTTACATAAAGTTAAATGGTTTTTATTATTTTCAGAAGTATATCAGTGTCATAATTATAATTATGGGATTGTTCATAAATATTTATTCCTTGGCATTAGGGTAAAATAATCTTGAGAACATGATTTTGAAACACATTTTATGTCCTCCTTCAGAATTCTTGTTAATTTCCTAAGTTACATTATAGCTATACAATATTGTTTAAAAAAATGAAGATGTATTGCCCAGAACCTGAACGAGAAAATACAATTCTCATAGGGAAAAAACAATAATTGTTGATTAATATAATTGCTCATTGCAAATTGTTCATTTTAAGATTAATTTAATCCAGCTCCTTATGAAGTTTTCCTTTCCTAGTCAGTAAAAACTTAAAGTTGTGGACAAAATACTTAAAAAAAAAGTATTTTATTGCTGGATCAACCTTATTGTTATTAAAGTACTGAAATAATGAATGATTATTTTGTTGCAGCTTTCAAAAACAATTAAAAAGAAGTTATTTGGAACAACATATTCTAGTCAGTTGTTCTCAATTCATCATGAAGCAATTAGCGGCATGGTAAGTAAACCTAATAAACAGAAGGTATGATACACATAGACACAATTCAATATGTACATAATTTTAGAGAGAAAATATACTCATTTTTTAAAATGAAAGCAACTAAGTTTCAATTAGTGAAACTATTTTGATACTTTAATAAACATTGTCAGTTAATATTTATGAATTTTAGGTAACTTCACAGCTAACAATGTTAAGACATCACTAATAATTATTCTTCTAAGCACCTACAATCTGCATTTTACAGTGATAATGTCATCCAATCATCTTATGTCAACATTGGTATTTGTCCAGGTATCAGAAGAAAATAAGTTCTTACGACAAAGAAGAATGGGAGACGATGGTGGAACAGTTGCTGATGCGGGGCACCTACCGGCGCCGCATCGTCGACTTCTCCTCGCATGCTCGCTCCTATCTGATCGACGTTGATTTAGTCAGAGGTATTGTTATATTCATTTGTATAAGAACCATTTCATGCATAGAACTACTAAGCCTGTTTCTGTCGGTATAAATAGAGTTATCTTAGTTACTGTAGCAGTACATGCCATGCCGTGTACACTGTCCAGTCAACAACTAGGGTAGCAAGGTTAGTCAACCCTGGCCATTCACCTAGGTACCATTACTCATGAAGGCTCTCTTCTTGCACTTTGGCCCGTAGTCTGCTAGTTCAATAGAGTTGTTTGTTTATCATAAGAATTTTTAATAATTGCAGGCTACCAAATCAATATCTAACTGACACTATTGAATTATTCGATATTTTCTGATGAATGATATTTATTCGAGCTAGTTTGTGATTATTATTACATATAAGTACTTTGGATTATTTTAGGCCAGAAATAAAACACCCCGCTCATTGCCAATAAACAGCTTACACAACAATATATACCTACGTTTTGATAAGCTGCATCCAGTATTGTGAAAATAACCTGAACTATTGTAGTCAGATATCGAAAAGCCAAGGCAAATATCGCTGAATATCGCATGTGCCAATAATCATAGCTGTACTAATCAATCAGTCACAATTCTACCATTAATGCCAAGAACGAATTAGTATATTATATATTTTTTGTAGGCAGCTACTGCTTTACCAACAAATCTGTCGCGAAAATTATAAAAACAAGATAGTGAGATAAACTTATACCGTTGTTTACCGCTAACCGATCAATAAGGATTACAATGTCAGGCAAAAGCCAGCTCCGTTTTAAAATTATAAGTATCACGGTGATACCTAGCAAGTGAAGAGGTGATAGTATCACCCTTTTCGCTTTAAAAATATTTGATTATCTTATTTTTCGGGTTTGTTTTCCGGCCGAATATGCATTGATAACATGTAATATAGGTATCTACTACACATACAATACCTAACTTCACAAAGAGGGGTTTATATATAGGCTATTCTCTTAAAACTGCTTAAATCACGGTCTCAAATATTTTATTTTCTCTCTGAATGTTTTTTATGGCAGTCACGTGGCTTTATTGTCGCGCTTGTGGTATAAAATAGATTAATCTGGACTTGGCTTGACCGCTTAGCCAGTATTGGTGTTTTCCGACTGGATCTAGTTTAGTGCGACACAAACTTACGTCTAATGACCAATTGTATAGGATTGGCCAATTTATTTTGCTGAAAATGGGGCCCTGTATTTTGTGTAATAAACACTCAATACTGGTGAAACTACAATGCCTACATGAGTAATATGAATTCACTATTCGGCACAACATAAATTAACTAATAATAATACCCATATTGACGGGCCTGTTGGTCTAGTCGTTAGTGACCCTGACTGCTAAACCGGAGGTCGTGGGTTCGATTCCCTCCCAGGACGAATCTTTGTGTGATGAGCACGATCATTTGTTTTGTGTCTGGGTGTAATCTACATAAATAACAGATTATCGTTTTAATAATTCATTGTTATTATGTCAATAAAAGTGGGTTAAAGTTATCTACCAAAACATACCTAACGACCTGAGGCAGACATCCTGTTTGTTTTGTTCATGTCATGTCTTATTATTATTATTACCTACAATGTAAATCTTTGCAACAGGCTCATCATTTCCCAAAGCGAAGCCCACTCTGGGAATGCGCCGCGTGATATGGTTCGCTCTAGTCCGCCTGTTGTTCCTGCCTGCGCTGTACCAGTGGTGGGCCCAGCAGACATCGCCGGCTTGCGCCAAGTTCCTCCTCTCATTATGGCTCATGCAAGTCCTCAATATGACCTTGTACTTTATGACGCCGGAACTTGCCGAAGTTGATGTAAGTTAATTTTTATTTAAAACTTTATTCCTTAAAAAACTGCTTTATGTGTGCGCTTCGGTTTTGCATCCTTGGTTCCTGGTCACTTATCAGGATAAAAAATATTCTGTGAGTGAATGTGTGAATTTAGATTATAAACTAACTGTATGCCAAATTTCATTTAAATAAGTAGTAGTTTTTGCGTAAAAGAGTGACAAACATCCATCTATACGCACAAACATTCAAGTTTTTAATATTAGTAGCATTTCTCGTCTTCTGTATTACTAATATTATTACAAGCAAGTATAATTATTATAGTAGAAGAAGAGTATTTGCTTACCGTTTGAGATCCATTAGTAACCAAATCTCGTGACTGTTTACAAAATAAAATATGTAGGTATCTACTGCATACGGTTGTCACCTAATATAGTTCTGTACAATGGTCAGCGAAGCGCTTATGTGTATGTGTCATGACAATACACGGTGGCGAACATTTATTACAATCACCATACAAATTGTATGCACATACTTATTTATTTCGAAAATACATTTGTATAATTTAATCTAAAGGAAAAAACACGTTCAAAATAGTAACTGCACGGATAGTCGAGTGGTGCAGCTGTAGGTCACCACACCAGCGTCACCAACTAGGTTTTTTATACTTATGTACGCAACGTGCTGCGTGTTCGATACCCATATAGGTAAAATGGTTATCCCAAGTATGGGTGTTCTTTGTAAATGCTATTTCATTTCTTGCGATGTATGTATTAAAATTCAAAATCATTTCATAATAAACTTGGTAAATATTTTCCTATAACAGCTTCTTTGTATATTTTAGCCGAACTGCTGGTTAGTGCCACTGGGTTTGATGTTGGTACTGAGCGTGGTACACTCGCAGATAGTCAGTACTACGGAGATGGAGCTCGCAAGAGTTAGACCTCGCGCCACTTACCGCCGCAAATTGCCTAGATACTTCAGGTAATACTTTGTACCAACTTGTATACTCACTTATTTGGTATACTTCCTTAACGATTACTTAATATTTCTATTAGCAATTGCTTTATTTAATAAATTGGTAGTTAGAACAAAAACACAAAGAAATTTTTAAAAAATAACTAAGTTTTATACGAGTCTACCGAACACCAATTCATGACCAGTTGATATTATACAATAGTTGTTAAATCTTATAATTAAGAGGTCTGTCAATAGTGTTAAACGTATTCTTATAATACAGACGACCGAGATCGGAATGTGATGGTGGCAGCGGCGGCGGCTCAGCCGAGAGTGGCGCCACCTCGAGTCAGAGCAAGACACCGACATCAAAACCCGCCAAATTCCGGCGGAGACAATCACGCACTGAAATAGCTGATAATGGTCTGAGGTACATTATTTTCACAACAATAAAATAATACAACTAGTCTATACTCTGCCAGCGTTTTAAATACAATTACTAATAGGTTAGTTAAGCTTTCGTTAAACGTAAAACCATAAACTAATTTTATATTTATCTACGTTCTAACTCATAGCGTACATAACGGCTTTCATTGACACTCATTGGGAGTTACTTTAATTTTACACGTGTATTACTATAATTATCAAACGTGATATTTCCAATTACAGAAAAAGGAAGAAGGACATAACAAAAGAGAATCTCATAAAAAAATTAAATCCGGTTAAAAATAAAACATTGATTAAAGTAAAAGCTAAAGATTCGGATGATGAAGAATACATGGTTTGGAAGAAACCGGACATTACCGCGCCCATAGTAACATTTACCCCACCACCTGACGACGCTACACCAAGCACGTCTTTTAGATATAAGCCTAACGTTCTAACTAAGAAACAATTAGAATCATTTAATGTGCGACAAGACCAACAAGTAAATATAACTAGAGCTTTCGCTGACGGCGACGATGGGTTTGAAAGCCTAAATGGATACAATTCGAATGGCAGCGAAGTCGAAAAAGTTAAGAATGGAACCGATAATGTTGGTCAAAACAAACCAACGCGCTCAAAAGAACAGGATAACGAAATTAGTTTAGATAATAATGTCCCCGACAAACAAGTGTCTGAAACTCCTGAAGCTAATACTAAAAAGAGCAATGTAAAGAATAGTCCATTAAAAAAACCTTTTTGTAAATCGAATATTTTGAAGAAGGATGATGACGAAAAGTCCATCGATGCAGATTCGGATGGCATTATGCCTACAAGTAGCCCTAGTACAGGCAAGAGGGTTGGTGTAAGATTCAGAAACTCATGGGCACAAGACGGTATACGACCAGAATCTAGCGATGAAGAATTCGCCTTGAAAAAGAAAGAAAAGGTATTTATTAAAGCATTTTTTTCAGCATGATTTAACGGAATATTTATTAAACTCGTAATAAATAATGCACTTTGAATAATTAAGTGACACTTAATAACTTTTCCTGTATTTTAACACTAGGTAGATGGAAGCAATTTACCGCACGCGAATAAAGGTACCTATCAAGCGTTTGGGGCTGATAGCATGTTCATAAATTAACAATGACTAACATAGTATTTAATAACGAAGCTGTTTATTTATCATTTATGAAAGTATTTACTCGAACGGAACTATATACCGATACATAACAAAAATCGCGCTTAGAAACGTAAATACAAGTTAAAATAAGAATTATCTGTACAAATTCTCAACATAGTAGGCCAAGAAAGTTGACTGTGTCCATGAAAGTCAATCCTTTTAATTTTTAATTAAAATATTCTATGAATTTCCATAGAAATTAAATTACCAGTCATCGTCATCGGACGGGGAATGCTCGGCGTCCGCCCCATCCATCGCTCTACCATCCCACCATACCATGTCTGATTGGGTTGGGCAAACTACTAACAGTAAGCATACATTTGATTGCTGTCAACTACCTTACTAATTACATAAATGTTCTTTAAAGAATCGCTGTATATTATCAACTTATTTATTTATTACATCATTTTGTTTTAAAGTAACTGCTACTCAGCATTTTCATACTCTAGTGTCTTAGGAGGGAATTGCATGCAGTTTCGTATTTGAATTTAACGTGTGTTACGATATAAGTATGTTTTAACAGGTGAAGAAAGCAGTTATGGTTCTCAGTCAGAAGGCGAACATTCTGATGTGGGCTTTCCTTACGCCGCTGACACCTCGTGGGACCCTTTTGCTATCCTCGATCCGACTAGTGATACAGGTACTTCATTTTTTTTATTCTTATATCAAACTTATTTTTTTTTACAATTCCCGTTGAAAGATGCCTATAGTATAACAATGAATTATATTTACCTTAAGCTCATTTACATCAACCCAATAATAATGGTAAATATCTAAAACTTGCTTCACTATCTTCGACAAGGCTCAATTATAGGACCAAGTAATTTGCAAGTTATAAAACACTTTTCTATTTTACACTACACAGATATTTTGGTATATTTCTAATAATGATGTAATGTTAATCATTTTATAGTGAAATGCACAATGTGGGAGCGTGGTTCGACATTACGCGCAGAGTTATCAGCTGTAGACATAAGTTGGTATGTGGTGGCGAGAGCAGAGCGCGCTATGGCGGCTGACGGGTGTCTGTGGGCCGGCCTAGCTATGGCTGCCGCAGTCGCCCTCATCAAACCAGTCATAAGATTTGTTCAGGTATTGTCCTAATTACATATCTATTTAGTTTTGGTATCATTGACACAGTAAATGTTATAAAGTAATAAAGATACTATGTAAAATAGAACGTAGCTGATCCCAACCGTATATTATTATAGAACAAGAGTAGGATGCTACAAAGGGTTGATATATATTATATATATATCCATATGTGTGATATACATATATGGTGATATAAGTATATCCTCAGTGTATCTTTAATAATGTCTCTGTGTAGATACACAGAGACAGGTAACCATATCTGCGAGATAACAAATAAAGTAGTAAGCTTTTACTACCTTGCTAGATATTGCTTTTTGACTCAATTTTCCCGTATTTTAATTTGTGTTCACTGTATAATTGAAAACTTTGTTTATGTTTAATTAGATTAGTTTATTTTATTATTTCTTTTGTGTATGTATATTATTGTAGTTAAGTTTGTTCAAAATAAATAAAGTATAATTAAAATTTAAAAAAAGAACTTTGAATACGTTAGTACTTACAACGAAAAACTTTTTAATTTATAATATATCGTTGTCAGGTGGCTGCCGAGCAAGACGGTAGAACGGAAGAAGAGCTTCAAGCTATGTCCATTATAACTTACTTGCCATCTCTTATAGCGAATTACAAAGGATCGCTGTTTTCTGTCTTCATTGGTGCTTTTGGTGATAATATATGGTGAGTATTATATACTATACATTGTAAATAAGATTTTATAGAGTCTTGTCTATCTGACACATAGTTATTTTTAAATTGTGTAAATTTTAGTTTTTTGTCGATAAGACGTAATAGGAACCAAAAAAATATAATATAATAGAAACCGTTTTTAAACTTTAATATTGAAGTTTTGATTCTCGGCCTCTATGATTTCTCTTTGAATATTGGCTATTACTAAGCCTATAAGGATAGTGTGTAGATGGTAAGCTTTAATTAATTATTTTCATTAAAAGGGCGGTATCGACAAACCTACTATCATGCATGCTGCGGTTCGCACTGGGGGCGCTCGTATTCTTCCTGCTAGCAGTGGCCGAGCGCGCGTTCAAACAACGTTTTCTATACGCGAAGCTTTTCTCTCACCTGACGTCCGCGCGGCGAGCTCGCAAGTCCGAGTTGCCGCACTTTAGGCTCAATACTGTAAGGAATATCAAGACTTGGCTGTCAACTCGATCCTACTTACGAGTAAGTGTCTTTCTATTGTTTTTTTTTTTTATTAAACAAAATTCGACCTCCATTTTCGAGTGGCGTACACACCGATTTTCAAGGTGTCGCTAGCTCTCAAGTCCCGGGTTCGATCCAAGGACGGGTCAATGTAGAAAACCACTTTTCCACATTGTCGCGGGTCTGGGTGTTTGTGGTAGGTACCTTTGTTGTCTCTTACTCCATAACACAAGTGTTTAGTTACTTTTGGGTTTGAGCATTGTATATGATGTTGACCACATTTATTTATTTATTTTAAGAAACCCCGGTTTTTTGTCGGTCAAACAAGATAATTAGTAAGCTGGCAAACCTCGTATCAAGTGCTGTATTTGGTTGTTGGTCTTTTAATCATCCTATCATATTACTAAACAAAAGATTAAATTGCCTTTTTAAAAACTTTGACTTGTAAAAAATCATGATTTGTAAGACCTATCTTGTAAAATATCTGCAGATCTCACAAATATTTGCATGTCACAAAATCATATTTATTTAAAGTAACATAACCTATATTATTCCAGCGGTCCAATCCTTCTGCACCAATAGAATACTGTCGGGATTTTAATGTCGTTTTATGTTTTAGCGTCGAGGCCCTCAGCGGTCAGTTGAAGTCATCGTGTCGGCGGCATTCATGCTCATAGTTGTATTGCTCGGGTGTGTTAGCACGCATCTCTTAAGAGTAAGTCATTTTAATACTTTTGAGGTAGCCTTTGCACTGGAATCTGAGGCACCCACTTAGATAGGTACTAGAAATTGATAATTACTTACACTTTATTTTTTGCACGCGTCACATACACAAATAGCTTTTGCTTATGACCTTATTGTAAGTATATCCTTGATGAATCTGGATACTGTAACTTATACTTAGGTATGTAAAAAGTAAGCAGCGAGAATTTACACACCAGCAGCGTACATACAGTTATAATCAACCATAGGTTGGCTCACATGGGCTAAATCGGATATATTACTAGCGCTAACAGTTTTCCTATCCATCTACTATACTGTAAAATATTAAATATAATAGTCTTAAAAAAGTTCAGATAATTATAAAGTTTAATAACAGTATAATAATCCCCAGGACTCGGTGACCTTAGAAAGCGGCTGGCTGATGGAAGTATTAACTTGGAGCTTATGTATCGGCTTGTACCTGTTACGACTGGGGACGTTGGGCAGCAACGTCAACAAGAAGTACCGCGGCTGTCTGTCCGCGATAATCACAGAGCAAATCAACCTCCATCTTGCGATAGAACAGAGGCCCGAGAGTAAGGAACAACTCACCGTCGCTAATAATGTGCTCAAACTAGCTGCTGATTTACTTAAGGTACATTTTCAGCTTTTCATAAAATTAAAGTAGATAAGTGTCGTAGTAGCTATTTAGAGGCCTTTCGAATTAATTTCCTTTAGAATTACCTGCTGTATTTTAGGGTTAATTCTCTTAGATATATTTATATTTGCCAAAACTCGGAGCTAGCTAGCCAAAAAGAACAAAAACATGCATTGTACCCAAATATTTAACAGATTAACTACTCGCCTTGCAGGAATTGGACGCACCGTTCCAGATATCGTCGTTATGTGCCAACCACTACCTCTACACTATCACGAAGGTGGTAATACTGTCAGCGCTGTCTGGGGTGCTATCCGAAATGTTAGGCTTCAAACTTAAATTGCACAAGATCAAGATAAAATAATACCGCCAAAAATATCATTTGTGATCTTCGTAATGAAATTTAGAAATGAAAATGCTGACTACTAGTCTAAATCGCCATTTAATCACAAATATAAACTTATGTATTATCACATAACTCACCTCTGGACATAATATATTTATGAATCATGTTATATCATTAGCAGTCTGAAATTCGGACTCATAATATGCCGTGTTTATGACTTACGATGTTATCTGTAGTCTTTTCTCTGACAATAGATAATATATATTTTCAACTATATAGTTCTTAGATCATGTTACGTCAATGATGTAGTAATTTAGTTAGACTGTAGAATTGTTTTTTCATACTATGCTATTTATAAACAGGGATATTTGTAAGTGAAAAAAATATAGTAAGTATCTAATTATCCGTATTAGATAATAAAGCTTGTAATTACTTGAAATATTTAAAAGTTATGAAAAAGAAGATAATTAAATATCGTTTTATCATTGTTTGCTTAAAAAATAGAATGAAATCAACATTTATAAATTATGTTCGTCTGAAACAAGATTTACAAGATATTATCCTTTTTTTTATGTTGAAAGTCTGGATATTCCATACATGACCATTACCTACATATTTTTTTTACCTGAGTTAAGTACCTAGCTGTCTAGGTATCCTAAACTTTAAATAACCTTAAAAATATTCTGATTCACTATATGTGCCAAAATGTCTTGTTTTAATAGGTACCTATTCATAATATATTTTGTAAACGTTTCTACAACAGATGCCACAAACAATTTCTCGAATAAAGTAACTGCTCATTACCTACATGCCTAACCGCGTCTATGTTTACTGATTATTTAGTCGAAGTAAAAATATAATTTTGTTAAATAATATCCAATATGGATTTGACATAAAGGTAATATTGATTGACTTAAAATCACGTTGGTTTAGCCTTACCTGGCGATACGCTGAAAATTAAAGAAATTGGGCCAGTAATTGGTAAAAAATTGGGAATTGCAACACTAGGTTAATTTATTAGAATCTAAATCCTTTAACTGTAAATTACGACGTTGACACTGTGTGATTTCGTTACACATTGTCCAATATCAATAAAAACCGGGGAGACGCGCAGTCTCGCGGCTTTCGTGCGTTGTTGCCGATCTTTTGAAGTCAAGCCAGGGTGTTTTACTTTTTAAATCTATTTAATTATTTTGTTTTAAAATTTTACGTTCTTAATTTTTAATTTTGTAATCTATTTCCGTATTGGTACTTCTGTGAACGAGTAATACGTACTTATGGTTTCACTTATTGCCTATATGTCGTATCCACACTACATGTATATACGGAAAAGTGCTTCAAAATATTAGTCTATGTTCCATTTCAAAATAAATAATAATAATGCTCAATTTAGTTAAATATCCAGTAAACAATAAATAGTTTGTACAACAAAAATAAAATAACATCTACATATAGATTATATTTTCCCTCAAAAAAGGTTCGAGCTACGTTGCGTTGTTATGATCTCATTTTTACTCATAGTTGTATTATATCAGTTGAACTATATTGAATGGTATTTAAAATCCTTATAACTGATTGAGAACGTTCGTTTCAGCATGTAAGACTTTTTTATACTTAATTATAATTTAACTGAGAAACGGCCATAAATGTTGATAAAGTATGATGTAATTCTACTTTAGGTTTTTTACCTACCCGTAAGGAAACAGTTTTAAATTAATAACAAATGATAATTAATGAACAGAATATCATGCTACTAAACAATCCCTATTTATGAGATTGTACTCGTGTCTAAGTATATGCATCAAATTAATAATAATAGACATATCTAGAAAATGTACAAAATCATACAATTTTTTTTTGTTTTGTTTGCATCTCTGTCTACTCTCTCAATATGGATAAAGCTTAACTAGGGAGGTAACTCAGCACTAACAGAATTTTAAAGCTTAACAATTAATTCTTCTGTAAATGTACAAAATTATTATTTTACGTACGGCCATAACATAAAATATTTATTTTTGTATTTTATTTTCATATTTTTATATTCATCTATACTGTACGTACCTACTGTTACGTTTTTTCTCGAAATATATCGTTAATAGCAATGTAGATAACTCAATGCAATTAAGTACCTAAATCTTCGAGTTTGTAAGTTGTATTATTTTTTACCTTGTAATAAACTTTTAGTAGGCACTTAATAAAAATGACTGTTAAATCGAATATTTTAATAGTACTTTAACAATGTCGTATAAACTGCTCGACAACACTACAGAAGGTCATAACTTTTTCTTCGCTTTTTCTAATTAAATTCGTAATCTCATTTTGTGTGTCCGACTACCGCAGAGTATAATGTATTAAGTTTAATGTCTAATTGAAAGTTCATTCCTAAATAGGGCCAACAAATTAAGTTTACGGAATACTACATAAAAACCATTCAAACCTTTTTTACTACTCAAAGTACAAAGATATAGTGACTGTTATCGGTGTTGCTTATCGAAAGAAATTAAATTATCCTTTTCGGTACTAGGTATCAGCTAAAATAAACCTTGAATTTTGAAGAACAATTTTATGTTAGAAAAAATACTATGAACCTACTTTTATTTCTATAGTTCTAATATTATTGCGCTATTTGATTTTATTTGTCAATTTCATAAAAAACATATTCTGTAGTATTCTTATCTACTATTGTACCGTAAATCACTTTAGTGGATAATTAAATCGTATTCTCGCTTCTCTTTATATTAAAATTTGTAATAAGTGTCTGCATTTGTAACGTAGAAAAGAAACAAATTTTACTTCGAAAGAAACAATGCCGATATAATAGGTCGGTTAAGTAGTAGAAGAAAGTTTATGCGAAATACCTACAGCCAACAGGAATATAACGACAATAGATCATAATTATTTAAAATCTGTACTTTCACAAAGTATCCGAACTAGTAGCAATGTAAGTATGTAGACTTATTTAGTAGATTAGTCTTAGTCAGCATAAGAATTTGTAATAGTAACAACGTAGGTGCTTTCTTAAATTGCTATGACAGGTATTTTGAAATACCAGTTTGTGTTTTTAAGAATAAGAACTTATGTCAGCATAAAATGCTGCCCCTAAATAAATAAATGCCAATACTTAGAAGTGTTATTTTTATTTTATAAATATATTATTATAGAATTCAATTAATAAGCTACCAACCTCCCAATGTTATGGTATGGCAAAAATTACCATGGTATAAAATGGAAGGCAAAATCCTAGAATTAATTTTGATCATATTTTCCTCTTTCTATTTTAAAAATCGTTGTTACAATGCGGGGCCATCGGTAATCTAAAATCCGCTAGTGTCGCATTATTGTATATCATTTATTATATATGTATATCATTCTGTACCAATGAGACAAGTTGCTGACCCATGATTAGTGGAAATTAACAGATAGACCTGATGCCACTAGCGATTCTAGCGGATTTTTTATACCCGGTACGCAAGTTATTTGACTTGATCAAACAGGGTTAACGCAGTTTCCGCCGCACTTGTACTTATTTGAATTAGATGCGTAACTTACGATTAGTGCACGACCTAGTGACCTAGTGTGGTTCAGAATCTTGGTGTAAAAACAAACATGGTCATAGTTATTATGATTTTAATTTTAACAAACAAAAAGCACTATTCTACATTTTACATCATGCTTTCATAAAAAAATGGATGTAATGTTTTTGACTTGCTCCTGAAATATTAATATCGCTTTAACAATATCTGAAATAACTTCTTCCCATTAATAATTCTAGCGCAAATGAACTAGGTACCTATACCGACTTGAAATATACTTATATTTCAAATAATAATAATAATACATTACAGCTAACAAGTCTTACAAAGACAATCTAGAACTAAAATATAACTTTTTTATATCACCTATGCTAATGCCTGAACGATCCTATGTATCAGTTCCATACTATATACATGCGGTTGTATCTATCGCTTTAAGATCATTTTCCTAAAATACTTGTGAAGAATCGTTCAGGAAATACGGATATACACATAGACTGGTACTAAATTACAGTATTTCATAAACATTTGTCAGTCAAAAAAGCATAGTCAAAATAGTCGTATTAGGCATCGGACGTGATGTGACACAGTAGCTTCGTAAGCAGTTCTAAAATATATTTTTTAAAACAACAGCTACAACCCTAGAAAAGCGTGAAAAAAACATTTTTTCAATCAAGTTATTACTTAACTAATAGTTAAGAAAACGAGTATAATTATGTGGTGAAATAAAACGCAAGACAACTTCTTCGGCTTTGTGTACACTTTAGTTTCATTTGTCTTTACTTAATTACTCTAAAACCCATTAAAACTATTTATTGGTTTACTCACATCACACATGCATCTTTCGGGAACGCCCGACTAAGTTATAAATACCTCTAAGTAATGTATAAAAATAAGAATCGGTAGAATCAAATCGTACAAGCATATTACTCATAGCTATGACTATAAATTATAATTATGTGTTTCATTATCGTAGTGGTTATATTAATATATTGGATATTTTGAAATTTCACACTATAAGTTTGAGAGAGAAAGTGGATTATAAATAATTATTTAATTTATGTAGTCGTTGGTTACTCTCGTCTACGTTCTTTCGACGAGGAGCCATGAGAGCGACTACGTCGGGACTCACGTTCGCGTTCACGTTCCCGGTCACGACCGCGGGAACGCTCGCGAGACTCCTCGCGTTTGCTCCTACTGCGAGACCGGCTGCGTCTGGAGAAGAAAAATTTATTACTTAGATATTTATATATCTTTTGTGACTTTTTTATTTTTAATACCTTAAACATTTTCTTAAAAATAACATTATTGAAAGCAAAAATGAATCGTAATAGATGCACAGCTATCTAATTCCGACACAAACAAAAATTAGGCTCACAATATAGATTTTTTTGTAATGACATAATACACAATACGTTAGCTCAAAAAGCTACGGTAAATTCTACCGTACGGCCAGTATGTACTTTGGCCTAGGGGAACGTCAAAGTCATCTCTAGTTGTCAATGGTCGAAGATCGAAGTTAAGTGGGTAAGTCTAAAATAACTATGTCTACATGTCACAACTCTGTCATATCGTATTTTACCTCCTTTCGCGTTCACGTTCGCGGTCGCGATCCCTGTCCTTGCGCTCGCGGTCACGGTCGCGGTCGGTCTCCTTGTTGCGGTCGCGGTCGCGCGCGGACTCGCGGTGTCGCCGCGCGCGCCGGTCCAGCTCGCGCCCGCCGACGTAGTGACGACGACCGCCGCTGCGTTCACGCTCAGAAGCACCGCGCTCCTCTCGCCGTTTGTCTACTGTTTTCTAAAAACGAAACAGGTATATTAATAACTTAAATAATATTGTTATCAGTCACCGCTGTTTCTCATTATAATTAGGATATGGACTACCTAATAACCTATAACCTAAAAATACAAAAATATTAGTATCATAATACAATAGGGATATCTGTAAGTTAGAAAAATAACAATTTACTTAAATTGTACTCATGCAATTTATATTTATCTGGGATAATTAATTGTTCTAATAAATATTACAGTAAATATAAAAAAATAGTTATATTCACATGACAAGTAATGTCTATTTCCAAGACTTTTGCAAAAACAATTAAATCATTTCTCACACTGACTGCATAGCTAGCGTGATATAGAAGTTATATGCCAATTAACACTGCGCGTCTTGCTTTGGATTCGATCTCCGCTACGGACAAAACAACTTTGATCTGCCAAAAAAAATCTAAGTCTAGGTGTGTAATAGAAATGTTTGTGCAAACTATATTTACGATGTAGGTATTAACTAAAGTTTAAATAATTAATAGAAATTTACCTTAAGCTCAAATAACTTCTCCCGAATCGTGATAAATCCAAGATGCAGTTTTCCTCCGAAATGGTCTGCCAGTCGCCTATCATTATCGTGTATACCCAAATATGCAGAGCACACTTCACATACACGTAATTTCTGTTGTTGATAAGATGAAGCAGGCATAGAATTGCGATATTCCTGTTCAGCAACTGCCTTCTTTTTGCGCAGTTCATCAATCTGTAAGTTATCACGTAGTTGGAAGATTTTCATTAGAATTTGCCTTGTTGAACACACGTTTATGTATTTATTTGGGATTTCAACAGTGGTCAGTGCATAATAAATGGCAACAGGTTCGACCTCGTTATATCAGATATTTACTGTACCATGTTATCAATTTATGCAAACATAAGTCTAATGATACAAATGATTATAATTTCTCACCTCTCCCATAAGTTTGACACTCTCTTCGACCATACCCTCCTCGCCTAGCGCCTCAGCGCGAGCCAGTTTTTGACCAATCTGTTCGGCCAGTTCATGGACAGCGTTCGCTTTTTCCGTTACTTCAGCAGATAATTCCTCCTGTGTTTCTGCTAGACGTTGTTTAGCCGCAGTGGTGCGACGATCGCAGTCGGCTATAAATGCCTCTAAATGTTCTGTTGCCTAAGTACCATAAGATTTAATTTATTTATCTAAAAGTTGTTGTCGTTTTTACAAATAAATGTGCCTTACTATGTCTAGTTTTAAACATATTTGTCACTCACAGGAAGGGGCTTGGCGTAGGTACCCACTAACTGCTGTAACTTTGGAGTTTGCAATGCATGGGTTGAAACATTGAAACCAGCTGTCTTGTCTTGGTAAAGTGATTAATTATGATTCATATGAGCAAACATCTTGCCATAAAGAAGAAAATTTTAATTTAAAACTAAATACCAAATTAATTGTACATCATGTAAAACTCTCTTTAAGTTGCAAAGAAGAAGCTAGAAATCCAATTATAACAAATATTAAACAAATATTACTTACATCAATATCATAGAAATAGTCTTTGGTTTTTGATGCTAATTCATAATCTGCACGGAGAGCCAAATCATGTATTTTTGGACACTCACCTAGGTCCATTCGCTGTAATCAAAATTAAAATCACATAAATACTAAGTGCCCTAATAATATGTGTCCAACATTAGGCATATAACAATTATTTGGTTATAATTTTTATCTTTAATAATACAAATTTTAACATTATCCTAACAACCATATTTTTAACAAATGATAATAGTTTCTTAATACACAAAAATCTCTCATAATAATATTTTAAAGAAATACATACTAAATCACCACAGCTCACACAGCCCAGGTTCACGCACAGGATAATGTAATTTATCATAAATACTTACAAATTATAGAGAAAACACCCTCCCGAATATCCTAACTAGACACAAATATATAATATAGAACAAGACAAAAGTGAAGTTTATACATAGATTATAATTTATATTGCTATTTTATGGAGTTTTTTTTGTTTTCAGACAATCTAGAACTGTCAATGGTAATTTTTTTATTGCATTTTATTAACTTAGTGTTACACTATAATTATTTGTTGTAAGTGATAATAAAATTATTACATAGCAATTAATATGTATTATGACTTTAAATATATATTATACAAAACACTATTATTTGTATGCTATAGGTATATGTCACAGCCATCAAACTTAATATGCCCTTCAAAATATTCCAGTAGCTTGAAATGCATCAATTTTATTGCAAAACTTGGTATGTTTTCATTTTCATGTAAATCAAATCATTCCTAATTAATATAATGTACCAAAAAATTAAACTGTGCCTGCCCTGACAACTTTATATGGGATGCAATAATGGCCTGTTAGAAGCCACAGGAATTTCCTACTCTTTACTATACATTACAATTTTGGATTCAAAATCTATTTATTATAAAGCCAGATTCTAATGTCAGGCTACAACATATACATATTCAAGCAAATAATAAGTATACTATTTATTTGTGAATAGGAGAAACAAGATCATTCATCACAGACCCATATTTAACATTGAGTAATGAATTACAAAAAAAACTGTTGAAGAATTTTAAAGATTTGAATTTTTCTTGCTCATTACATGCAAAAGTTGATTGGATATGCTAGCCATTTAAACAGCACAGTACGTACCCAATGTAGTTAGAATGTATGACACCAAATTGCTCTCACCCGGGCTAAAGATTTTTCATGTTCCTAAAATTTTCTCATGTACTCACCGAAGCAGCATTAGTAACCGTTGGAAAATTTAATTATTTCAAGAGCCTTAATAAATTAAGTACTGCTTAGCAGTAATAATACAATCAGCTAACTATAAATGTTTTTATACGTACATCTTGGTACTTACAGAACAGCCTAACTCATACAATCTATCCCTCATCTGTTAAGTATTGTGATGAGCAATAAAGACTAGTGTTGGGCATTTTCTGAAAAGCATATTTCACCACAGTTAATGCCACTCCGATGTAAGGATACTCCAGCGATACTACATTATCATAATAATATGACAACAGATGTAAGAGTGAAAATCAAACACATACATTAAGATTTATGATCTCAACTATTACTGTATGAAGTTAATTTACATTTTAAATGGATGTTGGTAAAAGGTACATTGTGAACAATGTGTACAATATCTCAATGTATGTGAACCAAAAAAGCACTGCAATTCCCAATATGTATAATTACTAAGATTTCACTAAAAGAGGAATTAACAGTATGTCGGTATTAGAAACAGGTAGACAAAACATGATAGAAAAAATTTAATGAAATCTCAGAATTTATTACCCATAAGGCAAGACTTATCACAATAGAATTTCTTACCGTGGATGACAAGATTTCATGAGGACAACATTGTAATAAAAACGATTTGCACACTGCATCATCATAAAATTTGACTCCATGTCTATCTGTTTCACCTGAAATAAATAGTTAATTATTCGATCCATAAATATATCCATCAATGTTATTATGATGCAGCATTGGTTAATTATAAATCAATGTTCAAATTAAAACAAATATGTTTCCGGGTGCATTACTTTTTATGGGGCATTAAGGAGATTAGAATAAGATATTTTATGTTACCATTGCGAGCTGTGCCCATCAATTGGTCCAACATTGCCCTCATTTGCTCATGTGCTGACATATTGAATCGGCAAATTGGCCAATTCTGAACTTGATGCTTATAATCCTAAGTCAATCATTAAATTTCAATTTACTAACACAATACTAAACTATAAAGATGTATATAATACTTCTTTTTCTAATATATCGTAAAGCTTCTAGTAGCAACGGCACAAGCCAACAAATCAACCAACCAAATTACGAAACCAAAATGGCGGATTTGTATAATTTTTAATCGATTCGTGCGAGTTCGGCTTCAGAATAAAGTAATTTTAGACTGTTACGTTTTGGTATCATTTCGAAGATGATATTGTAGTTAGTCTTAGTCTGCTACGCAAATTTATGAACAAAACATTGTTATAATTATTATAAGTTGTGTCTAGTGCTCAAAATTCTAACATAACATTCGCATGTTGGACTGTTTTATTCAAAACAATTAGACCACACTTCTAATTTATGTTTCCTAACAATTTTGTTCAAAAACTGCCATCGTAGACCCGACTTTAAGCTTCTCTATTATCTTTATAGTTACTAGTGCTTTAGTTATTGCTCTGAGGTAACTAGTAACATGGCAGCAGATATTAACTCAATGTTATTTTTCTCTTTTTAGAGCAGCAGAAGGTTAGCAGCTTAATCAAAGGTTAACAAGAGCTATTATAGAGCAGCTATATTCTCTGGCTAAAATACGCATGGTCGCAGGCTAAAGGAAACATAGACAGGCATAGAACGCGCGCATCTATGATAGCCCCTTGTGCCGACCGTAAGCAAATTTTTAGGTAAATGTACTGCGCTCGTTTACTCATAATATGAAAATCACATATTATGTGATTTTCCGTGCGACGACAGACGTTTATGCGTAAATATCAACGGTTCCGATAATAAAACGGTGCGCTCTGTTTTGACACTTACATGTTCATACTAACAGGCTTTTTTTTCGGGCTAACAGCTCGTATTCGCTACGAGCACTCTATTTTACCTTTTTATTCCTCAAAGGTCGCAGGTGGTCACAGGTGACTTTGACAGTGACAAGACTGTCAAATCCTTATAAAAGTAGTGTGTCAACAATTCAACGTATCACAACATCAACAAAATATTATTGAAATCGATTATATACTACATAATTTAAAGATTAAATCAATTTATAATGTAAAATATGCCTAATACTATAAGAATATTACTTCCTGTATTTCCACATAATTTGAAAGATGTGTATTTCAAAGGACATGTTAGTGTTTCAGACGATCATACTATGACTATCTATATTACCAAATTTACTACAAATAACAATCTTATACCTGAGAAACAATTGAAATGGGACAATGTAATGTATGGTTATTGTGGTAATTATCTTCCAAAGAAAGTAGTAGCTAGTAGATTTTCAAATTTTCTCTTAATAGAACAAGGCAGAGTCTTAAATATCAACAAGTTAATATTAAATGGAAATAGAATTGACACAACAAGTAGCTGTATTCTCATGCTCTATGATTATAATAGTATTAAAGATTCACAAGCAATTTGTGATACAACCGATGATTATTTTATGAAACTAGTGCATTTGATTCAAGAAGAACATGGTCAATCTAATAGAACAGAATATGCAACCAACTGTGGTAAGATGCAGTGGTTGACTGCTTCTATGTTCCTCCAACATGTGTACAATTATTGGAAATTAATTGATTGGCTAATATCTACTATTAGAAGAGATAAAAAAGTAAGTGGCTTATTGCCTGTGGATAACAATATGTTACTCACTGATATTATTACTTATGCAATCAATGTTTCAGTAACCATGTTAAGTGCAATTGTTTGTTTTACCCAATGAATAAAACTTAACATAAAATATTTGTTTGTTGTGTGTGTGGTAAGCACACAGAACTTTAATAATGTCAAAAGTATACCTGTAGTCACTTGGATATGTTTCTAGGTAGCAGTAAAGCAAGGCAACTTGATTATAGCAATTTTCATGGATGTAATATTGGGATATTTACTACTACAGTTATTGTCACAAGACAAGAAAGAAATCAGTATTATACTCATGGGCATTTTGGAGGTAAAATTAATTATTTACTTACATCTGACTGACTTTAATGTTGCAGTTTTATGTTCTTAATCTACTATAATAAACTTAATTCTTTTTGTATTTCAGAAATTGATTAACTCACTATACTCTCTTCTAAAATGGCTTATGGGTGCACCAGTTGGGTTAAAACTCAATAATGCATTTAATAAAATGTTAGGAAAATATTTTTCTTACCATGTGCAACTTTGGTGGATATTTTTAGGTAATAATAAATTTTAATTAATTTTATGTCGAGATTTACCTACCCACTTATTAATGAGAAACATTTTGAATTGTCTTCAGATGTATCAGGAGAGAAGCTTGATGTTATACTTCATATATACCACTACATAGGGTATTTAGGATTCACATTTCAAACAGCCTTGATCTCTGATCTAATATGCATAGCCACATTTCATTCTTATTGCATTTATGTATATGCAGCAAGGTAAAAGGTATTTTCTAGTTGTATGATTTAATATAAAAATAATTTTAGGTACTGATTTTTACTGTTTTCTAGGCTTTTTAATATTCAAATATCTGGATTGATTGCATTACTAAGGTTGTTTGTCGGAAGAAAGTACAATCCTTTGAGAGGAGGTATAGACTCCTGTGAATATACAAACCAAGAGCTTTTTGTAGGCACTGTTGCATTTACAATCTTGTTGTTATTGTTGCCTACAACTGCTCTTTACTACATAGTATTTACTATGGTAAGTAATATGTTTCAGTTAGTGATCTGTAATGATATGAATCATATGTTTATATTTTTTGCTGTAGTAAGTTTAATACAACTAATTTTACTAGACACAACTAAAAGGCTGAAGGTTGTGTGATTGAACCAGGTTTTGTTCATAAAAAATACTTTAATTATTGGTCTTTTATTTTCCAGTTCAGAGTACTATCACTTGTAGTCCAGTATTTACTGGCTAAGCTGATTTACATGGTCCAAACCCTACCTTTGTATGTAGTATCTCTTTGGGTTATTAATTCCCCCAAAGTTACTGGTAAGTAGTATTTAAGCACAATTTACTGAGCTAAGTTACTCTTTTAATCATGGTTATGTAATGGTATACCTACATTGTTTTTATTTGCAGGAAATATTCTAATGGAGGTGATAAATCAAGAAAGTAATTCCCCTCTTATACTGCACATAAAACTGTTCAACAAATCTATACCACAGTTGGTAAAAATATTCCAGCCTCCAGTTGAAGTCCCGAAACAGGTAGAATGGACAAATCTACTTTCAAATGTTCTGGTTGGAAAACAGATAGTGTAAGATATAGGAAAACATAACAAAAGAAAAGTTCTGTTTTTACTTATTTTATTATCGTTCGATATTTCATATTGCGTAAAAAATTAAAAGTTGTTTGGTCACCACACGCGTAAACGTATAAATGCTAGATACTTAAAACTATTTGCAGCAAACTAGGCAAATACATTTGAGTAATAGTACGCAAATAACAAACCATTGTTTTGACCAACTGTATGTGTAGACATTACTAGAACTATTTTCAATACATTAATATTTAAACGTCACACAAATCGTTTAGAGGTATGTTACATAATGATACTATTTATGGGCTATGTTAAGAATGCTAATTTGTATGTTATACATATTAAAATACAGTGATTTATATAGCACTAATATTTAATTTTCAAAATCCTACCTACAGTCAACTGCGCTTTCAATGAATTTCTCTCATGTTATAATATTTAATTATTTATTTAATATGTAATGTTATGTAACCTAATTAATTACAATGAAAATTATATTACCGCCACTAAATGTGTATAAGGCAAGACACGACTCACTCGTTCATAATATCAGCAGACTCTGGATATTAACTTTGTATTGAAAATAACCCAAAGCAGAATATATAGGTATAATAACTATAGAATAAGGTAATGACGAACACTTAACATAACAGTTAGTGCATGCCAAACGATATAGTGATTGATACACTCATGCGATTATTGCCCAATAGTAACTAGGTTAGTCACAAAAGTATATAGCTGCGATGTCTAAAAAGTTTCCAAAATTAATAAGAAATCAAACTAATCCTTAAAATTACTTTCAAATCTGTATAAAACTAATTGTGTATTGAGCACCTTATTGTAATTAATGAGGCGTTAGATGTTTGAGTTGCGAAAAGTATAAAAATATTTCCGTATAAATACAATAATTCACAGTAATAATTACAGCACGTTAACAGAAAAATCTAACAAACATTTATTGCTATAATAATATTTTCATCTCAATGTATTGTCGAATACATAAATGTGATTGTATCTACATAAATATGTAATTATTATACATTTACAAAATACATACATAGAATGTCATTGCAAATTCTGCTGATAAATTTTAATATTTAATTTTAACAATTTCATACATACCTCTTTACCTACTATTTACATAAATATCTTTCCAAAATATCTTTGTCCACTGATAGACTAAGTACCTATATAATTATGAAGTAATATTAAGGTGAGTTCATTAGCTCCTAAATTTTACACCGAGAATATGTGCACTCAAGTGATATATTTATTATTAAATTAACATAATAATAATAATTGTGTCTGGGCTCTGAGAGTGCCCAAACATTAGATCTACATTATGTTACCGTCAACTACGGTATAATTACTCCCTTTAGACGATTTTAAGATGGACGATTATTATATTTTTATTATCATGTATAGAAACAACACGTTTTGCGTGAAACTAGAAACTACGTGGTTTGCGGCATTTCACACGGTGCTAATTCTGCGGTGGGTAGGCCAAAACCGTTCACATAGAATAGATAATTATACCGATCCTAAACTATTTCATTATCATCACAGATATTAGTAAAATTAGGAAAATGTGATAACGATCACAGTACTCGAGTGTTTTTTTTATGATCAGCAAGGTTAACTAGAAGCGATATTTAAAGATTCGCTTGATAAAGTATCACACTATGATAAAAGCTAACGCTGCGGCGGCACATCACGACACAGATGTGATGATGATTTGGGGACGTATCTAGTTCTTGAGTACACACCTGTAGTCCTTATTGACATCCGATGCCGAATTTGGTGAATGTTCTTTAGGTCTAACTGTACCGCGACACGACGCTAACTTTGATTCCAAAGCCTACAATGAAGAAAAGTACACAGTAAATGATGATGTTAATATTAGTAGGTGACGGGAAGACATGTGCATTACAACCAACACCTATTAAAGCCAAACTGTGCAGGTACAGCATGCGCCCCAAGATATCTCATCTTAATTTGTGAATATTTAAGATTTTTGAAAATAATTAAATAGCATTATAAACTTTGCCTTATTGTTTGTAATTTTAGCAAATATCTTTGGGCGCTACACACAAATAATGCGTATGAAGCTAAAAAAAAACAATATAAATACTTGGTGCAATATAATATTATTTAAAGTTAAATAGTCCCGCTATCCCGATAATAAAACAGTGTAAAACATGAGTAATCGATGACATACAAAATTTAAAACTATTTTGGTATATACATTAGGTATCTATAACTTATTACGTCGTCTTCTATTATGGCTGCATTAATATACCTACCTACATCATTTGTACATATTTATATAGAAAAAGACACTATGCTATATTATCTAAGTAAAGCTATATGCATTGAATAAAACATTTTTCCTATTTATATAATAATATTTAAAATCTCATTGATCTTGTGTATGTTTAGTTTTTGTCTGATCAGGCCCTTTCCTGATAGAAGCAAAACTTAAAAGGTTCTCTAAACCCTCTCGTGACCGTACGGCAAATGATCTTCTTAATTTTCCATTTTCTGCTTGCGTAGACCGCACGAAAGGTTGTTCTGAGGCACGATGGGATAACGCAAAATGTTTTTTCGATATAGGATCTGCTTCAGATCCTGAATGTGGTCGTACATAAGCTCTTTGGTTTCTATACTCGACAGAATCACATTTATTAAGTGCACTGTCGTTCAACCCATTCTCTGAGTTTGCGCAGGATTCGCTGGACGTAGTAAGTTGGCGACTAGCGGCGGGAGGTGTTTCACAGGAGCATTTAATCTTACCACATTCGCGGCAAAGAAACCTTTCAAGCTGGAAGCAATAAACATCATGCATACTACACAACACAACCATGCAAATACATACAAAAAAAAAAAACTACAATCAACTAATACTAAATTTAATAGTTTAGTGTTACCTATTCGGTTTTTGGTGTTATTGCTAGCAATTCATACTTTTATTTCAACCTCACAATGTTTTTTTATACAATTATAGCCTTATTAATAAAAGTCGCGACGGATTAACAGATTCTAATTTTAAATCCTCCATAGAAAAATTGAATACAGAATCTTCTAAGCTATCGCTAATCGCAGTCGAGATTTTTATTAATAAGGCCATTAGAGACTATTATATATGAAATCTTAAAAAAGCTAGAATTAGGATTGCATGTTCCTACAATGCATTTCTTCTCTAAAGTAATAAAAACTAATAGCTTAACAGTTATATTTTACCACTGGATAATAGTTTATTTAAAAATAGTCTTGTTTATAATGGCAGTAACCAAAATTATATTGTTTCATAACAGCACAAGTCTCTTATGTTTAGATAAGTGAGACCAATTGTTTTAAAATGTATCTAACCTACTGTCTCGGTGTTTAATAAAGGAGGACCTGCAATTTGGCCTAACAAGCACTAAGGTTAAGCAATATGTTGTTGGAAAGGATGTTTTGAGCTCTACAACAAATACAACTTTTCGGCATGTATCGAATCGCTGTGGGTATAAGGTAATGGTGATATAGTGAAGTGGCCATGATCACCTGGCGGTGAGCATATTGGAGATAGTAGTCCCTACATATTATATTGGGTATTTAACAGAAATGCTGCACATTTTCTAATTTATGTAGGGACTTGTCCTTCTTGAGCCTCAAGTCAACATTTACTACACTCTTTTCGCCTTATTAATAAAAATATCGACTGCGATTAGCGATTGCTTAGCAGATTCTATATTCAATTTTTATATGGAGAATTTAAAATTAGAATCTGTTAATCTGTTGTTAAGGTCCATTGCGACTTTTATTAATAAGGCCATTTATGTATAAATATATAATAAAGACAGTTCCAGAAACATTACTTAAACTTGTAGTTTTGACCATAACTTTTTTCACTCGGTGATTTTATACTTGCTGCTAAAGAAGTTGTAGAGTTCAAAAAATCGTTTCCTACGACATAACACTTAACCTTAGTGCTTTCTAGGCCAGGCTTTGTATGTTTTTTGCCGATTCTCCTTTAACATAGAAACAATATAAACAGTAGCAACTACAGCACTACTGTTTCAGTCCTTTTAATTGCCGAGACATTAAAAAAGGGGAAACTAGGTGTGTTATAATTATATACAGTTCATAAAAATAGTTATAGGTAGGAAAGTAACAAGCATGCTGATATGTTTTTGTCCTATTTATATATATGAACTAAGATTTGTATTGTCCTCAAGTGACATTTATGTTTTTATTGAGAATAAAGTTTCTTTAAACCCAAAAACAAAGATAATAATATTGGCCCCTGTTAATAAGGGTCCATTTTTTTGTTGGAAATTTTTATTACAGCATTAATACAAAGCTAATTTTAATGATAAATAAATTATTATAAATATTTTCTATTTAAAAATCAGACTTTTATATATTGTTGAATTTTTTGCCTTACAGTACTTTAAACTTTTGAAAATAAATACAGGTTTTACAAATGCAATCAAAACAGGGTTAAATTTTAATATGGCATGATGGTAACTAAGAATATATAAATATAATAACGAATGGTATAGAAATTACGCTTGCTAGGTTCCAATAGTAGTTAAGTTTACCAGAACCACATGAAAAGTACGGGTATATGACGGCCAAATTCTCATTAAAAAACAAATTTTGATTGTAATGGATTAACAATAAGACTACTTTTTTTATTTAAACTTTTTGCATTATTAAAACCATATAAATATTGTGTGGTGTGGTTAAATTGAGTTAGCCCAGTTGTTGCCCTACATAAATGATAATGCTACTGGTTAGTAAACTAAACTGTCTTTAACCATGTTTAAAACATATTCAAATATAGTTAATAATAATCAAAACTTCACTAAGAATAATAAGTTTATTCAACCATGAAATTATGGAATGTCTTTACACCATTTTCAATGTTAGATGATGTGCAAATGGTGAATAGTAAATCTGATAAGTCATAATTTCAGCAGGCAGTCCATAAATGAAAATGAATCTGCTATGTATAATATCTACAAAAAATATTGTAAATAAATAAATAAGTAATGTAAAAATACTTTATTTAAATCCATACTTACATCTATCGTAGATTAAACTGTATACATAAAAATAAATATGTATTATAAAATATAGGCTTTTGTGGTATATCTACAGCTTTGAAAACAAATACATGAGTGAATTGTTTAAATAAATACATATAATAGCAATAAATAAATAAATAATTTATTATCCCTTAACTATTCCCTTACTACCTGGTGCAATCTAGGGTGACTAGTACTACAAATAAGACTATTACAGCATTGACTATAGTAAACACATTTAGTTGACTCACCCCCACTTTACGGAGTAGATCACCGACTATGTTGATGGCTGTTACTCGTGATGATGGTGTCATTGCGTTGCCATTTATTTCACCTGTTGCAAAATAAATTCAAAATTCATAGTAAATTTAACATTAGCTGAGTACTCAAAATTATGAAAAATAAACATATGATTTCTTCTTGCAATCCAACCATTAAAATTGTGTAGAAAATGAAGTGATTACATAAACTGATGATATACACCATAAGGCACAGAAACATAATTTCTTAATTTTATGTTTAATAATATTATATGAAGTTAGACTTACGTTTTTGTGGTGACATAAGAGAAGTCTGTGTTTCTATTTCAACTTGAGTTCGAGAAGAATTGGAAATATGTCCATTGACTAATGAGTTTTCAGTACTTTCATCACCTTTCTTTGGTTTTGGGACCTTTTCCATTACTTTTAGTTCTTGCTTCAGATCTGAAATATAATATTAAATTACTGTATTTTTATGTAATAAAAATTAATTATTTAATTACTGTAAGTTACAAATATTGTTCTATTACATACATGGATACAACAATTATTATTTTAATCTTACTGAAAGCATAAAATATAAGTAATCATTCTATTCTAATCAACAAACCTCTGGCTTCATCTGTTGCTCTTTGCAACCTGATTCTCAAGTTTTCAATTTCATCAACCTCACTCTCCAGAACAGCATTCCTTTCATATGCTTGGTTCAACATTGATTCTATGTATGATACAGATTCTGATATAACTCTGTAAAAAAATTAACTTTCAAAATCATTTGCAAGCGTAATTAAATGTTTTGAATATTTAACATGTTTCACTTGTATGTACTGCCACAATATAATAATATGGAAGTTGATTTTATAAATAATGTTAACTTCTTTTCTTTTTATTTATAGCATTATTGTTTATAATGTATTTTTAGGTCAGGATATTTAATATAATGTGTTTTTAGGTCAGGATAATTTAATGTTTATTTATAACACATTGACATAACATTTTATTTATTGAGTAGACTTTAACAACACTATAGGTACTTAGCCAAATAAATAAAAAGTTATGAATACTTTATTATTATGATTGTATCTGGACTAATGCAGAATGGTAGTTTAAATGTTGACCTTACCTCTGACCTCTTTCTAGATCATCATTTTTTTGTTCTAACTCTCTGATATACACTCCTTGTTTATCTTTATCTATTTTTAATGCTTGCAGTTCATTTTCTAAAGCATTTGTTTCATGTTGACTCCTTTCCAATTTGTTCTTAAAAGAAGCAAAGTATTATATAAATTTTGTGCTGAAATAAAGTGATGACAAAAAGGCATGATTTTATTTACCCTTAACAGTTCTATTTCATTCTTCAGACGTTGGTTCTGATTTTCCAGATCTCTGTTTTGTCTCTCAACTTGTTCTAATGACGCTTCTAATTCTTTTTCGAGTGATGCTGAATTTTCTGTGTATTCATCTAATTCTTGTTGTGTATCAATAACCCTACAAGTAATATAAAATGCAATCAAGTTGTGAATCATGGAATGCAATTTGTCACCTAGCAATACGCCAATACAATAAGATGTTTTCATTTTTTCCACAGTAACTATGCACTTACTTTTGTTCGTAGTACTTGGCTTGTTTCTTCCAATATTCGAGAGTTTCAGAATCTGACTGTCTTGGAGATTCCATGTTTCCAACAATTGACTTTCAATAAACTGGATTCCAAGGATGTTTAACGAATCATAACAAAATAACGTTACAGGTTTTAAACTATTGCGCAGATATTATTTTTTCAACTTAATAAGTATCAACTTCGTTTTGATCCAGATTTCTCACGTTTTTTATACAAATCAGCCGTTATAACATAAAAAGTGACACAACTTCGTCGTCAAAAACCCAAAAGGCAAAACAAGTGAATTGTATTCCCAATGAAATTAAAATGGCTGCCAAAAGAACGACAATGACAACTGTAAAAAAAAAAAGTAGTGTCACTTTGCATTCAGTTTGAACACTGGGATTTATAGCCCAGGTTTGTTACGAAATAAACATCGAAGGCAGGTTTATCTTTTTAGGGTAAATATTATGATTTCAATAAAACTGGTAAGATTTGAATATAACTTGTCAGAGGCTTGTTAAAACTTTTCACAACATAAAAAATTGCAAGATCAATAAGCCTCGTCTACAGCGCCAGCTACTGCGCCAGGAGGTGGGCTATGTTTTACGAGTGTATGTATAAAGTTTACATAAGTATGTATGTAAATCTTCACACGCTCTGTAGCCTAAACGGTTGATGGGTTTTAGCTTATATAGAAATATCATTAAATTTATATATATAATCAGTTTTAAAATTGTGTGTCTATCTTTTGTTCGTTCTTATAAGTACATCTGTATTCTCACTAATGATGATAATTACTTTAAGTTTATTTTACATGAACACGATACGATTGATTTTACACCCATCACTAGTTACCTAGTTGACTTTTCGGGGTTCTTGTAGCTTGAAGTTGAAGCCTTGAACTTTTGACAGTTCGCGTCAGCTGACATGACAAGCTCTTCAAGTCTAAAATAAATTATTTGTTATGAATTATAGAAAACCTTTAATGAACTTGATTTAAGTGAAGGTTTATTATGAATTTTCCTATTATCCCTTTTAACATTGATAGTGCCAACACATTTAGTTGTACCACATTCCTTCTGAAATGCTATGTTATCGATGATCGAATTTCAACATTATTGTTTTTGAATGACGTGTAATGTTTCCAACGGCGGACGCTGAAGATATTTCACAGGTCACGTCATTAACAACGAAGTCAAGTACTGCTAGCGATGCTCAAAACTCGGCTGAAAATACTCAAGTCGCAACACAACCGAGCAACAGGGAGTTAACCCTCAATATGTTAATCAAAGAGATGGTCTTTTGTATAGCCCTGGCTCTTACTACGTATGGAGCCCTCCACAACACGTAAGGTTCATTTTATTTATTAAACAAAATAAAAGTCAGTTTAGCGGTTAAATATTTAGACTACAGTATTTCAAGCAACTAGCTTAATTGACCATTATATTTTGGATATTAAAATTAACTTTCTAACTAGACAATTTAAAACACCAAATAATTTGTGTTCTTTTTTTGGTCTTAAATAAACAAAACTAGTAAAATATTATAGGGAATTGCTTGATATTAAAGAAAAAATCTTATAGAATGTAACAGTAATAAAATAGAATATTATTAGGTAATAAACAGTGTATAAATGTTTTATTGACGAATCCAAATATGTATTAATATATGCTTTTAATCTTGCTGTGTGCTTAAAATTGCCATATTGAATAAAATGGATGTTTTATGTTTTAGTCCAACAAAGATATCCAAACACCCTCAGGCTACAAGGTTCTTCAGGTCAGATTCAGTGGTACAAGACTGGTACAGAGGACAACTGAGCAATGCGCTGGCTAGTATAAACCGAGCAGATGTGTCCTTTGTGATGTATTATGCACCTTGGGATGCAGAATCTCAGTATGTCAGAGGGGAGTTTGAAAGAGCTGCATTAATTCTCAAAGATCGTGTGAGTATTAAAAACTAATAATAATAAATTCCCTCCGGACCATATAGGTATCATAAATATATTAGTTCTCATTGGTTACCATTGTAGATCCTGAGCTTAAGTTGCAATGATGGGCATGTGTAACAAACATGTCCCATGTAAGACCATGTATAGGTACAGAGCATCTATGAAAGCCAAGAAAGCTTGTTGATAACAAGCTTTCTTGGCTTGAAGAAGGCATTCAGTCTTAGAACCATCAACCTCTTTGAAGGGAATAGTTTTTCAATGTTATTTATAAACATTGTACAAATTCCATGTAGTTTTATAGCTTTTGTTTTATATTTAAGACTTTTAACCTTTAATTGGTTTTTTAATCTCTTATCTTTACAACAGCCAGCATTTAATTGTCCAAACCCACATAAAATCTGGACTATTTAGTTTCTAATAAAATGTCTAAATGATGATAAAATGTTTAAAACACACTTGAAATGTAGTTTACATAAAAAATAATATATATTATTAGTACTGACTAAACCTATTATAATACGCGTCACGTAAAAATCCGCTTGCCCCTCACTGCACCTCATACCACTCAATAGGCCGATAAATCGCCTAACGCGCACCTTGACCTCTAGCGTTCTTTATATATGACGCGACCTATTCCTATACTAATATTGATGACATCACTTTAAAGAGTTATGTTTTGTTTTAGATCAAATTTTCTGCAATAAACTGTTGGAACCCAGGAAGTGAATGCCGGTTACAAAACAATAAGATACCCTCCTGGCCTATTTTAATGGTGTACACAACTATTTCAAGAGGTGTACTTTACAATGGTCTGTGTGTTATTATTTAAAAAAAAACATTTTCATATCATTATTAAAATGTGATTATGTGTGGATTTATCACACATGAGTGGGTCTATGAGGGCTTTCGCGATAAAAAAATCCACCAGGGTCGCTAGTGTCGCATGAGGTCTATTTGTAAATTTTCAGCTATATGAGAAATGCTACTGATTCATGATTGGTAGAAATTGGAATACATACTACATACGAGAATAGACAACCTTGCGGATTTTTTTATTCGAGGATACCCTCATTATTTAAACCTACTTTAACTAAAAACTACAAAGGTTAAAATATTTTTAAGTTAATAAGTTGGATTCATTCTTTTTTTATGTAACCTTGATGAACTTGATTTTCAGGTCCTAGAGATGCACATAGTATGGTTAACTTCCTAGAAATAATGATGAGACCTTTAAGAAGAGTGTCATCTTCTGATGATCTAGTGAATTTGCTGTCTCGTTGTGATGTAAGTACTTGAACTTTTAAACAGATCCAACAAATAATGGACCAAGTTTCCAATGCCTCAAGACTGTACTTTACTTATTTTTTTAGAACCAAATGTATCTCACCAAGTAGTGTTAGTGTACACTTTGAAGGTATGCATACTTGCTGGCTTGAGCCAACTGCAAAATTTTAGATAATAGGTAATAAAGGTATCTTAAAACATATAAATACACAACTTCATTAAAAAATGAATAATGTTGCCAGACAGTTTCTGTTGGCCATAATACTTTATGCCACACACTAAAGTTATAAAACATTTTTGTATTTAACTTATATTCTTTTATTCTATGTCTTTTATGTTATATGTTGTTCTACAAACTATTTCAATACAATTTGCAAGCATCCAAGGCCAAACATCAAGCAAACACGTTCGAAAGTTTGCCGTTAGTTTGTGTTTGATAATATTATGATAGTTGTCTAATGAACACCCTGACTGATTAGTCTGGTTACTTACAAATAGTATTGAGAAAGTTTCTAGAATATCATATATAAAAATCAAGATTTATAACGTAAGAAAATTTTAAATAAATTCGGCCAATTTTAAAGTGTCTGGCGGAATTATGTTCAACAGAAACTGTAAAAAAATTATAATACATGGACATTGACTTTAATATAAATACTAATTTAAGATCATTTGTTACAATTGCTTATTTACGTATGTGTGACGTCATATTTCCAGGCTGTAGCAGTTGGATACACACCGTTAACGGATACGTCGAAGTATTACAATGTCTGGTACACGGTCGCGTTAAAGACTAGAGAGGCGGACACTCTCGGTGAGATATGTTTCGCGGCCGTGACGTCAGAGGAATTGGCAGCAGAACTTGGGGTAGAAAGCGTGCCTAACGCACGTCTTATGTTGTGGAATGATACTAAGGTTAGTTAGTAGCCGTACTGTCATTTTTCACACTAAATATTACTACTCCAGACAACCTACCATAACACTCCATAATTAGTCAGCATAACACATACACTTGTGTAAATATTTTTATATATATCAATGTTTCTTATTCACCACAAAACTTTTATATACATACGTATTCTGATAACAATACAACAGTCGTTATTTTAAAGTTATGTTGCTAGTAATTGATTGGTATGTAATAATTGATTTTCTGCTTTAGGAATACATATCGCGGGACGGCGATATACAAGCATGGAATGATTCTTCTCTAATACAATGGGTTTTGGAAAACTTCTCGCAGCCAGTGGCAAGGATAATGCCGATGTGGAGGAAAGCGTTTAATTTTGAGAGATATGTCGATGGCAATCCTATATTAATGCTTTTCACGCCGCTCAACCCTCTGTATGAGCAGTTGCCGGCCTACGCCTTGGTAAATGATTTCAAAATTTATTTAGTTACTTATTAATAAGTTACAGTATGAATAGTAATAAATTCCAAAATTTGGATGTTTTATGAAGGATCTTTGAAGTAATTTCATAACGAATAATGAATGACTAACAAAAAAGAAGTCATTGAATTGTCTTTTGGTTATAAAATACTGTTTATAATTGGCCTAAGTAGGCTAGCACAGGTCTGTCTGTTAATAAATGCTACATATACATCAACTAGTATAGAATATTTATCAACTTGTTATAATTGTTGTTTCAGTTGAGAGAAGTAGCCATGGAATATTACAACTGCAATAATAATGACAGCAGTCAATGGACTTCAGAACTAGTCAAATTACAACAAGTCCAGCGAATGCTCTACCAACAAAAGAACTTTACTAAGTTCTGTCAGGAATTTAAATTTAAGAAACCTATTAGAAAACAAAGTCGCTTTTACAAGAAAGAAGTAGAGTCGCAGAACAATAAATATCCGTGGTACAACACGACACAGAAAAACCAGAAGAACGGAGTATTCAATTTTCTTTTGAAAAGAGGTTTTACTATGTCTAAAGTTCTTGAGAACGCAGAAGATAATTCACAACTGCTTTCGTCATTGGATTGGCTGCAAGAGTGTAGTATGAAGACGTTGCCCGCTGAGAGGAGTTTCTATGAAAATTATGAACAATGTCAGACTATAGAGGAGAACTTCAGTCACGAACATGAAACAAGTGCAGAGCGGGAAGAGTAAGTTATCTTTGTTTTTGACCGTGGCTTTGCTCGTATGGATGTCGGTTACCGCGACAAAAAGTAGTCTATGTATCTTGGCATCTAAGCTTACCCTATACCACGTTTCATCAATATTGGTTCAGTGATTTAGCCGTGAAAGCGATACAGACAGGCAGATAGAGTTTCTGTCGCATTTATAATATGTACTGTAGAAGAGCTAGTTGCTAAATCATATTCAACGTTATTTAAAACACATTAAAGTCCTGTTAAATGAGTCAAGTTTGCATCACCATTTTCTATGTGTTACATAAGGTTTGTGTACTTCTTAAATATTTGTGTATGTTAGAAG
Source organism: Diachrysia chrysitis (assembly GCA_932294365.1). Lineage (NCBI taxonomy): Eukaryota > Metazoa > Arthropoda > Insecta > Lepidoptera > Noctuidae > Diachrysia > Diachrysia chrysitis. Next base: position 6,970,892 of record OW028650.1, on the reverse strand, counting down.
TACGATAATCAATATAAGTTAGTTTTTAATATACTTCTATCAATTTATTTTGATCATATAATGATCAAACATGTATTAAAAATCTGACCATAATGGTGTTAGTAACCCTGGCCCTGAATGCTAAGCCGGAGATGGTTCGATTCCCACGCAGGACAAATCTTTGTGTGATGAGCATGATCATTTGTTTTGTTTCTGGATGTAATTTATATATAATACATATTTATGTATTTAGAAATATGTTTATCTGTTGTCTGGTTCTGCCTAGTATGGGATTAGATGGCTTTATGCGAGTGGTCCCAATATATTATGTTATAGTTATAAAAATATATAACATAAATAAATTACGTGTGTTAGAACTTGTAATTTGAAAAAGAAAATAGTTTAACAATAACCCTATATTTTTTATTAATTTCAGAATAGAAACTACGATGTTACCTTATGAAGACGACCCCTTGTCACCTGAAAACCTACTTCAAGAGAGTGTGAAACATTTCTGTAAGGTTACACGGTTTGCCCACGAGTGGGGTAGCCCTGTTTACCCTACTGGGCCACCGGACGTGGACGAGAGACACATCAACATCACGCACATAGAAGGACTGTCGTGTGCCCGAAACTTCAGCTTACATATCATAGCTGTTGATAGTGTACGGAACCACCACTTTCCAGAGTCTCTCGGTATAGATATAACTAATAAAAAGGATATGACAGCCGCTGTTATATTGGATAGCAAGGTAAGCTTACTATTTTCTGTATATCTACATATATGTTGTGGTGAGGGTGGATCGAGTAACAAATGGCGTCTACTAAGGGCAGCCTTATTTTCTTTTAGAAATTATCTTTAAATATCGCCTACTTCTTTTTTGTCGTCATATAAACCTTTTATTATTGAATTAAATCTAATGCTCTTGACCCACGCCCGAAGGCACGGCGTATAGATATACTGGACTCGTACAAGCTAATTTCCCTCGGTCCCGTTACTGCCTTGATCTGATAGGGAAAGAGGGCCATATTACGTAGCATAGATTATACAGGATGTATTTTTCAAGAGTTCTTGCATAAAGGAAAAGTGTTTTATTTTTCACAGCATGAAAGCCAATACGTACTGTCAGAGGACTACAACGCGAAGTCGATACGGGAGTTTATTTATAACTTCACGAATGAGAGTCTCAAGCGTTCGCTTAGGTCGCATGTTTACGAAGAACCACATACACATTACTTCGGGTCAGACGGAGAAACCGAGCAGATGGGAATTAACGAGAACTCCGTGCATATAGTGGATCTCACTACAAGGAGTTTTAGGCGAATGGTTAAGACGCCTGGCACAGTGAGTATAATCTCTTTTTGTTCGCAGGATGACCTTAAAAAGGCCCAGTCAAGGGCTTACATCCAGACTCATGTCCAACACGCAGCGGTGTGTGTATGTATGTATGTGATGGTGGAAATAAAATGTATGTATGGACATAACCTGAAGGGTCAACGAGACACTAAAACAATGCCTCCGCTGTCCGTTTTTCCGTCCATATGTCAGTTTGTCACTGGGCGTTATGTTATGAATGCTAATAAGACAATTAAAATTGGTGATCGATGCTCGTTCCTTTCTTATATGAGAAGAGGCCTGTGCTCCGCAGTGGGACATTTAGAGGCTGGTATTATAGGTGCCTTTCATGACTAGATCACGACTATGTGTGACCAGCAGGGCTATTCGCTATGGCGGTTGTCAACTAAAGCAATAATTGCTTTATAAAAAACACTGTGAAAACACAAATTTCGTATTATCGATGACTAAATCTACTACAACGTACTTGGTCACCGACTTTAGCCGATACTAAATTTGTGTTTTTTTACCGTTATTTTTATTTAGTAAACATCGCTTGGGTTGTCAACTGGAGATAGCGAATAGGCTTACTGACCTTGACTTGAAAGCTGGATCCGCCCTTGTGGGCAATATAATACAAGATTGGAGTAATGTGTTCAGATGACGCTGGTGGCGGTGTGCGGCGGCGCGTGCGGCGCGCTGACGACGCGCGCGCTGAGCGCGGCGCGGCGCCTGCTGGCGAGCTGCGGCCTGCGCCTGCGCCTGGCGCGCCTGGACGCGCTGCGCCACGACCTGCCCTGGCACTACACCGCGCACCGCTACCCCGCGCTGCTCGTCTTCCCAGCGCACAGGTTACTAAACTCCGCACGAACTGGCCACTTATTATGAAAGTGGCGTAAATCAATCGACTTATACAGGATGTTACAGAAACGTTATAAATAGCCAAAAGTATATCTGGCATAAAGCCAGTTTACAAAATTTCAGCTCAAAATAAGTTGCTTAAAATAGATATCCAATTTTTCGCTTCAATTATTTGACACCATAAATCATACAACACGTATCAAACAGCACTGGAAGGATCAATATCTTATTACGTCACGCGCTAAATTTTAGGATCCATCGCTTCAGCCGCGGTCTGGTTATGATTTTTGGTGTCAAATAATTGATGCGAAGATCAATTATTTAAGTAACTCAAGTTTGGGCTGAAATTTTGTAAACAAACTCTCTTCCAGACGTACTCTTCACTGCTTTTGGATTGATATACCCTTTTGGTAACACCCTATACATAAAATCAACTTAGCCTTTCTCAAGTATCGTCGCCATAACAAACCGAAAAGAGTAAAATACGCAAGCGGAGGCTTTCACCGCACAGGATAGTTTGGGCTAAATATAAATCACATTTGTCAGACGCGGTGAAGCGGACAGCCAGTCGTACCCGCGCGAGGCGCGCGTGACGTCAGCGGGGGCCGTGGCGCTGGCGCTGCGCTCGCTGGCCGCGCCGCAACACCTGCGCGTGCGCCTCGCGCTCTGCGGCGCCGTCAAGGTACTGTACCTACTGTACTAAAACTACTATGTTATAATCACATACAGGGAATTCGATACGTGGCATTTCTAGATTGATGAAAAGCAATCCAGGGATCCCAGTATTTTCGATTGTTACAAAGAATAGTAAAAAGTACCTAAAATTGGTTTTTATTCAGAGTTTTACTGTTGCTATCACAATTTTGAACTTAATAGCCACTAGCGTCCGTAACAAAACATAATTAATCTTAATGAGATCGATAGGTACTTATTTTCAAATACCTTACAAACGTATTATATCTTTAAAAGAAACGAAAAGCTCAGACAAAAAATAAATACGTTTTAATTTATTACATGACATGATTTCTCTTCTATTATGAGTAAATTAACAATTAACGCTGACAGAGCACCAAACCTTATTACGTTATCAAAAATTGACTCGACAGGATTTTTATTGCGTTTTTACAAATACCTACCGCAGTTGTCGATTGCAGTTGCTATGTAGATAAAAATATTTTCCATTTTATAAAAATGCTTCTTTAGATGGCCAGCGTAGAAGCCAAGTGATCCATTTTATATTTAAATATTCGACATACGTTGTAAGAAATTCGTGTTTAGCTTAATAGGTCCATATTTTAATATATTTGGCAAAGTTTTCATGGCCTACCCGCCCCCGACGCCCCCTTCTCCCACAGAGCAGAAAACGTTCATGAGGAATTTTTGTTTATCGTGCCTCAAAGTTTTTTTGATACCTATGGATCTTTTGTGCATTTGAGTAATGATTTAGTTTTAACAAGGTTACTCAAATAAAAATTAGCGTTTTTTTAATAAGTATACATAATAAGACTTTGTTATTCAATTTAGGGTAAAATTGAGTTGGATCACTTAGATTTAGCGCTATCTAGGTAGGTGGTATCATTTCAAATTTTCTTTAAAAAGACATTGTATTTTATATAGGTTTTGCTATAAATGTGTAGCTTTGTTGGGAAGTCTTACTTCTTGACGCATGACATTGATTTGTATAAAACAGAATGACACGTAGGCTATACATGTATAGGGATGTATAAAACATATGCAGACGAACTTGCCAATGGATGTTAGTAAGCTATTTTATTTCCAGTTACTATTGTGTCACCTGCTGAGATACAAATTTTTATTTAATTATTTAAATTTTCACAGGGTATTACCGAAAAAAGAATATGTCTGAGCGACATCAAAGAACACGTGACCACAGTCATCGGCAGGAACCTGAAATACTGGCGACAGACTGAAGACCGAGAGCTTAGAGAAGCCTTATTTAAAAGACTGCAACACTTACATACACTCGCGTTGGACCTAAGTTTATTCTACATTACAGATCTCAGTGCAATAAGTGAGAAACATACAGCACTACTGAGCACCCTCAGTGTTTTGTCGAAACACTGGGACATTGATGAGACAGTTTTAAGAAGAAATGCAACAATTGCATCACTACGTAACAGAAGTTGATATTAGTTATAACTATGTAAATAGTGTACATTGCTCATATAGAAATATGTAACTATGTTATTTATTTTTGAAGACCGAAGTACTATTAAATGTTGAAAACAAAGATGAGATTTTTATTTTACTTTTGGTGTATAATCCTTACTAATATTATAAACGCGAAAGTTTGTCAGGATGTATGGATGTATGGATGTATGAATGTTTGTTACTCTTTCACGCAAAAAGTACTGAATGAATTTTTTACTTAACTTTACAATAATATAGCTTACACATCAGAATAACACATAGGCTGTAATGTATAAAGATATTGTGTGAATTGTCCAAAATATAACGATAAGTGTTAAGTAAGTAGAAAAAAAAAACTGCCGTCTGCGAGCTATTCTGGAATGCGCTGCAAAAACCGTTCGAGTTACACGTATAATAAATAATGGAGGTTTATCTTAAGTTGTCCTACAAAAACCCCCGCGACAGCATAAATCTATCTTTTAGGATTGACTCACTATAACCTTTTTTTATGGTAATCTTTAACTGTAATTTTGTTTTTCTTTTTATAAACATGATATTAATGCTTATCCAAACGCGCTAATCTCTGGAAGTACCAGACTGATTTTACTAGCAGATAGCAGATGGATAACATAATAAACCGTTGAAACTAAAACACGCAGACGAAGTTGCGGGGGACAGCTAGTTTAATCTATATATATAAAATACTTTGTCCTGAATGACTGACTGATGGATCAGCGCACAACCTAAACTGCTGATCGTAGAGACCTAAAATTTCAATGATGCGAAACTTCAATATAATTGATGATTTCAATTTAATTTGCTTCATATTGTAATAACAAAATCATGTTTTCAATATTGTTAGCATCGAGGCATCTCCTTAGAACTCGACATCTCTGCCGAAGAACGAGAGAGTATTTTGTTTCGTGCTGCTACGCCAACCACGCACCACGCTTAGTATCGTCGAGACAGACTTCTTTACATACATCACTGAAAAATAACATATACTTAGTACCTAAACAATTTAGATATTAGTAAGTTTAGATGCCTAGCCTTTCCTAAATTATGTTAGGTTGACCTCCAGTCTCAGCGGTTTCAATTGAATACCATATTAACACTGCGCGACTGTCTACGTGTCCTCTATAACACATTTACTTGGCAACAGAGTATCTCTAAGTGGGACTGTCAATTAGTTTATCTACTACACATTCCGTATGTTAATTGGGTGGAGTCAGATCTCAGTGTCTTTTGAGGATGTGACGGGGCTCAAAGAAGCTCCGACCAAACCGACCAACGATCCGACCAAATCCACGCACGGCGTACAAAGACTAAAGGGAGATCTGACACCCCCTCCAGAAACCATACATAGCAAGAGCCCCTTACCGGGGAATATGCAATGCCATCCCGCCTGGTTCACAGTAAAAGGGAAAGGATAATCACCTCGGTGGTGCCCCAGAGCGGAGAAGATCATGAGAGATATCTACGGGTAAAACGGTCTTCATCTCCAAAGGAAGTATTTATTACTTCAGTAAATATTAGAAATTGCACACAGGCATTTTAAACGTTTCAACTTTTTGGCTTATTGTATCTCTGCGGCACAGCATTACAAAGACTGGCACTTGTAATAACTGCTGTTTTTAACGCCGGAGAAATCTTTAGTTTACGTATCTATATAAATAGCAAAACCTAACTAAAACACTTCTAACACAACCTGATCAAGCATCATAAAGATAAGGTTTGTTCTATTCACAACATACATTAGGTACCTACTTCTTTATAGTATTTTTTTTCTATTATCTTTGCCCATTATTATACATCAAAATTGATAAATAAATACATTCATGTCTATAGTTCTATCTTATAACGTCTATAAAAACCCATATTCCTAATTATGATGAAACAGAATTATTCTCGCAATAATTGTTTTGACCAATAAACAATTATACAATATACATACACCAAGTATATAAATATACAACATCCAACAGGTAATTATGTATTTACCTATTGCGTGTATATGCGAATTGCAAACAACAAAGTCTAAGTATGAGTTAGTTACTTAAACTTAAGTAACTCATAGGTCTCAACTTTGATGTGTAATATATGAACTTACTTCATTTGCGCACCAGGGGAAAGCCACAGATTTTCTTTATGACAGGATATTTTGACCTTAACCAATTGTAGCATTGGGGGCCTACTGTTTAGAGGTATGCTCACCATTTGGCGCCACTGTTTAGTAAGATTCTAAAGTAGGTACAGCCAAATTTTATTTTATTACGTCGTTAAAGTGCAATTAAATTAAAAAGGACATCATCTCACGCTCACAACAGATTTATGATTTATGATGGTCAGTTGCCTAACAGGCTTAGTCGAGCATGTTTTCCACCTTTAGTGCAAAAGAACGTCGAGGTCACATAATAATTTGACCAACACACTACTCATAGATAATTTTAGATAATATTTGTTATCCTGATTGATGACTAGTAATTTTGAATCAAAGCATGCTGTTATTAAAAAGGGGACGTCAATGTTATAGCATTATAGGTATCTACATGTATTTAATTTGCATTATCCACGCTCGTTTTATCATTTAACTATCCCGGTTGTTTATTTAATAGATATAGAAATATGTACGTACCGAGTTCGCTATTGTCCGTTTCGTTCGGAAACATTTGATGGTAAGGTTTTAAAAGAAACACCAGGTCGATACCAACTACACCTGATATGTAGTCGCTAATTGTTCCTGCAACGCGTTCGTCACTGCTACTTTGGTGGACCTGGAAACGCCACATGACATCTACCATTATCTACTAAATAGTAACAACTCAAGCATATAAAGAAACTTAGGCATAGGCCTAGTAACACTTAGGTAAGTAAAACTTTACGGGCATCTATCTTATTTCTGAAATTTTAATTTAAAACCATGCATATGCATACAAGGAATAACTGACGACCTCCGTGGTCGAGTGGCGTACACGCCGGTTGTCAAGGTGTTGCCAGTTCTGAGGTCCCGGGTTCGATCCCTGGCCGGGTCAATGTAGAAAACCTGTTTTCTACATTGGATCGGATTGTCTCGGATCTGGGTGATTGTGGTACCTTCGTAGTCTCTGAATTTCATAACACAAGTGCTTTAGCCAGCAACCTGCTGTATCTAGGCCAATTGGCTCGTTTTACATATCTTCGAGCTATTAAATTATGTTGTCCGTGTGTATTCGGCACATCACTACTGACTATCTAAGATGAAGTTAGTCGCTTACCGCCAAGAAGGTGTTTGATGCTATCGAAATGAAAAAAATTGTCGTAGGTAAATAGTAAGCATTTTTAATATGGTAGGTACCACAGAACAGATGAAGTAGGTGAAAGTTACAGTAGGTAGATAAAAATCTAAAGTTGGCTATTTAATACCTACCTCTTTAAAAACATGTTTTAAAATTATCTATATCTACGTACTTGACTTTAAAAAAAATCTATTGTCTACTAGTGGCTAGGTACTAGCAATTTTGTTAGTAATTAGTATCAAGGTAGACTTTAAGCCGGACATGTAGGTAGGCATAATATATACATAAATCGTTATATTTACTAATGCTCTAAGCTTGTTTTAGCATATATCTGATTAGAAATCTAAACATTACCTAACACAATCAGTGCGTACATCTTGGCGCTACTTGATAAGCCCGATAATTACTCCAATAGGGCTGTGTGTAGTACGTAGTTAGTTACATGTAGATGTAGTTAGTGATAGGTACCTATTGATACAAAGGTAGGAGGTCTTACCTCATAGAGACGGCCATCTGGCAAGCGAGCTTTCCTGGCTGCATATTCACCGATTTCCTGCAATGTCCGCGAGTTGCTTGTTTGGCGCAATGAGTAACGCCATGGATACAGGATATACTCCTAAATAAAACATAACAAATAGTAACACATCAAATTTGCGTCAGGTGAATACGGTATGGGACCAGGGACTGTAGTTTGCGATTGTGTTCCCACCTGGTATTCGGTAAAAGAAAAGGGAAAAGCATCTAGCTAGTTTTAGCCGTAAAGGTGACCATTTTTCTTCTACAATCGCGGAGAAAATTCTAGAGAATTTCTTAGGGTAAAAAAATAGCAAGGTGAGGTTGTATCTCTCCTTAAACTCCCCTCCTCTTCCTTGGCTGAAATAATGAGTTGACCAGCGTACCCTACCACATGCACAGAAACAACGGCCAAAGCAACTGAAAGTGTTGTGTGCGTGTTTTAGTAGGTACCTACTTATTAGCCCGGAAATTATTCGACGTCATTTTTCAAGAGGCTAAGACGAACGCAAAGTTTACATTTATATTTATGCATATAGGCAGATATCTACGAGTAGGCCCAATGCTTAGTTTGCCCCCGTGTTCTAATAAATATCCTGAAGATTATATCTTTTTTTCCAATAAAATGGTCTATTACTAACCGCCTGTATCGAATCACATCGTCGATATAAGTTTATACAGTGGTTAAGCTTGATTAAGCTAAACGGATGTTTAACAATAAATCTGGATAGTAAATAGATAGACACACCTTTTTAGGTACGAAGCTGGCATGTAAATGTATGGCCAAGCTAATAACGTCTCCTAGCTTATCAACATATTTTCGAATAGCTTTGGCTTCCGCAGTAGAGAATGGTTTAGGACCCGGATAGTATTGACAGCATCTTGGAGGAGTTTTGTGTACGTCATCTGAAACACAAAGGAAACTTCTCCTTCGTTATCTTTATAAATAAAAAACTATTTAAAAGGTGCATATGTTTATAAGACTATTACATTTTTTGGAGCATTTTAAATACAATATAAATCGGCTACAGAAATGTGCGTCAAGAATTCAGTACAAAACCAGTCCGCGGTAAATTCGCATTTTTCCTCTATCCACTGCAGGTGGTAAAATCCTCACCTCAGATCTGCTTGGGTACCTAATCATATTTTTTATAGTCTTATCATAACATCAAAACCGAGAATGATTATAAGACTTATCATAAACACCTATTTCTTAGTTGTTTTAAATTATATACAGTAAAAGATAATAAATATACTAAAAGATCATTCAAAAATTACTTTTACTAGCAAGGGATATTTTTTATTCCAGCAATCCTCATTTTTGACAAGGAAAAAGGAACTATCTTATCCTAATATTCTCGGGATCTTGGATATTATATTCTATTAATGAGATCTGAAAAACTTTGAAGAGGTTTGAAAAACTGAAATGTTTTTCAAATCTAACTGAAACCAGATCACTGTTTCTTAAAGCGCTTGTGATAATAAAACCGGATTAAAAACCACTTAAAAATTTAATTATTTAAAGTCCGAATCACGTGGCATGTCTGCTTCATTATAATTCTTCTTGTCCTGATAATAATATGGTATCTTAAACTGACCTTGCCAGTGATAAGCGAAATTGCGATTAATATTCGTCCCAAAACACACTGGATCCTTTGATTCAGATTCGTTGTCCACGTTCTTGTGCCACTCATTAGGACGGGTCCGAAATCTCACTGAGTCGTTATGAGCCCATTCAATAGGGTCCAGCGGTGGTAGTGATCGTAAGTTGTGCGTAAAATGAATGCCATCAGGATTAGCCATCGGTATAAGATACCTAAAACGACAAAATGTGGTTATAAAATAAAATGTTCAACAATAGTTCACGCTTTCAATCTCAGCAGGGACTAACTATCGATGCAAAATTTATTTCACTTTTTGAAATTTGCAATCCTCCAGGACCGCGCAGTCAGATGCTCTCTGAGGTAGGTATGCCACAGAAGATAACACAGCCAAATCTCTACCTCTACAAATTCTCCACATCGTAGACTTGAGGTGGATTTGTAGTACTTATGTACTTAGGGTAGTAAGTATTCAATTTTTTGTAGGTAGGTACATAAAATATTTCATTGGTTTTTGGTATGTACAATATATGAGAAGGAACTAGAATCCTATAAACATTATAAAGTCTACCAAATTGTAGTTAGGTTAATAACTTTATGTGCCACAGAATAAGGGCGATAAAAATAGTGTTTAGGTGTGTTTTTTTTATATTAAATATAAATATATAATATAAAAAAAACAACTTGCTCATCAGATTCCTCTCATTTCCCGCCTAGCTTACTCCTTGAAACTCGCCGACAATAGACTTAAAAAAGGCAAATGAAGGCAAACCCCATTTTTCGCTGAAACTACTTTCTAATGGATCGTGAGGACTATTTACTACTTTCTGCTCATCTATTTCCTCACTCATTAACCCTTTCGCAGTGGAAGATAAGATATGGATACTTGCGTGCGCTGACTTGTGCTGAAAACTTCTTACTATTCTGGACAATTTTAAAAAACATTTTTACTAAGTAGGTTCTTACAACAGATCAACTTTCTGTTCGTAAACTGCTTAATTATTAAATTTTACATACCAGTCATAATCATTGAAGAATGGTGTTTGATAACTTGCATCATAAAGCAGTTTGTCAGACAATTCCAATATGGCATTTGGTGCACCCCAAGCCATTGCATCTAGTGCTGTATTATAATAAATTGTAAATATTATCTTCTTTAAATACCTCTACTTGAATGTTTAATATAATTAAAGATAAAAAAAATGTTAAGATAGTTTCTTTTAATATTAAGATACTTAAAATTGATAAAAGTTTAAAATAAGCGATATGTACCTAGCCTTAGATATATTTTACAAGTTTTTTTACTTTATAATATTATTTATTAAAATAAATTATAATAAATAAATTATATTTTAAAAAATATCAGAGTCAATCACCAAATACCTCCAACGATAAGTATTCCAGGTTTTCTACTCTGCCTGTCACTACGCAGCTCCACAGCCAGTATACTGCGATTGTCTGTGGTTAGAGGCGCTAGTTGTACCACATTCACAACCTCTGGATCGTGACGACCGTATCGTTCAGCCACGTTCAAAACCATTTTATAGTCGGCGTACTGCTTAAATTTTATGCCATCACCGATACTTCTCACTGTTCTTATTTTGGCGCCAGATCTGGAGAGTTTATAAGTATATAGTATTAAGTACTTATCTTATATATTTTCCGTTTCTGGAAAAATTAAGGTTCTACATTACATTTAGGATGCTCTTTGAGCTTTGGCTTAAACGATCACGATGGCTGGTAGGCTAAGACAGCTGATACATATCTACTTAATAATGGTCGGTATGTTGCAGATCTTGTCTGGGCCCTGTTTATAACGATACTACTATTACTTACTAACACATTGAATTATTATAAACTATAATTTAACTATTATGAACTATTATAAACACATTGATAGCATTAAACAATCCTAAAGAAACTGTAATTTGTAATATGCAAAACTCTTTCGGTCAATCTAAAACTCTGCTATTGATTCGACTTATAAAATAAACAATACGACTTATAAAATATAAAATAAACAAATAAAATGTTTAAAAATAGTTCAGGATCACTGTGCCTACTGAAACTACACTTTAACCACCTTTTTTATCAAACAAATAATATTCAGTAAATGTGCACAATTACTTACAGTTCATAATTCCTTGGCGGAAATAATACCATAAAGAGGGCACCGAGGAAGTATGTTGTAGCTATTAAATACACTTTAATCTGCAAAAGCATATTTGTAGATAGAAAATAATTATAGAACAAAATTTCCTCAAAGTATAAAATTCCGACAGCAAGTAAAGATTTTTATGTTGACACAGGTAATAACTTTTTATCATCTCGTTTTGAAAAGGAGTCTCGTTACTTTTATCTACTAGGAGAGTCTATAAAGTGGGTTACACACTACACTTACATCAGGGTCCTGAATTTAGGGTGGGCGTAGTGAATAATAGGGAACCTAACTCCCAACTCTTATTACAACTCTCTTATTCAGGGTTAGGGACCGTGATTCAGTGTACTACCGCTATACCTGCAGTAGCAGGTGTAATCTAGAAGGCAATATTAAATGTTACTTGTAGAAGCCTGTAGAGTTTATGGGTAGGTATATCACTTGTCATTCTTAGAGTTACGATATGCATTAAACTCTTATAAAAGAAACTGAGCGTGAGGGCGTGACTACGATGAATGACTTATGGTTAGGCAATAGACTGACGACTACCTACTTTTTTCCAGACATATTAGGTTCTTTATCTAAGATGTGGGTAATTGATCTTTACATAGTAAAAAAGCTGTCTGTACGCGTAGATCTTTAAAACTACGCAACAAATTTTAATGATTTTTTTCAGCAATAGAGTGATTCAAGAGAAAGGTTTATATGTATAATTCACTAGCAGTCCCCCGCGACTTTGTCCGCATGTTTTAGTTTCAAGGGTTTTTCATATATGCTCTGGTCCTTTTGGTCGTAGCGTGATGTTATATAACCTATAGCCTTCCTCAATAAACGGACTATCCAATACAAAAAGATTTTTTCAATTCGAACCAGTAGTTCCTGAGATTAGCGCGTTCAAACAAACAAACAAGCAAACAATAAAACTAGTGAACAGAAAGAACAACAACTCGTCCTCAATGTTCCTCAGGTAACCTCTAACCCTCATGCTAACCACGGGCCTCAAACATCAGGGACGACCTCCAGGAAAGGTCTTTACTATATGCCATTCTACACCTTGATTAAAGTAAAAACACTAACTATCCGCATGCAGACCCAATTACTAAATCAATGCACTTGCAATGGAGGTAGTCAGCGAAGGTCAATAGACAAAATAAAGCTTTAAAAAACTAAACTAAGTTTTTGAATTCTATTATTAAAAAGTGGGTTATTATTATATCGGAATCATTAAAATATATAGTTATGGGGATTCAATAATCGTGACAGCTCCTTTTCACAATATATTTATTGTAAAACAAGTCAGTGTTATTAAACTATTTAGAAAAGGTCCTTGATTATTAATTACAAAGGATGTAATGGATCTGGCCACTCACGTTCTACATTTTATGATAAATTAAATTACTCATGAATTAAATGTCAAAGTAAGGCATCATGCTATGTCAAAATATGAAGATTTTGTTATCATGAAAACTTATGTATTTTTGATAATATTAGGTTTTATACAATTAGTTTTCTGCAACCACGGCCTCAACATTACTGATTATGACCAATACTCGGTTTGTCCCATTAAATGTAAGTACCCCTTATCTGACAGCTGTAGCGTATCACTTGCAGTAACTTGTATTCCTAATACTAGTTTCCATAAAATGAATTTTAATTGTGCCAGTGTTCCGCCGGAAAAGAGCTTATACAGAATACACGCGATGGCGAGCCAATCAAGAAACAACAAACGAGTTCCTAGTAAAGGTTTTAGATGAAGAGTTGACAACATCACAAACACACCAAATCGTTGCTGTGAACATTCAGCCTGTGACAAAAGGAGGCGAGAAGATTATCATAGGAGGTGCGAAGGTCCCACCGCCCACGACCGCGCCGACTACTACCGAGGCGCTGAAGGATTACACGCGATTTATACCTCCGACCACAGTATCCATAACCAGGGGTGAAGGAGAAGTGTTTGGCTCAGTACCACATCCCACCGTATTAAATGCTATTATGCCACCCATGCATCCAAAAGGTATGAACGGGATTTTTTTTAAATTTTGTTTTACATTACAGTTATTCGCTACATTGCCCTATTTTTATTAAAAAGTCAATCAGGATATCCATTACCCACTGATTCACACTATGATGAACAGGATTTAAAGCAGAATTAGTTAATTTATAATATGTTGTTAGTTGATATGAAATAATTATGTTAGATGATAATTACAATAATAAATCATTAATCTAGGTAGTTACGCCGGCAAGAACGCACAACGCGATGATAGTCCTCCTGCCAGTCCTCAGTTTTTAGCCCGCACCCCGATGTTGATGGCCCGTCAGTATGCCCCTATAGCTCCTGTTGCGTTCACTCGACGTTCAACTATCGCTCCATTAACTCCACCATCCATAAAGCTTTACGTGAGTACCCTTCACAAAATATATTATTAACAACTGACGTTGCATTAATACTGGTTATACTGTCTTCAAGGAACCTGATTCAGTACCGACCTTAACGCCCACAAGAACGCAGCCTCTCTCAGATATAACGCTACCATCCAGAACCACAACTGAATTTGATGAGTTTCACAAATATCCTCCATTTGACGAAGATACTCCGGACCAGGGCATGTTGACCCGAACTACTTATTTACTCCCAGATAGAACAACAACTCCTCTGATGTTGGAATATACTTTTGGTAATGAAGGAGAACCAGATATTGAATCGACTACGGAAAAAAAAATATTTGATGATGGTAGAAGAAGAGAGGAGGAAATAAAGAAAGTTGCTGAAAAAGATTCCGAATCCTCTTATAACATGATGTTTTATAATGACGAGGACAACGAAATCAGTTCAAAAAAGGAGGATCAAGATGTAAATGATGTCTATTATGACAAAAAAGGCAGTAAAGAAGATGCATCTGCAGATGATCTAAAAGAAAACGACATCGAATACTCTGAAAGTAAAAATGGCAGTATTATAAAAGATTTACACATTTACCCCGATGATTACATTACGGACAATGTTACTGCTAGAACTGGTGGAGTTATTGGTATTCCCGCTGTAGAAATAGCGACAGCTAAGTCTATAAAAGACCGAATGAGGGATAAACGTCGCCCATTTTGCAGTCTACTCAAACTTAGACAACTTAATTTTAACTCGCCACGAACATTACCAGAGGTATACTTTTATTTTTTACAATTATTTTATAAATGGGTACAATATAGTTTGGAGAACTTTTTTTAATTTTTTTTTAGTTATCCCTGAAAAGTGGTTCCCATGTTTAAAATTGATTAATTTACGTTACCCGTCCGTCTTTGGGTCACATACTTACACGTGTGTAACTAAGCACTAATTTAATAGTAATTCCTAAATTATATTATTTATAGATAGTAAATCAGATGAAACAATGGGCAGAAGATAGTCCCGTAGCAAAATGGGTGGATGTAACGGACGGCAATTTTACGACCATGGAAAATCCTATCTACATGATGATAGTAGATGATCCAAGTAGTGGTCAAATTGTTTCTGCTAAACAAACTGTAATGATAGTAGCAGGTAAGACTGAGTGATCACTGTCCAAGTCCCTATAGTGTTTATTTTTAAGTCTATTTACAGATGCCGTGCATGGCAGAATATATAATGTCTGTTCCGATATTAGGTATCATTTAGGAAAACTAGGGCAAACTAAAATAGGTAGTTCTTTATAATATCCACATTCACAGGTATACAAGGGAGGGATCATCATGCAGTTGCTGCTGCTATGTATGTTCTTTACCAGCTAATAGAACGAAGTGAAGCTCACGCCGATCTGCTTACTAAATACCGCTTCTGGGTTATTCCAGTGTTCAATCCGGATGGATATGACTATTCAATGACATTTCCACACGTGAGTGCTTAAATTATTTTGTTTTTGAATTACGATATTTCTTTTTATTTATTTGTTTAAATTGTAATTAGAGGCGAGAATGGACAAAAAATCTGCGACAATTATGGGACACATGTAAAGGTCGAGAATCTTGCAAATCCTGTGAATCCCACGGCTTAAGATGTACGATCCAGCCGTGCTATGGTGTTAATCTGGACAGAAATTTTGAATATCAGTGGATACCTGGTGAGATAGATTTGCATGATATTGATATTGAAATAATCCAGATATGAGAGTAGTCGGTCAATTACTAGAGTAATAACGAAAGTATTGATGGTGAGGAACATTTGTATGAATATATATATATATATATAAATAATAAAAAAAAATCTATATCCTCTTTAGAATTCTTTAGACAAATTTCACCTATTTTTTAAAAGTATGTCAGCTTCTAAAATCAAAACAAACAAAATTTAATAAACTACGCGCTCCTGTGAATAATTATAATTACAAAATGTTGCTACAGCGGACGAGCTTCGCGCGGAGCACCCTTGCGGCGGACTGTACGCGGGCGTGCGCCAGCTCAGCGAGGCCGAGACGCGGGCAGTCACACATTACTTACATGACCAGAGAACGCCGCTTTTCACGTTCATAGCTTTTAAAGAAGGCGACGTCCTGGTTAGCCCCTTTTAAAAATGTCTAAATAAAGTTTTTTTTTCATTTTTTCTTAAAATTATATTATAAAAAATACATCTCAATTAAGGTAGAAGGTTTATATGTGTACTTCATCGCAGCATATTTTTTTCCTTAGGCCGATCGTATTGTATTTATTTTCTTCTCTCAATTCTAAACTTTTGTAACTTCTTTTGTTACTTTTGCAGGGCGTTTTGTATCCATATTCACACACCAGGAAGAAGCGTGCTTTTGATCACATTTATGTTAGTATTGTTAATAATTATATTAATTATTACTATGACATTAATTATTGGTATGACTTGTTAGTTAGTATGCTAATTGCAATACTCAGATATGTTAATGGGTATTGATCGATTTATACTAAGGAATCTCTTAAGTAACCATTAAAATCTTTGAGTGCGGCAATTAGAGCTTTATTATAATTTAAATCAGTATGTTTTTGCTATGAATCTTTACAGAGACAAAGGGCTGGGAACGCGGCATCAGCAGCCTATAGCATCAGTAATCGGCCTTACGTCGCCGGACAGACATCAGAATTCTTGCGTGAGGTTCATTCATATAAAAGAGTCCGTATTTGATAAAGGTTTTATTCTCTTGCGATTGCCATAAAGATTAAAGATGCAGCTTGTCGACACATACATTCAACACCTTGCAGACTAAACTTAAGCCCCAGGCTTCTGAAAGGCCGATAAACATAAAAAAGTAGTTTAAACCCCAAGTCAACTGCTTTCATTGGTTGTTAGACTTTTGGTAATACGTTTACATGAAATTAGACTATAGCCTATCTGAAACTGAAGGGTAACCTTGTTCTTTACGGTCGTCCAGTGTTCTGTGCAAAAAATGCTAATGACTCAGCGACGTCTAGAGGCCTGGCACTTGACAGAAGGGTTGTAATGTTACTCAGTATTAAATAAAACACATTTTGTTAATACCGATGAATTTTTCGATTGTAGCGCTGTATGCAGGCGGGATAGAAGACTGGGTGGATGGCCACTTGGGCATCGACAACACATACACTATCATGATGTTTCGACCCACGGATTCTTACAACTCTAAACTTATAACCGAGGTAAACTTACATTTTTTTCTTTAGTGATAGTTAATATTATAAAGTTACGAATTAATGTATTTTTGATATTAGAAAAGTAAAAAACATTATGCAATAAAATACAATGTCTGACAAAAAATGCCAACACTTATCACACACTGTACATTATCTTGGATATTATTATGGTAAACTTGCAAGGAATCGTAAACAAATTGAGTAAGGTCTGGTGGAGCAAGAGAAACATACATAATTTTTAGAAATAATGATTTAGGTTTTTGCTACTGAATGCGAGGTCCTATTGTGATTTTGCAAAATACCTACACTATAAGTATAGGTACTTAACCCCTACCTAAGTTTATTTAAAAACTAATTGGCAAAAATACAAATTCTTAAGTCCTGGTGTTTCTCTTTACTTTTGTTTTGGGGGTAAAAGAAACAATTGATATTGTTCTTTCAATATTATATCTGATTTGAACAATTTAGAACCAATTCCTTCAACCCAATGTATTTACCCACTTTATTCCATGAAATTATAGCTTAGAAATAAAATGATAGAAAAGCCCGAATTTGGGGTAAGAGAAACACATAACCAGGGGTGGTCGACTTAAAACAAAGTTGTTTAGGTACTTATTATTTTATTAATATTTAAATATAATATTTTTACATTTGTTCCTGTCATAACGTATGTAATAAATACTAACGTTATTGGTGTTTTTTGGATTGTATGTAAAATACTATTAATGAACCATACCATGGAGCTCTAAGCTTTATACTTTGTGATTTTCAAACGACTGTTTTTCTTGCCCCATAGTCGCTCTTACCCCACCTGGCCTAATACAAATTGTGTATTTATGTGTTCTGGACGCATGAATTACCATCTAATATGGCGTCAAATATTCTGTACATTGAAACTTCGGTTACAGCGCGTCGTCCACGAAGCGTATGCAGCCATGGACACTCTACTCTTACAAAGTCTAGAGCCTCTCGGCCCGCCGGCGGTCACGCTGACCAGAACTGGGAACACTTCCAACAGGCTCTCAAGTTGTGTTACGACTTTAATTTGTGTGGTTCTACTGTTTAATGGTTAAACCTATTATATTTCGGTGGTATTAGCAGTAACGTATATATTATGTTTAGAAAGTTTGTAGCTAATATCAGAAGACGCCACGTCCTTCTGTAATGTATTAGAAAACGTTGTTTTTGACGGTTCTAAAAGAGGGCAACCAGTTATATGGTTTGATGTTCATTTGTCGGTTACATTTTGTATGTTTACCATACCAGTACGCCATCGATGCTTCCAAATAATTCCTGAAACCTATGTAATGTTGACAAAACTTTCGATTCATCTTTAAGCTAACTTTATCAGTGCGCACGAGTTAGTTATGAATGGTTTGAATAATTATGTTTTTCCTTTTGTATATCTGCTTATGTACATTAACTTATATTTAAATAAATGAGTTTTATTTGAAAGTTATAAGTAAGTTTATTTACAGTTCTAAATTGAACAATCATTAGATACCTATCCAACGGTGTTTTTCCTACCTGAGATACAGATTTTTCATAATTTGTCATTTAGGATTATATAGGCTGTATTCCGAAGAATAGTATCCAAGTCTAATTTACAGTAGCTACAAGTCGCTAGTCTACTAGAGCTACTACAACTCGGATGACTGTAACGATGAACAAGTGATTTCAAATTCTTATTCTTACCTACTGGGGAAAACCATATAAAGAATATGCCTATCTATAATAAGTATACTTAGCAATAATGCGTAAATCGATGTCTGCTTGGTCTACGCAGTAATAACCAGTTCTAATCGATTATCTGTTGTAAACATTAGTTTAAATAAGGCAGCATAAACTTTGATAAGACAACAAAAAAAAAATAGAATTCTGTGCGCATCATGTGCGCTTACTAAAGTTCCATTACTTTTTTATAAACGATTAATTCTAAACACCGATAATAGACACAGGAATAACATTAATAATTACTTCTAACAACAATAGAGAATATAAAGAGTATCTAACTGTAAAATTTCAAACTTTTCATTTACTTATATTTTATCGTATTGTAGTGACAGCCTTCACCCTATCGCACACCTGTAAACTGGCAAGAAATTGCGTCTTCTTTACTGATTGATAATATTGTATTTCAAATACCACATAGTCATAATTACTGAAATTGATTTTATAATCATTTGGCCTTGTTAGGTAATACTTAGTTACTATTGGAGCTTTTATTATTAGAAACATAAAATTATATTAAATTAAAATAATAAATGTAAGCCGGAAATATGAGAATAACAATGAAAAAGATTAAAAGGTTTACCGCAACGCATAATTTGATAAATTTTATGGTTGCTGTTAGATATATTTTATAGTCTGTCACAGGTCTTAAAAAGTTATTTACTACAGATTACTACAGATACGATTTTTTGATACCATTGCAACAGAAGATTATTTGTCTGACCGCAAAATTACATACACACAGATTACTGTCTAAAACATTGTAGTATCTAGTAAGTACACTAGTAGGTAATAGATACTAACAATGTTTCACTATACTATGACTCATACTATCACTACACTAAAACCGGACTATCTACATAAGCATAAAATTTACATTACGTAGGTACATGATATATTTTATATCAGTAATATAAATATTCTTTATTTCAGATAAGTTACATATCCATTTTGTTTCAGTAGGTATCGAATAATTATTAGTCACAATTATTAACTTATTGTCTACGTTAGTACCTAAGTTATAAAATTAAGTGAAAATAATAAAAAACATAGTAACACTCAAGTAACTGCTACGATAATTCTATTCATGAAATAACTAAGGATCGGAGAGTCATAACAGTCGCTTCGCAGACAGCCGCTTCCTGAACCCAGTCTAAGTATTTACCATTGAGATACCTACGTCTTTTCGTAAATTACAAAGAAGTCGTCTTGCACACGCAAAACATTACCTGCCTTCTGTGTGTACTCGAACCACAGATTTCCTGAGTCTAAAGCCGGTTCTGGCAGTTTTTGAAGATAACATTGTTGGAAAACATCTCGAAAACTAAATTAGGGATTTGGCCTTAATGTCTTTCCGAATAAAAACAGTCGAACATGCTCGGCCACACTACGAATTTAAGTTTTCTAACAACTTTGTTAGAAAACTTTAATCTACTGTCGTAAAACTTACAGTCGTAAGTTTGACAGTAAGTAGTGGAGTGTATCCGCAACGAGTTTGAGATAGACCAAATCTCACTCCACACAGAACAAAAAGTTATTATTCGGAGCTCCATACAGGCAAACTAAATAGTATCCAACAAGGTAACTCCAATATCCGATTTGGCAGGTTACTTTATAACGGTGTTACTTAATGCCTAATACGTAGGAAAATTTCAAATTTCAAATTGTTTGCTACATCTGTAAAACCTAGGTAGGAACTTTTTCTTTTAACTTTACAAAAAATGATGTAGGTATTGTAAACAAGATGTACACTAAAGTTTGTAAGTTTGGATGGCGGATTCTTCCAGCTTACCCTCGCCGTTTCAAAAAGTCTTTTATTAACAGATAGTTGCGTTTTTGTCTCAGGTTTTTGCTAAATAGACGAAAAAAAATATGTTGGCGTGTGTATGACGTACCTATTAGGGCACTTGATAAATAAAAAGTAACTTTTTATAATTTTATTTTATAACTAAGTAGGTATCAGTGGTTAGATGTATTTTTCTTCTCACGACGACTACTATCATAGGTGCTTTTAGTGCATGCTTTCAGTCTGAATTTAGAACCAATCTCTATTTTCACTTTTGCAGACACGTAGGCACTGGTGTACCGGAAATCCCAGTTAGATATTATACTTATATATTATTTAGCTAAAGTCTACATCATGATTAATTATATACCAATTAAAAAAAAATGATCCCAAAACTTAATAATAAATTTAGATTCTAACGTGATACTCTTCTTAGTCTAGAACTATAAATAACTATAACCTAATTTGTTTGCTGAGTTTTGTGACAAGTCCTACAATAAATATTATGTTGGCTAAAACGTGAAAAACAAATAGGTGCATTACGTGAAGAAATATAAACTTGTGTTTTCGATAAAAATTAGTAGCATTAGGATACTCGAGTCTATAAATATTGTACTTAAGTACCTTTACGTACATATTACCTACCTATACTATAGGTACTGTACTGTTAGAAAATAACTAGATTCATGTTTTATTTTTTTATTTATATTTCATTTATTTTCGAATGTCCTTTACGGCAGTGCAAATGAACGCAGATATGCAGGAAGCCAAATAGTCCTGTCATTAAAGAAAATTTTGATTTCTCATACATAGGGGTATCCGATAATACCCCATGTATGTTCTGCGATTTTTAATAGTTTAGGAGATACATGTTTTTATATTTAAGATTTGGCGAAATAGTTCAGGGCTTATTTAAAATTCATATTTTTTTATTCTAAGTTCCCTTTAAGAGTGATTAAAATAGGCAACAATCATTAAAAAAAATCTTCAATTGTCATATGCGATAAGGTGCATAATGTGCAGCTAAAATAATTTATTTTATTATCTTTCTTAGTTTTTTAAATAACTAGTAAATCTAGTAAAACTAACTAGTAATCTGAAACATTTGTTAATATTACAAAATTAAAAAAAAGTTATAAATTTCCAAAGATGTCTCCGAAAATTTCGCAATATTTAATAAATATGAGAATATCTCACACACTATGAACATCAAGGAATATACATGAGGTATTTTGGGATTCACATAGGAATCTAAATATTCTTTATTGACTTGACTATTTGGTCCACCCCGTACAGATATGGGTTCCTCCGAAAAGGTAGCGCCCTGTGTCACAACTTCTGTGTATGTCAACAGCAGATTTGGTCCCTAATTGCTCCTTAGTAGCGACCTTAAATACACGTGTATTTCTACTACACGTGTCCTTAGGCTAATGTCTTTAACTATGTGCAAAAAACCATTTTGTTCTTACTTAGTTAGTTTAGTTACTCAAGAAACCTTTTGATTACTAAATAATTATATACCTTTTTCAATATTTCGGTGTGATTCAAACTGACGATTATTAGGTGATCATCTTTATGACGACCAACATGGCTTTGTAAATGACACTTGTTCCGATAAAAATGGTAACTGCCAGTCATCCCGTTTAATTATTCGATTATGATAATCAGAAGATATTAATTTCCTAAACGCACTAAAGTATATATTCCTATAAATTACAATTCTTCTGAAAAAAGTATAATTAAATAGACACTGCCTAATCGAGAAAACTGCATCATAATAAAAAAGAAGCAGATTGTCATTTAATAATACCCGTAATTTTATTGCAGACGTAAGTGTGTTTCTATACTAAATATTTTTACTGTTTATCTATTATCTTTAAATATTTAACATTTAAATACGTAGGTTATAATCATATCGTCACCCGAGAGCATATCGCTTTATCGTGCAATTCTGATAATTTACGTAAAACTACATTATTTTTAAATATCTTAAGCGTGCTTTAACTATTGCATTATCAATCGATTTATTAATTATTCTAGTTATAAGAGTATTAGAGGATTAAGGCTCGCGATATATTATAATAATTGACACTTGACTTTTTAACTTGCCAATCCAATAGCTACAAAAGAACAATTTTAAGCAATTGTAGCCGCTTACAAAAATGTTACTGATTTCCTTTTGTATCATCAACCTAAAGGTCAACCACCTTGTTTTAATAAGAATAATTCTTGAACAGCATTTGCTCAAAAAAACCTAAAAAGTATTACAAAAAAAAAATCATTATCGGTTGAGATAGCAAATCAATCTTCAGGCTACGGACATTGATTAAATAAATGGGTTTAGTTACTAAGCAAATTACACATATGTTAATAAGGTATCTCTAAACCTTTACGAAGTATGAGCGGTCTATCTGTATTTACCTGCTGTTCAAGGAAATATCGTAGGAAAAACCTTTACTACCTATCACTTATAATTTAGGGATCGCTACCGCACGTGACTACAGAACCTAACTTTGAATAGAGTAACTTGGATGTTGCGATTTCTGAGAAACAAGTGAAAGTCATATTTATGTTAATAGTATGATGGTGTACATTTGTATAGCAGACACACGACATGCATTGTCTTGTTTCTCAATACATTGTTAGCGTACACGTTTTATGATATTGTTTTTCTCCACGATACGCTTTAAATTCAATGGCAGCACTATTGTTGAGAATTTGAAAAGATCACGTTTTCCTACTCTTCAATCAACATAAATATGTAATACATTTTTGACGTTTTTTTCAGAATATGTCTAACTCTGACAATTTATGAGATAATGGTTTTTCAAGGTCTCGAAATCATTTAAGAACGTCTTGCAAAAAATGCCTTCCACAAAAAGACGCATGGATTTCAAGAAAACTTTACACAGTTAGCAACCGCACAACATCAAAAACAAACATTGTTGCGAAAGCGATTGTTTTTTCACTTTAATCGATAACGAACTTTGAAAACATTTAGACAAGTATATAAAATTTTATAAGCAATCTAGAATACTTCTCATGATTTGGCTTTAACTTGTATAAGGATAAGTAGGTAGATATACCTACTATAACCTGTATATGTCAACGGCGCAATATTTTGTGCTTCGCATATTAAGATCAAACCCGGGAGCATAAGTATTTAAATATTTCTACAACAATCTTCTGTTCCTTATCCCTGAAACGATGGGTCTGATTTTAATGAGTCATAAAACATGAAAATCCCATGAAACTAAAATGCGCGGACGAAGACGAAGGGACAGCTATTCATATATACATAAACGGCTGATATAATGACACGATAGTGATAATTGGTTATCCGTATTAAAGAAGATATCAAGGTGGCTTTAAAAGTTATATCGTCAAATGATTGCATACATTTGCATGTAAAAAGAAATAATATAAATATATATGTATCTGTTACATTTGGCAATCACTTTGAATGTGTTAACAAGGTAATGAATTATTATCATACTTAGTTTATGACTACTTAGTATACGGTGCTATATATATTATGTGGTTCAAATTCAGAGTACCCGGACGATCCAGCTGACTTTTATGTAACGTTTTTCTTAAATAGCCTGCCCTTAATACAATATAAACAAGTTCCGCTCAATACAACAGTGAAGACAAAATGTGAATAACCAGACGTAGCTTTCTAGGAGCACATTTACACAAAATGACCGCCGGATAGCCGGCAACCCGCAAATCCGGAAAGGCGAAAGTTTCAACGCTTCGGTTCCTACTTCTCTCTATTTGCACCTTTCTTGGGATCAAATGATGATCATGTGTTTCAATCGTGGCCAAGCATATCAAAGTTCAACCAACTGATTTTTAATATCAGCTAATCTAGCTGACGGACGGACGACTGCCAGCGGTGTAAAGGTAATTGCATCATCGCGGTCTTGTTGATAAATCCAAATTAGGTAAGTAGATACCTATATTAAGTATCGGCCTTCCTTATTACTTCTTACAAAGAAAATGCAAGGACGGTAAAACTGAGATAAATATGTGATGCGAATATTGTAATAGCAATACCGACATGATGAAAGACACATCACTTTTAAGAGTAACATTCGATTCTAGGTCAATGTCAGAGCTTAAATCAAGTTGAAGTTGTTTATTTTGGGTTTAATACGTTAAAACAAAGTTAATCACGTCTGATTTTAATATATCATCGAAACGACGTAGGTATTAAAAAATATAGCCTTTTAATTAAGCTACTAATTCATATTTTAAATCATACCAGTCAATCGGACTCTAATTTAATGAATGCTAATTTGGGCTGAATGAATACATAAATACAAATTATCTAGCCGAATCGTATGTCACTATAGCAAACCTCAAGTTGAAAAAAACAAACAAGTTATATTAAAATGAAACTACTTTTTAAACGGATTCTATCGAGGTTTATACGCCGTTACCATAGGTACCCTAGAATCATTGTCTAACGGGAGGAAAACTCGACACGACCCATGAAAGATGAGGCTGTTTAATGCATTTTGATGAGATGGCAAAGTATTCTTCACTGAAGAACACATTTTGTTTGTGCCTAGCTAATATGACCTCATGATCCAAAGTCATAACAAAACTTGGAATAACTACACATATTATTATTTTTAATCTAGTTATGTCATTTAAATCCATCCAAATTACTAATGTTTTGACCATGAATTAACATTTAATTGTATAAAATATTCATGAAATAATGACGTTGAAAAGTTAGTAGCCTATTGATGTTAGAGCACACTATTCGCATGTGTTACCTGTCGAGTTATTTCAAGGTAGACTAAGACCAAAGCAGGTGGAAGGTTTAACTCAAACTCCGATCAGTACACAAGGTTGCGTCCGATTAAGTGGTGCGTTCGGTTAACTTTGTATATATAAGTAGTGTTTGGATAAGTGTAATGACGCTTTTTATTTAATCTTAGATTACAAAAGAAATCTGTTATCGAGGACGGGCCGGTGCCTGACGTTTGATACCTCTTTGTATAAAATCGACGACAAGCCGACACGAGTTTTCACAAACGTGCGGCAGACGTGCGCCTGGCCGTGCACTAAGTGCGGACAGCTGATTGCTACATAAACAAAACAAAAAAAGTGACTTTCTGTGGATTTGAAAATGGTGAGAAAAAAAGTATTATTTCTTAATTCTTCGTTTACTTTTGAAAGCCCTTGGATTTTATACTCAACATTTTAAATAGTGGAACAGGAGGTATTTTGGAGGTATTGCTTTTAGGTTTTAATGTGAATCCCTTCTTAATGATTTTTTATACTTACGAAGTCTTAAGATACTGCAGATCTTAACTACTGAAAATTTAAAAATACTTATTTTCAAGTTTATCATAATTACTTGTTAACTAACTTGTGTAAACAAATACTATTTATAAGTACCTTCATTATGTTTCTAATAAGTATTTTAAAAGAGTTGTGCTCGATTTCTTCTATCCTGAAATTTTCAGTCACTAGCGTTTGGCCTCAGCTTTTCTCCCGCGCGTAAGCTCGGATTATGCTTTTATTTAATTATGAAATTGAGTTTAAGAAGTTCAAAGTGTCTTTGTGTCTACACACTGTGTCTGTGTTTCTTCCTTCATGTGTCCTGTCGCAGGTCTGCTGACACTAATTTCGTAAGAAATAAGCAGTACCTTTGTAGCTATTTTTCTTAGATGTTTGTGTTCTTAGTATGCTGTGTGTACACAAATAAATAAATAAACAAAATCTCGTCTTGACACATGAATAGTGTTGAAGATAAAACATTGTGTGTTATTTGGCGCATGTTAATAAAATGTGGGCTCTTATTTGGATTACAAATTAACTAAGATGTTTTAATATGATATACTAACCGACCGCTGAAGTGATAATCAGCCTTTCATTTTAAATTCATAATGTTTAAAAAAGATACTTTCTCCCCAATTTTAATAATTCAAAGCCGAAGTTCTATCCAATGGTTTCTTATGTTTTCCCGAATGTTACAACAGTAAAATTATAACCAGATTCTATCTTTGGGAATATTAATTTAATTAAAAGCCGTGATAGATTACGCTCAAAACTTAAATCGTATATAAATGTATATCAACACGCTTGGTCATAAAATAATTTATTTTGATAAGAATTAGTGTAGACATGTACGTATGTCTACATTTAGCTTTTTCGAACAAATAAGCAATCAAATACACAAATAATTTTACTTCCTTACGTATATAGTTGCCTCGATTGTTATTACCTATTCTAGTCTTTTGGATGAATCACATGTTGTTATTCCAATTATTTATCGTTTAGTAGGTATTAAGGCGATTGCATGGGTAGGCAAGGTGCAATCAAACTCTTTTCGGGCTAAATGTCCGAAAGACAATGGAGATATAAAGTAATTTAAAAAAGTGTGGCAACTATCCTGTTTTTATTATATGTTGTTATATTCCCTATATGTTGTCCGTCAATTAAATAATAAAATATTAAACATTTTGCTTTTCGAAATAAAAACTGCTCAGACAAGACGAATAGAAGCTTGCTACAACATACAACAAGTTGTTTAAAAATTTTAGTACCTAATCTTCCGTATTCGGGGATTTTTACGAATAGATTTTGCCAAATAAAACCTGTATGGCAAGAGTCATAGTTTGCGGTGTTTACCGACTTTTATCCTGTATACGACGTATTAATAGTTCAGAGAGACCGCCTAAAATTACAATTCACCTACCTAATTGGCATAACAACACCTACCTTAAAACAGCAATAATCTAGACCCTTGTTGCACCAGTTAAGTAGCTAGGCAGTTGTGTGCCAACAACAAAAAGTAAACCGTTGTGAATCTTCTTTCTCGGGAGTACTCGGGACATAGGTCTTCATATGCTGATATTTTACCCGTATCCTGGAATTACTACCTAACTCTAATTACCTATTAAAGAAATGATAGGTAATTTCCATTGATCAGATTATGATACATAATCTTATTGAAATATCTTTAATAGTATCTCAGATACTACGTTTTTGTTGATACCTAATGTTTTATGTTACTTATCATTAGCAATCAATAAGTAATTATTTTTCCACATACCTGCACTCATGCTAGAGTTGAATGTCTCATTCTACCTTAAATGTCATATTCCATTGTTGGGCAGACTTGGTATAAACAAACACAAACAGTGATCCATCATGATAGTGCGAGTTCTTTTGGGTTTACAAATATGTGTGAAAAATTACCACGAATTAGTGTTTACGTGAGCTTGTAAACAAACATAACCTACTTGGTGACTGAGCAATAGAATGTTCGGTAGTAGAGACATTTGGTAATACTGACACTTATTTTTATAAAAAGTGTTTTAGCTCTACCAAAATTATATCTAAGTCGTCCCACAAGGTAGAAAATTAACGCAAAACAGAACACAGGTCACTGTGATCATACCTGCTTAGTAAGAAGTTATTAATAACTCTCTTAGGAACAACGTGTAGAAAAGTCATTGTGTACCTACAAGCCAATGATTTATAATTATTTATGCGTTATGTATGAGGGTCGGTACGGCCTTGGTAATGAACCAGTTATCATTACCAGGGTTGAATACAACATGTTTGCAGAAATAAAGGCTTGGTTTCTGTTATTGTCAAGTCTAAGAACATAATTTCACAAATGTATAGAGGTAGGTATTAACATATTAAATAACGCTTGGGCAGGGTAAATAGAAAATTAGAAATATAAAGCTGATTAATTTTTGAAAAGTAATGAAAATTTTGTGATGATCGACTGAAAATGATTTTCATATACCTACTTACTTCCAATTTTATAATTTTTTGTCGAATGTCGAATTCGCTTGTTATATATTAAGTTTTCACTGATATATCTAGGCATTTTATACTACGTTACCATAATTAGATCTATCTAGTGAATTAAAATCTAGCTAATGAGGCATGTTTTTAAGACCATAGATACTTAATAGGATTAGTAACACGTGCCTAATAAACACATTGCACTAATTTAGACGGATTGATCGTTTATTAGTTGTTAGATAAGTAACGGCCTTTAGGCAGAACATAACCTTGACGCAAATGTTAATTACTTCCTTTGTACTGTTTTATTTAATGCGTAATTTTTTATTAGGACCTCATTGCAAATCCTGATAACGTATTGAAAACCATTTGTTATATTGTACTAGCTCTGCCCCGCGGTTACACCCGCGTCAGTAGTCTTCGTTCCGGTCTTTTTGTAGTTCGATGTTTTTATAGTTATTCTGGAGACGAATCCAATAACACAAAGATCATGAAAATCGGTCCAGCCGTTTTTGACTTATAAATGGTGTAACTTTATTTAAATATATATACACATTCCAATTTTAAAGAGTATTGCATTGCACCAAGGTTTTGAGTGAGTTCACTGTTTTTTTTAATAAAATCGAATTGAGTTTTCAAACATGTGTCAAAATAAAATGTCCCTTTCAATCCTTACTTATCCGGTTACTACGACATACAAAGAACTCGCCCTCCAAGTTTCAGGTCTCTACGATCAGCGGTTTAGGCTGTGCGTTGATCCGTCAGTCAGTCATTCAGGACAAAGCATTTATATAGAAGATAGGTTTTTTCCACCGGATACTCATACTTATAACAAATAGTATATCAATATAGTTATCTCGAATATGCAATTTCTTTGACTTTCGG
This sequence comes from Diachrysia chrysitis, assembly GCA_932294365.1. Classification (NCBI taxonomy): domain Eukaryota; kingdom Metazoa; phylum Arthropoda; class Insecta; order Lepidoptera; family Noctuidae; genus Diachrysia; species Diachrysia chrysitis. The sequence continues at coordinate 6,941,227 of OW028650.1, read as the reverse complement.
CGAACCACACGACCCTAAGTCAAGACGATTGGTATGTGTGTGGTACTTTGGTAATACTATTAATGACTTTGGTGTTGAAGTCAAAACCCATACCTAACTTTTAGTTTCTTTTTTTTTTTAATAAATAGTTAGGTATACTTAAAACAGCATAGGTAGAGTGGTGTCCACCATTTATTATTTAGTTTTGGTCAAATACACATGTTTACATAGGATAAATCAAAGTCATAGATAGAGTCAGTGATTCATCTCGAAGGTTTATAATTATTTATATATCTAATACATAATTCATTAATGTTTTATCTATCTGTGCGAAGCTGAAGCGGTACCTTTCTAAGTATAACACACGACCTAATTTACTTGCAGTAGGAAGGTAGGTAAACCTAGGAAGTGTGTTACGTTTTACTGTGGTTTACTATTAGCATTTTTATTGTTACAAACCAAGAAAAAATATAGTAATTATATTTAGTTTGTAGTACCTTCTACTTACATTTAATTTGTTATTGTAGAATCACCCTAAGTAGCTGGGACCTTCGATGAACAATAAACTGAACATTGGCCATGGTAAAAGTGAATATTAGATTAGACTTATATTGCATGATAATGTTTTTTGCGGCGGAGTCATTTCCTTCTCAAAAAATAATCTTTTGTAATGTTTAGGTATCTCGTACCCGGGTTTTCCAAACCATTCAATTTAAAAACCAAGAGGTTTAATATTCACTAATTTAAAAAATATCCTTTTATTGATTTCATTACCTACCAAACTAGATTTTCGACTCAAACAATATCGTATTAAGTTCCTCAACGTTTAAAGAATCATCTTATTCCACTTAGACATAATTACATTGTATAAAATAGGTACCTATTTATGTATTTCAAAACATGTGTTTTTCCTTTTTGTATTTTTTTATATCTTATCGGTTTTGAAGACAATTATTGTTGTTCGTTAGTCGACATGTTTACGAGGGAAGTGAGTCAAGCTTGCTGGAAAACATTGTAAAAATATTTAATATGTAGGTAGATAAGAAGGAAAAGTACCTGGTCAATTACATAAAACATAGTCTGAACTTGTTAAAAGTCTAATAGATGTTTATTTAACATCTTCGTCAATATTCAAGTGAACTTTATTCCGAGAAAATGAACAAGTTACTAATAAATATACATTAACATATGAATTGAGAGAAAAGCTGGAACTTTATGTTATCTTAATTACCTGTCTAGTTTTGTTTACTTACATAGGATATACCTACACATAAAAGAGAAGCACCTACTTAATCAAATTATTTTATAAGGAAAAATGTTTCTTTATTTGTTTCCTGCTTAACGAATAGTTAGAGTAAATCGACGATTAGGTACGACGAAATAATAGTTATAAAGTTAATAATATAAAAATTATTAGGTATTATCGCACAGACCACCAAGTCTCTGTGTATTATGCTTGTGCAATTCGTCTTGACTCTACATTTGTATATCTAAGCCAACTTCAAGCGCCATCAGTAGGGACCCTAAACAATAAACAAACTAATCGGCATAAAGCACAACCTTTTACATCTAAAAAGTTACTAATTAAGGGACCTATTAGGTCGATTGTGCTAGTTAACAAGTGCATTATAGTGAATCGAATGTACGGACCAGCTAAAATGTAAACTCGTCTTACTTTTTTAAATGGCAACAACAACCTTGGAAATAAAACGCTCTTTGTACTTATAACGGTTAGCTGCGGTTGAATACTAAACATAACAATCATTAAGATCACCGACCAATTAGTTGTTTTACATTTTATTATAAACTAGCTTTAGCTCGCGACTTCGTCCGCGTAGAAGTCGAAAATGGTTTTTGACATTCCAATTTTAAACAGTTATAAAAGAGTTGCATTGCACCAAGGTTTTATGTGACTTCAACGTTTTTTGAATGAAATTCTCAGATGAAATTAAATTAAATTATCAAACATGTGTCAAAACAAAAAGTAATTTCAATCAAAAGCACTAAGGAGTATTATATTGATATCAACTTCGATGCAAATTCCCCCAAATAACTTTCTACCCCTTTTTAATCCCGATAGGCGATGAGTTTTAATAAAATACGAAACACGTCTTCTATTAATTCTGTTATAAAATGTTTATGCAAAATTTAAAGTAGATTGGACTAAGGAATCACGTTGTCCAATACAAACTTTGCCCTCGTTTTTCACCCCCTTAGGGGCAGAATTTCGGAAAATCCTTTCTTATCGGATGGCTACGTCATACAAAGCACTCGCCCTCTTAATTTTAGGTCTTTACGATCAGCGGTTTAGGCTGTGCGTTGATCCGTCAGTCATTCAGGACAAAGCATTTTATATAATAGATATATGCCTTATTTTGAAAGTGCTAGACTATGATACAACAAAATTAGTGAGTAAATTCCAAACATTTATCTTTAGATTTGATCATAACAATCGATAATCCTCATAAGTTTGATCATTATATTTTTCCTTTGTAGTAGGTTCTAACATAAATATTGTGTATCTGACACATATTTTATCGACCACCTACTTACCTATTAATTGATAAGGGTTTAAACATATTCAATCCTATTATTTTTTAACCAATCATCCTCATAATGGTATCATGATCTTGAACTTTGCCGATAACAACAAAAATAGCAAGATATTATTATCTAATCCAGACCTCCTAGAGGCTAAGAAGCCACTAAAATATTATGTTGTCCGAACTCGTTTTTTTAACCGACTGCGCCATAAAGTGGGTTATGTTTATTATTTTTAATTATTTGTAACGCATTAACGCATGCGGAGCGAATATTTGTTATTAAATATGGGTAAATGGTTTTTACGTGTGAAGTCCCCTAAAATACATGCGAACGTTAGAAAATTTATATACCTGTAATGTAACAAACGATCCGTATTCCGTTAAGTGTAAATACAAGTACTTATGCCTGCAGACTATTTTAGTTATAAGAGATATTCAGGTAGAGAAATTTTAAAGTACTGAATCGAGTTTGAATCTAAATAAAAAACAGAGCCAAGTCCGTTTCGGGAGTCCTGAAACAATAGCTTGTCTCTCATTGGTGGAAATTGACAAATGGACCACATGCCAGAGACTAGCGAACCTATCAGATTTTTTAATCGCGAACATCCACATTCAATTGAAACAGAACTCGATGCAGTCGGGAGTAAGACCTCAGATTATTATTTTCGAAGAACGACTAAATTAATATTGGATTGATTTTTGCATTAATTTACATAACATTGTATTTGCAGTATCTATGTTCAGTAAAACCACTTATTTAACTACGCTATAGTACTACTATCTATTTTGTTTTTATTATCGTCTACAAATTTATTGCAACTGACACTAAAATATAAAAGTTTTATATACATTATCTTAGTAGTTGTTATGAAATGCAACTACAAGGCCGCGGTTATTGGCACTATAAGTAGTCAATCAAAAATGGAAATGAGAACGAACCACTTGGGGCTATCTAATTTTTTTGAATAACTTGACCTTAGAGTTAATAATGTTACCTAATGAGTACGCCCAACAAGTATAAACTGTTGGCACAAATAAAATACTAAAATTTGTGTTAACAAAACGGAGCGCGCCATTTTATTAAAACTATCTCAAAACCTAATATTACCCTAATAATATCGAACCCATCGATATTTTCGCAGAAACGTTTGTCGTCACACGGAAAATACTTAAATAGGAAAACGAGCGTATTACTCACAGTTTAAAATTGCTTACGCTCGGCATAATGCGCTACTTTGTACGGTTAATAATTTGTACTTAACATCTATACTAATATTATAAAGCTGAAGAGTTTGTTTGTTTGTTTGAACGCGCTAATCTCAGGAACTACTGGTTCGAATTGAAAAATTCTTTTTGTATTGGATAGTCCGTTTATTGAGGAAGGCTATAGGCTATATAACATCATGCTACGACCAATAGGAGCGGAGCATAAATGAAAAATGTTGCAAAAACGAAAAACCGTTGAAACTTGAACACGCGAACAAAGTCGCGGGGGACAGCTAGTTAATAATAATAATGTATAATAATAAAGTTAATGCTTTGCTAATCTCTGAAAACTCTCAATTGAGAGTTTGGCTCTTTAAATACTTACGTTATCCTTGAATATATTTATTTTAATTACCAATATTCACCCTACCACCTAATACTTTGTTCATAATTAATTCCTTGCCACATTTATTTTATATAAGTTGTACTAGCGAGAACGACAGACAGTTTTTAGATAAACAAGACAGATAAATATAGTTACGGGGAAGCAAAGGTCATAGAAAATGTCCTACATCTATTTTGAATGGTTATCAAAAGTACTGGTTTAGTTAGTAAATTATGGGATTTTTAAGTAATCTATTAGGTTTATGAACGCCGCGCAGTAAGTTTGACGCATTTGTAATCTTTGTTCAAATTCAATTGTTAACGGATAATTACTTTCCTGTTACCTCAATCTTATAAAATAATGGAACAGGGATTAGATTATGTTTTCTTATCGAAAAAAAGATATGCATACGAATTAATCGGCAATGTATTATTTGAATTATGAGATAAGGGTTTCATGAACCGTGGGAAAACGTGACTTTAATTTACCTAGGAACCTATTTATTTTGAAATTAAACTTTGGTTCGGTAAAGATTTGTTATCTATAGATAATATCATTAGTAAGTAGGTATAGCAATTGACGTAAATCAATATCATACATAATACATAGTCGACAAATATCTTTACATATTTAATAATTAAATAAGTAATGATTTCTTGTCCGATTTTCAGTCACGGCAACTTTTCTCAATAAGGATTAGCAATACTAGAGACAATGTACGTACGATCTACTCTTTCGTAAGATGACTTCAATAAAAATCCAATTGTGCAGTTTGACTGCACGGATAGCCAAGTGGTAGGTCACCACGTAGGTCGCCAATAACCACTGTGCGCGATGTCCTACGGGTTCGATGTCCGCATGGCCCAAACATTTGAGTGATCCATTATTGCTTGTACCAAATGGGGGTGTTATTTGTGTGTGTAATTTAAATATTTGTAAATCACCCGCGATACAGTGATTATTCAGCGAGGGAGTAGTATTTATAAAAAAATGTGTATTTACTTTCTACTTGCAAAGCACGCAAGGTTAATCGCTATCATACCTATTAGGTACCAGATATAAAAACATGGAAATTATTCGTGTTATTAAATTTGTTCTTGAAACGCTGCATTGAATTCAAATCAATAAGGTCGCGTTAATTACGTATCTACTTATCTTACATTAGATAGATTAAAACTGGGTTAAAGTGGTTCTGTCTGTGTATTTTAATCAGCATAACATAAAATCAGTGATAGCTTCTGTTTATGGTGGAATTGGGATAATATCATTGTAAAGAATGGTCGTCGCGTGATTAAGGCAAGTGCAGTTGGTCAGGATCGGTACAGCAATGCGATTCGTACTCGCTTATTAGTGAAAAAAACTAAATGAATGCCGTTATTCTCGGCTGTTGCTAATGTAAATTAGAGATATAAAAAAAAACCCCTGCAGACACGTGAGAATGACCACGCGATCGCTTAACATTTCATTATCTATGTAATCTGAATCAATCTTATGTAGAATAGATATAGATACCGAATATTACGTGCTGTACTGCATGATTATACTAGTAAATTAATATGTACTTTGAAAGTTATTTGACCGCGCGAGTTTTTAATATTCAAGGTCTAAAGAGATGACCGCTTCTGGAAACTACATTCCGACACGACTCTACTCCATATCTATGTAGCGATATCACTAAAACTTATTAAAGTTGCTAAAGTAGCTTCGGTCCTCATTTAGATAGTAAAGTAAAAAAAATACAGGAAACCTAGAAAACAATGTCTAAAAAATGGCTAAGATGCTATAGCCGAATATTGCAGGATAATAACTAACTTGTTAATTATACTAATGACGGTGACTTGACACTGTCGCCGCAATCACATTTCATAGAACCCCATAAGTTATTCTGATAACAATTAATCCTTTAGATATATCTTATTGCGTACATTTTTGTGTTATCTATAATAGAAATCGATGTTGTTTACAGAGTGGCCATAGCAATAATGGTTTCGACATATCGCCGGAGGATCCCCCATCAAAGCAAGCAGGCTTCCTATCACCGCCGACCTTACTCCTGCCCAACCCTGAAAAAGTGCCAGTTGATGGGCCTAACGAAAACAACGAGAAACTAGTAAGTCGCTATCGAATAGCCTATATTAATCTTATATGGATTATCGATAAATTACGTCAAATCGTCTGATTAAATGTTACGACAGTAGGTACGAAGCTAAAGATTGATTAATACGGTAAGGTCAACTCAGAAAGCATATTATGTTTTCTCTACAAAAATGTATTCAGTTTCGAAACACCTATCAGTAATAATAATAAATTTTATTACAATACTATAACGGAACTTGTATCCATATAACTTATTGCTATAATTTTATAGTTTAATAGCCAGTAACGATTAGTTTAACGTCACGCCCTTTAATTCCTTTGACTGATTAGATATCTAGCATTATCTGTTTTACATTCCTGAGCATATGAGCAATAATAAGGTGAAACACCTTGCATGTAGTTATACAACGTAGTCAGGGTTTTCTTTGTTTTACAATGTACAAACATAAGTAGTTTATTTACAATAACAAACACGTACAATTATATTTTTAATGGATTTGTGTGCTATTCTTTTTAAAAACCATTTCCTCAATCGTTTAGTTGCTAGTTTTTACCTATTTGGATAAAACAAGTATATGAGCACTATCACTGACGGATAACTTAGTGTAGAGTCCCAAACGGTCCTCTAGAAGTCTAGAAGTCTATTAATTAGGTATGAAGCTTAACAAAGTTCTTGCAAGACGCGGCTGGCCCGCACTCTGCAGAGCAAAGATGTGCATCCTTTACGGATGGTAACTGTCATCTTAATGAAGAAATATTTAATGCCTCAAGTAGGTAACTACCTCTTTTACCTAGAAAAAAATATTAGAACTACATAAAAGCTTTCTGCACTACCGATTTCACTCGGGCCACGTCAATTTTGCTGTTGGGAAATCCACCCATTAGAGTGTTATCGGATTTTTTCCTAAAACTACGAAAATCACTGTTCTGATGTAATGCAATAACATACAATTTTGCTTGCAGAGTGTGGTTCTGGGTCCATATTAATTAAGATGTAAAAAAATCTTAATGTGTCATGATTTGGTCACTTACACACTTAGTTTTGACCTTCCTGTGGGCAACGGCAAAAAATTTAGCCCAACCAATTACACTCCTTTGTCCACAGCGTAACAATATGACTTTACACACTGTATAATATTAGTATGGTGTGAATTATTACAAATATAATTACTACAAGTCAGGAGCTTTTGCGGAAAATTGATGCTGCCTAGCAATTCATGACACTTATTTTAATATTTATGCAAATTACATTCTAGTGAGAGGGTAGTGATGTGACCAGGATTCATCATATTGCACATAATTATACGTTATTAATTGATAATAATGCTGACTGCGTGTCTGCACAGAACACAGTGGTCTGTAAGGTCAGGTAGTCACGTAAATGTGCGTATTAAACGCGCACTAAATTTATTTTAGGCCATCGGTATCTTTTTCAGTTGTACATAATTGGCAAAAGACAGTCGAAAATAAGAGCTTTAATTTAGTTGACCTAAAATTCTCATAAAAAAATAGCCAACACGCAGAAACGCGTGCATTAAAAACACAGTTATGTTCGAGACAACTAGTTTGACATTTCTAAGTTATCTATTGCCCTCCTTTTCTTACACTCTATATTAGTAAATGACAGCAATGGTCTAATTTTGTTTGCGTACAAGGGAATCAACGGTATTGATTCGGTATTGGACATTGTCATTGTTTATAATGGTACTAGTGCTACTCGGTACCCGTAATTGCAATAAAATGTTATGAAAATATGAAATATCTAAAATTTTCAGGACCTTGAAAGTGACGAACCGGAGCGTGCAGTATGGAGCAATCAAATCGAGTTTCTAATGTCCTGTATCGCCACTTCCGTCGGTCTAGGCAACGTGTGGCGGTTCCCCTTCGTGGCCTACCAAAACGGCGGTGGAGCTTTTCTGATCCCTTACATCATCGTACTGTTTGTGATCGGAAAGCCCATGTACTACCTCGAGTGTGTCTTGGGACAGTTCAGTTCCAAGAATTCTATTAAAGTATGGGCGCTAGCGCCTGCTATGAAAGGTACGCCATAAGCTTAGTTTAATTTTACGATGGTTGATAACTTGCCTAAGTTATACAAATGGCCATTATCATAATTTATCAAAAATATATTTAAGTTTAATTAAATTCGAATTATTTTTATTTTTACATAATGTGATGTAATGTACTGTTTTCCGATGTAATAAAAACAATTAGACGAAAGTTACAGAAGCTCAGCATAAATTGAGAGTTCTTATATTAACCTAAAACTCACTTCGAGTTGCGGAACCAAATAAATAAATTACATTTCTCTTTGTCACACTTAATTTTTGAGGCATTTATAGCTGCTGATTTTACTTACCCACTACGTATTATTTATTCTTAAATTTTCCTTTTTTCTTTTCAGGAACTGGTTACGCAACGGCCTTAAGTTGTGGGTACATCCTGTCTTACTATGTGTCTATCGTGGCCTTATGTTTGTACTACCTGGCGATGAGCTTCCAATCTGAGCTGCCATGGGGTGTATGCCAACCGGAATGGAAAGACTGTCTGCCATCTGACCCAAACCAAGAAATTGGCATCATTACTGAGAACGCCACCAGCAGCGCCGAGTTATATTTCCTGTAATTATTTCCATATTTTCACTTATTTTTGCTTTAGACTTATTTGCAAATAAAATCTTCACTCAAAAGTTTTGGAAGTTGTGTACAATTTAACAAGACATTGTTTAAAATAATATTTATCATTGTTTTAAAAATAGTCATTACATCTTAGTCAGCATTAGTCATTAATGAAACAATGCATTAACTAATTTATCTTAATATATTTTTTGCAGCAAGACAGTGCTTCAGCAGAAAGAAGGCCTTGAAGGTGGACTTGGTTAGTACTTGGAAAACACTACTGTAAACTTTAATCACTAATACGTTATTATTTCACTACCAAAATAACGATTAAAACAGGTATCCAAAATGATATATCGGTTCCCGGCCAAAGAGTGCCTTTTTTTTTTTCCATGCCTTAAGCCATGGAAAATCACCAAAACCATCCACAAAAAATATTTAAACGAATCTAAGTTCGTTCCAAAAATAGATACATATCATGTCAAAACCTTTAAAAAAAAGAAAAACACTTCTTATAATTAGAAATCTGTATTCTTTGCATGTACTATTCCTATGTGCTTTTATTTTTCAGGACTTCCAATCTGGTATTTGGTGTTGTGCCTACTTGCGTCATGGCTGGTCATCTTCGTCATTGTGGCTCAAGGAGTCAAGAGTTCCGGCAAAGCGGCTTACTTCTTAGCCCTATTCCCCTACGTCGTAATGATCATTCTACTTATTACGTAAGTATGAGACTTTATAATTAAGTAAAGACATGTGAAGGTAGAGTAATCGAAATAAAAACGTAAAAGAATTTAATTAAAACTTTAAAGATCTCTTTTTTATAATTGTAAAAATATATTTTTTTGATGTCCATTAGGCTTTTTTACCTACCTGGTACCTAATAGGCTAATATCGAATTATTTCAGTACTGTTATCCTGGACGGCGCTGGCGACGGCATTCTGTTTTTCTTGACTCCACAATGGGACAAACTTGCTGAACTCGACGTAAGTAATCGAATTAATTAATTGACTACAGTCAGAAACCTTTCCATGTACAAAACAAGAACAAGACCAGATAATGTCAAAATTAATGTTTGTTTTATAATTTCATTAAAAATGACAAATGAGTGAGTAAGTAAGTTAGTTTTAAATTATTTACCAAGTGAGGTAAGACATGAAATTATTCAAAAGCTCAAAAAATCATAATATAGGTACTGATTTTTGGTTGCACAGCTTTTAATACAGTTTTATAAAGACTCAGGTCATGTCTGACAGCCATACCTAAAAATATGTCCTATATCTGTTCTAGGTCTGGTATGCTGCTGTAACTCAAGTGTTCTTCTCCCTTTCTGTGAGCACCGGCGCAATCATTATGTTTTCCTCGTACAACGGCTTCAAGCAAAACGTTTACAGGTAATACAAATAGTATGGACAATCCAAATAATTTTAATGTCTTAATTAAACATTATCAGTCTTCGTTAGTCATTGTCGTGGTGATTCCAATCCTTAAGTCAGTTTTCGTAGTCCAATTCGATTTCTTTTCTCTGAGAGAATCATTGGCCATGCATTGGTACAATTTCAGACTTTAAATTTTATTCTAAAATCTTTGTCTATTGATAAGGGGCTCCTTAGTATTGGTCTGCAATATGCAATCCACATAGGAGACGGAAAACTCCAAAATCAAACCCGGAATAGGGTCCAACCCGAAGTATTTAGTAGACCTCTACGACCGAATTCCCGAGGAGGGTTAGCGGCAGGCACGCGGCCGGCTATAAAATTAGTTGCCAAATCGATTTGCGATATGGTATACGAGTTATGAATATGAAAGGAGATGGATATAAAGGCAGAGAAAACCGAAAAATTGTGTGAAACATGATATGAGAAAGAAAGTAGTGAATACTGTGAAGACGAGGGGTAGGGATGAATGAAAGAAAAACACATATTGCGCCGACCCCAAATAATATAAATTGGGAACAGGGCAGGGAAAAGTTTAATGAAAAAAATTAAGTACAACTCGATGTCGAACCTGTATATCCTTTATTAACTACGAATTGTACAAATCTGGTTTATACCTATTATCGATTTATATAATACCTAAACTATAATAATAATCTATACTAATATTATAAAGCTGAAGAGTTTGTTTGTTTGTTTGTTTGTTTGTTTGTTTATTTGTTTGTTTGAACGCGCTAATCTCAGGAACTACTGGTTCGAATTGAAAAAATCTTTTTGTATTGGATAGTCCGTTTATTGAGGAAGGCTATAGGCTATATAACATCACGCTACGACCAATAGGAGCGGAGCATAAATGAAAAATGTTGCAAAAATGAAAAACCGTTGAAACTAAAACACGCGAACAAAGTCGCGGGGGACAGCTAGTAAATATATAATACCTAAATTTTAATTTGCAGAGACGCCATGATCGTGACAACTTTGGACACGTTTACGAGTTTACTGTCAGGAATCACGATCTTTGGAATCCTTGGTAACTTGGCGTTCGAGCTGAAAAAGGAAGTCGGTGATGTCATTGGTTCTGCTGGAACTGGACTCGCTTTCATTTCTTACCCTGATGCTATATCCAAAACGTTCTTACCCCAGGTAAGTTAGTAATCACTTGGCTTTGTCACCCATTTATAACATTTTACTTATTAAGTAGGCCTAGAGTCTATATCAGTCTACTAGTGAACATTGGTTTCTTTCAAAAATTATCTCAAAACACAACTCATAACGAATGTTAAATGTTCCATCTCTAGATATAACAAGAAGCATTGCCCAGCCAAGGGGACAATTACAAGCCGGGATCATTAGTATTCTTAGTTCTTATATCAATGTTTTGGTTCCAGCTGTTCGCAGTACTGTTCTTCTTAATGATGACTGTGCTGGGCATCGGTTCCGCAGTCGCACTGCTATCCACCATCAATACGGTCATGATTGACAAGTTCCCTCATGTCCGCGTCGTCTTCATGTCAGCTTTCTGCTGCACCGCTGGCTTTGCTATCGGCCTTGTTTATGTTACTCCGGTAAGTTTACTTTTACGGATAGAACAAATTTACTTTTAACAATAAATAGAAACGCAAATTTGTGTAAGTCCGCGCGCAAACGGGTTGCCTGTTGCAGTGCAACTGCTTTTATTTCGACTGTTTTCAAAAAGCAAGGCAGAGGGGGCGGTCTTACGCGCGAGAGTGGTTGAAAGGATTTGTAAGGACCAACGTAAAAGTGGTGCATAGTAAGACATTAAGATTACTGTCACGAGACCTTTAGAAAATGGTTTTAATAATATTTAAAATATCGTAGTCAGGGTCAAAACATAATACTTAAGTGACAGAGATGTAACTTATCTAAGATAACAAGTATCTGAAATACAGATACAAGATACAAAATACGTATCTAGTATCTGAATTTCAGATACTTTTTTGAATTTCATTTTGTATCTTGTATTTAAATACCTGTTGTTTGGTATCTTAGTATTTTGTAGATACTATGTTTGCTAAAATACTTTTAGTAGTTGGTGATTCTATTGTGACATCTTAGACGACATTAATTTTTAATTATTAATGTTGTCGTAGATAAAACTGAACGCGCTATTGAATTTTTATTCTTTTAGAGCCGTTTTGATAGGTGGCGTGGCAATTCTTTCTTTCTGCATAATAGTCTGTGTTTAAGGAAGACAGATACGTAAAAGTTCGGTCGGTTGGTTTAAGTTATGAGAAGATAGTCTTTTCTTGAGGCTTGACTTTTTCATAATACCATCAAAAAAAAAACACAATAGTGATTGAACCTCATCGAAGAAAAATGAGTGTAAGTGAGTAAAACTGTTCGAAGAACTAGTTTTACTTAAGTCTCAATTAAAACCTTAAAAATATAATATTATGTTGTGTAATGTTTGCGCAATCAACGCGATTTACATGTAAAAAAATAAACATTCATTAATAAAAATGTTTTTTTTTATAACAGTATTTTATCTATAAAAAGTATTTGAAAGATACGTACTTTATATCTAGTATTTCAGATACCATTACAGAAAGTTATTTGCATCTGGTATCTGAAATACTTAATTTAAAAGTATTTTGCATCTTGTATTCCAGATACTTTATTTAAGGTATCTTGTACATCTCTGCTTAAGTGTCTATAGCTAAAAGCTGATCTAGAAAAGTTTAATTACGCTAGTAGGACCATGAAAATACATACAACCATTTTATTAACCATAATATAGGTAACGATGTCTATTTATTTCACAGGGAGGCCAATTTGTCCTGGAATTAGTAGATCACTTTGGTGGAACTTTCCTCATTCTGTTCTGTGCCATCGTTGAAGTTACCACCGTCTTATGGATCTACGGTGAGTACCCTATTATAATGTGTTTCATCAGCTTTTTATAGGAAAATAGTTATACCAAAAAACACTATTTGCGTTAAAAGACAATTGCTTATAACGTTTAAGACGCCCTTTTGTTTTACTAGCCAATACTGGTCTGCAAAGGTTAATTCACAAATGCTCATGTTTGCTTTCATAAATAGATGTATACTACTTATTTCGTGGGTTACAAATTGTTTTATTTTTGTCATATAGGTTTGGAAAACCTGTGCGTGGACATAGAATACATGTTGGGCATCAAGACCGGCATCTACTGGAGGATCTGCTGGGGCATCATCACTCCTCTCATGATGATCGTCGTCTTCATGTACGCACTGGTGTCATCCGAACCTCTGAAATTCGGCGACTATTCTTACCCAACTGCTGGCTATGGTATGTATTTAGTCTAGGTATTTAATTGTAAAAATTGTTATAACGATTACACGACTCTTCGTTTAAAATTATTTGTTAAATTAAAAATTATAATATATTTATATATGTAAACATATTTCTTGCTATTGGTTCTTACGAAACTTTTATTTTTCAGTGTCCGGATACTTAATGCTAGGAGTTGGTATTGCTTTCGTGCCAGTTTTTATCGCAATAACTCTGTACAAGAGGTGGAATGGAAACTTTATTGAGGTAAGATATTGTGCTTTATTAGTAAATATATACGTATACATATGCGAATTTAACTATATATACACTAAACTAAATTAAACCTAATGCCTAAAATATACCATTAATTCTTTTTTCCACATCGCTGTCGACTAGAAGTGTGCCCAAAAGGCTGGCGGCATTACCACGTTGTATGGCAATTCTCTGTCTAAGGTAAAAGCCAGCCCTTGGGTCAGGCGAAATGCCAACAATTCGTTTGGCCGGGTCTTTAAAAGGCATACTCAGTCAACAGTTTTGCAGTTTTTCGAGTAACACTTTAGTAATCGCTCATATTTACCTAGGTTTATTATTAATTATTTAAGAGGGGACACTACTCTCGAGGGTATTTAAAAATAATTATTTTATATATTCGTAGCACACCTCCAAGTAAGGAAGGAACAATTGCAGCTCAGATGATTATACCTACAAAACCGTTGACGAAAAGACGTTTCGCATTTCGCTGTTTTCATAAAAACATTTTTCCATCAAAATTTCTACACACATACATAATTCTATAATTTTCTTTTTTGTTAAAATCTTATAAAAGTTTATCTTTACTTAAACGGCAGTAAAAATTGGCATTTTTGGAGGGTAATATGTCTTTATATTATGTTTTGGAAAAAAACTAAATAATAGGGGTATGCATTAAGTTAACCAAGATCTTTTGGGAAAAAGTATTGCTCTTAAAGCATTTTCCATAAAGAAAACAGCGGAATATGTTTGGATGGAGAAAGACCCAGGTCTTTCTTCGCGTCGCGTCCCTTCTAAATGATAATTAATAATTACTTTCATCAAGAACTGACATAACATATTTGTTTTCACAGACTGTCAAGCTCGCATTCCGGGCAAAGTCCTCGTGGGGACCCCGTGACGCCAAAGAACGCAGAGGATGGGTAGAGTTCAAAAAGGAGGCCAAAGAACAGAGGGCGCCGCTGAAAACGTCCTGGCCGAAACACATCTGGTTCTCATTATACGGAGGCTACAGAAGAAGATTATAATCCTTTAGATATTAGCCTGGGTAATATTTATTATAACAACAATTTAAGTATGATAGTCAAGATGAACTTTTTAAAACAAAGATTTCTTGATCACCTATAATACCTTTGGACTTCCCAAAAATATGGTGATATAAAATGAACAAATATTGATATTACGGTTAATTATTTATTTGTAATTTATGTAGTGTTTTTTATGTATATAGTAGGTAGGTAAACTATTTTGATGAAGCAGACTGTAAAAGTGAAATCATTTCCCTTCATACTCGTAGATACAATGATGTACACGTTAGGTATCGTACAATTATGACAATTACTCTTCTCTTAAGAAAAGCTTTATTCAAGAATACAGCTTTTCTTTAGACTTCACTTATTATTCTCTTCTGTCGTCTGATTTGATTAGTTAATTAGTAATATTGTACTTAATGTGGCTGTGAATATTTGTTTCATAATTACCTTGTTAAGTTAGTTCCCCGCCTGTTGGACATTTCACTTTTGAAATCATTTCATTGTACATTTAAGTTGTATGACACATTCCGAGTTTATGAATTCATATGTAAGTTATATTAGTGTTCCTTCTATGGATCACAATTTGTCATATCAGACCGGAATTTTTTACTAAAATATTTTTGTTAAGGATTAGAGGATCTAAATGAACAGACCTTAGCTAGGTTTTGCTGGGTCTTAAACTAGTAAAAACATTACTTGGGTTTTTTTTATTGATAAAAAGAAGTAATTCAATTATAAAGGCTTTAGCTTGATTGAACTACCAGTCTGAAAACTGCGCATACACTCAAAAACTTTTTCTGTAACACCACAAGACGTTAGACATTCCTTAGACAAGTGTAGGTAATTAATTATGTAGTCCCTAAGTATACACGTAAGTTAAGTAAGTATACCAGTGGATTTCGATTTACAACATGATTAAAATTTGAATAAAACAATTTTGTACTAATTGATTTGACTTTTCTTATTCTATTATTTTTTTTATATTTGTACGCATTAATGCATGCGGAGCGAATATGTGTAGGTATATACATACAAATATTTTCTTTTTCTGTTATTAAAAGTTCTATGTTTGACTGTATGATGTATCAAACAAAAATAAGTAAAACCTCCTACTTCTTAGAACTAGAAGTCGGTGTTAGGGAGTTTTGTTTAATGTTATACTTTTTCTGTTATTAAAACCGACTTCAAAACGAAGAGATGAAAGTGCATCTGAAATATAATGTGGACAAGACTGAAATCACATACGGTCTACAATTTAAATTCATAATGTCACTCAATCATATAATAATGCTTTCATAGAGCTGTTTTTAGACCTTAAAGTAGGTACTAGGTTTCTAAGTACTTACTAAACTCCCTCTTACACTAAATAACGAAGAGTAATGGCATTTCACACAACTGAACAAAGATGCAACCAATCAATGTCTAACCTGAAACCCTTACACAGTGTTTGAATCCACTGCTTAAATATTTATTGCTTAAATATTTATTGCTTGTTAAGTACTTTTCCTCTCCTTTTTAGTTTGAATGACAGTCCTCACGGAGTAGGATTGTCAAATAGGTTCGTTGACCTGTTGCGAGACTGCTCTACCTCTCTTTTCTGCACTCCGTTTAGATTCAGAGACTGAACATTACGTAGACGACTAATCGATAATGAATAGGTATATTACTTTTACGCATTTTCATTTGTGATCTCATCAGTATCACGAGTAGTTTACGTGATGCGATACAAAAACACTTTTATCTATGAGTTATAAAAAATGATGGTGTGTGTATGATTTAAATGGCTTTACAAATTATACACACACCATTTTGTTTTTTTCGTAGATTTTGGTAATCATAGACACAGTCTTCGCTAAAGAACCAATGCAATAATAAAAACTACTTATGACTTGAAAACATGAAAAAATTGCGTTTATTTTAATAATCCTCCTACTAAGGTATTTAGACTACTAGGTATGTGTATACTATCTGCGAATTGATTAATATTAAATTGATATCTAAGAATTGCGTAAATTAATAGCAATAGAAATCACGATATACAATGACTATAAAATAATTATCAGGTAGGTATTCGGTATTTACCTGCTTTTATTATATTAAAAACTGTTTAGATAGCTATTACTATTTTGCTATTATATTCCAATATTTAGAGCCTAATTAATATAGCCGTATCTGCACACCAAACTGAAAGTTTTTAGGACAATAATGCAAGGCTAACGGTAGCTTCCTAAATTTACCATATTAAGTATCATGTCAACTGCTGTCACAAGCACGCATTGTTTTGTTGCCAACTTACCACATCGTTCGCGCAAAAATATGTTTACCGTGTGAATGCATTAATTATGCTGCTATTAGTGCCATAAATCATGACTTGTTCAGCATAAGTACATGGGCTAAGCCTTATGGTCTTCGAATATAACCTTCCAAATCTAGGACCATTATCATCGGCAGTCGAAATTTTTGTAATGCGGCTACCTAGCCTCAGTTAAACATGTAGCCTAGATCGAGTCACTATAGGTAACCACTAAAGTCTTTATAGACTACAATCTCAAGTGGTGAACCTACTCATATAAACGAAATCAGTCGTTAGGTGAACTACTCTCTTCACTCACTTAAACATCACCAAGCTTTTTCAAACTAAAATTTCACTGGACCATACTCTGATATTAAAATAATCAATCGATGATGTTGATTGCTGCTATTTAGACGCTGTTAGAGAATGCAATCTTGCGAATTTAACGAGAATTTAACTTTTTTTTGCACTCGTGAATAAAAACGTCTGCTTTCTATCTTCTTCTGCATTGCAATCATCTGCGTTCATATGTATACGTAGTAGGTATTATATGTATATCGCAAAGTTATCGGTATTATGTTTTGCACCTAAAGGGCACTGATTAGGCTATTAGGGCTCAATGTGAAAAGTGTCCCGTGATCCCCTTGTTGGCTCAGCCCTGATTCCGGGCTTAACTGATTCATGTATTCTGAAAGGCCAATTATTTCTCGTGTCATGTTCAAAACATTATTGATTGACATTATCTTGTATGACTATGGTATTTAAAATATGAAATACAGATTAATTATATGTATTTCAAATAAAATATGTCGACTTTTTTGTTTATTCATTGCCGTCGTGACGAACATAAAGTCGTGGTGGAGAACCCTAAATAATATCATTTTAATAGCAATAACGTTTTACTTTAGACAGATACGTTAAACAATGTTTGATACATAAAAGACTATTGAAAAAATTCGTGAAAATAAATGTTTATCTTATACCTAATACTTATAATTTTTTTCCTAATTTATTCAAATACTAGCTTTTGCCAGCGACTGCGTCCGCGTTTCCGTCGTTTTTCGTAAAAAAGTAGCATATGTCCTTCCTCACTGTTCAGTGGTTTTGATGTAACAGACAGATTAACTTTCGTATTTTAGTAGGGAAATATAATATATCACGTTACACAAAAATAATCCTTATAGCATGATTCAGTATTCGGCGCGACGGCGCGATGGCTTATTATCGTATTTCATGTATAAGTTTGGTGTTTCTATACCGATTTCTATGATTCTTTTTTTATTGAATAGGTAATAATGTTAACTTTTTTTAATTAGGGATGAGTGAGAGTATTATAGGGTAAGAGTAAACAAATATAATCAGAAATCTCCGAACTGCTAAGCTATCGGGAGTTACACGTGTTATTGTGTGTCAACCATAAAAGATAGACATATGCTGTTGTGGGATATTTTTTAGATAATTTTATGTAGAACATTTCCGTCATACATGATTTCTATGTAGCTTTAACCATTAAGGCTGCATACGCGACGGAAGCTTAAAAAATACCGTTTTCCCAACATTTCCCTTCACTGCTCTGCTCCTATTGATTGTAGCGTGATGAAAAGTATACTATAACCTGCCCAGGAGTATGAAGAATAAATGTACCAAGTTTCGTTAAAATCCGTCGAGTAGTTTTCGTTTCTATAAGGAACATACAGACAGAAAGACAGACAGACAGACAGACAGACAGACAAAAATTTTACTGATTGCATTTTTGGCATCAGTATCGATCACTAATCACCCCCTGATAGTTATTTTGAAAATATATTTGATGTACAGAATTGACCTCTCTACAGATTTATTATAAGTATAAGTATAGATTGTTATTTTTTGCAAAAAACACAAAACTGCCAATCTTGCGAGATCTCGAAATTGTCGAGATCTTACGCAAGTATCCGTATCAAATTTTCGCAAGGGTCTCAACTGGCTCCCAATCCGCGTTAAGTTCTGGTCCTCCTTTTATACATACAATATTTTAGAAATAAGCAGTACTTACCTTTGTACTCCGCTTTCGTTGTGGTTTGTGTCATGTGTAAAAACAAATATTAATTGTATGCTGCGTTTTCTTACGCATTTGATATGTATTATTACAAAAACATTTAGTTACAGAAACGATACAGCAAGGTTCTTCATAACTACGGCGAAGCAGAAGAAAAACCTAGGCTAGGGCAAAGATCGTCTTGCTTATTTTGGCACGTGGTTGATCGATTAGCCATATGTAGAAATAAAACCCCATCTATCATCTTATCTAAATCATGCTACTTGTCACAATTAATGTAGATTATAGACAAAAAAACGAAATATTTAATCACAATTTTATCGACATTACAGTGCATCTAAATACAATTAATGACGAGAATTCCAGACTAGATTTTATACATTGTCACACATACATAACATATTTCTTTTTCGAGACGATAGCAAATGATAACGTTTCTATAAACGTAATTAATAATTCCGATATTATCTTAATATGTCTAGAGTTCTAGACTTCCTAATTATGGAGCTTATGTCGACTTACACATTTTGAAATAATTAGGGTGTAGAAGAAATTCTGCATGAAAATGGTTTTTGGGTTTTGCTCCGAGATTTTTATTAATAAGGCCATTTTTATGTTATAGCATAGGTATATAAACATAAAAATGGCCTTATTAATAAAAATCTCGACTGCGATTAGCGATTGCTTAGCAGATTCTATATTCAATTTTTCTATAGAGAATTTAAAATAAAAATCTGTTAATCCGTTGTTAGATTTTTATTAATAAGGCTAAAAAGCTACAATTAATCAGTGATTTACGCTAAACTATCCTTTTTGTTTTTTTTTTTTTTGTCGGGGTGAAACTCTAATGATTTCAACCCACACCGAGGGCACGGCGTAGGGATATGTCGGACTTACACCGACTAAAAACACCCCGGTCTCGTCCTTGCCTTTGCCGGAGCCGCGGGATCGCTTACGCAAGCTCTGCGCGGCCTCGGCAGGCTTCAGTCTTTACTAGACCCCTTCTAGAGGGGAGGGTGTATAGTGCCCACCCCTCGCTCCTTCAGAGGACGGACGCGTGGGACTTCGCGTCCGCATGATTCGTGGCCTGTCAGCTGATCGGGTGACGGGGTGCCCTCCCAGTCACCCGCAGGCCCGGCCTCAGGGTGGCCTGAGGTCGTTGCACACCACGTTGCGTGCCATGGTGTTACGGCGCCCTTGGCGCCTGCGGCGAGAAGGGAGCTGGCTTGTGGACTCCCTTACTCGTTCTGCTGCCTCCTTGGAGGACATGACAACAAAGCGACTACGGCCTGCCAGGCACTCTCACTCCGGACCATGGATGATAGCACAGCCGGAAGCGAAAGCGCCCGCCCTCCCATATGCGCGACCAGTTCGCGCCTCGCCGAATCCCAAGCTGGGCAAGTCTGCAAAGTATGCAGTGCATTGTTCTCTGGGGCTGTGCAATGGTGGCACGCCTTCGTCATCTCACGCCCGATCCGGCACAGGTACGTCCCGAAACAGCCATGACCGGTAAGCACCTGCGTCAGTCGGTACGTGAGGTCTCCGTGCCGCCTCTCTAGCCAGTCCCAGAAGACAGGCCGGATTGCGGCTATACGCTAAACTATCCTGCAAATACCAGTCACCAGTCTACTGTCGACCACAGCCAGTGCAACCTGTAGCCCTAGCTCGAACGCTATCGACTAAGTATTAGTATTCATTGTGAGATGTATCTACTGTAGAAAGTAGAGCTTCAGCTTTTATGGTCTAGATACCCTAGATAGAGGACAAGTTCGTAATATTGTTGGCCCCCCTAACCCTACCCTATTTTGTTTCTGAATTCTCTTTTAAAAAAATAAAAGGATAAACATATAAAACATACCCGGTTTTCTTAATTATCTTACAATACGAAATAAACTGTATATATTGCAATAATATTAACAAAACAATCTACTGTCCGTGGTAGATATATGGTATATGGTGGGATCTTAACATCAAGATTCAGCACAATATCACTGTAGTCTGATATTTTTGATAACAAATCCTTTTTTTATTGTCCCTATAGTAAATTTCAGTTGTGTTTGTGTCAAATAACTGTGTTTCAAATAACTCTCTATTACATTGTATGGTATGCATGCCACGAAAACCCATATGTTTTAAATGTTTTAACAATATGTTGTAATTAACGCAGTCGAAAGCTTCCGAAACAATAATAATAACAAGAGATACTAACTTCCATAAGAGTTCTAAGAATATCAAATTTATTGCTTTAACTATTCCCTTCATAATTTTAAATATGGCTAGGTTTGTCGACCGGTTCTTTCTAATTTAATTTTAATGCTGGCAGTATTGCTATATATGTATATGAAAATCGATTTGTCTACACTTATCCCACTCTTTATATTTCGATTCATCAAACATTGCGTCACAATTTTAAGTGGTATAAAAATTCATTAAAACGAAATACAATAGGGGAACTCCATCAGAGAGAAGAAAAATAAAAAAACAACTCGTATTATTATCAAATCAATGAATATTGTAAAAGTTAAGGCGCATTAAAGTTCGGAATTGGGGGCTTAAGAAGTCACGTGTTGGTAAAAATTGTAGCTACAAGTGACGTCACGCGACATTTCAATTCACTGTATCTTTCTCATTGTTTGATTAAGTAAAAAATAAAAAAAATAATTAAATAAACTATTAACTATTAACTATTAACTTATAATAAAATAAACTATGTGACGTATAAATAAAAAAAAAATCCGATCGCTATTGTTTCTACAAAATACTGTTTTTAACTTTTTATTTTGATTCTTATCTGTATTTGGAATACTATAGTTTAGATTTAACTAAACTATAGTTTTAATGAGATTCCAAATTCCTTTTGTTTTATTATCTCATTCTTCTATTAAGCTTATGTCAGCTTGTTTTATAAGTCTGCTAATAACTTAAGTCTGATAATTATTTTTATGCTTACTACTTTTTGCATGTATATATTTTAAATACAGTTTTTTCCTTTGGTTTTACAGGATTTTATATGTATTCCAATATTTGCTATTATTTGGTTTTATCCTTATTCTCAAGCATATGTCTTTAACTAGTGTAAATTCATTTGTAAAATTGTTGTAACCATTTTTTACACGATTAGGAAATGAAATACATTAACTTTACATATTAACAATACATGAGATATTACAATTTCAATAAAAATATTAAGAAATAATTGTACTAGATAGTCTCTTTAAATTAAAAATATCGAAGGGCACCACATGACCACTTTTCCCTGTACCTACCTTGTAGGTACCTACTGTTAAGTGATCTGTGCCTGTACCTATAAATTCTGATAGATCATCCTATATCTAAATTTTACGAATCAGATAAATAATCTTTGATTTCCTGATCCTATCAGTCTTATTCGATTAAAAACCTATGTTCTATATGCAAGGTTTCTAATGAAATTAATCTCTTTATTATGAGTTTTAAAGCAAGTCACTATAGAAATGCAACTTCTAGGCATATTTACTAATATTTTAATGTGAAATTAAGTTCTTACGCTTTCACGGCAAAACCACTGAACAAAATTTGATGAAATTTTTAGGTACGGGTTAACCTTGACCTCCGAAATAGTAGTAGCCACATATTCATATATCTCACAGAGACACTCATCTTTTTCTGCGATAGTCGACATCCACGCGGGTGGAGCAACGGGCCAGAACAAGTAGTATAAATGTCATAATTATATTAATGATATCTCATGATTCATACGAATTTTAAGTCCGATTAATATTAAAAAAATCTTGCCTATCAAGGTCGCTTGGAATAAAACCATAGTCAGTATTTTGCATGACTTTGGCAAAATTAAATAGCAATTTATTAAGGAAAACATGTTTTGTCTGCAATATAATTGTAAGGTCATCGATTGAAATGTTTGTTTACAGCTTTGTATCTTTATTATTGTTTATGCCTTTTTATACCTTTTTTCTTTTTGCGGCTAGACACATAAAACCGAACATCTTTCTTATTCTTCCTTTACTCATTGCTAAGTTTTGTTCATAAATGGAGTCACTTATCTAGGTCATCTTGCCATCGTCTTTACGTCCTACCACGTTTTGGATTTCTGCTGCTGGGATTGTTTTGTTGCACCACCATTGTTGTACCAGATTAATGCATCGAATCATTCAAGTAACTGTGGTATATCAAAACAGAAAATTTGGAATTTTATTTTTCTCTTAACTGGTTTTGTAGATTGAATACGGGTGTATTGAAACTCTCAAAATTAGTAAAAATTAAAAATTAAATAAATTAAATTATTTAGAAGTTACCTTAGAATATACAAGCATAGAGTGCGCGCATCGCTAGTTCCCCATTATGCCGCGCGTATGCAAATTTTTTACTTAATAAGTACATACTTACATCAATAATAGGTATATCAATAGGTTATTGTTATCGTTATGGTAATAATATGTATTGAATGTATTATAATATCTATTCAATAACCGATTACGACCAGATTGACCTATCGCAATATCAATTTGATACTTGCGAATAGTTGAGATTAGATTAGGTCCTACTATTATAAAAAAAAACAAAACCACGTCGCAGGGTCATTTAATTGTCAAACTAGCGAACCGCCCTGGCTTCACACGGGTGGTAGCACAGGATGCGTCGGTGTGGGACCTATATAATTTTTAAATCCCTCGAGTGGGGTATCAAAATAAAGGGCTTTAGTACGAAAATATAAAGGTGACAGTTTGACTGCTTTGCACGAGGTCTCGGGTTCGAATCCCGGGTCGAGACAAAAATAGTTACTGGAAGTCAGTTCGTGTTTACATCCCCGTGCTTCGGAAAGCACGTAAAGCCGAACTAGAGAAAAGCTGACTACAAAAAAACTAACTAAAAAGTAAGAATAGGACAGTTGTAGTTACCTATTCGTTAACTGTATTGGAGTTGGGGAACCGTTTACACTTTTAAATCCAAGAAGTTCTCCACCAAATACAACTTTTAATTTTTTTTACATTTTAAATCATTTTTTTGTAGTCCAGTTTTCTAATTTATTTATTTAATTAATTATTTTATTAGGAATATAGAATATAGCCCATGTCGTTTACTGATAATGTAAATTACCAAAGGGAAAAAATAAATAAATCTGATTAGTAATTTTGAAGTCTACACAAACAAAAAAACAAATCGAAAGTTTATAAAATTAAGTTGGAACTTATAATTTAGAACAGCGGTTCTCAACTTTTTTATATTCAGGCTGCAATTGAGATCCAGTGCTTATATGGCATGCAACTTATGACAATAATTAAATTTGAATGCAAATATAAAGGCATTGTATGAAATTTGAAAAGATTAATATCGTATCCGTCTCATATCTTTTCAATTACCACATATATTATCATTTTTGATCATTTTTAGCGTCAGACTGTCTAAGATTTTTTCCTCAGAAATGCGTGTTGGTATGATGTTGTAATTAATATCAAATGTCAGATCTACGGGCTTTTTGGCATGATGCTAGATCTAACGTCACATACCTATCTGAAAATAAAAAATTGAATTTTTTTTACATAAAAATTTTTTGGCGATTACAAACACATTTACCTACATAGTTGTTTGAAAAGAGCAACGATCACCAAACATTGTCGGTGCGCGAGTCAGATTCTCACATGTCCGATTCTTTTTACAATTGCATTTTGATTACGGAACACAAAAACAAGACATTGATAATCCGTAAACGTATGATGCCTCGCAGTTACGGTAGTAGGTACCTACGTACCCCTCTTTTATAGTCGTCTCCCGCACTAAGGCCTATAATCCTTGTGTCGCGGGGGGTTTTATAAAAATTCAATACACATGCACGAAGAACACCCCACTTGAAGCAAGCTTTTGTGGATCATACAAATGCTTTACCCATGTGGGGTCGAACCCGCAGTACGTTGCACACTGTGGTAATTGGCGTGGTGACCTATACTACTCGACTATCCGTGCAGTCATAAATTGATCAATACTGATCAAAATAATATGCCTTTAAACAGACAAAACGATTATTACATTATCAGAAACTCACATACGGATGCCATAAAACGTTATATATAATACCCTTTCGCGATTTAGATACTTAATCTGTTGATGTATATTAAGATAACGGTATCACATTAATTTATCTCTATAACATATTTTATTAGGAGTATGAAAGCCAATGGTCACTTTAACAGCGCATGTAGGCGCGAGCGTAACTTGTAGGTTTATCCCCAAACATGGTAAATATATTACTTCATAAAAAATCAATATTCAATAACAAATTAATACACTCCGTATTAATTTAATATACTTTTTGCTTCTTACCTAGGATTCCGATAACGTGAAAGTTGAAAATGGCGATAAGGTGAACAAAGCGTTTGACCCAACACCCGAATATCTGAACGATTCACCATCAAAGAAAAGTTTCTCGAAGTTACCTGAATATTCTGGCCCTTCCAATGAAAATAATGTAAGTAAAAAAGTTGGATTTTAACATTTTGTTATTAATACATTGAAGTCTCCTACATAGGTATTATGTGTACAGATAACTAGACGCTGTGCTTAGTTTGCAATATTTAAATTCATTGTTATTTTGTTTTTAAATGTGCAATGAGATTTTTATAATTTTTTTGCTTTATGCTATACCTATAATAAAACATATTAGTGTTTTTTAAGTTCAAAAACCTATATATATTATATTTTAATAGGTAAGCCGTATTAGGTTTTATGTAAAAGTTTTGCATTATGAAATGGAAAGTAGGTAAATAGTTGTGTACAGCAAGAAAATTATTACAATTAATAAGTAAAATAAGTTAGATATACTATGGAAAGACAGTTTTTTTAAATAAATGCTATATAACCATTTCTATGTAACCTACATATTTTATATGAAGGTAGATATGATTTAGTATGTTCATAAAATATCTACCAAGTACCTACCTACGCAAATGGATAGTGTTTTTTAAAACACCACCAATACTTTGTTGTTAAATAATAAACATTGCAAATAAGCATGACTCTCCTTATCAGTAGAGGTTTTTGTAACGAACACTAATTAATTATCTTTTGTGATATCGGACACAAAACGTGCACTTTGCATTTAGTGCACATCTCATTCCGGGTAAATCTTAAAAGGGACAAGTCGGAATATAAATTATATGCACATCTCAAAATAAGCATCCCTCAATTACTGAAACACAACTTAACTTTAAGACTTTCTTAAATGTCTACCTGTCACTATTTTATATCTTAAAATGACATAAAACTGATTGATGTTTGAATGAGGTTACGGATCTACAATTTTCCACATATTATCTACGACCGTTGAACTGAAAGATTAGGACTTATCTTGGCTAATGAAAGGGTTAAGAATACCGACAAGGAACAAATGAATGATGAACTTCAAATAAACAAACAATCATAAAATGATTATAGATTAGTATATCACCACCACTCGCAAACATTATGAGTATTTCGCAGTGAAACTGATAGTAGATAATAAATAAATAGTCTAATTTATTAAAAAACATATTATCACTAAAGGAAAAAGTATAAAGTACCTAGGCGTTAAGTAGTATACTTATTTAATAAGGAAACATACAAATAAAACAAACATATTTATTTACCTACTCTTAAAATTATTTTTCTGATGGCAATAAGATTTCATAATTCCCTCCCAGGAAACTATACTCGACCGCAAAGTTCATACCTATTTTGTCACAGGGTCAATTCATTTATCGTATGGCACAGTAGGTACTTCAAATTGCTTTTCTGTTAAAAATTTACCTACTTACTTAAGTACCGCTTAAGCTAATTTAAATAGCGGATTAAAGGAGAGGAATATTTAATAAATTTGCATTTCGTACATAATTATTAGTCGTCAATATTAGCCAATATCAATGTCCAGTAGCAAATTATAATCATAATACTATTATCGTAATACACCTATATTTAATCAATTAACAAGCGCGTCATCCGGTTTTCATGTTTGATCAATTATTATTATTATCGTGATTAAGCGAGATAACAATTATCGACAATTATTGTTTTTCAAGATCTTATATTAACCCTTTCTGTCGTCGTTGCATAGGTAGCTATTCAGCGTTTCTGTCTAAACTACATATGAGTGACTACTACACTACGCATACAATAACTTTATGGTGTTGTTTTTTTTTCTTTTAAGGTAAGGTATAAGGTATGACAATATTTAGAATTCTAAATATTGTCAAAATTAAGGATCATCTAAAATATTTCTGATTATTAGGAACGTCTATTCTTGCAGAAACATGTTAATCGGTGGTATGGATGTAATTAATATGGATGAACAAATCTTAAAAAGTCTTACATCTAAAATATTATCGTTGTACCTAGGTAAAAATAAACTTTCACCAAGCTATAATTGTCGGGCACTAAACACAAAAGCCGCGAGTGTGACTAAGTTCTATTTTTTATACAAATCATAATATTTGCAAGGTCGATTACTGCTTTGCTTCAGGTGTTTTTACGTTTAGATTAGGATTCTTAAGTCTCGTGTTTAGATAACGGTGGGAAAATAATTAATGGGTAGACAGATAACAGTAAAGTAGAACAACCTCAAGCGTGACTCTTATCTCAAAAACTTGCAACTCGATAAGGTTCGCCTGGAGAAGAAGTCCCATAAGTAAGTTATTAGTATCAAAAAACGCATCTCACATATTAGGTAGTGTTAGGTAAGTAATTCCATAAACGTTAAAAGTTATTTTTAAAGGTAATATAGCTAGTACCTTTACCTAGTAGAAAAAGAAGAAAAAATTAAATACCGACCGATAATAAAGGTTAGGCCGCCCTCGTCGCAGTTGGTCCGTGGATGGGTGACAAATTAGTAAACATATCGGAACGTGATGCCGACTTTGCACTACTCCGTCTGAAGTATATATGTGTTGTAGTGCACAGTCATACGATGATGTTTGGCAGTTGTTAAGTCATTACAATTCTATCAACCAGTCTTACCACGGGTTACTGTGTTACTACATGAGTAAAGAAATCTCATGTGGTGTTACCCAGTAAAATGGGTTGTGGAGTTCAAATAGGCAGTCGCTCTCTGCAAAATACAGTATTCAGCTGAATCCAGTAAGACTGGAAGCCGACCCCAACATAGCTTGGGAAAAGGTTAAGCTGATTTAAATACATTCAAAACGAAATAATTATGATGTTTATACCTATGCTGATAAGGAAATTTGTGCTTTAACTACAGATATAAGTAGGTACTACCTAGCCACGTAAACACACAGGTTTAAGTTTTTAGTTTTAAGAGTTTTCTACACTTTTAACAACACTACAGGATTAAAAAGAATTTGAAAAGATCAAGGTTTACATATTGACTAGGTATCCAATGCATTCTGCAAACCTAGCAGTAATCTACCTAGATAATTTTTAGCATAATGTTTTCTGCCTTTATAGAAATAATAAATAAGTAGATAGGTATATAATTTACCCACTGTAGCTAGGTATTTATATGAACACTATCGTTATCAGTGGCCTCTTAATCGATCGGCTCTTTTAATCAATAGTAATTGCGCACTTTCCTGGTATCTTTTTCCAATCTTCGTGTTTTATCACCTAGGTAGTTCTATCGACCAACAGCTTTTTACTTTGGTTTTGCTGTACTGTAATATGTACTTTAGTAAGCAGTAGCTGTGTACTACTATTTTACCCACGTGGCTGCGTTTTTCATGTATTGTAGTTAAAAGTCGTACCTTTGTACTTTAAATAAACGCCTTTAGTATGTCTAGAGTAAAAACCTATAAAAAACTTATACCTGCATATCTAGTATGTACAATAAACTTGTAGCACCTAGTGTAAGTGTGGTTTTTAGAGTTCCTTGCCCAAAAGGGTGCCGACAGGACCCCATTAGCGTCAGTCCGTCTCTATGTCAGCATATAATCTCATGATCCGTTATATAGACAGTTGAACTTTTAACAGAGTATTTCATTTGCCGATATAACAACAAACTTATTATTAATAAGGGATAGTAGAGACGTGACTTTTTTGGCATTTTTTGCTCGAACTTAATAATGGCAACAGGTAGACAGTTGATGCCCAGTTTGTTTTGCTATTTTCGCTAAACAAAATTACTTTAAAATTACGGAAGTAAAAACTTATGGCCCTTTATACGCGGTTTGCACTTGGCTAGTCTTTTCGACGTTCGTTGAAAGCTTTTGTATGATGAACATTGGTATTTTTCAATAGTTTCTAGTATAATACGTATTTTTGGATGGTTATTTTAATATTTTTTTTATTTTAATTTGACTGTGCTCAAATGTTAAGATGGATGTGTGGAGTGACGAAAAGGGATAAAGTTAGAAATTAGTATATTAGAGGAAGTTTGAAAGTGGCACCAGTAACAGAAAAACTGAAAGGAAATCGCTTAGGATGGTATGGGCATGTAATGAGGAGGGATGAAACACATGTGAATAAAAGAGCCATGAATTTGAATGTGGAGGGCTGGAGAGGAAGAGGATGGCCGAAAAAAAGGTGTATCGATTGCGTGAGAGATGATATGAGGGAAAAATCAGTGAATGACAGTATGACGGCTAATAGAGTACAATGGAAGGAGAAAACATTGTGCGCCGACCCCAAATAAATTGGGAAAAGGGCAGGAAGAAGAAGATTTTAATTTGACTGTGCTTCTTAATTCGTGAGCTCCAGTTTCGTGATATATTATATATATACTTATAGAGTTTAACAACTCGCAGTATAATAAAGATATCTATATTTTATATAATATTACTTTTCTAATAAATATAAACGTGTCTTTTGATTACTTTATTAGAAATACTAATAATATTTGAAATGAAACAATATTTAAAAAAAATAAAATACAGACAAACTAAGTTATTTTAGTATAGATACTGGATATCAATACGAATTATCATGAAACTTTTAATTCAGGTCATCTTCAAACTCGAATTACGTACCTATAAGATTTCAAGCAAAAAAAAACAAAACCCAAATTTAGCTCATAAGATTCATTAAATACCTACCTACCATAAATTATTTTTAATTAACATATATAATTAAATATTCATACAAGCTGTAAAAAAAAAAAAAAAAAAAAAAAAAAAAAAAAAAAAAAAAAAAAAAAAAAAAACATTTTAATTATTTTGACAGTAGTTTAATTATTTTAATATAGAAAATAGATACATAAATACGCAACAAAACACAAAATACCCCAGGCCCACAAAAACTAGAATGTCCGCTATTCGTTGAGTCAATTTATTGAAATTTTCAACGAATTTGCAATAATATATTTGCACGCTGCTTAGCTGTTTATAGCCGACAGAGACTTTAGAACGTCATATAGCTGGTCGACAAAATGTTGATATTTACTTGATTTTTTATATACTTAAATGTAAATATAAAATGAAATAAAAATAATAAAGATAGGTACTGTACTAACGTATATTTGAACTAAGTGATTATTTAAATAGCTTTTTTTAGCGCTAGAAACAAAACTCACAAACTAACTTAGGTACTATCACGACCTTAAAGCCCTTTACCTTACTTAGGTACGTATTATGTGTAAAAGTTATATCAGTAGGCCTTTGTTCAACTTGTGAATACTTGTGATCATCTAATTTGTGCGAAGTTAAGATACGGCATTGCAACGATTAATCAACAGATTAGATAGACTTCCTTCTAAAGGATTATTGACTTAACAAATTGTTTTATAGTGAAATAAAAAGTCAGTATTTATTGTTATTCAAATTCTATTTATTATACTGTAATTTGAAAATAATCTGTTTATGACAAGTAGTTGGAAAGTTACAAAATATAAGTACTTACGGCCAGAATTGCCCTCTGCTGTAGTAGACTGTAAACTAAGTGCTTCCTATTTAATTTTCAAGGATCGACACCTTTTATTTCTATTACGTAATGTACCGTACCTAAGTAGGTACCTATACAGGGTGTTACCGAAAGGTTATTTCTATCCAAAACGGGTGAAGAGTACATTTGGTAGAGTCAGTTTACAAAATTTCAGCTCAAAATGAGTTATATTAAATAACCTGAAATAACCGATATCCCATTTTTCGCATTAATAAGGTAGACCAAAAATTATAACCAGATCGCTGAAGCGGTTTATCTTAACATTGAGCGATTACCTATGAACGTACATCGACCCTCGTAGTGCAGAGACAATTAATCTTATTAAGCTATTTATCTTCTAAATATATATGTATATTGAAACATCATTCGTTTAAAAATTAAATTTCCGTAATATGCGTGTTCTTTATTTTTTACCGTTTGGAATTGATACTGACAACGGGTAGTATAGGTACCTGGTAGGTACGTAGTGTAAAGGAAATTTCATCAGTCGTATCAACCCTGTTTTATCAACACTTTACCTAATTCATGAACACCTTGTGTTTATAAATCGTATCACACAAAAACTGAACATGATACCTACGATCTTTATTTGGGGCAGTCGGCCATCGTGCCATGCAAATGCGATCGTTCACTTTGCTTATTTTTTTTTTTGTAGGACTCATATAGAGCACTAGCTGTCCCCCGCGACTTAGTTCGCGTGTTTTAGTTTCAACGGTTTTTCGTTTTTGCAACATTTTTCATTTATGCTCCTCTCCTATTGGTCGTAGCGTGATGTTATATAGCCTATAGCCTTCCTCAATAAACGGACTATCCAATACAAAAAGAATTTTTCAATTCGAACCAGTAGTTCCTGAGATTAGCGCGTTCAAACAAACAAACAAACTCTTCAGCTTTATAATATTAGTATAGATAAATAGGGTAAACTTGTGACGTGAAAAGCTGATGTCATATCCGCAGCAATAAGGAAAATTGCTATAAACTTTAAACGCATTTTTATGGCACTTATCGATTAGAATAAGAAAATCTTGTTTTGTTTTAGCGGTTCATTAGCAACATAAGATCTAGTTGAGACACCAAATTTGTGTAAAACCCTATTAAAGTTAAATACTATTTATTTCAGGACGCGTCTACACCAGACAAAGAACGGCCTCAATGGGATAATCAGTACCAGTTCCTCATGTCCTGCATCGCTACATCAGTCGGTTTGGGCAATGTCTGGCGGTTTCCGTTCGTTGCCTATCAAAATGGTGGCGGCGCTTTCCTTATTCCGTACATCATAGTACTGTTACTTATAGGCAAACCCATGTACTACTTAGAGACGACACTAGGGCAGTTTAGTAGCAGTAACTGTGTTAAAATTTGGGCACTATCACCAGCCATGAAAGGTACTTGTGCCTACATATTTTTAGACTATTAGTAAATAATACTAGTAAAATGTTACAAATATATCTTAAGTAAGTTATCTTCATGCTATGTACCTACTGTACTATGCTAAGAATTGTGATTTAAATGTATTCTTATTTATATCTCTTTTAGAAAGAGGAATCTACTTATTAAGCCTATTTCTTTTTCTAGGAACTGGTTATGCACAAGGCCTCAGTGCGGTCTATGTGGTGTCCTACTACATGTCCATCGTTGGTTTGTGCTTGTATTACTTAATAATGAGTTTTCAAAGCACATTACCTTGGGCTATCTGCCAACCAGAATGGGAAAACTGTGTTCCATCTGGCCAAGTAGCGAATCTCACAGAAATAGATGGAGAACCAAAGAGCAGTGCTGAATTATACTTTACGTAAGTCACTTTACAAGTTACTGTGCACAAATATTTTATAATTATAGAGAGGGTTACTAGTAAGAGCTCTGAGGTCAAATGTCTTATAAAGTTTATAAAATCTGTAATTGGTTTTTAGGTCATATCGTCCATATTCTAAAAGAAATCTAAAGCTTTATTAATAAAATTTATAAAACTTAACAGAAACAATAAAACATAAAAAAAGTGTTCTTTTGAGATAAAATCCTAATACATACCTCAAATACCTATCTCAGAAACGGTTTTTGGATGGGGCATTCAATACTGAAAATTGTTTATTTCAATCAACACTAACATTCTTAGAGTAAAAACTATAGAGTGCGCCTCACAGGGTATGAACTTTGAGCATCAGTAGATATAATGAGTGAGTAAAATCGTAGAATTTTTGTCAAAATAGAGCGCGCCGTTTTATTAAAACTATCTCAAAACCTAATCGGAACCATCGATATTTTCGCATAAACGTCTGACGTCGCATTGAAAATCACTTAAATCAGTAAACAAGCGTAGTAGGTACTTACATTTTCGAATGACTACCTACTTAGGAAGTAGACACACATTTAACACATTGTTTGTTTATTAGTTTATAGGTACATTACCTACATTATAATAATCTGATTAGTCTTTTATCCATTCAATACCTAAATTTCAGGCAAACAATTTTGCGGCAATCGGACGGAATCGATGATGGAATAGGTAAGCATAGAACCTAACACTTACAAATTTCTTTAAAATATGCCAAAAAAAAATTTCATTGAACATCCAAAAAATAATATTTTATTGTA
This sequence comes from Diachrysia chrysitis, assembly GCA_932294365.1. NCBI lineage: Eukaryota > Metazoa > Arthropoda > Insecta > Lepidoptera > Noctuidae > Diachrysia > Diachrysia chrysitis. The sequence goes on along the minus strand of OW028650.1, from coordinate 6,907,624 downwards.
TTTTGTCATCAGGAGCACCGCTGTGGGATCTGACCCTCAGTTTATTCGTTTCCTGGTTAATCGTTTTCCTGATCGTCGCTCGAGGAGTCAAGAGTTCCGGAAAAGCTGCATACTTCCTTGCCCTGTTTCCATACGTCGTCATGTTAATCTTACTTATCAGGTCAGCAATTCTTATCAATCAAAATATTTATTTGAACATTCTTACTTACTTACACACTTATCACTGGCAAATCATTGGTTGTATTACCTAAGTTTTTCTTTTTAATACTGATGTTTTCATTTAAAGTACCTAACAACCTAAAGCTTTTTTGTGATATTTTTGAAATAGTCCCGTTATTGTTTTAGATACAATGTAGGTAATCAAGTTATTTTAAGTTTCATCACAGAAAAAAATTAGATTGAGCCGGATTTTGGATTGTTAGGATTGTTAGATACATGACATACCTTGAATGACCTTTATGGCGTCATAAATATGTAATATATAAAAAAAAAAAAAATCTTCGTTGATATCGTTCCGGCTAAAAAAGTTAATGGTGCGTTAAACCTGTAGTCGCAGGTTCGAGTCCTGCCTGAGGTTTATATTTTTCCTTTCTACTACAATATGTATTTAAATTACAAGTAGCATACAATTATGACAACTCCTTTACCATTTCCCAGTTTCGTGAGTCACATATAAACATTTCTATTGTTTTCCTGTGTGTGTGTCTACCGGCAGTACAGTGAAGTTGTATAGAAAACCCTGCTCAATCGGAATTTTTCCGCAGTTTGGGGCTCATAAAACATCTAAAACTACTGGACTAAATGTTCTTACTTAGGTATACTTATTTTATTATTTCAGGGCTGTCACCTTACCTGGTGCAGGAAACGGCATCTTATTCTTCATAACACCACAATGGGAAAAGATTTTGGAAATTAAAGTAACTATTTCTAGACATAAATCTTTTATTTTAAACGTGAATGTGCCTATTTAACAGTCATAATATTATTTTCAGGTGTGGTATGCCGCAGTTACACAAGCTTTCTTTTCTCTCTCCGTTTGTTCTGGAGCTCTTATTATGTTCTCGTCTTACAACAATTTTTCACAAAATGTCTACAGGTACGTTATTTAAAATACTTAGGTACTGTATTTAATATTTCTAAGAACGCTCTTCTAATGTCTTGTAATGATAAAATAATGCTAGGTGAAACAAAACTTTTTTTAATGCAAAATGTGATTAAATAAAAAATTGTGTGTGTATTTAGTTGTGTGTACTAAGTATTCCTGTCTTTTTAGGGATTCTTTAATTGTAACAACATTGGACACATTTACAAGTTTGATCTCTGGTATCACAATATTCGGAATTCTGGGAAATCTTGCGTTCCAACTTGGCTATGACAATGTCAGCGATGTTATTGGTTCCGGCGGATCCAGTCTTGCCTTCATCTCTTATCCAGACGCCATTGCACAATCACCATTCGTACCACAAGTAAGTACCTACCTACATTATATTAAGTTTGCAAGTAAGTAGGCACCTTTACGGTATGGTTACCAAATAAGGTATTGGTACCTATTTATGATAATTATTAATTATGTAATGTATTTAATATTAAGAATGTACGGGCCGAGCTACTTGCTATTAAGTAGGTTTGTTTAAGCTTAAGTTGGTAATACTATTCTATTATTTTATAATTTCAAACAAGAAAAATTTAATATGAAACTTTCGAACATTTATCACAAGTCTTAGTGTCTTTGTTTCGATGGTTTGAATGTTTTTAAAACTCTGGCAACCTGTGGCACCTCCTTTGCGTGACTCGGGTAGGATATCCATTTCATGGACATTTATCTCCTTTTCAGCTCTTTGCTGCCCTATTCTTTCTGATGATGGCAGTACTTGGAATCGGATCAGGGGTGGCTTTATTTTCAACAGTCAACACTATATTAATGGACGCGTTCCCCAAAGTGCCGACTCTCTACATGTCGGCAATAGGATGCTCGGCTGGCTTCTTGATTGGCCTTGTATATGTTACCCCGGTAAGATTAAATCAAATGATATCTTCTGATATCAAAATAGAATGCAAAAAGAGATAATATAGCGACTTGTAATTATTACAGGGTGGGCAATTCATTCTGGAGCTAGTAGACTACTACGGAGGAACTTTTATGAGATTATTTGCCGCCATAGTGGAGGTCATCGGAGTATTCTGGATATATGGTAAGAACCACTTAATGGATGATAATTAATATAGGTGACTTGGGTATGGATTATTTTAGTACAGTAACTAATATTTAGATTTTTGTCATTTCAGGTTTAGAGAACATGTGTCTCGACATTGAGTTTATGTTACGCATTAAAAGCTCGTTTTACTGGCGTATTTGTTGGAGTATAATCACACCTGTTATGATGTTGACCGTTTTCTTTTACGCTTTGATAACAACTGAAGAATTATTATTCGGTGGAACATATGAATATCCAGCAGGAGCCTATGGTACGTATTGTTTATTTTGTCTCTGTTTATCCTACCCTACCTAATTATGATAACAACCACATGCCTGCAATTACATAATCTGATCTTTGTCTTTTTTTTTCAGTTGCGGGAACGATTCTTCAATATGCTGGAATCGTATTGATCCCTATATGCATCATTTTATCTCTTTGGAAATATAAATCTGATAGTATCGTTGAGGTTTGTATGCATTATTATACTAAAATCATTATAAATCTCTTTGCTGTATGTAGAACCTTGCAAGTTTAAGTTCGGTTAAAATAGGTAGGTACCTACCTACTTTTACCTTCCCAAATTTTACTCATAAAATATTTCACTATTTCAGATGTAGTTATTCAAACCTACTTATGTTAAATATCATGTTTCATGTGATTTTTTTCATTTCAGACTGTGAAACGCGCCTTTAGAGCAAAAAAAACGTATGGACCTAGAATCCTTGAGAAGCGTGAAGAATGGAAAGAATTCCGTCGTAACGCAAAGTATGACCGAGAACTCAAGCGCAAGAACTGGTTCCATCACATAGGATTAAGTCTGATAGGAGGCTACCGATGGGGCAAATGAAAAATATGGCCCTTGTAATATGATTACTTACTATACCACTTATTTAGGCCCTTGAAGGGATTACTAACAATGCGATTTAACTTTAAACCTATTTATATTGCTGTCAGATAATCTGTCAGAATAGTAAATTAATAATTAAGAACATACAACGGGAGATGCCATACGCTAACGTTTCCCTACGTACCTACTACATAACGGCGGGGCCTTATGGTAAATTCTACCGTTGCCTGACGTATCGTGTACATTGTACAGTGAAAATCTATAATAAATTAGTGCGTAATTTTTGTGTATCGGAACTGGTGAGCGCAATAACGGTAGCCGTTAGTCATTAGATCGGTGTGCATCTGTCAGGAAAGGATACATTTTTGTTTTGCAATAGTGTGTGTATATTTTATTGGAGCGCTACCTTGCCCCCGCAAAAACTGGCTAGCAAAACTTTCTATGTTTGGTGCGCTAAAGCGCGAGTGCCTCCCGTTGTTATTGCTCATAAGGTAACTAGCTACTTACTAATGGTAAGTCTTAGGTACTTACTATTGGTATGTTAAGACAAGATACTGAGTGCAAGAGCTCTGTCCAGCTATGCACGTGATAGTAGGTGATTAAGATTTATTTTGTAGGTTTATAGATGTTAGTTTTTCAGTATTTATTCAAGCTTACGCAAAAATTACAATGTAAACCTATAAAAAGATCAAAATGCTTGTAACGGACGCTATCGTAATAATTTAATAAATTATTTAATTATATTTATTTAACTCATTATTCATGTAAATATTTTGTATTAATGACTAGGTATGTACCTACTGTTATACTTAAAATTACACCTATGTATCTTATTTTAAGCAAATAAAGTATTTACCTACGTTTAACGACTTCATTCTAGGGTTCCGTAGCCAAAAGGCGAAAATCGAAACCCTCTTCATTCCATTTATACCTATCAGTTATTCTACAAATGGAACGAGAACCTGCGACATTCCTAAGTAAGAGTAAATATCTTAACAATTTAGGTAATAAGGTAAATTAATCATCCAGTTTATTATTCGCTTTTTCGTGATTTTAGTTTAATGTTTTTTTGAAGACGGTTGTTCTTAAATAATTGCAATTGCCCGAGAATTGGACGGACTAATATTCTAAAAATAACATTCTGGTACTTTTATAGTTATAGGGTCATCATTTACATCAAATCTCTTTAATAAATATGTTAGGTACTTACTTTAAATCAGAGAAGGGGAAACTATGACAACTCAAATTACAAATTTAAAAATTCTGTTTGCCATTGCCCATTGCCAGTATTTTGAGTACTTTCCTTCCAGTACTTCTCGCACTTTCCTTCCAGTACTTCCCGCGGCTTTTTCGCTAATTCTCGTTTATACAAACCTTGTCCCGAGTGGCTGCGACTGCTGAGAACTTCTAACGGCGGAAATGTAATAACCTAATTGGTGTTCGAGCCGTTTATAGTTGAAACATTTGGATCTCGGGGTTCAAGAGTACCTATATAACGATCTGGCATGTTTTATTGACACCTCACGTGACCCAAAAGCTGGTTTTTACCTTAGACAGACGATAAGTATTGCCATACAACGTGGCTATGCCACCTAGTATTTTGGGCACAGTTCCAGTCAACTGCGAAGTAGATGAATTTTTTGACGCCTTTATTTAGTTAAAACTTTAACTACATGATGTGTCAGACATCAACGTCAAGCCGGGCAATAGGTCGTGACAGTTATTAATCAAATAATACATTTGAACGTTTTGAAACGATGAACGATGCAGGAATTCGTTTATTCACTCTTCTAGGTAATTAATTCAAATTTTAATAAGCTGTCCCCAGCGACTTCGTCCGCGTGTTTAAGTTTCTACGGTTTTTCATGTTTTGCGCGGCACCCTAATTCTAAAGTAAAAGTAGGTATGTGAAATTTTAATATAACCTCCGCCCATAACCTCAGCTATCTGTCAGTAAAATCGGTCTGGTAGTTCCCGAGATTAGCGCGTTTACGTGGTATTTACTTGATATTTTATTGTTGCGAAAATATTAATAGAAATTAAATTCCGTAAAGGGCAATTTTATTTAAAATTAAATACTTGTTATGAATACCGTATCTAGATAAGGATTAATATCATGTTTATAAAAAAACCTTCGCAAATATTGCATTATTTTAGAACAAATTTGATGACCATAAAATTATTTTTATAAACTTAACTTTATCCTGTATAAGTATACTTAGTTAAGTCGTCCTAGAAATCAACGTCAAGCCGTCAACGGGCAATAGGCAAAGTATGGAAAGTTCTTTGAAAAATATAAAAAAAAATTGTCACGTAGGTATGTACTTTTCAAATAATAACACCTGTGATGATCTTTCAAGTCCTGTGACTACAAATATTAACATTAATTTAACATAATTTATTTTCGTTTGAGATGTAGTTGTAACCATATACCTACTAATAACCCTTCTCTAAATTACAGTAAAAGTCAAAACAGAACTACCTCAGTTTTAAATATATATCTAATGTTTGTTTTTTGCCCAACATTAAATCCTTACTAATATTATAAACGCGAAAGTTTGTAAGTATGTATGGATGTTTGTTACTCTTTCGCGCAAAAACAGCTGAATGGATTTTAATGAATTGACTAAAATCTATACATATACTTAAATTTTGACCGAATTGAATTTGACCTGAATGATTGGCGGATCAACGCACAGCCTAAACCGCTGATCGTAGAGACCTGAAACTTGGAGGGCGAGTTCTTGTAAGTATGGCGTAGGCATTCTATAAGAGGATTTTCCGAAATTCTACCCCTAAGAGGGTGAAAAACGGGGCAGTTTGTATGTGACAACGTTCCTTGGTCCAATCTGCTTCAAATTTTGCATAAACATTCTTTAACAGATGTATGTAGGTATGATATGTTAGGTAGGTGGGGTATGTAGGGTAGGTAGTCAGTTGACGGGAGCAAAGCCGCGGGCACAGCTAGTTGTATTATAATTATTATACATTATAGTGACAAGTCCATGTAGTTTCAGAATGTGTTGATATCCATGTTGTAATTATTGACTACTACAAGAACTATAGTATAACAGAAAAGTGAATAAATTTTTAACCTTGAGCTCATGAGAATGTAGCGAAATGGCCAAACCACATATTTTGACTAAGGTGTAGGGTTTGTGAAGTTAGGCCTTGTAGATTAAGGGCGTGTAGAGTTAGAAACTTGGCTCTACATGAGACCTGATAACTTTTTTTCAGTGCAAGTCATATGATCTGGTCTTAGCAACATTTTACATGAAAGTGTTTTTGTTGAGATATATCTTTTCTGGAATCTGGAGGTACTGTAAAGTGTAGACCAACGATGGGATACTATGAAAGCTAATTTTTATTAGTTATAGAAAAATCAATAAGAGTCAGGTCATGCACTACGCACTGTACATTTGAAGTTTCTATTTTTCTCCTAAACGACGTCACTAAAATAACGGCTACTGTTTTAGCGCGACTATTTATCGTTTAAATTTTAAACAACTTTTCTGTGCAGCTCATTATTTTAAAGAATTTAAAATACCAGTTGACTCTCGAATTTATACGATCATATTAAAACGTATTTTTAAAAAATGTGGATATTTATAAATAGCTTATTACAGTAATTGAAACACAACTTTAATATATCCATTTATTGTATATAGCTTTTAAAGTTTTAGAACAACTTTGTTAAAATTAGCAGACTAAATTCACCTTCCTCATGCGAGCTTAAAACCATAGGCATTCAAACTAAAAAAAAAATACCAGATATTATTTTACATAATTACCTATCCTACGTAAGTAATGAATGAACAAATCGAAGTTGCAGGTAAAAACAAAGCTTAAGATAATGCAAAGTTACTTATGTTTAGATTTCTTTTTCTTCTTGCTAGATTTCTTCTTATGTTTTCGTTTCTTTTTCTTTTTTTTATGATCGTCAGAGCTGGATTCAGACTCTGATTCACTTTCACTAGCAGCTCGTTTCTTCTTTTTCTTACTGCGTTTCTTTTTCTTCTTGCGTTTGCGAGCATCTGTGGATGTTGAAGAAGACGAATATTCCGAATCACTAGTCGAATCACTTTCGGAATCTGGTTTCTTTTTCACATTTGTCAGATCCAGTTTAATAGTTTCATTATCAAGTTTAGCTTTCTTTGTTTCAATATACCCTGAAGGCGAGGCTGATCGTTCGCGTTTTTTAACATTCTCTTCTTTATTTTCATGATCTGATTCGACAGTTTCATCATAATCTGGTTCAAAATGAGCTTCATCTAAAGTAGATTTTTTTCTCTCACGATCCACCTGTAAATATTTGGTATCTGCATTCGTATTCTTGTCTAAGCCTTTATCACGAGCGGCATTTTCATAGTTATTCAATTTCTTGTCTTCTTTTACGCATTTATCGACAAATTTCTTTTCATGAGGGCTTCGAGTTCGATGTTTATCATTATTCTTAACGGCTTCAGACATCACTCGTCTTTCGTTTTTAGCCGATTCAGCTCTATCTTGTTTACGACTTCGTTCTTTTTCCACGGTCACTCGTCTGTATGGTTGTTCGCGTTTAGGAGTTTTGGACCTTGACTTAACACGTTCGACGGTACTCTGAACGACTCGAGTTTCCCTTCCCCTACGCACGTCTTCTACTTTGCCACCAAGGCGATCCTTGACCGATAGCCGAGGAGGAGGCGTTTTAGAATATCTCTTTTTTCTTTCATTTATTTCGATTGACCTAGGTTCAGAATCAGCAACTGGAACCGTAATTTGCATGTTGTTCATAGAGGTTTTCGGGGCTTCATCACCATAAAGCTTGAGTCGGTCACTGCTTATTTTTTTAATTTCTATGGGCCTTAAAGTGTTTATTGCTTTAGCGAAAATAGCATTTTCAGCACGTTTTATAACATCAGACGTTACTTTACTGCCGTCTTCTTCTTCGTCGGGCGAAGTTATCTCTCCTGGTTCTTTAGCTTTTTCTGCATTCTCTTCATCTACTTCCCACTTAGACAATTCAGGCAAAGTTGCCAACATTTCTTTGCTGGTTGGGTTGCTAGTTTCTAAATCAACTTTCAAATCTAACTCTTCAGCAGTAGCTTGAAGTTCAATACCGTCAAATGGTTCTTCCTTGGACATATTCATATCCTCTTCATTTTTCGTTTCTGTAGACCGTCCGTCATCTTTATCCTCTGTTTTGACATAATTTTCAATGATTTCTTTATCGACAGCTCCTAGTGCTTCATCACCATATAGATCATCCGCAGGTTTTTCGGTAGATTCTACCATAGGCGGCGAGTCTTCTTTTTTAACAGTTGAAATATCCGTATCAATAGTTTCTGTTTTTATTACATCTTGTTTCTCAATATGAACATTATTCATATCTTGTTCATCACCTTTAACATCTAGCTTTTCAGCATCATCCTCCTCTTTTTTAACATGATCTTTGTCCTTTTTATCCTTTTTTTCGCGTTTTTTCTTTTTGTCTGTATCTTTTTCTTTTTCTCGTTTCTTCTTCTTACGCTCTTTGATTTTCTTTTCTTTATCTTTATGTTCTCTACTTCTATCAGCCGAAGATTTCTCACGAGTCCTTTCCTCTTTCTTTTCTCTTCTACTCTCTCGATCACGAGAACGTCCTCTAGATTCACTACGCTTTTTCTCTCGTGTTTCTCTACTACGTTTTGGAGAAGTACGAGTTTTTTTATCAGGAGTCGTTCTTTCATGATCTCTTTCTTTATCATAATCGCGATTTCTATCATATTCCTTTGTTCGATCTTCGCGTCCATCACGAGTATCTCGGACTTTTTCATAACCTGTCCTTCGCTCAGAATCACGCGGTCTTTCTGTTTTATCAACTGGTTCACGATTTTCATTGTATCTTTCTCTCTCGCGACCTTCTCTATCTCTGTGTCTATCATGCTCGACGTTAGTACGTCTTGGACCACCTCTGTTACGAACGGTCGATCTAAATCCTGGTCGAGAATGATCTCGAACGCCACTTTCATCTCTGTAATTATCACGATAGTTAGGATCATGATAGTTAGGTGGTACAGCCTCTCGAGGATCTGCACTAGGCGGTCTAAACGGTACGCCTGGTTCACGAAAACTATTGTGAGGTGGATTGTCTCGAAATCCACCTTCCCTATAAGGTACATTCCTGTAAGAATTATCACGGAATGGTGGTGGACCACCTCTGAAGTTAGGATCACGATAAGGACCTTGTGGTCCAGGTTCTCGGTATGCTTGCCCATCTCTAAACGGCATCGGGCCTTGATCGCGATAATGACCCGGCCTATAATTATCTCTGTAGCGAGGTGGCTGATCACCTACGTGTACAGGAATTTCGTTTGGTACAGTAGGAGGTATGGATATGTTATCTCTATAACCACCAGGACCATCATTATGGCCATACGATGGCGGCCTATAGGGATCTCTATAATTAGGGGGTGGCAATCGATCGCGATCAATCGAACCTGGGGGGCCAAATTGAGGCTTTTCAAAAGGCGATGGTTCAAAGCCGGGTACAGGCGGTTCGACGCCAGGTGGAATTTCTTCAAAGGGTGGACCGTCATATCGTCCTCGATAACCTGGTAGGGGTTGATCAGATTGCACTGGGATGTTACCCATTGGAGCCATTTGTTTAATACCCATTGGTGGGTATCCTGGTGGCGGCGCGCTGCCCCTAGGCCCGTATCTGAAAAATAAAAATATTCTATGTTATTCCAAATAAACGTCATCACACTTATAGTAAGTTTGGACCAAAAGTGTTAAAAGTGCTAGCCAACAATTCTAATATTCATTAATTTAATTTGATTTATGATTTAATATCTAAAATTTTAATCTTATTTCATTTTCGTGAAGGCCATATTTCAACTTGTTCTAAGAATGATGTTATTTGCTCTTAGAGTGGAAGATTTTAGATAATAGCCGTTATTGGTATACGCCTACTCTTATTAAATGTGATCGTTTAAGTAAAATATTCAATTTATGTTGGCAAGCAAATTCTATGTTTCATCCATAATTACTAATGTAACAGACTTCCTTCAAGAAAAGGATATCATATTAAACAGTTTTTGCTGCGCGAATCGAACCCATTACTGTATTATCTAAGAAGTAAACCTATGATCAGTATCAAAATAAATGAACCTGAACTTGTGAGTCTAAACTTCTATTAATTCTGGAAAACTTTTTGTTGCATAAAGATTTTACAAAAATAAAAACGACGTCAATTTTAGTGGTAAACGAGAACTTACGACTTGAGGAGCTTGCAAAAAAAAACATCTTTGAAAATCGGAAACACCGACTTTTTCAATTTCATCCGACTATAATCCAGACTACAGACTGTTCCTCTCTTTAGTTGTTTTCTAATGCTAACTAAGCCAACCCTTTCTTTGAAAATAATATTTGTGGCCCAGACGTAATGTTTCGCCAGAATTGTACTATATAATCTCTATATAACAGAAAATTACAAAATGAACCCATGTATAAAAAAAACCTAATAACTGGTGACAGTCAAATGCATTATATTAGTCATAAAATCAAATAACATTGACTGAAAAGGAGACAGGCTATGCTGAAGTAGGTAGTCTTTTATTGTACCTAGGATCCTACTTTCAAAAGGTTTAAGAATGAAGGAAATTACTGAATGGAGTGAAAACAAATTGATAGTTTACAATTAATTAATGTTTCCACAGTTTTTTCTGAATTCTCAATTTTTATTAAAATGCGTATTATTATAGCTTTTACAAGAGACAACTGAGTTTTAAATTAAAAATGAATTTAAGAGGCTTTTTGTAAGAATTTACACAACATTAATTTTTTAAACCTTTTTAAGAAAATTGACTTTTTGTAACTCGTAATATTAGTAAAAGGTATTTCTCTTAAATCAGACTGAGTAACATAACAAGTCAAGATATTAAATCTTTTAGCTTCCTTCATAGTTATTTACTGCACTAATTAAAACTAAAAACCAACCAGCACTATTGTTTATACTACTTATGTATAAGGATAAATATAATTTTGGCTTATTCCAGTTTCGAGAGGGATTCACTCAGGGAGGGAATCAGGGGGGAAACAGAATCCCTTATACAAAATTGACCGAAAAGCACCCTTGACATTTAGGACTTTTCCACCCTGACCGTATTGGTCTCAAGGGCGACAAATGAACTTTAATGTAAATAAGTTCAGAAATCTTCAGATTTTTTTCGGATGTTTGCTCAGGAGTGCTTCCTGATTGTCAATTTGTATTCAATTTCGACGATGTTCTTGGTGACATTCTCGTAGAAATCGGTAAATATCGCGTGCCTTAAAGAACACTTTAAAATTATACAACAAAAGAAATAAGACAAGACACAAATTAATAACATGCCTGCAACAAGACAGTCTAAGCGTATGCTGAGACGCAGGTGAGGCAGTATAGCACAGTATAGATTTTGCAGAGCAGGGCAGACGAGGTGGACATAGGCCACGAGCGTATGCTGCGGCGCAGCTTATAGGCGCATTTGAGATCTAACTAGTACAAAGAATAGACGTGACGGAGTCTACTTTTAATAGTCTGGATGACTAGACATACAAACAAGGTTCACAAAACACAAATTAGGTTAAATGTTCTGTCATTACAACAAAATGAGGAATTAGCGGGGAAAATCACGTGTCGACATGCACGTGCACGGTGCCGGCACTATAACGAGGCGCAGACCCGGACAGACACATGTCTGCGCCGCACGTGCCTGCGCCGCAGCGTACACAGCTCTTAGTACGTTTATGCATTACAAATTCTGCTCTGCCCTGTGCTGCGTGGCGTGTCACCTGCGCCTCAGCATACGTTTAGTCTTAAGTATAATTTGTAATTAGTAGGTTATAAGTAGTTAGTAATAACTATTTAGTCACCTTAAGGAGGAGTTATGAATGCTAAATTTTATCGGATTTCATTTTTCCTCCCAGATAGGGTGGATTTGTGGAATAGGCCATAATTTAGAAACTTGCACATGAGTATTTCATCTGTGTACTATTCGAAGAACGTTGCCTTGGATGACACAAATTAATGTAACCACTAGACTATTACGAACAGTTGTTAATACAATAACGCAATTAAAATGTTTTTCTAACTTCGAGTTACAGTAAGTACAGTTGAGTAAACATAATATATGCAGTAGCACTTAAATTGACATCGCTTTTATTTTGAGGCGGCAGCGGTTGATATCTGTAATGCGTTGTTACCAACGTTCCTTTTCCTGACAGAATGTTAAGCAGGATAACATTTAGTACATTCGTGGGGACTCAAACGTAGTAGAATATTAGAGAGAGTCACTACAACTCTAATGAAGCTGTGTTTAATATTGATAAAGTAACTCTTTTGTAACAAAAAGTGCAGCCCTGTAAATAATACATCCCTTTTCATATTGAGGTCTAGTTTACCCGCAGTTTGTTGTTGCAGCCTTTCCCGTCTTCACGAAGAATTCTTACAGCAACATAGAGCGACAAGTCGTCTTCTTCACTAAAAAAGCTTTTCAGATGAAACTGTCTTAAAATAGCAAATTAACAATAATTATAATAGTTAAAAACTATATTAATTTAAAACAGTTATACAGTCAAACGACATTGCGGCAATATGAAACATTAAGCATTAATTTCAAAATACGTTATTAAAATAAATTGCTTTGTATACCTGTGTTCCTTAAATTAAATATTGCATTTATGATGCATAATTTCATTTTTACATTAAATGTGGATTAAGGTAAAATATTTAAAATGATTTGTTTAACTATTATAATCAAATACAATAATGGTATTCTATCTATACTAATATAATAAAGCTAAAGAGTTTGGTTTGTTTGAATGCGCTACAATTACAAGTAAGATTAAAAAAAAATTGTGATCTTTTTGCATTTAATTTTGATAGCCCAGCTTTCGGGGAGGAAGGTTATAGGCTATTTAACATCGTGGTGTTCACTTTGGGACAACAACCTTGCTGTTGTAACAAGTGTTATAAATAAATTTAAAAAAGAATAGTTCCGTTTGGACTTAACATTATGTCTATTACAATTTTTTGGTAATATTATAAATCTGAACACATATATAATTTTACCAAAAGTTTATACATTCCCAACTTATAAGTCTGGATACACAGAAAATCAATCAAAGCAAAAAATATACAAAATGTTCAAGTTCCTTACAATTTGATGACATAGTTTTATTGCGTCACTCTAACTTTGAAGCAACATAATTATAGTCAAGGTGCAAACTGAATGGCGGCTTTGGACACAAACAGAGACGCTGCACAGTAACTACTTCCTACGCTAGCAAAGGTGTGGGGCGAAGTACGGCACACTTGGTCCGCCATTGAGTTTGAATTACAATGTACTTACGCATTTACATACATTTATACTTCATTAAAATAAAACAATCCAATATATCTGTACAACATCAAAATCATCTCTTATGATTATGCTATTCAAGACCGCATACAAACAAATGTATTGTACATGTTTTAAGAGTAAATATTAAATAAATAGTTTATAAACATGTTTACATTTCTTATTGGTCTAACAAAGACCAAAAAATATAAAACAAAAAAAAATCGGCACTACAAAAATCGGCACTACAAAAATCAATAATGTATTCATTGCGTTTAATTGAAAATTAACAAAATCAATAATTAAAAGAATTAGGAGACTTAAAATTTTCTCTTTTAGCGGGTCAATATAATTTAGACAGAACCCAGATGTTAGTGTCACCCACCTACATATAAATACATGAAGAAGCACACCATCTTGGAATGCACATACAGATAACAAAAATTAAATCTATGTGTAATAAGCTCTGTTATGCATTCCTATATAAGCGTAACAATATAACATTTTAAGAAAATGATAATAAATACGATCTTAAAAAGTAAAGCGTGTTACATGAAAGTTATCGGAATTCACAATAATATTGATTGTTTTCATTTTAATTATACCGATATGCTTATATACCTACACCATAAATTAAATCAATATCCAATTTTTCGTACTAATTATTCGACACCAAAAAATCATAATAATCGTGTCACCACACTACGAGGTTCAATATCTATGGGTATAATGTATGTGATGTTGTCCACATTTTTATAAAAAATAAAAAAAAAATATCGTATTACGTCCGTCACTTAGTAAATGTTAAGATACATCGCTTCAGCGGTCTGGTTGTGATTTTTTGTGTCGAATAATTGATGCGAAAAATTTAACATAAATTATTCAATTAATTCATTTTAAACTGAATTTTTGTAAACTGACTATTCCGGATGTAGTCTTCACCCCTTTCGTATAGATAAAACCTTTTAGTAAAACCCTGTATAATGTGATCACATTAATGTCCCGTCTGTATTCACATTAGAGTATTTGTGGGGTTATAAAAACATTAAAATCTTTGAATCTTTGTAAACATAACTAAATATCTCAACAACTTTCAGGTAAATATTTTATTAATTTAATTTAAACGTTTTAAGTGTCCTCAACTCTTGGTAAAAGTAAAACAAAAGAACTAGAAACTTATGTAGTCACTACTAAATTCAGATTAGAGAAGTGTCGAATAGCACAATAACAGACTGAAATTTAATTATTTGTAACAAGTAATTGTTTAACAAATAACAATGTTGAGGTCATTAATAGAGATGCGCCCAGTACTCGGTAGGTACTCTTCATATTCGGCGTCTTTTTTAATATCTACTCGTACACAGCCGAATAGCTCTGTTCAAATGACGAGAATTATTATCTACGGTAAGGTTAGAGAGATATAAAAACCACATTTAATTTAGTCAAATTGATTAATTTAAAAAGTATGTTAATATTGTTGTCGATTACAAAAAAGAGTTTGAATGTAGTTTTAATGATTGCAGTGTTTAAGTTTTGGCCGCGGTCTCGTTAAGAGAACAAAACTCTTATCGTGTTATTATAAAACGAAGATATTCGGCAAAGTACTTGGTTTAAAAAAATTAAACCGAATAATAGGTAGCTAGCTAGTATTCGGTTGCTCAGTAAATCTCGTACTCAGCTCATCTCTCATTATGAAAGATGTTGTGTGTAATTTAATAAAAACTACAGTTAAGGTAAGTTTACCGGATGTACATTCACAAACACTCCATTTAGGTGTAACTAAATACAAATTCAATAAATTGGATACATAATTATATATTTTCTTCCTTTATAAATAGAAAGATGTTACTGATGATGAACAGATGTTAATAATGGAAACTTATATATTTTTGATAAAGTCACATCTGCCTAAATGACAACCAACTTAATAATAATAACTTAACAAATATTTAATTACATGCAAATATTTTTACATAAAAACGAACATGAATTAAACTATACAGATTCAATTTAACTAGGACTACTTATATCTAGTAAAAACGTGGCAATAACAGGAAATAAAAAACAAATGTATCAGAAAATAAATTGTATTCATCACAGTAAGTTAAATATCACAATTGACTTACAGTCTCACATTTTATAAATGCAGTACAAAAATAATGGTTTTTGTTTTTAATTGTAGTAAGATTTACAGCAAAATTATATTTTTATAATTAGAACAGCATGGACCATCAACACACCGACATCTTTTTCTTTTAACAGCGGATTCGATGATTATTATGTTATAACTCAATAATAGAGACGTCCTTTGTAATTCTAACTATTCTACTATAAGATGAACTCTAGTAATGTTTTGTCCCAGCCCTTGCAATTATTGCCACGCGATGACCTGGTCTTTATTCTTTAACAATAAGTAAAAACAAACAGTCAGCGTTTATTAAAAAGTGCTGATGTGCAACTAAAATAAAGTCCCCTTGAAAAGTTAGTTCAGCAGCAAGTTACATATTAAAAAGCAAGCAAATGTTTAATTTAAAATGAATACTTGTTTCCTTGGCTATAATTATGTTACGCCGTGTTAGTGTAATCTATAATTGAGTCATGCAGCGCTATCTCTTATTCAGTAGGGGAGTTACTAAGCGCCATCTCTTATCGAACAGGTAAACAAAGTACCAATATTTCAGAATGTTGTGGACTATTCTATTATAGACGGAATGTTCGAGACATTTCTACAAAATTCACTAGTAGTATAAATAGTTACCGCGTTTGAATATCGACACAGTTTTATTTTGCGATACTGCGAGTTAACTACAAGCGATGAAGATTACGTAAAGTGTTCTCTGTGGTTTTAAAGTCATGTATAAGTGAGTGCGTATATTGATTGTGGTATTCAATAAAATGACAGTTTTCGTTTAAAATCTGCAAACGTTTAATTTATCCCGATCCCCAGCTCGTAACAATAAGTATCTTCAGGTAACTGTATGTAACGTTTCCAATTTCAATAGCTGGTCTAGTAATATAACACCAGAAAACCAATTATATTTTACCTTCTGCCAAATACAGTTACGTCACTTATCAGTAATTAACTACGTAACTAATATCCAGCATAACTCAGTACACTAAAATTGTTCGCATTCTATCCCATTTTAATTATGTAAAACAGAAAAGTCAAAAACTTCACCGAAACGACAAAAGTATGATAAAATTCAACGTTTCCTACAACATACTTTTATTTAACACTTGTGTGTGGGAGAATGACAAGAATAATTATAATGTATTGGTATAAGAAATGGCAACGTCAATTCATTTTAGTATGGCTCAAATTTTTTATGTTATAGTTCTATCATTAACAAATAGCATAAATATTAATTTGACAAACGAAAATTCCGTTGCTAAATAAGTGCCAGACCACTTTATGTTACCGAAACCATGCGACACGTGCGCCTCCTGTGTCGTTGTTTGACTTACTTGACCTGCGGGTTGCGATGCTTCATGATGTTATCAACAGTAAAAGCACAAAATAAATAATAGTACTAAAGTACAGAAGTTGCACTCCTTTGATCTCGATTAAACCCGCCATTATAATAGCCTACAAAATTTTTAACGCACCTAGTGCATTTGAAATCGCACCTTACGACTACGTTCACAAGAGCGCAATTCCTTTGTGTTAAGAATTTACCTACACCACAGCTCCAGCGTCAGGGTTGTACAAGTAAAATAAGTAACATCATAATTTTAAGAATCATTTATAGTATTTACAATTGTTTAAACATTTATTTATTTATCTCACGCAGCCATTATTTATATTACGATTCTCCGTTATAAAAGAAGTGTACATCACAATAATTACATTTGTACAGTAAAAAACCTTGCGTTGCGACGATGAGTGACGGACCGATCGTATAGGCACGCGTGTAGGTATGATAAGCGCGGGGCGGGCCCGACTGATTTGCAACTTCAAGTTGGCGCGCGCTGTAGGTGCTTATAGCGTAGGTACGGGCGAGTGACGGAGGCCTGGTAAAAGTGTCTTGCGATTACAAATTTATATTGCGAAAGAGACAAAAGAATGGTTCATTCTAAAAAAAAAAAACTAGATTATTTCCCTAAAAAAGGGATGCGCACTAGTAAACGCAACCGTTCCGAGGTGCTATAGCTATAGTATTCTATGGTAAATTCTATAGGGAAACATATTAAAAACCCAGCCATACTAAAATGCATTCTCGAAAACGTTACTAACTCTCGTACCATCAAAGTACGTTTTAAATAACCAACCACGGGATAATACAGAAATTTAATATACATTGGTCAGCGTTCAACGTCAAAGGACGTCTCTAAGATTACTTATTATTTTTGTGAAGCATTTAACATAAAGTCGTCCATAGTCTAATTATTACATTACCCATATAAAATACAACGTTATTAGACTATCAGGTACAAAACAAAGTTCCTTAATCAATTACAAAAATTGACATCTTATAAATAACACACGATTTCAAGTGTTCTTCCAAATATATATCTTATGAGCTAAAACAAACAGTGATACTAATATAGTTTTAATCACACTCATTGTGGTCAACATTTATTATTACGCTTGTTGCACTTATCGAACCAAATAGAAGTAGCAAAATCGTATTTAACGTAAAAAGAGTTCGAAGAAATTGATCCGGCCTATTTGGTGCACACACCACCAACACAAACAATGTAATTATTATTATTACAGTTCTAAAATGTTATCCATATATTAGACAAGCTGAATAACATAAAACTGACATCCTGTAAACGTTTCGGGAAGTCAACGCAGGGTCTGATTCCCAGATCGGGGCGTCGTTCCCTTAGATAGTACAACGATGGTTGTAAACAGTTCCAGAGCTTTGAGTACAAACTCAGCGGCTACCGCAACGCAACCGCCACATCTTAGCCCATCTTTCAAAATAAGTTTGGGCCACTGGATCTTCCACAAACACGAACAAAACAACTTAATACCTATTAAAGAACTCCACCGCTACTTTCGTCAGACTTAGTGGGCGTGGCACTGTAACTACCAAGGAATATTTGTTTTCATCGGTGATAGGATATTTCTCTATCCGATACCTCTTAAAGAACTCCGCCGCTACTTTCGTCGGACTAAAGTGGACGTGGCACTGTAACTACCAAGGAATATTTGTTTTCATCGGTGATAGGATATTTCTCTATCCGATGGAATACCATTCGTCCGAATTACTTTATTCTTAGGGTCCAAAGGTAAGAATACGAATTCTTGCGCTGCAAATGAAATGAAAGCGGCGATGTCAAAAAGTTAGAGATTTCCAGCGCAAATAATTTGCTGTATGACGTCGCATGGAAAGAAATCGCATTTTATTTGTTGAACTTGAAACTTACACAAGACTCGACCGACTGATTTAAAAGGCCAAATTATTATTTTTTACGTTTTTTACCCCAACGTTGACTGGCGGTAAGTGCATCGATGGTCAATCCAGGTTGATCGACTAGGCGGAGAAGCACTTTTTCAAATAATTCGATAGTGTATAATCCTTTACATAAATAAAAGTATTGCATAAACACATCTAAATTATCAGTATACCTAAAATTAAAGTATTACATAAAACATCTAAATTATCAAGTAACATGATTAGTAACTATTCTAACATTTGAACGACTATGTCATTTCTTGATTTTTATACTCTTGAAATCGTGTTTCACATTTTTTTTTATCACTGTAGCAGTAACCTTATTTTACCTAATCAAGAAGATCATTGCGTACTTACCACAAGGCTGACAAATTGTTTAATACCACACCAGTAAAATTGTAATTTTGATACCTCGTTTATTTGCTTCATGAAAATATAATACATTAAATAAATATTTATATTAACGCTTACACTAACACAATTAAAAAAAACGCAATAAAAGGTAGTCCGTTGAGTTTTTACACTGAAACGCGAACACAGGTTCAATCCGCTCAGCAATTTCAT
Organism: Diachrysia chrysitis; assembly: GCA_932294365.1. Lineage (NCBI taxonomy): Eukaryota > Metazoa > Arthropoda > Insecta > Lepidoptera > Noctuidae > Diachrysia > Diachrysia chrysitis. The sequence goes on along the minus strand of OW028650.1, from coordinate 6,888,267 downwards.
AACATCAACGAACAAACACATTCTCTTAGACGCTGGTAAAGGGCGCATGAAGACACTATTTAGACTGTTACAATCGTACCTGGCTCCGTAGGGCGGCTCAACAATACGTCGGGGCGGGGACAACAGTTCATCGTAAACACCAGCATATCTGCCAAAAGAAAAAAACAAATATGAGTATACAGATAGACCAATTGTTTACTTAAACTAAACTTACTCAACATGTCTAAAAGGAAAATTTAGTTTGTAGTTTTTTGGAGGCTGATATGTACGTTTCATTGGACATTATTAACTGCGTAAGGAAGAAAAATACACAAGATTTTAATCATCGAAAAGAAAAAAACGACTGTATGAAAAAATTTAAATAATAACAATCATGCTAAAAACCGTTAAAATACCCAGTATCACTCTCACAGTTAAGACGAATATTAACTACGACCCACAAACTAAAATCCATAAAGTTGTTTAGGCTATAGAGCACGCTAAACCAATATACATACAGTCGAAAAACCTAATCCTCCTTCTGGCGCAGTCGGGTAAAAACTGTTTCAATGGCACGTTAATGCCGTAGGTGTACTAACCGATGAGGAGACATATTCCTTGGTGGTGGCGGGGATCGCATTGGGGCTCGTAAAGGAGAGCGAGGCGGCGAGCGCAGCGGCGAGCGGGGCGGTGAGCGCAGCGGGGAGCGTAGCGGGGTGCGCAGCGGCGAGCGCGGCAGCGGCGACCGCAGCGGCGAGCGGTAGCGCAGCGGCGACCGGTGCCGGCGCCGCGGGGACGGCGACCTGACACGACACAATAGTTCACATTACTGATCACACAGACTATCAAATCTCTAACAATCGACGTAAAATTTAAAAAAGGCGTTTTGATAAATATTTTTGTGATTTAAAAGTGTAAGTACTCACCGTGTAAGTGACAGTGTCCTTTCACGAGTACGTCTTCGTCGTGGCGACCAGGGCGACCGTCGTAGCCGTCCGCGTGAAATGGAACGCGATCTGTAATATAAAAATAAATATTCAATTACATGCATCCAAAAATATATCAGACCATTTTTAGATATTTACAAACCATTATAGCACCACTAAATGGGATAGATGAAATTTTTTTTCAATTCCGTCATTTAGATTATTAAAAAATATTAGACGTATTTTTTCTTGTTTTACTTAACCAAAAAGTCAAAATGATACATTGATTTGAAATGTCGTAGGACGTCACAATGTTGTGCATTTTGTTCGCAAGCATCACGTCACTAGCCATCACTTCTGAACTTTGATTCGCTTTATCTACTTATTGTTTTCTTATTTTGAAAAACAAAATTAGATATGATTTTGACCTTTCATACCTAGTCATCAACCCCATTATAAACTGTTAATTTTGTTATACATTTATAACGTAATTCATAGTATTTAGGTAGCTCGACAAGCTACAAAATTATGATTTAAAGTAAAAAGATAACTGGAAGAAAAAAAGCGACTACACATCTATCTGCACATCAACTCATGCATTACATAAAACAAGCACATGCACATACATATGAAGCAGAGACGATAAACAAAACGTCAACGAGAAAAGTACATTACTGAAACTGACGTACAATAATGCGGACTATCGACGAACCTAGAGTATCGGAGACGAGGCGAGCGAGGCACGCGCGGCGAGCGAGGCGAGCGTCCCGAGCGGGGCGAGCGCGGGGAGCGCGGCGAGCGTGCCGAGCGCGGCGAGCGCGGAGAGCGTGCCGAGCGCTGCGAGCGCGGCGAGCGCGGGGTTCGCGAGCGCGTGCTGCGCGACCCGGACACGGCGCGCCGGCGCTCCTCCTCGCGCCGCTTCGCCCGCATCTCTTTCTCGCGAATCATTCGGTTAAAGGCCTCCAGAGGATCTTCTCCGTGCCTACGACAACAGACGCAACCGTCCTTAGAGAAACGATGTCGCTGATTCACCTTCTGGTTTTATCCATCGAAGGAGACGACCGCCAAATTCATTAAACTGTTAAATTGACATCTCAAGGCTCTATATTATTTTCAAATACAACTTTTACAAGACAAATAACTCTATTCAGCGTTGGACCACTTCTTTAATAGAAAGAAATTAGAATGCCAGGATAAGCATTTAAATGACCATCCAATAATAAATAACCAATAAAAATTACGACTGAAGTCTCCGATTCGATGTTAAAACCATGAGAACGAATATAAAATGTACTGTACCCGTTAGTCGGTGAGTCCTTAATGCCAGGTGGAGGTGGCTGATAAGGCTCTGGTGGGTAGCGATCATTATACGGTCGGGGCCCACTTGAACCCAATGTTCTGCGAAACGGCGAGCTGTTGAAATATACGATACAAATTGATTAGGTATTCATTCAAGTTTTTAAATGTATTATGAACAAAGTTAAGCTATATTTGTACTAACTTGTAACGCCGCGGTGGTGGTAGAACACCTGGTATGAAAGGTGGTGGGGCTCCGCGATTGAACACTACCTGTTAAGATGGATAAATTTAATTATTTATTAAAATAACATATATTAAAAATATTTTAAACACATTAGCTGAGTCAATGTGTGAAACCTGTTTCTCTTAAAAAAAATTGTAAGTATTAATTACCTGGTTAGGCATTGTATCTCTTCTTTCATCAATTGTAGGCGTACTAGCTCTCTGTTCATCAACTCTTGGCATCTACGTAAGTAGAAGTACTAATTAATAAATAAAATTCTTAAAAGATAAACAGAACTAAAACTTATTTGAAACACACACTTACATTCATCATCATATTTGGAGGAGTTTCTATGCCAGGTGGCTTCATACCAGAAGGCGGTGGTCCTGAAACAAGAACATCTTAGATGTTAGAAAAATCTAGTAATTATTGGATTATGACCTTTAAAATTTCTATTTACATTTGTTAGTACACATGTAAAACAGCTAATTCAGGCAAGCGCCCAATTTATTAAAAAAAATACTGTATTCACATTCAGCTCCTACATATTATTATACATAGCACGAACTACTGTTCCATAACCGATTCAATGAAGCAAAAATTAAATGTTACTAGCAAGTGTTAGTAAAAACTTGGGAACAACTAAATCATCAATTCGAGTAAATATGGAGTTTACCACAAACTCTTGATACAGTATAAACGTCGGCTAAATCATACGCATTGTGATAGATTTAAGAACTAGCAACTCGCAAATGGTTTAGTAGTTGCGATAGTTCAAGTATACAAATACGTGTAATTTAGCAGATTAAGATAAGATAAGATAATTTATTTCGCAATAAATTAAATTTAAAATTAAATAAATTAACTCTATAAAAGTGCTAAAAACAATCTAGAGTGATGGTTAAATAAATGTCGGTGGTAGGACCCCATAAAAGCATGCAGACAAGTCTGGCGGACATGCGAGGACGGTGGTGTATACCGTAGCGCGGGTGTCGGTGTCGGTCGGGGCGCGCGAGCGAGGCGGGCGCGGGCGCGCGGTGCGCCGCCGGCAACGTCAGCGTGATGTTGTCGTCGGCGGACCCGTCCGACTCCTCGCCCGCAGGCGCGCTGGGAGCGCTAGGCGCGCGGGGCCCACTCGGCACGCTCCGTGCGCTCGTCGCTCTCGCCCCGACACGGCCTTCTTTATTGACAACGCAACGCAACACTAAGTCGTACGGCAGACAAATCTTTCTTTTTTTAAATCGCCTATACCTACCAAGATTACTCTATTGTATTAGCTAAAATGATGCTCTCTTGTTTCACTTGATCAGTGCTGAAAACACTCTTAGCAAACCTAGAGTATAGAATAATAAATCTTAATTAACTGTAACCGGCCGCAACTAGTTGTAAGCCGATGCTTACCTTGGTTTAAACTACAATTAGTACTATAATATTATAATTAATGTGATATGTTTTATTATAAATAAATTATTATAAATATTATTATAAATATATATTTAATATTAGTAGGTATTCTAGGTACCATTTTCAGGCTATTTACGAAAAATCAATTAAATAAGAGTAGTAATATAACCTACAGAAAGTTTTTTTTATATTGAATTTAAATTGAAATTTAGCATAACAACAATTTACAAGTCTTGTTGTGTCCAAACAATCTCATCTTATTATTATCCATAGACATGACACGCGCCACTGTGTGACACGCTTTGTTACCTACAGCCAGCAGGTGAGTGGAATTTCTAAACGGTGTTTGCATTTTATTTCAATATTAAGCTTTTTAATTTGTTTGAAAATTGTATTTTTGCCGTTTGGAACTGATACTAACCACGGATTGTATAAGTGTAAAGAAAATCTCATAGGTCGTATCAACCCTATACATAAAGGCAATGGCCCGACTGACATATTAACGCCCAGCCTAAACATTTAATAAGTAAAGTTTAAAATTTTGGAAGGACAATATTGTTTTTATAGTGTATAGGTAGGTATCATTTAACTAGGATTTTTGAAAATCCACCCCTAAAGAGGCAAGATAACCCCTGAAGAGTAAAAATATGAGTAAAATGGTTGTATGGAAACTTTATTATATATTTACTATACACAAGCTTTCTGGTTAGCAATAAACAAACATGTATCTATATCAGCGTTTTCGAAAATATACTATGTGGTGAAATAAGAATTTAAAGTTTATATAGTGACGTTCGTCATCCAAAGCTAGAAGAATTAAATTTCATATACAAGCTTCAGTTTAGAAATACTAGTCTAAGATCCAATACAAGTAGACTATCACCTACCTGCTTAGTGAGAGTGATTTTATATCAATTTTAGTATGTTGAAAATCATTTTTCGAAAGGGTTTCCGAAGAATTTCCTGGCCAGGTAGTGCTTAAGAGTGATTTAATATCAATTTTAGTATGTTGAAAATCATTTTTCGAAATGGTTACAGAAGAATTTCCTGGCCAGGTAGTGCTTAAGAGTGATTTAATATCAATTTTAGTATGTTGAAAAACATTTTTCGAAAGGGTTTCCGAAGAATTTCCTGGCCAGGCTAATTTTAATTAGCAATTAAAAAATTGATTTTTATAATTAATTTCGACTATTAGGTAAATGAAAATGTCATGTACTAATCGAAAGTACTATGTATGTAGATGATGCAGTCGTTTGGTTGCCTATTTTTTACCTAGCCAAACTATGGGGTTGCCAGGTATAAACAGGTAGGTAATCACAATTAATAATGTTCACTCATCTGCTTAGTCAATTAATCTTGTATCAAATTAAAGACAATTTTATTCCAAACACAATGGTATTATAATGTTGCCTAAATAAAACTTTGCCAAAATTACGGTTGTCGATTTTAAAAATCTAAATATTCGTGCGAGCGAGAGTGTGCGACTGTGAGGTCCGACCAAACTATACCGTACGATAGAAAAGGACGGGACATTACAGCTGTAGGCAGTTCAGCCGCAGAGTGGTAATTGCAGTGGTGACCTATAACCACTCGGCTATCAGTGCAGTCAATCAAGGCAGGATTGAAAAAAAAACTGTGTTATAATATGCCTGATTCATGAGGATTTTTGTTTTGTGATTCCAAAACACGCGTACAACGTCGCGGGGGACAGCTAGTTAAATATCGCAACTGTAAATTATTACGGTAGGTAAATTTAAAATACAATAAATTCTGGAATTATTTATACAGCAAAGTATGGACTAGCCTGCGACACATCACGGCAGCGTGAGCAGAAATATTATAAAGTATATAAAGTCAAATAACGAGATAAACTCTCATAACTCGAAAACTACAACAAAATCGCGGAACATACACTATCTCTGGACCAGATAATATGGATAAGTCCAGATTTTCTGTGACACCCTGTATAAATCATTTATATTTTGATCTAATAATATATAGACATTATAATCTATAAACTAGATAGGTTTGTAGGTCTCAGTTACATTTTATATTACATTATAATTGATTTATGTCCGCACACCGAGAGTGAGAGCATACGACAGGAGTCGCTTTGCTGGTTCTTCCCTCATGCTTCGTAAAAGCTGAGACGGCCTTTGATCGCCTAACTCCATCTCGGTGAGTCATTTTTGAAGTTGCTTAGTTTCTGATTTTTCGTATACTGACATTAGTATTTTCGTGGTATCGTCCGGAGCGTGGACATTGGACATTGAAATTTGGACATCATAATGTCCAAATCACTAAGCTAATTTTCTCGACGTCTGTTTTTTCCAGGTGGGCAACCAAAAGGCTGAACTTTAATTCATCACTTAACACATCACAGTTTTTGAGGGTTTATTACTGTCTCAAACTGACCGAACCAAAGTTGAAGTTTGGCACGCCAGAACGTAGGTATGCGTGATTTCACGGAGACTGTCGCTACTTCACCGTCGAGAGACATTGCACTGCGTATCCAATCGAAACGTCGGCGTCACCACTTTACCCTGTACTTAGGAGATGCAAACAAAGACACTGTTGCGGATCGAATGCATTTTATTAAAAGGTACCACATATATATATATATATATATATATATATAACTAGCTGTCCCCCGCGACTTTGTTCGCGTGTTTTAGTTTCAACGGTTTTTCATTTTTGCAACATTTTCCATTTATGCTCAGCTCCTATTGGTCGTAGCGTGATGTTATATAGCCTATAGCCTTCCTCAATAAACTGACTATCCAACACAAAAAGAATTATCCAATTCGAACCAGTAGTTCCTGAGATTAGCGCGTTCAAACAAACAAACAAACAAACTCTTCAGCTTTATAATATTAGTATAGATTTGAATAGGCTATGTGGTAGATTTGACGAGCATAATATTGCGTACGACCAATCAGGAACGAGCGCGTAGAATATTAAGAATATTTGAGTAGATAGACAGATGAAATCCCTAATATTGTTGCCATATAAATACCGGGCGCAGCAACGCGACTCCAGTCGTATGCTCACACTCTCAACATGCGGACTTCGATGTTTATCAGCCACAATATGTAATAATATAATATAAAATGCTAGTGTAGCCTGCAAACCACCGTGTGAACATATATTAATATTACCACAATATTAAACTATGTAATTTTTTAAAGTCAAAACATTCCAGATCCATTAGTAACGAAATAGTTAAATCAAAAAGACCTTTAAGTTAAATTAAACGCACCGATCGAATAAAAATCAAATAAACCAAATCACTCAGACTATATTAGTTCACGAAAAAACTGTTAGTTTGTAATAATAAAAATATACGAACCACTACTCGAGCCAGGCTGAGCGGAACCATTCGGCGATGGTTGAACTTGTGGAATCGGAGGAGGTTCTGCAAAAAAACATAAACACAGTTCAAAGATAAATATACATCTTATTTTTAAATACCGATAAATGTTTTACCCAAATTTTTCAGCAAGGCTAATATAAAACATAAATAGATCTATATAAATTACATCTAAGAGCTATCTCGATTACATTAATAATACAAAAAAAAACAATCAAAATTGGAACATTCGTTAGGAAGCTGAGGCCTCAGACAGACACAAAGAGACAGACATCTCAAACTCACCCTTTTTCCTTGTTTTAAAAATGTGTGAGTGAACGAGTGCTTAAAACGCAATCGTATCTTATTTTTAATACTATTAACATATTTTTACCTAAAGGTGCATGCTGCTGTTGTACGGGCGCCGCGGCAGGTCTATGAGGCGTGCGTCGACTATAGCCCGTTTGGTTACGGAACGAAGACACCGAATTTCTTAAAAACCTAGGCAAACACAATAAAAGATTGACTTGAATTGACTTTTTTAACTTGCTAAATAAGTATTCACTATTCAGGCACATAATTTGTATAACATTTATGCCTAGATAGCTTACCGATTAGGTATTAAAGTAGTTGGTGCAATTTCTTTCTCACGACAGTCTGGACATTCATGATCTTCTGATTCCAAAAGTGCGCCTCGTATACCTAGAAAGAGTAAATAATCATTAATACAATTTTTTTTAAGTGTTCTTTCTTAATTATGTCGTGACGGTTCAGACCTAATTACGAAATCAAAATAACCAGAATGACAGACGACAGGTCAAACTCTGTCACCAGTGGCGTGCATACCATATAGGCAATTAGGCAGTGCCTACCTCCTAAGATCCAACTAACTATCCTTAATTATTACGATATAAATATAATAAATCAGTCAACACCCATCATACTCATTAATTAAATTACAAATAATAAAACTTATAAGCAATCATTTCATAACAAAACAAATAAAAAATGACGTCACATTCAACACAATTTCACAATACGTCGCGAAGTAGGCACTCGCGCCAGTGCCTACTTTACACTCACACACTCAAACCATTTCGGCGTATTCATATACGCACGCACACTTCATAATAAGCTACTTTTTTCTCAAAAAATATCTGTTTGACATGCACAGCTCCCTGACATTTGACCTTCGCAATTTCCCAGAACTATAGTAGGCATGCCTACTCTGTAGCAAAGGCATTGACCATACACCTCAACAAATAAAAAATATATAAATTCTAGTTATTATTATATTTTTTATATATCTAACTAATATTATAAAATACTAATAACTTGTAAATTGAATATAGATTTTTTTTAAAGTTAACAACTACATAATTAATAATGTAAACATGTTTTAGTTGCAATAAATGATTTTTATTTTCTTTTATCTGTTGCAACTTGCTCGTCTTTTTGTTATTTTTAATCTGTTGTAGTTTGCATTATTTTCGTAATTATATTTTGTTTTGTGTGTTACTGTGTTATTGACTTATTGTGGTTTTGTAAAGTTACTGTAGTGTTATAAACAGAAATTGTTGTGTCTGTATAAATATGGAAAAGTTACAGTGCGTAGTTTGTTTGTGTTTCGAAAATACAATCCGTATGGATAAATTACGTGCAAACCCCTTCAAGAAGTTTAATAAAGTTTTCATTTGTTGACAAAACAAATTAATGAAGTAGTAGATTTGTAGGATAACACCCGAACCACAGAATAAGAAATACGAAACTTTAAAAAAGTGAGTAGAAAATAGTTTTTTACATTTGTTTCGTTATTTATAGTAGTAGGTATTTTATTTTGCTCGATTTGCCTAATTTCTGCCTACCTGGTCGGAAAACCAATGCACGCCACTGTCTGTCACTAAACTGATTAATAAATTATATCGCCACGATGAGACAATTGCAGCCCAGGGCACCTACCTTTCCACAAAGCGTTTCGTCGTATTTTTGTGCCTTTATAGATTCGGTCTAGACAGAGCGAGAAAGTCCGAATTCTCTTGATACGGTGTCAATAAAGTACTTATTAAAAATGCCGAGTTTCAAATGTATAGCTATTATCTACTATATAAAAATAAGTCGGGTTTTCCTTCCTGACGCTATAACTCCAGAACGCACGAACCGATTTCCACGGTTTTGCATTCGTTGGAAAGGTCTCGGGCTCCGTGAGGTTTATAGCAAAGAAAAGGTAGGGTAGGGTAGGGTAGGGTAGGTAGGGTAGGGTAGGTAAGGTAGGGTAGGGTAGGGTAGGGTAGGGTAGGTAGGGTAGGGTAGGTAGGGTAGGGTAGGTAGGGTAGGTTAGGTAGGGTAGGGTAGGTAGGGTAGGGTAGGTAAGGTAGGGTAGGGTAGGTAGGGTAGGGTAGGTAGGGTAGGGTAGGGTAGGTAGGGTAGGGTAGGTAGGGTAGGGTAGGTAGGGTAGGTATTTTTTATTTATAGGGCAAAACAACGTTTGCCGGGACAACTAGTACTTTATAGATTAATAATAATATATCAAATATCCTGATTTCTTCCACTAATAATCATCAAAACTGTAAGGGTACTTTCTGAAGTCATAGAAAGCTGAATTCTTTTCACTTGTTTCGTTACTAAAGGATCTATTAGCACAAAATTCATTATTATCAAAATATATTACTATCGGTCGGTCTATACGGCTTGCTAACCGCAAGTCGCTCATTCAATAAAGCGTTTTTTAACTTACATTCAATACTTTTATAACTTACATTCATCACAAAACGAGTTTCCGCAACAAGGTATCATTACAGCGTCCGTTAGTAAATCTCGACATAAGCTGCAGATTAGTTCATCGGGTATGTTCATATCGGGCGCTGCGGGCGCGTTTGTTGGCGTATCCGCGCCACCTGCATTTTCGGAAGCCAAATAGGCTTCACTGTAACAGAAAAGTATAATATATATGTTATGTTTGTGTATACATAATGGGAGTAGCATAGTTTTAGTAGATAATGGCGCCAAGAAATAATGAAAGTATTATAAGTACAAGATACTTACTGATCCACTGCTGGCACAGCAAAGGTTCCACTCGGAGTCATCATGGCGCCTGGAGCTTTTGGTCCCTCAACAGGCACCATAAAACTACGAGGGATTCCTGTACTTCTTCTTATCTCTATAGGATCTCCCTAAAAGATCAAGAAAAACAGAGGATAATTATTATGATTGACAGTTTCATAATAAATTTTAGCATAACAAATAATAAACTTCATTTCAAAAGCAAGCTTAATTGGATTATTGGTATGATGATCACAATAATTAACAAATTGAACAGTAATATGTATAACCATAAATATATTACTCTTAATTGAAGATTTAAAATTAAATCTACAAATATAATAAAAACAACCATACCGAGTTTGCAGCAGGGCAATCTTTAATCCAATGACCACGTTTTTGACACTTGTAACAGATATAATTAGTTGGCACCAGACCTCTTTGATTCTGTCCTCTTATTTTCTGGTAACTGAAATAAAGCAATATAATTATAAATACAAACTATACGTATACATGCACTTAAGATAAAAAACTATTAAGGTATGTAGATATTTGATATTTTCATTTTGCAGTTTTTCAAATCTATATTATATAAAATGCTTTATCTTGAATGACTGACTGACGGATCCACACACAGCATAAATTGCTGGTAGTAGATACCTGAAACTTGGAGGGTGTGTTCTTTGTATGAAGTAGGCATCCAATAAGAAAGGATATTTAGAAATACTACCCCTAAGTGGGTGAAAAAAAACGGTGGCAAACTTTGTATGGGACATTGTGATTCCTCTGTCCAATCTACTTAAAATTTTGAATAAACATTCTTTAACAGAATGATTAGAATACGTGATTCGTATTTTATTAAAACTTATCGCCTAACAGGATTAAAAAGGGGTAGAAAGTTATTTTGTGGGTGATTTGCATTGAAGTTGATATCAGTAGAGTATTTAATTTATAAAATTTAATGATATTGATTTAAATTACATTTTATTTTGACACATTGTTTGAAATCCCAATCTGATTTTGTAATGTCAAATATAAAAGAATATTTAAATTGGATTAGATACACTATAATAAAGATTGTTATATTTTAAGAGTATTTAAATATTTTAACATAATAACTTATATGTAATTAATAACATAAAGAAACAAATAAAAAAACCTATCAAAACTAGTTTTGCCTTCTACGCGGAAGAAGTCGCTGGAAAAACTGGTCCATGTTTGTATATAACAAACATAATCAAAATAATATGTTAGATGCAAATGTGTTAACACATAATATGCATAACTATAATCATCATAATCATAACTCACTTAAGTTACTTTTTATTTTTTTCAACAGAGGTTTTATTGCAGTATCGTTACTATTTTATGTTATGCTTTGATTCTATCGCACATTATAACCATAGACATAGATAGAATGGCTATTTAAATCGACGAAATAGAGATCCACGAAACGAGTGCATATTATTAAGGGTTCTGTCGAAGTAGTGTCTTTTGAGGGTGTGTGTTGTCAAAGTATGTTCTGTTGAACGAAGCTCGTTGAATATATGTTCTGTCCAAGCACTGGGTAGTTGTCTACTAATGTTTTTCGAAATTGGGATAGTGTCGAAATAATTAACTGTCGTAATACAGAACAATACCTAATCAAGCTATGTAAATTGGAACATTAGGCACCCAGCTTTTCAATTGCACGTTGAGTTATATAATTTAAAAAAAATGGCTGTATTTTAAAGGTATACAGAGGTACATAAAAATTTAATGGCATCAGAAGTCACTACTATGGGTCCAGGTTTGTGCACACAAACAAATGCAAACAAAACACCAAAAAAAACACAAAAAAACCTCTTTTTTTAAAACACATTTTAAAATGTTGCATAATCTTCTAAGCATAAGATTAATAATGCTGCATATATTTACAAAAATTTTTTGAAATGCACTTTAAATTGTTTGTGCTACAAAAAGTTAACTACAACAATTTTATAGAATTACATGACTTGAGCCAAATGATAAAATAATGGTTTAAGATAAAACTTGTTGCATCTTACTTGCTAGGATCGTAGTCAAAAGTGGACTGTGATATCATAGCATTAATTTTATCCTGTTCGCTACCTTCCATGCGAGACAGATCAGCCAATCCTTTGTTAGGAGCGACATCTTTGTGCAGTGAAGCTTGGTTGCTGTTGGCACCTTCCCACTGTTTTTTAGGTTGTTGAGAAAGTGGAACTCTAGCAACAAGAAGTGATGTGTTCTTCGGTATTAGAGTGTTATCATCCACATAAACTGAAAGAAAATGGGAGTTGAGCAATTGCAATTTTCATAAGATGGTATAATAGCATGTCTTTTTAGGGTAAAACAAAGGTTTTCTCAATGTAACTTAAATGTGTTCTATGTAATAATTTGCTGTTGGTTGTGGTGGCCCAGTGGTTCAATGTACAGATTTGTGTGCACAAGGTTGCAAGTTTGAAACCCAATACAGGCAAGTACTAATGTGACCTTTTCAAAGTTATATGTACTTTCTTAATTATTCTAAGACATAATTGACAATCGGTGAAGGATAACATCGTGAGGAAACCTGGATTCCAAAAATTTTAATCTGATATCGCCAACCCGCAATGAGCAAGCATGGTGATCAATGCTTGTTCCTTCTCTATATGAGAACAGGCATGTGCCCAGCAGTGGGACATTAATAGGCTGGTATTATATCATATTATATTATATAAATGTAGAAAAAACAATTGGATTATGTCTTTAAGATGTTAAATGTTTTATTTCAACATGTTGTGTGTGTACAAAATTGTAGTATGATTTGCCACATACACAGAAAACATGTGTTCAATATTTTAATTGTATTTTGTTTTATCAAAAAACACACTATAATACTAAAAAAAAGATAAATATCTTTTTGGCTTAGTATTAGATGGTCTAGCTAGTAGTATACAGCATAATTGCCTAACATTAACTTTGTTAGTTAGAAAAATATCAATTACACACTAGGTGCCGATGTATTAATAGCAAATTGTGATAAAAAGATAATGCAAGTAATATAATATTATTATAGTCTTTTGAAATGAGTATTTATGACAATTAATAAAAATAAAAGCAATAACTTGATTTGAACACCATGTAAAAATGATACGATGATAGACAAGCTTAGAAAGGCTGATACAATACAATATGTAAACTAATTGCTGAGCATGTAATGTTGTGAATCGAAATTATTCAACAATAATAATAGCCTTACTTAGTGCTAGTTATACAAATGACCAGTACTGACCTTCTTTTGTTTGAGCGTTAGTAATTTGAAGATCAAAATCTGACGTCTTTCCAATTCTTTTCTGCTGTGATATGGCAGCTTTTAGATCGCCTACTGATATATGTAACCCATCGAATGTAACTGTGTCGTAATCCAACGCACTTTTAAACTTGTAATGCACAGACATTTCAGGTTTTCGTGTACCATTAGTAACATGACAAAACTAGAAATACAATCACAATCTCACTGGAGTTCACTAAACTTTTGACCAACCTGACCAACATTCAATTAAATAATATCCAATATACTTATGCATTAAAAACTTGCGCAGTTTACACGCGGAAGTCACGTAGTATAAATTGGATTCTTAATAAATTAATGAATTATCCAGGTTATATTATAAGCGCACATTATTCGTTAGAGACTTCGATTAGTATAGGTACCGCCATTTTAAATATAACATGGATTATGGATTTATTTAGAGCATAGACAAGTACATTATATGCACACAGAACTCAGAAGACTAATCGAGAGTAAAGCTGATCACACACGGTGCGGATGCTTATATTAACTTAAGTATTAAATATTATAGCATCCAAACCTCTCAAACAAAGCACACGGTTACGATACGATAATATTTTAAACCTTTTAACTCTCTTGAAATCCATCTTAGGTGAGAGACCTCTACGGACTTGATGATAAAAAATGAGCAATATGGCAAGCTATTAAACTTATGGAAAGCTCAGACGAGATCACACGATGATTCTGATCTGGAACTTGATATCAAAATTGCCTTAGTTCTTAAGAAGTTTAGATGGAATCACATGAAATGCAGAAATAATGCGGGGAATTTATTTTTTTAAGAAAATCTCGCACATTTTAATTTTCAAGTATATTTTAAAAAGTCCAAGGGTTCATTGTCGCAATTTACAATTTACCTGATGGAAAATAATATAATAAAAAAATACAAAAATTCTAAAGAAACTAGAAAACCAAAAACAATACATTTCTTTTCGTATCTGAAATTCCGAAATATATTGCTCGTAACCCCGATCACTCATTTCATATACGCGCAAACGAACAAGGTTCGCGCGCTTCGATGATTGGAAACCGACACAGCTTGGAAATTAAATCATTTGCTAATGCCGTCATGTGAGTACAATGTGAGTGACCGGCTATAATATATGAAATATGTTTATATTTCCGTATCCTTTATGCTTTTTCAAGATACGTAAAATAGTTAGATTTGGTATTCCGTGAGACTAGCAGCGCAGACTTTCGTTTTTTTTTTTTCATTTGAAATGTATATACAGCCAGAAAGTAATAGCGATACTGAATAGAAATATCCGAACGTGTGCGCCGGTTAAACAACTTATATGTAGGTGCGTTCCGAATTACGTCATTAGGTTTTTTTCCAAATGGTTTCTCCGAACGCGCGGGCTTTAATTCGAAACGCACGAACGGGATTTGCTCCGTTTGAAAAAAAGCCATCATGTGCGTCAGTTTATGTATTTTATTTTTCTATGCATTCGGATGTCCGAATATGGAAAACTAATTCGGAAATCGTGCATATGTGGCCAGCCTATACGTATATGTCGGCGCGTCCCCAAGACGCTCCCCAGGATCCATCATAAATTCACAATGAAACTTCAAACTGCAATAACAATGGTATTTATTAATAACTAAGCGAATACAAGACGTTTATAAGACGGGACACTTACTTAGTTAATACAGACTGTTATACTTGACCAAGACAGGAACACAAAATTAACTCAGCGAACACCCGCTTGCTGGCGAGTCCAAGATGCAAGAGAGCGAGCCCCCCCAAAACTTATTGCAACCAACCTTTAAACATGGCTTTCGGTCAACTGCATATTTATTTTATTGTTTACTACAAATATAACTATTTACTCTTTACAATTTAATGAAAAACAATATAAAATAAATATTGGTCTTTCGAGGTTTTAATATATCTTAATTAACTTAATTAGTTAACAATCTTTATAAATTAGGCCGGAAATAGTAAAATAAATTGTTGCAACAGAACTTGTGATTAACTCAAAACTATTTATTAACATATTAATATAAATATGAGAAATACTAAAATTGTCCAGCATAAATTATAAACTGTAAATTACAATTATTTGACCCGTATTATTTAATCTAATTAATAATTAACTATAAATTGCCAATTGCATTACTGTTGTTGTAATTAGTAACCAATCATTTAAACTAGGTGGCAGCACAATCGAGTGAAAATGTTTTTGTTTTAAAATAATAAAGTTAAGTTAATATGAAAATATCCAAAAGATTGCCTACAATTTATTATACAATTAATGAACTGATAAAATTAACCCTTAAGTAATATTAATTACAATAAGATTGCTGTATTGACAAGTTTGTAACTTCCATATTGACCACTAGATGGCAGTACAATCAGGCGCCGCCCATACGGCCATACTGACTCAAGCGCGCTCTCGGCGCTTACTCAAAATTACTGGCAAGAATAAGTAACATTGTTAAATTACTGAGAGAAAAATAAAATAAGTTAATAAAAATTACAGTTATCACCTATATTTTCTAATTTAAATTTAACAGTATTCAACAGTTTTAAGTTATTAATAAATATTTACTTGACTTATTTAAAACTTGAATTACAGAAAATATAGGTTTAATATAAAAATACCAAAGAACTCAAATGCTATTATTTGACAGTACCCCAAATTTGTATGTTGAAAATAACATTAAATTATACCACTAGAATTAACATAAATATGTTAAGTGTTAATATATTCATTTACAAGCAATCCTTAAATAAAACAATAGTTTACTAGACAGCATAGGCACAAACAAAAAGCTATCACCCATCCTGGGTTCTAGCCAACACAGACATTAGGCTTCACCCACCCTGGGTTCTAGCCAACACAGACATTAGGCGTCACCCACCCTGGGTTCTAGCTAACACAAACAATAGGCATCACCCACCCTGGGTTTTAGCCAACATACAATAGGCATCACCCACCCTGGGTTTTAGCCAACACATACAATAGGCATCACCCACCCTGGGTTTTAGCCAACACATACAATAGGCATCACCCATCCTGGGATCTAGCCAACACAGACAATAGGCATCACCCATCCTGGGATCTAGCCACCACAGACATTAGGCATCACCCATCCTGGGATCTAGCCAACACAAACAATAGGCATCACCCACCTTGGATTTAGCCTCTAAGACCGGGATTAAGGAAACACATGGTGGCCAGCCAGTGTGTGAGGATGGATTTTGGATAGGGGGAACACACAAAATTATTCAAATCACAGGTATGTTTGCACAATTACATTTGCATTGTGGTGGAAGAATTTGTTTTAACAGGTATTTTACAATAATCATAATTCGCCCATACGGTCAACTGGTAACAAACTGAATCACTTTCAAAAGGATCATCACACAGTGCTAAGAGAGCAGTTTGCAAGGAGTAATGTCTAGCAATTTTTTCAGAGCACATGCTTTAATCTCTACAAGACCGGTACAACTTCCAAAGGTCTTTCTTACTATGGACAGAGTTCAGTGGTGTGGCATGGCACCCGAGTAGGATAAAGTCACCAATGATTAATAATAGCTTACCTTTATCAAAGCGGAGCCTATCCTGAAGAGATTGCTCGTCCATCCTAACCTTGCAAGCCGCATGCTATGAGATCTTCTGTTAAAACATTGACATTAACGTTGTAAAGCCTGGCGGTGAGTATTTCTTACCAAACAATATTTCAGTTGACCTATAATATCGCCTTGAACTGTATGAAAAGGAATAGCTAGTTTATACTATAATTATATAATTCTTACCCTACAACTGACACGTTTTCTGATTAGATGAGACATATTTGGGAACCAGTATTGTTCATGTAATTATGCAAGGACTTTCTCCTAACCAAAACGTAAAAGAGGATCGTGAAAGTGACTGACCAGATTACCTCCTTTATAACTGGGGACAAAAATGACTGTTTTATTATAAATTTGAACTCTACGCCTCCATAATTTATCTTGTCTAATGACGTCGGTTTTAGGTATAGAGTCACCTTTAACTCTACAATTTTATTTAGAAAAGGATGACTACTGACTACAACCTCGTTAACAAAAGGTTCACTGACCTTTATGCTTTACTCAAGTTCACATTACCAACTACATAAAATTCAAATTCTATATGAATGTCATTTTGATTTTACCTACTGTGGTGACACAACATTTATACTTTTACGTTTCCAGGTACTGAATGAGAAGTGCTTTCTCTAATCTATACTAATATTATAAAGCTGAAGAGTTTGTTTGTTTGAACGCGCTAATCTCAGGAACTACTGGTCCGATTTGAAAAATCCTTTCAGTGTTGGATAGCTCATTTATTGAGGAAGGCTATAGGCTATATAACATCACGCTACGACCAATAGGAGCGGAGCATAAATGGAGAATGTCGCAAAACTGAAAAACCGTTGAAACTAAAACACGCGGACAAAGTCGCGGGGGACAGCTAGTTAATGAATAATTGTCATCTGTGTCGAACAGGCAAGATTATTTCTTATTAACAATCTCTACTATAATCAAGCTGCGACCTAAGAGAAGGACTGACAATAGTTAACAGATTTATTTGGAGCATTGGAACGCTCGTCGTTCTGACGACGAAAACAATTCTTTTCAACGTGACCTGACCGGTGGCAATATCCACACTCAATGTTTTTAGCGACATAAGTACTACTGAACGAACTATGTGATTTATTATGCGGGCTACTAGTTTGCGGCGGTACTGAGTCTGCTTTAGAGAGTATCCTGTTTTCTTTACAATCGCGAGAGATATGACCAGACTTATTACAATTATAACATGTAATTATATGATCATTCCTAAACGTACTAGTTTCAGCAACATGTGATTTTTTGATATCGTGACGATCGATATTCGGCTTTACAGAAAGGTCTAGTTTGTGTTTACGATAAGTTTTTAAATAGGATATTAATTTGGACAGTGATTCAGGCGTGTTACGTAATAAGTCAGACCGAATGAACTCCGGATAAATACCTGTTAACACAGCATCAACTACCTCTGCATCGGAGGCCTCAGGTCTCACTCGCTTAAACAGTGTCCACGCGCTCGCGGCGTATTCAGCGTAACTCGATGCTTGATCAGAAGTGAACGCCCTCCACTTCTGGACGTCATCGGCGTAACGAAACTCCTTAGAAAAAGTTTGGATTAGTTCATATTTCACTTGATCCCACGTGGTTGTATTCAGGGACCACGTGTCAGCCCACGTTTTAGCCCTTCCCTTCAATTGTAAGATTGCTTTCATTCGAGCCTCGTGTGAGGGTATGTTGCATTTCAATATTGTTTCGTCCACGTGAGCACACCAATCCCTAATATTATGAGATCTCTCATCAGGGTCAAAGGGTGGCAAATAGAAATCATTACGATTGCGTGCTGGTAACGTCTCACAGGTAAGAGCGGCCGTAACGGCACTAGCGGCTGCTTGCTTAGTTATAGAATTTACGAGACTCATAACCTGGTCGATATCGAAAGTCGGCTCCGGACGCTCCGGTCGACGTGGTGGTCCGGTATCACCGGCACATGATCCCACCGCTGCTGTCGGCGCGTCCCCAAGACGCTCCCCAGGATCCATCATAAATTCACAATGAAACTTCAAACTGCAATAACAATGGTATTTATTAATAACTAAGCGAATACAAGACGTTTATAAGACGGGACACTTACTTAGTTAATACAGACTGTTATACTTGACCAAGACAGGAACACAAAATTAACTCAGCGAACACCCGCTTGCTGGCGAGTCCAAGATGCAAGAGAGCGAGCCCCCCCAAAACTTATTGCAACCAACCTTTAAACATGGCTTTCGGTCAACTGCATATTTATTTTATTGTTTACTACAAATATAACTATTTACTCTTTACAATTTAATGAAAAACAATATAAAATAAATATTGGTCTTTCGAGGTTTTAATATATCTTAATTAACTTAATTAGTTAACAATCTTTATAAATTAGGCCGGAAATAGTAAAATAAATTGTTGCAACAGAACTTGTGATTAACTCAAAACTATTTATTAACATATTAATATAAATATGAGAAATACTAAAATTGTCCAGCATAAATTATAAACTGTAAATTACAATTATTTGACCCGTATTATTTAATCTAATTAATAATTAACTATAAATTGCCAATTGCATTACTGTTGTTGTAATTAGTAACCAATCATTTAAACTAGGTGGCAGCACAATCGAGTGAAAATGTTTTTGTTTTAAAATAATAAAGTTAAGTTAATATGAAAATATCCAAAAGATTGCCTACAATTTATTATACAATTAATGAACTGATAAAATTAACCCTTAAGTAATATTAATTACAATAAGATTGCTGTATTGACAAGTTTGTAACTTCCATATTGACCACTAGATGGCAGTACAATCAGGCGCCGCCCATATATATTATATTGATTCTCTGCATTCAGATATCCGAATACGAAAAACGTGTATATTGTATGTGGCCAGCCTTATTAGTTTATTCCGATTTCTGATTTTAGTAATCTGTCACGTCTGTTTGAGTGAGCCGAGTCAAATACATAGACTAAAGTTTACATTGGGAAAAAGACTAAAACAAGGCAACACTAGTCGATTTTCACAATAAACATTCTATCCTCTAGACTCGTTTTTTATGGCAATTCCATATATACTATTCATGGCAGCATTTGACCGGAAGTTAGTCATGAACTATATTAATAGTATTTAAAATTAAATTGGTTTGTATGAGAATATCAGAGAATTGCCTTTATTAAATAAGAAAGAAAAAAACTAAAATCTCGTCATTCATGAGCAGTTTTTAAAATAAATTATACTGTGATTGTTTCTCTACATATTTGGCAAATTGCCATGAACTTCCGGTACAAGATAAAGACACACGCGGATCTATCGAGAAAAGAACGCGAATATTCATAAATTTAACTGGAAAAGAAAGACTTATTTAATAAATTTACACTGTCTGTTTTTAATATGTCCAATAACGGTGCTCCAGACTCTTGGGAAAGTCAAGCCGATGTCATAAGTGAACAAGGTGCAAAAGATTCAGACGATGTGTCTGCAAAATTTTCCACGTTGAATGTAAATGCCGTGGAGTTTGTGCCTTCTTTTTGTAAACCAGATGGTTCTGAAGCTTCCGACAAATCCGAGTCCCCCACTACACCACAAAAATCCGAAAGTGGTTCAACAAATTCCGCCGGGAGTCCTGTCTTAAATGGTAAGTCACTAGTCAGATGTCTTGTCATATTTATCTGCAGTGAAGCTTTGATTATTCAAATTTGTCAATATTCAATATCATTACATTACAATTCGGATACATTCACTTTACCGAAATACCAATACACAAACTGAAAACCAAACGGCTACTAAAGCGGAACATACGTTCGATGACTTTATTTTTTTTTCTGAATCCAGTTCTAACGGGTTATTTCTCGACACGCGGCGCGCGACATTATATGTGTATACCATAAAATCGGTATTTCATAACTTTCTCTTGGTGATATATCAGTATTAAACAACAAATTTTGCCATTTTTAAAGGAATAATGGTTAAAGGTGTGTATAAATTGCTATCAGTATTAAGTTAATATAACAAGTTAGTTCTCTGTCAAATATTTGAATCTCACTTACATATGGATTGGTTGCTCATATCATTAACGTAATTCTAAGTTAAATGAATTTAAAATAAACAGATGAACGTTGTTATTTTAGTGTTTACGCTTATTTTTCAGAAATTTCTGCATTCATATAAGTGTTTCAGTCAGTTTAACTAAAATACAAATCATATGTTCCATACATCGCTGATCCTACTATGTGGCGTGCCACTTGCTGAATTGGGGCTTTCTTTTGCTAATTTTCTTTAATTTTCATTTTACGATTAACCTTAGAGAGAAGTGCATATTTGCATAATCATGCAGCTTAGAATAAAATTTGAATTTAATAATACTACGATTGCATTACAAGTGAGTCCACAATTTCATTCCTATTCTGCTTTTTTTAATCTGCTTGGAATATGTATGTAATAAAAGTGGTAAATATTACAAATTTAGTTCGATTAAATTGTGCTAATACTAAAGTGAGGTTATTAATTCTCTTGATGTTAAAGTTGAGGTTATAACTCATTGTTTTATGAACTCCTTTATGAATACCTTTATGTTGATTATCATTATTAATAATATATAGCAATACTTTACTTATCATGTTTAATGTAAGAATTTAAGTTCTTTGTGCTTCCAACTTAGTGTTGTGTCAACATTATTTTTTACACTATACAATTTATGTGTGTTTGTAGCTTTTTTTTTATTCACTTTATCGCTGTGATAAAACAGGTTGTGGTGATGGTGGTGGAGAAAGTGGTGACGGGCGGGCAGCTTCGGCCTCGCCTCGGGTGGAGGAACCGCCTCCCGTGCCGCCCGCCGCCAGCACGCCTGCTACCGGCACGCCCGCCGTAGGCACACCTGCCGTAGGCACGCCTGCCGTAGGCACGCCTGCCGCAGGCACGCCCGCCACTGGTACCCCGGCACATGGCACTCCCGCGGCTGGCACTCCCACTGCTGGCACGCCTGACGCTCCCTCACCTGCTGCAACAACTGCCACATTGCCTGTACCGCCCGATGTATCCCCCACTGCTGACAGCTGGGAAGCTGAAGCTGATGATGCCTTGCTGACGCCTGAAGAAAACAACGAACCAGAAGATGAGGAAATTGAACAACAGGTATATGTTAGTTAAAATACAATGAAACTGATAATGTTGTGTAAAATGTATGACACATTTGTTTTGCCTCACCATTACCAATAACTAAAATATGTTTGTACTTATTGCAATATATGCAGTTGATGGTATTCTAATTGAACTGGTTGCTAAGTGACTGCTTTTATTATATTTTCCACAACGTAATGTGACCCTAAAATCTCCTCCTTTTTTAATTTGCAAAGGCATTTTGTGTTTTTGTTATGGTTAGCCCTTATTCAGAAATTTGATTTAGGACTAGAAATTATTTAAAATTAACAGCTGTTTCTACTATCAAAAAAGTAGTAGAGATAGTTTCTGACGAGTTTATTACTCAGTTAACTTTCATTATAATATTTAAGAAGTTTATTAAATACAGATTTTTTAAATTTTAAATATTACTATAACCTTTAATAAGGTTAGGAAAAATGTCTATGACATACACATAGTTGTTAATTAGGTAGTTTACAAAGGATCAGGGACAGTATATTAATTTGTTTTTTTGCCTTTTATAAACAAGCTGTAAATAAAAACTACAGAAACCCTACAATCATTTTCCCATCAGCACAAGTGGAAAACATACACATCATTTGATGACATAATATATAAGCATTCTTTGCCTAATTTGATGTTAATTACAAAACCTTAAAACTCTTCCATAACATTTAATCAACACTTTAAGCATTACTTTTACTTATAGACATGAGTCAACATAACAAATGTTGACTCATGTAACATTGCTAATGATATTGTTAGAAAATATTTGAGTGGAATTTTAGGATTTTTAATGTATCATCATTATGAATATACTGTTCTGCTATTTATAGATAGATCTTTATAAAGATATTAATAATCTTATTTATATTTGATGAATTTGATGACATAACTTGGTTAATGTAGCATATTTAAACATAATAACAAAACAGAACCTAGATAATGTTCATGATGTTTTGAGTTATTTAATATTTTAGTTATTGTGTTAATATAATTATATAAACTTATTCCTTGTACAGGAGGATGGCGAAACAACAAAGAAAATCCCCAAGAAAAAGCCACCTCGCGTCGAAGACACTTGTAGCAAAAAGGAACATGTAAATGTTGTATTCATAGGACATGTAGGTGGGTAAACCAATAATATGATCTGATATGATACAACTAACAATGGTAATATGATTTACAAATTATAAACATTAATGCTTTTAATTCAGATGCTGGAAAATCTACTATTGGTGGTCAAATTATGTCACTGACGGGCATGGTAGACAAACGAACATTGGAAAAATATGAGAGAGAGGCACGAGAAAAATCCAGGGAGTCATGGTATTTGTCATGGGCACTTGACACTAATCAAGAAGGTATGTAAAGTAATTATCAAAATAAAAAATGGATTATAATCAGATATCTATGCACATAAGCTAATGTTTATTTTTTTCTTTTTTAGAAAGAGACAAGGGCAAAACTGTTGAAGTTGGTAGAGCATACTTTGAGACTGACAAGAAACATTTTACAATACTGGATGCTCCTGGCCATAAGAGCTTTGTACCAAACATGATTGGTGGGGCAGCACAGGCAGATTTAGCAGTCCTGGTATGTATTTTTTTTAACAGTAACATTGCATGCTTAAATTGAAGCAATAGCTACAACATTTTATCTTTCAACCAACATTATTTCATCAATACATAATGTATTGATGTTATAATTCAATGTTTTCATCAAAACTTAATTCTGAGGTGCAAACATATGTTACATTTTGCCAGTTATTGTAAATTGTGTCTGTTATTCTTCGTGCAGGTAATCTCCGCGCGTAAAGGCGAATTTGAGACTGGCTTTGACAGAGGAGGCCAAACCCGAGAGCATGCTATGTTGGCCAAAACTGCTGGAGTAAAACATTTAGTTGCACTTGTTAACAAGATGGATGACCCAACAGTTAACTGGGATGAGAAAAGGTATATTTATAATTTCTATTCCATGTCCTTGACCTAATCCTGCTCTTAAAAGATTGCAACCAGTAAAAAATATTATGTTCTGATAGTATCTACAGCTCTGCAGTGTCTTACTTATAAATATCATCATGCTACAATAAGCTAGGCTTTTTAACATGTACAGCAATTTAATAACATTCACATAATATCATTATAACAGTATTAATAAATAACTGATTAAAACCTTTAAAATTTTATTATTTTACGATTATTATTTTTTTTGTGATTTTAAACATCTGGCAATATAAATGTTACTGCTTATTTCAGATACAATGAATGTCGAGACAAGATTATGCCTTATCTGAAGAAGTTGGGATTCAATCCAGCAAAAGATTTGTCTTTCTTACCTGTGTCTGGCCAAACTGGACAAGGTCTTCTTCAAAGAGTAAGTAAAAAGAAAATTAGTATTTTCATAGATTTCTAAATCAATCTATGTAGGTAAGGAGTCAAAGAAGCATTTCACCTCTAAATTCTCAGAAATGGCATCGATTTTGATGTTCTTTTTTATTTAATTTAGCATTTAATATTCTTTCAAATCAGGAACCTTCCGAGTGGGGGCAATATCTTTTAATTTTAAGCAAAATTTTTGTATTCATCAGGGTTACTTGTAAGTCAACTGCCATTTATAGAGAGGTAGTGTTAGGGTAGGTCAAAATAAAATTTATAGGATTACCATTTAGGTTTACTTAGTGAAAGGCCACTTTAACATAGTTTTGGAGGTGTAGTTCTTTTTTCTTTGCAGACCGGCCCCATTTTATGTCCCTGTTTCTTTATAAAAGATGTTAAGTTTTAACAATTGTAGTAATAAACTAAAACTCTTCAAAAGTAATAAACTAAATTTCTTCGATCAAATGGGCGATATGGGTTAAATAACCCTAATAACTTTAAACTCATAAAATAATAATTTCCTGGTTATCAAGACCCGCACTAGCTAGTGAGTACAATAGAGGTGAAGCAACCTTCAAATAATTTATTACAAATAAATATAAAAAGGAACTTACTTTATTAAAATTCGATATCGACTTTACCTCCTTTTGAAGTTGGTTAAAAAAATTGCACAGGCATTGCAATTTTTTTAACCGTGTTTTAACGAGGGAATAATTAAAAGCAATAATTGCCTAGACATGATTGAATAGGTGTAAATACTTGACGCTTGCAACTTTTGCCTGTTAAGTAATTCTGGCGTACAATAATTGCTCTTAAACGTTCCATAAACTTGCGGGAAGTTTCTAATTTTGATGTATGAATGTACAAAATAATGTTTAATTTTTTAACACTACTAATTAGGAATGTCCCCAAAATGTGTCAAATCACTTATAACTTTATACTTGTAAGATTTACGCAGTATTTAGATATATTGTACATCGCGGTTTGCCCGCGTGACCTAGCTAAAAACTTTAATATTTAGAAAAGTATACGATGTAACCAAAAAATAAATTTGCCTTTTCATTTTGTTTGTGTAGAGCACTGTAAGGTAAAAATAAAAAAATATGTTATTCTTCATTGTAATCAGTCTGTGACAAAACTAAGTTAGAAATTACAAATGTTTACTATTCAATCAGGTAACTGAAGAAATCTGTCCATGGTATCGCGGCCCGTCATTTATACAACTTATCGATGAGCTACCCTCACTGAACCGCAAAATGGATGGTCCCTTCATTATGCCTGTCGTCGATAAATATAAAGATATGGGAACTGTTCTCATGGGAAAGGTTGAAGCAGGTGTTACTCGTAAGAGCAGCACCTTGTTCCTTATGCCTAATAGGGTAAGTAATATTTTTTGAACTAATTATCTTAGTTTCCATCAAAAAATTCAAAACCATTATATAGCCATGCATTATTTCGTGATGTCGGGATCTCGATTTAAAATTTGCACTTTGTCATTTGTGATTTGAGGAATAAAAAAGTGAATACTGAGATGATGAGTAGCAGAGATGAGGAAACAAAATACGCATTATAATTGCCTAATTAGGAACATTCCCAGTGGCCAAGTGACATTTGTCCAAGCGTTAACAATAATAGAAATCGCTTATTATGATATAAAATTCATGGAAATTACATTTAATTAAATTTGAAGTTATAGTGGTTTTTAAGTAGGTGAAAAAAGGGGGCGATAAATATAATTTATTCTCAAAGTGGGCAGTAGACAAAATAAGATTGGGAACCCCTGAATATTAGTGTGGGTGAACCTTGTTTGTATGATACTAATAGGGTATTTGACAGCTTGTAAAATATAGGATCTATTGATGGCATCCATATTGAATATGAATTTTGGAAACCAACTATTTAGTCAGCTAAGAAAAGAATACGAGATATTTTAAAAGTAAATCGTCAAAGAAAAATATTTTTTGTCTACTTTAGTCTGGTGGATTGGTTGATGATGTCAACTACTTGTTAACGGTAGCGTCTTAACAGTAGTCAACAACCAAAGTTTACAAGCAGGTGACGTCACGATGACATGAGGTGCGATATTGTCAGGAAATGCGTTTTCGCGGGATATTAAAATAATATTTTTTGTCTATGTAATGGAACGTAAAATACATATATATTTTTTACAGAGTGATGATGGATGATGATTTAAATAGGCTATTAATATAAATGAGTCTTTCAATACAGTTACTGTTCTGAATGCAGGTACAAGTAACCGTAGATCAGTTATGGTCTGACGACATCGAAGTTACGTCTATTGGTCCTGGAGAAAATGTAAAAGTCAAGCTTAAAGGAATTGAAGAGGAAGATGTATCCCCTGGTTTTGTCCTCTGTGACACGGCTGACCCTATCACCACTGGACGGGTAAATCATCAATCAATTATTTCGTTATGTTAATTTATACAAAATATGAAGTAAACATAAAAAATATTATGTTCCACCTGAGCTATCATTTATGTATTGACTTTCACATGGCTCTACATTATTATTGTTTTGCAATACTTGTAAAGCTTTTTATCGCTAGCCTTCAATTTTTTCTCGTGTAGGTACACTATTTTTGTAAAGCTGCCTAATCCGTTGAAGATAACCTCAATGATGTATAGAGGTATTGACAAGGCGAAAACCTACAAAATCGTCTGCTCATTGATCTATTGAATATATTTTTATTCCATTTATTTGTAATAAAGCTTGTAATTATCAAAAAAGACATTTTTATAGATTTATGCGATCACTTTTTTGTAGGTGCTTCCTTCGTCCTATCCTTAATAAACTTGTATAATATTAAATACAACAGTGAAAGTTAAAACCAAAATTATTTTAATACTTCTTGAGAATGCCTTATATATTTAAAACTCTTCTACATACTCTTTTTTTTAACACTAAATATACATTAAGAGCTTTCAGAGTGGTCATCTGCAATTTTTTTAGAACTATTTCAAAAGATTTAGTTTGAATTCTTTTCACTGTTGTAATATTTAGCATAATTTTTATAAAATTATCATTATTTTCAGGTCTTCGACGCTCAAGTTGTGATCCTTGAACACAAGTCCATAATCTGTGCGGGTTACTCGGCAGTAATGCACATACATTGTGCGGCTGAAGAAGTCACTGTAAAGGTATGTTTTTATACCCCTTAACTAATAACTCTTCTACACCTAATTGAAGAGATCCTTTAAATAATTTAACACCTGCACTTAATTAAAATTCTGGTGAAGGTTTAGTGATCAGGCTAGACTATATAGCTTTTTGTTTTGATGAGGCAATGTCATAAAGCCATTTCTTGTTCAGTATAGACTTTTTTTTTTATATTTTCCCTTATTTCTGCTTGCTTTGTCTCTCCATTGACATTTGTCTGTGAACTGCAATTCTTGCACATGCAAGATGCAATGCTTTTGATCAGATGAGATGTAGGTAATTTTTAAATTTTGCTTCTTAAATTAAGTAAGAATTAAAAAACCATCTAGTAATTCTAATGAAGATAATGAAATTTCAATAAGTCTATATATTATATAATTGCAGGCGCTTATCTGTTTGGTGGACAAGAAGACTGGTGAAAAGTCGAAGACGCGGCCGCGTTTTGTTAAACAGGATCAAGTAGCTATCATGAGGATAGAATGCGCGGGGATTATTTGCTTAGAACCATTCAAGAAGTTTGCTCAAATGGGCAGATTCACATTAAGAGACGAGAGTGAGTATAAGTTATTTATATTATAATGACGCGTTTTACACATATTACTACGTAAGGAAATACTGTTTAAAATTATACATTACATGTTTTAATAAAAATTTATTTTCTTTCAGATAAAACTATTGCGATTGGTAAAGTCCTAAAGGTGATCGAGTAATTTGGCACTACAATTTGTAATTTAGCTAGGATAGGCCTTTCCAAAACCTATATCATCAGAGAATGCATGTAATATGTAATCCTGAATTTTGGGATCTGTATCCTGTGAGAGCTCGAGTGAATTGCTTTATCATGATCACCAAAAAATTATTTCCCAATTTCTCAATATCATAGAACAGCTAGGCTTTATATAAGAATACTTACAGTCACAGCCTTATAAGCGACACATACTGAAATCCTCACGATGCTCTTACGTGTTTACAGTTACTTATCATTCAAGTGATATTTTGCTTTTATGTTTAAGCTCGTAACTTATGTGAACAATGTTGGTTGCTACCAATGTAAAAATTACGTTGGTCAACTTCGGTTGGTCTTACGGCCATATGTTTTATTTAATATACATAATTTAAAGAAACTTATTATTCGTCCATTCTCGTTGAGCATCGCGTAGAATTTTAGTATTCAAACGCGTGAACAACGTTTGTAATTTTATTACGAATTGCTATTATATCATTTTGTCTATGAAAAGCCGCAATTGTTTTACTGTAACACTTCTATTGTCATAAAGAGCGATGTGGTTTTCGATGGATAAGGCTCTCATGTAAATTGTTGGTATGATCATCCACTTAGGGTCGGTTAAGGGTAGTGGACACTAATAAAACGTTCTTATTGTTTTAAATGCTGATTTTATGAATCGAACAAGTAGCTTCTTCACTACTCGACACTTACACTAAGTGTGCACAAGTGCACTTAATGTGGTGATCACACTAACACATATTTATACTAGTGATAATAATATTTTCACATATGGATATAATGGTTATTATAATACTGTTTCATATTTTAAAACATAATTATGTTTTATTTTAATAGTCACCTATAATTACAAAACACTGTTAAAGATTTTCTCTTTCAGAGTAAACTGAACATTTTATTTGTGTATAACATCATTAATTTGGCTCGTTTCTGTTTTAATGTTACTTATTTTATTCTTGCAATATTGTTTTATCTAATTATGATTAGATTATAATTTATTGCCGTGGTTGGTACAAGGGCGAAATAAAGGAATTATTTTCGTCATAATGCAGCAATTATTACCGTAACTAAAGCAGTTGTGAAGACATCCAATATGAACTTGTATTATTTATTGAAATTTAAAGCATCTAGACAACTTTAAAGTATATATATATATATATTATATATTAGAACAATTTGTTGGTACCGGACTTATCCTAAATAACGATATACCCGGAAGACTTGATCTATATTTGGGAAGCCCATCATTTTTACTCATCATACATAAAGTATTAATGTAGAAACATAATGAGAGTACTTATGGAAAGATATGTAACGGGGTTCGCCTCACCTCAGAATCGTTATGATAATGTATATTATGAATTTATAAATTGTCAGCTTTTTTAATATAATCAGATTTACATCTAGGGGGCGATTGTATAATGTCAATATTTTGTGTATATCAGTGGACAAGGCGTGAGGCGCACGTAGCCCTCGGTTGAGGCCGTATGTATACCTACTTGTGGCGACCCGCTTTCTGTAGACGGTAGAAGTGCGGCCCAGCGGGTCCGGCGGCGGCCCGCTCCGCCGGCGGGGGCATGTCCGCCTCACGCGCGCCTCGACATCGAGCGAGCACTGGCAGGCTGCGACTATATTATTTTGTTTAAAATAAAATTTTATTAATACTATTGTACTTATCTTTTTAACACAACACCTGTTACAAATTTTAATAATAATTCAATGATTTCACTCAACGCAAGAAATAACCTGAAAGATGTAAGTTAATGTCAAAAAGTTAATTAATAATTAATTCATTATGCAATGGTCAAATAGAGTCTGATGGTTCTAAAAATGGAACAAGTTCGGATAGCGCTTCTGTAATAAGTATCCTTTTATCTGTGCCTTTAAATATTAAATTAGACACATCAGGTGTTTGCAAATTGCCTACACAAAGATCCATCCTGTTTATATAATTTAAACCAGAACAAGCAATAAATATAAACAATTATATTTCTCTGCATGTTATGTTATGTAATTAATATATTTTTGTAAATCAGTTTGATTACAGATCATGTTATACTGGTCATTGATGTCTATTTTGATTGCATTTCTTTCCCTTAAGCGCAATCCTTATTTCGTCCCTTTTTGTTAGGCCGCTTCTACACGTGCCACGGTTATAAGTTGATGATCACCAAAAGCTGTCCAAATGTAAGACCTAGTTTAGATGGAAAAAAAAACGACTTCTTTCCCCTGCTTTTATCCCAATTTATTTTGGGGTCGGCGCAAAATGTTTGAAAAACAAAAAATCATTAATATTTTTGTGCTAGTTAGAACAGTTTAACAGTCATTTGTATTCACGCAGGCAAATCAGGAAGGTCTTAATTTTCTATAAAACACGTCTGACTAATATAATATAAAAACATTGGGAAATTACCGAGTAATTTACCTAGGTACCTTCACTTTAGCAATAGACTAATAATAATTTACAGCCGCAGTAGAATATTTTTAACACGTGTGTACGTAGGTTCCGTTTTCTTTTTTTATTTAGTTTGTGACGTGGATCGAGGAGGGTAAAGTGTAAACCTAATATTGACTTGCTTCGAAAAACCACGGATTTCGTCCGCCTCCGAACTATATACGACCGTATCTACGGTAGTTTTTATTAATTGAGTCTGCCTCGGCCCGCTAGTTACCACTTCGGATATGGTGTGCTCCTTACCAAATCCGGACATGTGGACTGTTAGGCCGGCCGAACAAAGTTTTACTAAATGACTGGCCTGTTTACGACCCTGACTGCTGGACAGGAGGGGTTCGAGGTTCGTGGGTTCAATTCCCATCCAGAACAAATCTTTGTGATGTGTATAATTTTTTTTTGTGTAATTTTTGTATTTAAAAATATATTTGCTGTCGGGTAACTTATTCTTTTTTTAAAAAACATCTTTTGCACTAGAGAATTTGTTCCCTGTATCGCGGGGGTTTCACAAACATTCAATTTACATACACAAATAACACCCAGACTTGTAACAACCAATTTTGGATCACACAAATGCTTTTCCTATGCAGGGATCGAACCCGCGGCACGTCGCGCACAGAGGTTATTGGCGTGGTGACCTATACCACTCTGCAACCCGTGCAGTCCACTATAGTTCATAAAATATAGCTTGATACCTGCGACGTTTGTCAGAATGACATTACTAGGGATGGGAGCGTCTTTCGTATTTTATCGATTATTTTATCTATGTCGAAATGAGTTTTATAAAAAATGACATTGTAACGACATTGAAAGAAAGAATTAAAGATGTACCTAAGTTTAAATCATAATAAGGTGAAAATAAATGTTTTCTTTAGAAAACTTCCCACTATCGGTTTATTTTGCCGTCACGTCGGCACTCGTACTGACTCAAAAAAAATGGCGCCCGCTTGTTTCCTGCACGCGAAACCATTATTGCCAGACTAAAAAAATACGAATCTATAGTTAAAACATTATTTTATTTAATAATTTTATCCATTTAAATACTAGTGAAATTTTCATACTATTATTTTATCGATATTCGTCTGTCAGTCAGTTACACGTCCCTACCAGTCTTCAAAACGCGTTTATAAAATAAGCTAACAAACAAAAAATATTTAAGAAAAATTAGAAATTATTTAAATTACCCTTGTTTTTACTGGTATCTTTATAATAACATGATTGTTTTTAAAAATGTGTTCTATTTTTATACACAAATGTCGTATTCATATTTAAAAACTTGAACTTTTTCAGAAATAAATTTAGTAAAGCTGTCTTTAAAACAGAGTCGCTAACGTCGCAGGTATCAAGCTATATTTTATGAACCATACGAAAGGATTTTTGATGAGTTGGCGGGATGATTATTTTAACTTACCTACCACATAATAGATGGAGCTAATGCTACTTATTTGCGTCGCCTAAGTATGGTATCTTTATCAGTGTTGTCTGGATGCCATAAATATAGGGAAGTTGTCCCAACATATAAGAAAGTGCGTACGTGAAGCAACTGTCCGGCTGTTTATATTCTCTTTGCTGTCCGGTCCGGTCGTCTGTAGAGTGTAGAGACAACGGATTTGGTTCTAAATATGTGAATGCGTTACTACTATACCTAATGCCGACTATACGTATTAGCCAAGTCTGACGTAAAATGTTGGACACACATGTAAAGATACACTTGCGCAAGTACCTACACTTATTTATTGCAAATTTAGTGATTGTCCAATTACTAATTCAATAGTACGCATTTTGACAGCCATAGTTGTACAAATTTTGCTGTCATAATGCTTTTGCTAGGTGTAATACGTCAGACTTAATAAGTCTATCGTTGATACCCATGCCATGGCAGAAACGTTGCGATTATAATAAAAAACCTAACAATAACCCGGTAGACAGTTGAACCTCTTTCGACGGTTTCTCTTTACAATTTACGTTTGGCCGGTGCTCTTTTAGGGCATGCAAATGGCACTAGGTTGTCACTAGCCGCGTAATTCTAACGCTAAACTTTAAAAACTATATTCAATTATTATCCTCACTGCGTCATTAGTCATGACTTTAGGTATGGAAGTAGGTATATAGATGGACGTAAGTTGATCATTAATTCTCTTTAACGTTCGCTCTACCTATTTTCAATTTGCAGTCATAATACAAATAAAATTACGTGTCTGTTTGTAAAATCCAAATAACAGATTTTTATTAAATAAATTATTTAAAAGTACTTTAACATATATGATACTAACTAATACCAAAATGAGACCATTATTTTTGGTCTGTTTATTTCTGTAAATATCCGAAACGGCTGACCGATTTTGAGAATACTTTCAGTGACAGACTGACACAGCTGAGTTATGATTATTTTGTTAGACTTCAGGCTCCATGCAAAAAAAATGGTTTAGATAAGTAGGGAGTACGTAACTCGTAGCATTTTATTTGATTTATGAAAACGGTCCAGCAGCCGCCATAATATAAGGCGCCATTAAGTTGACACCAGATAAAAGAAAAGAAAAAAGAATCTAGATTAAATGTAATGTAATATTTCATGAATATGCAATTTTATTGCGTTTATGTAAGGCTACTGAAAAGCCACGTTGTATTTTAATAATCTTAGATTCCACGCGGATGAAGTCGCGGCTACAACATAGCAAAATGGTGTACAAATTACAAGTATTCTTTAGAATGTATTAGTTTGCTGAGTTTATGATAAAATAAAACTTCTTTGTGATCATTATTCTATTATTTTCCAGGCAATATTCAGTTTGTGCAAGATTTAGACTCCAAGTAGCAATGCAAAAAAGGTTAAATAAAAATATACAACATTTAAGAAATAAGGTACCTTTGATGCAAATAAGAACAATATTTACATAATTTTGTCTAATTCCATTACTGGAATGTTAAATAATTTTAAAAAATAAACCTAAAGATAAACTGTTATAAAATATAATAGTACTTTATGTACATTTAAAATCTCACATTATGTACCTACACTACCTACACAAATTTTGTTCAGTACGTAGTACTAAATAAAACCATTCATTTACCTTATTCACACTTAACTTCATCAGAGATACAAGACTAACATCATTGAACATTCATTATCAAATTATCAGTCTCAATATCTTAATTAAGTACCTAAAGTAGCTAAAATTTGGCAATGGACCTTAATCCTGCGTGTTGATATCATTCTTCTTGACGTTTTGATTCATTTGATCATTCTCATACTCCACAAAGTCATCGAAGAGACTGGGCCAAGCCTCTGTATCGTCATAACTGCTGAGATCATCCCCAATAAACTCACAGAAGTTTAAAAACATGTACCAAGTATCTTTTGGAATGCCTCTAATGTGGGGATTCTTTTCTAAATATAATAACCACCTGTCTAAAATAGGAGGTTCATTATTGGTAAAGACTAGACGCCACAATAAGATTGCTATATCTGTTGGCAGTATTCTCTGGCCTGTGCTCACATCTAGACCAAATTTGAATGTAAATCTGTACAAATCTTTAAAGTGTTCAGTATCTCTTTTCAATTCACTAGTTATTTCATTTAATTTATGATGTATACCTTTTATTGAATCTGTTTTCATATTCCTCAAACCCTGTATAAATTCTGATTTTGTAAACCTACACATTTGACTAGCATTCAATTTCCAAGCCAAAACCAAAACTTTGAAATCATCAGGGTTTAACTGTAGATCATTGCAGAGGTTTTCTATACCTTCTGCCAATATTGCCTCTTCTAATGAGTCTTTGTATTGATCAAATAGCTGATTGATTTTGGATTCTGACACACGAGAGTCTGAACCTAAAGAGGACATAGTCCGGGGTATTGATGGCAACTTCTGGTAGAATGGTTTAGGTAATCTTTCTGTGACAGTGTTTGTCTTTTGTGTATTGAGTAACTCAATAGGGCTTTGGTCACCAGACAATGTGCTGGAAATTTGAGAAGTACTTGTGGTCCTAAAATTGCTGTTGCTATTTTGGTTGTCATGAAGAAGTGGTTGTTGTTGAGGATAAACAGAAACTGGCACTGCAATTTCTGTCATCTCTGAAATAAAAAGAATCTGATTATTATAACAAGTAACAACATAGATACCCATTGACATATGCATTACAATTTAATTTCATTTACCATCTTTTTTTCTATGAGGAGAAGTAGTAATATCAGCATTAGCTTGATTTTTGAAACAGCTGAGACAATGGCCCATTGGACAAACTCTGCTCGAATGTCTTCAAAGTCATAAAACTCTTAGTTACCACACAAACAGACTTTACCAGTTTTTCATCATATATGCAATAAAACATAATGATAAAAAACCGTTCGTTGATATGTCTTCTTGAGATAATTCAGAGAAAACCTTAAACAAGAATTAATAATGAAAATAATAATTTAAAATAAACACATTTCTTATTGTTAAAATCTGCCCATTGATTTGCTTACTAGAAATTCATATCATTTCCTATAACAACAACTGTAATCAAGCACATAATAAATAATTTGTCTTCAGAAGGATTCACTTTTGCATGTCATGTCAGCTTGCGTATTATTTGAACTTTTAAAACATGTAGAATAGTTTTAATTAAATTAAATTTCTCGTTTAGATCAAATACATTTTCTAATCACGATCTTCTTTGACATTTCATTCTCTCAGATAAGGATTAGGATGTTGCTCGGATATACACGTAAGAAATCGATTAAAACGAAAATTAGTCGATTTTACTATTTTTTGCAGTTCATTGTCACAAGGTTTTTTTTTTCTTTTCAATTGTAATGACTCTCTTTGGTTTATTCTATATCAGATAATATATTACTTTTTCGCATGTTTTGGGCGGTAGACACGACTTTGCTGTACTCTGTCTGTGCAGTACGTTTCATGGTTTTTACGTGTGCTTTTAGAAGTAGATTTCGGAGAGTTATTAAAATACCTAATCAAAGAGAGTAAGGCTGGCCGAAAACACACGTTCCTCGACGTGGTTTCCCGATCAGTAGGCTTATTTTGTATCTTCAGTTAACAACCCAAACGATGTTCACTGGATAAATATAACTATAAAAACGAAGATTTAGTATCGGCTGACATCAGTGACCAACTACGTCGTAATAGATCTAGTTGGTCAACGACGTTAGACGGTGTGTAGTTTGTATTATTAGTGTTTTTTTGTAAAGTGATTATCGCTTTTGTTGACAACCGCTATACTAAATAAGCCTGTAGTGCACCCGAAGGCGTCAATCCAAACCAAATGATTGTTGCCCATGGTCGGTTCTACCCGTGCGAATAAAAAATCTAACGTCCGGTTCGATTGCAAGGCCGGTGCGTCGGAGCAATGGAAACGGTTTCTGAACCTGAAAAGGACATAGTCCGTGGTATTGATGGCAACTTCTGGTAGAAAGGTTTAGGTAATCTTTCTGTTGGTGTAATGGTTTAGGTTTCGTGACCGATTTTCTGTGAATCACCACAAACGTCTAGTTCACTCGTCCGATTTTGCTTTAGATCGCCTTATCTCTGAGTAATCGGTGAATTGCCGTGACTTTGCTACCGTGCAGACGTGCAATGAGCAATATAGAGATTTTAGAGATTGCTGTCACAAGATTTTAGAAATTTTTGTGAGCGTTACGAGATAATAAAAGCATTAGACAGCAGAAATTCGTCACCATCCATGTTCTAACAATTCAATGCCTATTGTATCGCATGATAGACTGGGCGATGACTCTGGCGCACGACTGGCTGGAGTCTAGACTGAGGAGCGTAGAATAGAAAGTATAGAAATCAAATCCAATCGGGTGACCTTATCCGATGACAACCATTCATGTGGTGCTAGCCTATATTTTTTGCTAGATGCTATATTTATGTAATCTGTGGCAATGGTGGAAAACTCTAATTTGTTGTGAAGTGCTTGAACTATAGACGTATAGAGTATATTCTATATCTATGACTTGAACTTCAACGGTTAATGTAAAACTTTTAATTGGTAGATTACTGGAATTTCTGGTGAAGAACTTGAGAAGTCATTCACGAACTCAGTGAAGTTTGTAAATAACTGTGCGTGCACTGTTATTGTTGATCAAAATAATATCAATCAAGAGGCAGAACGTATAGTCATAGTAAAATATTAATTATTATTGTAAAACTGTGACAAACAAGTTTAAAAATGAGTATTATCGAAAAGAATTGGGATATAAAGTTTCACCTTGATATAATAGAAGGAAATAGTTACAGAGAATTCGAAGACAAATTGAAGAGCTTACATGATCATATGATTAGTCACATAGAAAATGGTTTCAAAGTTCAAAAGTGCATTTATAATGGGAATATTGCTCAAAATCATGACGATGAACTAAAAAAATATATGGAACAAAATAAACAGCTCCGGTATGACATTGATACCAAACTTGAAGAATTATCACAACAGAAGATTCAATATGAGAATTACAAAAAAGGTAATGTTTCGTTCCTGGCTTCTAAGTTGCAAATTGTAGGCGAATATCTTTTCTTTTTTTTTTGTCAAATTCTGAATTTATGTTTCAGACCAAAAACTGTTATCTCAAGAAATTAAAGAAACACATGAAGCATTTTTAATGGCAAAAAAATATTACAAGAAATTTTTGAAAATGTATTACACAATAGAAACAAAAACAAGTGAAACTCATACAATTTTTGTACAGTTCTTCACTGAAGCTAAAAAGGAGTCTGAAAATTATTCTGTCCGCTTAACACGCGATACGAAAACAGGATTCTACAAATGTGAGTAAAGTACCACAAAAACTAGATCAATCTCACATAAATATTGTGTTGGACCTAAACGAAAACATTTGAACATTTACGCTAAAAACAAAATTTAAACATATAATATTACATTTCTACTACTATTTTTAAATTGCATTGATCTTCAATCGTCTGAGTAGTACCTTACAAAGACATTTTTTTGTTTCAGTATTGAGTGTAACACCAAAGCTTCCATTATTCAAAGAGTTACAACAAACATTACAAGACACAAATGATGTACCTGGAGCACTCTGTTATGTCAGACAAGCATTTTTGGATATTAAAATGAACAAAAAATGATATTATAACCATGTAGTAAAAGCTTGTAATTGAAATCCATAAATTTGATATCCATCTATACTATTAAATCCAAAAATAACTTTGTCTGTCTGTTTTGCTTTCATAGCTAAGCAGCTGGACCGAATCTGTTGAAGTTTGGTATATTATTATCTTGGATCCCAAGAATGGACATAGCTACTTTTAGCCACAATAAATGACACCCATGCAGGCAAAGCCGCAGGCAAAAGCTAGTTTTATATATAACCCTTATTAACATGTAATAGTATTCACATGTAATTAAAGCCTAGTATGTAAATAGATATATTAATTCCTTTATTAATCTTGATTAGATGTTGTTTGTATGAGTCACATAATGTACTAAAATAAAATCTAGGTTGAGTTAGTTGATAACATTAGGTTAACAAGTAAATACATTAATTTAAGATATATTTTTTATTAACCATATAAAATATATTAAATATAAAATTAGTTTGTAACAAAAATAAATACAATTCCATGTTGAGGTATTACACAGGCATCTCATCATCTCACAAAGATGTGACACCAAAATTTTTAGATCTCAATACAATTTTTGTGCAGCTCTTGGACATACATCATCTAGCATTACATAAATGCTGTGTTGTCAGTGATAGGTTTGGCCCACTCTATTTCATAATACTAGAATATTAAATCTAAATGCATGCAAAAGCACACATTAACATTCTGTTATAAATTATTCCAACTTTACCTAAAGTTAACACCTAGAAATTCTTTGTTCACTTATTTCTCTATAATTAGTAGTTAAGAAAATTTTGGAAGAGACATTATTGCCAACTTACTATGTTAGGAAGCCAAGAAAAATTTATTTTTGAAAATGTTATAGATAATTAGATAACACTCTGCTTAATGAAACATGAACATAGTAAAATGATACAACACAAAAAATTACATATATATTTAAAACATCTAATAATCTTTCTGGTGAAGTTGAAACAATTCTCTAAGATCCTGTCTTTCACAACACATTGTTTGTACATGTAGACAGAGAATAAGAGATAGACAAGTCTTTGGCGTATGCAGTATGAGATAGCGATACTCGGTAAGCACAAAAATATGTTTTGATTATAGCATCATTTTATTGCATTATTTACTTGCTTTAACTTGTTATAAAATATTACCGGTTAAATCTTGGTTCAATTCGTTTATTACGGTTTTTACACTTTCAACCTTCAAAACAACGATAATCCTACGCGAAAATCATTCACATTAGGTACTTGCTTGACATCAATGATAATGGCAGGAAAAAAATGCCTTTACACAAAACAAAGACAAAAAAGTTCGTCTTATTCTCCTCACACATACATGGTATCGCAGTAAAGTAATAATAAGAGCCAGTCTATATATCTATTATCTGTCTACGTTTGTACATACATATTTTTAATCAGACCTTTCTGGTTTTTTAAGGGTTCCATACCTCAAAAGAAAACAAAAGGAACCCTTATAGGAGCACTTTGTTGTCCGTCTGTCTCTGTTTGTCGGTCAATAATTTATTTCTCAGAACGCGAAACGAATGTGGCTATTTTGAAATTAATATCAAATACTCAAAGTCTATGGACCCTTGATGCTATAAAAAATCAAGCTTCTATGTCAAAGCAATTAAAAAATACAGCCGTTTATATCGTTTTACCCATACATTTCTGAGAAACTCAAGAGTACCTTCTAACTTCCCGACGACCTTCACGAAATTTGGCATAATGTAGGTAATGACAGAAGTAAAGGAAAAACATCCAAATATTTTTTAATTGTAGTTTTCGGTCACAAACTTATATTTATAGTTGAAAGATAGTGTCATACATAGTTGTATGAGAGACCATTTTCAACACCACAGTGATTGTTTTTGGAGAATTAACCGTGACATCAGCAAACTTTGTACGGAACTTTCGGTGCACGAGTCAGACTCGCACTTTGACCGGTTTTTTTTCTTAAATGCAACAATCCTAAAAGCCTGCTGCAAAATATAAATAGGTTCAAAAGTCTACCTAATTTTTCAATATTAAAATAACAGCATTAACCAGCAACAATTACAATATTATTAAAACAAAATATATGTATGTATTATGATCATTATTACTAATTAGCGTAATTCGAGTTAAAAGTGAGAAATTAATCGCTAAAGAGTTTGTGTTTGGTTGGTTGGATGCGCTAGTAGTTCGAATTAAAATTTATTTTAGTGTTGGATAGTTCATTTATAAAGAAAGGCTATAGGCTATATAACATCACGCCACGACTATTAGAAATACAGCATCAATGACAAATGTATAAAAACGGAAAAAAATCCTATTGAATGCTCTCATTGCGTTCGCTATGTAAACGGTTAAAGTTACACAAAAATCACGGGTGACGGAATTTAAAAGTTCTGAGAAAAGCCCGCGACATGTTATATCTATCTTTTCAGGTTAACTCACTATAACCTTGTTTATGGTAATCAAATTAATTCTAAAATAACGCATTATTATGCAAGGTGGTACCTATATAAACATGTTATTAATCCTTATCCAAATAAATGGATTATTCATATAAGTATATAAGTTTTTTTAACAAAATTGCCCTTGACATCATTTGATTTCAATTAATATTTTAGAAGACAATATACTTAATTTTAAAACAACTCGACAGCAAATACCTTCATAATATTATTACATAAGTACCCAGCGTTTCTATATGAGGCTGCCTGTCCCAGTGGATAGGCGCCGATCTCGATAAGGGTCAAAATTCTATATCGAGATAACCATATACTCAGGTCTATAGCCCTTAAAGATGTGAAAAAATCAAACTTCCAAGTTAACGTAAACAAAAGATTCGGCCGTTTATGTCGCAAAAAACATATTTTTCAACAATCTTAAGGCAATCAAAATTTATAGGGTACTTCCCGTCGACCCAGAATCACGAAATTTGGCATCGAGGAGGTCTAACGACACAAGTGAAGGAAAAAAATTGTAGTTTTTTTAATAAAAAAATACCTTTTTGCATTAACAAACTTATATTTACAGTTCGAAATTCAATAGTCTCATACATCGAAGTATGAGAGATCATTTTTTCAACCGCACAGTTAAGTTTGTTTTTGA
The DNA here is from genome assembly GCA_932294365.1 of Diachrysia chrysitis. Taxonomy (NCBI): domain Eukaryota; kingdom Metazoa; phylum Arthropoda; class Insecta; order Lepidoptera; family Noctuidae; genus Diachrysia; species Diachrysia chrysitis. The sequence continues at coordinate 6,847,053 of OW028650.1, read as the reverse complement.
AGCAGAAATTAACCGTGGCGATCAGCAAACTTTGAACGGAACCCTCAGTGCGCGAGTCAGACTCGCACTTTTACTGATCATAGCGTGATGTAACCAAAATAGCTTCTTAAAGTAATGTACTAAGTAATACTTATTCTCGTAAAGTAAAGGAATACTTATATTTTAGTACAGTTTTTCCTCAAAATTAACGCAAGTAACGCGTTAACCGCGGGGTATAGTAGAATAAGTTAACCTTGGTATATGTCTATAGTTGGTCGACGAAGCCCTCCGGAGCTCCTTTTTTTGGAGTCTGAAGTAACCCCAAAGAGTATAAATAGTTTTATTTCCATTCCAACAATTGCAATTTTTACAAGTTTAATCATGTTTACCAAAATTTAAGTTATAATTTGTTGAAGTAATATTAATATTTACTGGTAATTAATAATAATGATCACATTAATCACTTTTAACGTAACAAATACATGCTATTTATTAGAAGTATTCTGAAGTCCATATTTTTTTATTTTATTAGTACTTACATATACCAATAAAAATATTTTTTGCAAGATCTCTTTTTCCAAACATAGTTTTATTATTCTTAATATAGGATTAATTTTTGTAAAAATTTAAAAGTACTTTTGTATCTTATCAATTTAAACATTATTTTTAGGAAATAATTTTTGATGGGAAGTATAAGTAAGTAAATATAAAATACGAACTATAGATAAATATAACGGCGGCGGTATGAAGCGGGTAATATCAATATTCACAGATAAATCCGCTTAAGTAATATGTATTTAACTATGTATATAAAACTCTACTCAAAAATAATTAACAAAATAAATTCTATGCTTCTGTTCTAACATAAAATCAACCCTAGACAACTATGTTTTGTCTCAAAAGTACCAGTTAACTAATACTGTGCGAAATCTATATAAAATACGTAATTGTGACATGTTTTCAAGTATTCTAGTATCTTAAAACATGATTCAACATGAGTTAACAAAATTCATGTTGGAACCAATAAGAATTATAATGAAAAAATCGAAGACTAGGGTCTGAGGTGAACCTCGACGGAAGTAGCTGTTAACTATTAAAAATGAAACATAAGTCTGTTAAAAATTCGAGTATTAAGACTTACTAACAAAATTATATTTTCTTCTCTATGAACTTTTTGTACATAAAAACTGTAAAGTTGTGATATTACGTGGGCTAGCCCTATGTGGACCAATCTTAAGTTATTTTCAGTTTACCATTTAATTCCTGCGGCAACTCTCTGTTAGTCACTGTCACTTCTGCCGTATTCGGAATGGAATTCTTTTGCGGCAGGTCTATAGCTTGAGATGACATAGACTTTTGGATGGATGTCTGCTTAGATTTTTCAGGTATTAGCATAGCCCCTAATGCAATGAAGTGAAGAGAGTAATAAAATTTTCTGAAAATAAAAAAGTCTTATTACAGTCGTAATACATATAAAAAGGTTTGAATAGGGCTTGAATTGCGTGCATCATCATTATATTCGACAAGGAAGATTTTAGCATTCATGCTTAGCAATAATAAATAAGCTGTCTTTGTTAAACGCGCTAAACTTTAAAACCGCTTTGAATTGCGTTAGAATTCCGCATTAAGCTATACTAAAGTTCATTCTGACTGGTGGATAAATAAGGTAATCCATGTCGTATAATTTTAGAAACTGTATTAGGTACATTTCTTTAATATGAAGGCAGTACATATTGTCTAGAAAAAAAATACAAACCCATAGAAGGCGAGGCTAGGAGCGAGATGAAGGAGAACAAATGGCACGGTGGCGTATGTCATCGCGACTCGTGTGGTGATAAACGTCAGCGAGTCGTAGAACAATTTCTTCGGCGGACTGTCCAAAAACAGTGGGCGAACCACGAACCTTATCTGTAATACAATAATATTAATTGTTCTAGTATTATATTAATAATTTTCTGAATTTTAAGATCAGTCTTCAGACTTAAAAATACTTTTAATCATTTCACTAAAGCGGTCTAAGGATTTGATGAAATCCATGTCTTTGGTCATTTTCTTGTGACGTTAAATAAATTCCTACTTTAATTGGATTTTTTAATTAACCTCCTAACATTGTCACCCTAAATTACCGATATGGCCAAATGTGGAAGAAATACCTTCAGACCTTGACATTTAAACGATAAAGGTATACCAGCAACAGAAATAACCCCTCTGGGAAAATTTCTACTGTCTACTTATTACGGTTTATGAGTGACAGCCTGTTGTTAGGCAGACGGACGGACGGAAGACGGACGGACGGAAGACGGACGGACGGAAGACGGACGGACAGCGGAAGCTTAGTAATAGCTCCCGTTGGCACCCTTTGGTTACGGATCTTCAAATAACTAAAGGTTAATAAGGATAAGATTCGGGATCACAATTATACATCTCAATCCTTATTTTAATTCAATTAACATCTTAATTATTAACCTTCTTCCAAAAAGGAGGAGGTTCTATGTTCCACTGTATGTATTTTTTTACATGTATGGTCGCCGATTTCTCCCTCAACTGTGGACCGTATTTCATTTATTTTTCTCAGTCGAGCACCCATCCATAATAAAGAAATCTCGTTAAGTATTTTTTCACTTTATTGTGCTCAACACACACACATTTCTGAACTTTTAACATTCTTCCTAAGTTTACTTATAAAATTTACAAAACAATTAATGAACATTACCTAATATTTCTTACAACTATCAATCAAACAAGTGTAATAAATCGTCTACCAAATACCTACAATCCATATAACAGAGCATGGCTTAGGTCAAGGCTATGTATTCCTATTCTCTTCTAATTTATTCGGTTCGAAGCGACGCGCGACGACACAAGAAAGCTAGACACGCTATTGTATGTCATAACTTCTGTACAATAGGTACCTACTCGGAACGTGTTACTCTTATCCACGAATAATAAAAAGTTATATGCATAATAATTAGGTTGTTGGTAATTAATGAGCAAACAGTTTATGATGAGAAATAGACGACGTTTGTAAAGATTCATTGCACTACATACGACGCCGAAATATTTATTGAACAATCCGGTGAATTCGAATCAAAAATATTTGAGATGGGCAATCACTTGATCCAAAAAATCTTGATGGCAGTATATTAATGTGCGCTACACGCTGTGGACTGTACTGCCCCTCATCTCTTTTGATGAATGAATTGGTTGCTGCGTAGTGATTCGCTTCATTTTCATTGTCATGCAATTGTCGTTGGTCGCGCCATTAACTTTAATTTGACGTATAGGGACGTAGTATGCCAAATGGTACACATTTTTTTTGCAATTTTTCAATGTGTATGTCGCCAGTAGGTTGTAAGTTGGGATATTTTATTACTTGGTTGAACCCTACGCAATGCGTGGCGGACTTACTAACTTTAACGACTAAAAATCAACCGGTCCCGTCTTTGCCTTGGCCGGAGTCGCGATATCGCTCTGGTAGCTACCTAAGACTACGATGCTGGGGATAGTGCTAGTCTGTAAGAGCGTTCCCGCCTGGTCCCCAGCAAAAGGGTAACGGAAAAGACCTCCAGCGGTCTTCGCCGGAAGGAGTCCGGCACGCCTTCCGCCTTTCTCGAGGAGGAGAAAGTCTACGAACAGGGGTCAAAAAAGGGATAGGAATAGTCAAGTGTTACCTTTCTAGCAGCAATGGTGAAGATGCCGCCAGCAAAGAATGTCAAGTAGTACCCGGGGTGGAAGCCGTGCCAGACGGCGGAGAGCGCATACACGCGGGTGGTGCGCCACGCAGCACCGCCGCGCTCGTACGCCACGTCGCGCAGCCATGCGTTCGTGTTCTTGTTCCAACTAGCCACGGCTAAGCGAAAGTTTTGTGCGAACTGAAAAATAAAATCACATTTGACAGATATCAAACTCCACTTCCGAGAGTCGTTGTCAACCGCACAGTGCAATTTGTTTTTGGAGAATTACCCATGTGTGAGGTACCCTCAGTGCGCAAGTCGGACTCGCACATGTCTGGTTTTAATATTGCATCAAGGGTCCCTAGACCAGAGTATTTCTAATTTTATTTCATCATCATCCATGATCTATATTTCATCCACCAAGCGCTCCTGAGCAAAAATCTTAACAGACAGACGGATAACCAAGTGCTTCTATATAATATAGGGTTTCTTTTTTTCCTTTTGAGGTTGTTTTAACCCTAAATAGAGTCATAAATCTGGTATTTTATTTGTTTACTTATTTAACATAACAAATAGGTAGGTATGTACTTATATTTTATTAAAATACCCTACCAATAAATTGTGGTATTATACATCGTTCAACATACCTATGTGTAGATGCATCGATGATCTGGACCTCAGGCGTATTATTATTAATAGAATTAACGCGTGAGCGGAACCTGCTAGAAGCTTTTCCAATTCACTAAGCATATTGAGTAGGACTAACGACTCATCACACATAAGTACCATAACCTCATCTAACTTGAATTACCTATATACTAATTAATCAAGTCACAATAAAATTACCTCAAAGCCAAATATATCGATATTGGACATTTTGTCCCATTTAGGCGTACCATCTTTGTCGTAACCATTAAATCCCATGCCGCAATTATTACAAATGGCTTCAGATAATAACCATGCGTGGTAGTACTTGCAGCGTACAACTAGGGTGGACAGGTAGGCGTACCACAGCAAATACAACGCTGACCATGATCGGGAAACCTCCGACGTGGGATCAGTCAATTCTAAGGATAAACAAGATAATAACATCGATAAATACAGCCAATATAGACCAAAGAAAATTATAAGCAATAAGTATGTACATGAAGGTAGTACCTACGTAGATATACACAGGTAAAGTTACGAACTATCTACTTGATTACAGCTACCTATTAACCTACCTATTAACTAATTGATTACAGCACCTAATATACCGAACATGACTTTATTATTTAGTGTTATGTGGAAACATTCCTTGAATTGTAAACACACGGTTTAATTTATTTAGCTAATCTACCAATGAAGCATAAATAATTAATTCCAAAGCAATCACCTTCTAAAACAGTCAGTGGATATTTCTTGGCTAGAGTCAAATATAATAGAGCAGCGGCTAAAGAACCAGCAACTTTGTAAAACACAGCACGCCTCGGAGAGGGTTCCTTGGCACTTGTAGTCTTCTCATCCTGTGATAAAGAACGTCGTATTAAAGTATCAGATAATACTAAATAGTACTTCTCTAATAAATTGATACTATGGATATATTAAAGGTACAAAAAAAGGAGGTATATTCTTAAAAAAAAAAAAAAAACAAAGTCAGAAGCATGAAATTTAATTAAATGCTTCTGGTTAGAAATAAAAAAACACGTATTTCACCGTTTTTTTTTAATCTACCCTCTAAAATGGTTAAATAGGAGTTAAAAGTTTAAATAGGAAGTCTGTTATTTTCAAAGTTAGATGCATGTAATTTAATATACACGCTTCTGTTTAGAAATAAGCAAATACGATTTTAGCGTTTTTTTTTTCATTTCTTCTTTAGAAGGGTTAAATAGGGGTTGGAAATTGGGAAATGCGTCATTTTCAAAGTTAGAAGCTTGTAACTTAATATACAAGCTTCTGTTTAGAAATAAACAAATATGTATTTAGCGCTTTTTTTATTTACCATTTTAAAGGGTAAAATAGGGGTTGATAATTTATATAAAGTTTTTGCAAATAATACCCCTTAGGCGTAAAAGCTAGTGACATTTTTATTACTTTTATTTTGTATGGTTAGTATTTACACATACCTACATCTAGTTACACATATAATGAAATTCAAAATATACAGGAAATACTTAGGTACTTATATGATAATGAAAAATGTAAATTAATAGTTTTAGTAATGAATTCACAATTAATATTATGAAACATGGGCGAGTTTGACATTATATTTAAAGGACAACGGCTTGGATGGATGACTGGGGCATTTGAGCTACAGCATCGTTGATAGAAAGATGATAAAAACACCCCCATGAATATTTCAAGAAAGTAAATATTTATGGGGATCTCGATCACACCAGCTATTAAAGAATAGTAACTTGATCAAAATTGGGTTAAAATTAAACAATAAATCATATAATTAAAGCGCTTTATAAAAACACTGTGAAAACACAAGTTTAGTATCGTCTATCATCGATGACCAACTAGATCTACTACAACGTAGTCACCGACGTTAGCCGTCTGCCCTCCCTTCGGTACGCCCATGGATGTAATGGGAACATTTAGGTACCAAATTTTTCAGCTTCACTAAACACTTACCTTTGCAATTATTTACGAACATACCTACTAAATTAAGGTAAGTAATAGAAAACTATATACGGCTATGAGGTACAAGTGTACAAAGCTACTAGAAGGACACTTCAAATTATCTTGATTCTGTTTAGTAGAATGACAGGGTTATCTATATACATATTAGACAGGTATTTTTTTCTAATAAATACCTAGCAAAAACAACTTACCTCATCGACTCGAGCACCTTCAATAAATTTGATATAATCGGAATAAAATACTACTGGACCACACATCAATGTTTGAAAGGCTAAAGTGAACGCGAAATATTCCAGTGGTGACGGTATCTTCTCTAGTTTAGACAATTCAGTATCAACAGGACTGGCTGTACTTTTAGCAATTATCGCTTTTCCACTTAAATTATCCTGTAGCGAGTAAGCTAATGACGTCACCCTTTGAGTTATAACCATTAACGGACCTGAAAAGTACTTTCGATGAGTAAGATAACAACTACGTGTCGTACTAATTAATGAAATCAGGCCTCCATGCAATGTTTTCATGTACCTGTTATATCCAACGTGTAGTCAGCAGTATGATATATTTGACGATGCAAATGAAGACATGATAAATAAATCATAGAAGCTGCTAAAATAACGCTGCAAAAAATACATTACATAATAATATGTACGCATGTCAAATTTATGATTAACAGAACTGTTAATTAAGCAAATTTAATGCATTAAAGCGCTTTTGTTTGGATCGTATGTATAAAATTATTAATGGATTTAAATACATTCATCGTGATTGGTTACTTACTTTCCCATTATTTTGTGTGGAACACTCTTAAGTAGAGTGTATGTTAACATAGGTAGCACCGATAAATGAATAGCTTGTCTGTAAATGAAATAAAACTTACTTAATTTCGTCAGAACGTCGTATCGAAGAAAATATTCGTTTAAATACCTATGTCGAGAACATACTAAGAATGACACTCTAAATAAAAATTGAAGAACCTCATGATCTATGATGGGTGTGGTAATTATTTTAACTGGTGACTAATGTGCTAGTGAAGGGCAATCATATTCATAGCTAGATTAGACACATGTCGAGCCTAGTATAAGCCTAACTTAAGTTTTTATTTTTAAGCAACTTAAGTTTTTATTACTCTTAGTATGTTCTAGCGATATATATATTTACCTATAGGTATTACCAATCCAAGGAGCATCTGTAGTTTGTGTAGTGATCAAAATGTTATAATTAAATAAAGTTTGTTTTTTTTTTGTTTTTAATAAAAAATTTGAACTGCACAATATAGTATATGGTATGTGTGGTAATATATGGTATAGTATCATGTTCGATTTTTCTTTGTCCTTTTTTGTTATTAGCAATATTTTAAATTACAATTCTGTTTCCATGCTAGCAATAACAAGTTGACTCTAAGTATATAACTATGTAATGGTAAATAAATAAATAAATAATACAAGAATGGTGCAATTATTGTATGTGATGTTTACACCAATCTAGAACAGTTTTGAATGCAAAACTTGCCTTGAAGAGGAATAATGTGCCAAGTTGTTTAAGCGATGACAGTCAATTATTGCCATGCAATTATTGTATACCTACACAGAGGCAAGAAACTTGTATCGTGTAAATCGGGGTTAAAGTGTTCAGATATGAGTCAAAGTGCAGAGAAAAAACTACAGCTGATATTGATTTTTACAGCCTTGTTTTGATAATATTCTGTTTTACAGAACTCAATTATTACGTATCAAAGTGGCCTAATTGAATGATTTCTAAACATTGAAGATGCTCCTCAGTTTAGTTGCCTCCGTGGTTAACAGGCATGCAACTTAATAATGCTAAAGTGAATTACCTTCCAAAACAAAAATACCCCATCGTTAAACCTATAACAAGGCACACGCTATGTCGGAATTCGGGCGAAGCAAATCTTAACGGTTTTCGAAACAACCTTGCCAGGCATAGTGCAGCTACTTGTGCTATCAAAAAATTGACCTATTAAAGAAAAAAAAAATACTAATGAAAAATGTGCGACACGTGTGAAATAAAATCAACAATATTTGTTACATAAGCAATAACAATACTACATACAATGAATAATGTGGTATTGAAGTCTAGATTGCTTGCTAACTACGTAGATAAATGTAGAGGTAATACGACAAAGCCTGGAAAATGCGCTCACTTGAATTGTTTAAATTTGCAATGCAAATAGAAACATTTACCCATGTAAGTAAATAAAAACGTTGCCATTCCGTCTATTTTTCTAGTCAAGAGAGATAGATTCCAAATTCCAATCTAACCCATGGATCCATAGATGTCTTAAACAGGGAGAGACATAGATAAATTGCCCAGTAAAATGTATCAGGTTCGTGATAATCGTTCTATGTAAAGAATACGATGGGAATAGAAGCTGACCTTATCATAGCTTTAGATGGCAAGGCATAAGATTGTCTTTACTTGGATTATGAACACACAAGAGTAAAACGCTCGGATATCTGCTAACTTTATGGCTTAATTTAAAAGATTTGCGCCAGTACTCCGATTGGTAAACAATAATCTCTACCAGTAAACTTAAAAATAACAAAAAAATCTTCGTTAGTTATCACTCCCGATATGAAATAAACATTATGACGTAAATCAAATATCAAGGCCAATATTCGAGGGCGATCTGTATGACATAATAAAGTATTAAATCAGTTATTTGAAGTTCATCAATCAATATAATTAAGTAACTGAAGTCCTACATTAATTAATTTGTGGCGCCAGTAATTAATAAACAACATATTTTGAACACCTTAATCCTTTTGTATCAAAAGATCATTGAAATCTATAGATAGGCCAAGGTAAGATGTCATGTTATAGGTTTATATAGTAGGTACGCGGTATTCCGGTTATCTAAGTTTTCTTTAGATTTACGAACTTTCCGTTTTCATGTTAATTTAATGCACATGCGTTTTATGAACGCTTGTGTATCCGACCTTAATACATTAATCCTACACTTTATTATCAAGTAAATTATCGATGATTCTACATTGCCATATTTCTTTCTTTATGAATCATCTTTTTTTTATTTTATGATAGAACTCTATACCTATTTATCAAAAAATATAAGTGGGTAACAATATGAACAACATTTTTAAGCTGTTATACACTGCTGAGTAAATTAAGTTATTAATTAGGTACCCATGTATCTGCCGGCCCGGCAGCAAAAGCCATACAGATTCTGCGACTCCGGCCTAGGCAAAAGACCCCTTCTTTTGCTTACCACCATGTGTTTTTAGTCGGGGAAAGTCCAACACATCTCTAAGCCTCGCCGCCGCGCCGTGCCCTCGGCTTAGGTTGAAGGCATTAACATTTCACCTATTCGTACCTAAAAAGGTACCTAAGGGTCCTAAAGGGGTAGGTAATGTAGGTATACCTCATAAGTGCTTTGATACTCTCTTTGTATTTATTACTTTAGATAGTCATTTCGATGAAGGAAAACAACTTGATAATACCAGGATAACTATGATGTCACCACGCGCTGAGTAGTGTAGTGTTACTAATGTTAGCTATCAATGCTCATTCTTTCTTTAATCGAGAAGTCGCCTTTTGTTTGATAATAGAATTTTAGTATTGTAAAAGTTCGGACTAGCCAGACTGTCCCTCGTTCTATTATGTTTACCAAATTATTGAAAAGTTTTTCTTTTCGTCTATATTAACATGAAACTAGATATTCTATTCGTCGGGGCAGGTAACAAAATGTAACAGTTTTTTTTATGTATCAAACTAAGTAACTAATTTTTTTTTATGTACTAAACTTGTAAGTTACACCATTTATAACTCAAGAACGGGTGAACCGATTTTCGTGATCTTTGACAGGATTTGTCACCATCTCGGATAGCAGAATAACTAATAAAAACATCGGTAAATTAATTAAAAAGAACAGGAACTACATACGCGAATGAAACCGCGGGCCACGTCTAGTTAATCTATATAGTAAATAGTAATATATTAAGCTGAAGAGTTTGTTTGTTTAAACGCGCTAATCTTAGGAACTACTGGACGGATTTGAAAAAAATCTTTCAGTGTTGGATAGCCCATTTATTGAGGAAGGCTATAAGCTATATAACATTACGCTGCGACCAAAAGGAGCATAGCATAAACGAAAAATGTTGCAAAAACCGTTGATACTAAAACACGCGGACGAAGTCGCGGGGAGCAGCTATAACGAATAATACTATTCTTTTGCAGTACATCGAAAATGGTTTTGGTGCAACTTTCTCTAATATATTATTTTCGGTCATGTAGGTATGTATTCCTTACTTACGCGCACTATAAAGGTGGGTTTAAACCAAACGAGGGAATGCACATTCTATGCCTCACATATCAAAATCTTTTTGTGTAAACGGAGACAGAACATTATTTTGTTGATCTGGCCTTGTTTGCTAAGAATCTATGGAATGTTCTAAGAATGCTCGCTCGCTTTGCTCGAACATGCAAACAGTTGCCTAGAGTATTATAATATTATTTCATTATGATCAGAAGTGCTCGCTCCTCGAATTTTGGCGAATCACAGCGTTCTTGTATTCTAGCAACTTTGCAGAATACCTAAATATCGAATAATTATGGATTGGTATCTTGATGAATGAGCAAAGAGCACTAATTCGCCGGATCTAAACAACTCTAGCGGAAGAAGACTCTAGAACAAGAATTCTAGTTCTTGTTATTCTAATTCGTGTATGTTAGTGCATTTTGATGTAAATGATAAGAATGAGGTGTTGTTTACATAAAAAAATAAACAACCACTTGTTCTGACTGTTTATTCGTCTGGTCTAAACCTACCCTAAAAATATCAAAATCAACATTCATTCATTTCAAATTAGGCTTTTAAGTAGCACTTTTTAAGAAAAGCTGAGAAACCTTCTATGTCCCAGAAATCATGTATTGCCCATCTGTCGTAACGTTGATCTTTGACAGTCAGAGAAAACGCTAGGCAGGAGATTACTTGACAAACTAATAAAATTAAGAAGATTTGTAAAAACAATTATTTTTATTTTTTACATAATCATATTTTTATTTTCAAATAACCTTATGTTAATAAATAGGAAACAATACCTTTGCAAAAGCACAAGGGCAAACAAAAATATCTTAATTGTGCAACATCTTAATGTCACAGTTGGAGTGCCACAAGGCTGTGTCTTTGGACCTATAATAATTCTGTACATATGTTTGTAGGTTTATGCTGACTGCTCAGCAGTAAACTAGTTTCATTATAAAATACTAGAGACTGAACTTGCATAAGATTATTTTGGACACCTTGAACGGACCCATCCCAGGCTGTTTATCATAGAGATTCATATTGTTATAGTATTTAAATTTACTTTTATTTAACTTATTTAGATACATTGCCTATTCAAATATTGAATACTTTTTAAAAACTAGTAAATAGAAAATACCTCTCAATACACCTGACATATTTTGAAAAAATAAGTTAATTCAAAATAATTCAATAGAATCTACAATCAATTACAAAAGTGCAATAAGGGAATATCTCTGAATCAAGTGTAATTATGTTTTGCAAATTGGAATCAGTTTCTGACAATGATAAGTGACTTGACGACTAAGTATTTTTATTTCAAATTCATAATTATATATATTTATACATTTAATCTTATTCGATAAGGTCACTTAGTAGTATCATCAAAACTGAGTTAGTATTTGGATGTTAATTTGCTGTTTAAAATGGATAATTACACATTCTTGGTAATACCTATGTGCACCTAATGAATTATTTGAGAATAATTAATATCTAGTTGTATACAGCAATACAGTTGCTACCAACCTCAAGCAACAGTTATAGATAAAATCACATTATTTATACTATTAAATTTAAAATAATATCTATTAAATACATGAAGCACACTTTCCTAGACTTATAAGAGCTAGTTTAAACAACACTAAAACTTCATAATAATAACTTTTATTTGTAAGATAATAAACAATTTAAATACTTACAAGATCCAGAGGAAGGCCAATTCTGCTTGACAAAAACAAGAATATTTTACTGCCATCGTAGTAATCATAATACGTCATTGTAATTACGATGTATTTACTGTTATTATCGGTAAATAAGAGAAATGTTACTTCAATTAATTATTTGATGCATATAATTCCATACCCCTGACAGAAAATTCCTTAGCTTGTATGTAACAGTAATTTATTTCTTGAACCTGAAACACACTTTATGGCTTTATTGTTTGCCAGTTAACTCAACACCAATGTATCACTCTTTTACTGAATAGAGCTTTATATCCTACGCTTCAAATTACCGCTGAGTAACTATCAGTTCGATATAGTATCAATTCACGACGTCTTCACACTACTATGTAATTCAAAAGACGATATCACGATAGCAGCTAGCAGCAATATATTTTCATTTAATAAATTTGTTATTTGTGTCAACTAAAAAACATATACGTCACTCGTTACAGTTGACACTAGCCTGACAGCAGTGACAGCGAGCGAGCGTCTGACATTTGAGAAAACTATAGAACGCGTATCTATATAAAGTGATAATTGCTTTATAAAATACACTGTGAAAACACAAATTTCGTATCGTCTAAGGTCGATGACTAACTAGATCTACTACAACGTAGTTAGTCATCGACTTCAGCCGATAATAAATTTGCGTTTTTACTTTTACTTTATCCCGTGAACATCGCTCGAGTTGTCAACTCGAGATAGCATACAAGCCTGCGAACTTATTTGTTCGCGGATGTCAGATAAAGCGATAATCGCGTTACAAAAAAACACTTTGTAAACATAAATTTAATTAGCATCGTCGATGACCAACAGCTAAACCTACTACGTGTTAGTTAGACACCGACGTTATTTTTTTCCAATGAACATTGATTGGGTTGTAAACCGGAAATAGCAAATAAGCTTAGAGTATACTATACGTAGATAAAGCACTTCTACTTTACTTATTTTTCCTCTAAGGTCACCACAGATCACATTGAATAATAGTCTCATCATAATAATATTACTTATCAGTGGATAGTGTTCGCTAGAGTCTAAACATTCTGTGGGTTAGTGGGTAATCGCCAATTTACCACATTCGATATTTCGCCAGTCATCATCATCGCTAATCGTCAATTCGTCATTCACATGACATTTGACAGCATTCGGCATTTCACATTCATTGTTTACCTTTTTGGAAGTGTAATATTTGCCTGTAAATCTCCTTTTAATACACTTTAGACAGATTTTTGTGATTTACCTTTATTTCAATAAACCCGTTTAAAAGATGTCGATAGGCTCTGTATACGAGACTGCTTATAGAGGAGACTTTAATCAAGTAAAAGTAAAAGTTGATCAAGACAACACTTTAGTAAACACCCCGGACTCCGTAAGCTGGTTATTCAGAAATAATATTCTAATGGTGAATAATTATTATAAATGTATGCTTTAATATAGTTGTCTTTACAGAACCAGCGTCTTCTTGTACACTGGGCTGCACTAGGAGGAAATGAGAACTTGGTGGACTTTTTGATAGACTTAGGAAGTCCTGTCGATCCTATAGATGACACCAATTCAACGCCTTTAATATTAGCTTCATCCGCGGGCAGAGTGGAAGTAGTAAAACTGTTACTTAGCAAAGGAGCTGATGTTAATAAGAAAACTATTCGAGGGCAGTCACCTTTACATTATTCATGTTCTAAAGGTCATTTAGAGGTACCTAACTGATTTGGACTTTGTATTTCTAACTCAATTACTTTAACTTATCAAGCACTTGTGACATAACATAATTCCCTTTTTTTTATAGAAGCTTGGTACAGTATTACGAAATGACCAAAAACTATTTAAAATACAAACCATTCTTTCAGGTGACAAAGCTGTTGATAAGCTCTGATGCTAATATCAATGATATGGATGTTCTAAATGCAACACCTCTACATCGTGCAGCAGCTCAAGGCAGGAATAATATTGTTGAACTCCTTCTGGCAACGCCTAATATAAAAGTAGATATTTGTGATTCTACAGGTTCAACACCACTGTATGTTGATAGGTTTAATATGAATATTTGTTTATTAATACCTAAATATCTAACAACTTTTCTAAAAAAACTAGACTTTCAATTTATTTGTTTGAATGGGTTAAACAAATTGTTGACAGACTATTTATTTGGCTGAATCAGTTTGAAGTGAATGTTTAATTTAATTTGCAGGTATTGCACTTGCCAATTAACTACACCCATTCAATCAGTAGTTTGGCTTAGCATGATGTTATGCTAAGAAATTAGTAGAGCAGACATATGCCTAAGTTGATGTTGAATTTTTTAATTTATTTTGCAGGCACATAGCTTGTGAAGAAGACAGAGAAGCTGTATCCTGCATGTTGGTAAAGGCTGGAGCAAGTTTACAAATAGCTAATAAAGATAAAAAAACACCTCTTGATTTGAGTTCTGTCAAGTTAAGAAAAATGTTGACTGCTTTATTAGAATAAATACTGAAGTAAGAAAAATTGTGTGCATATGCTTAGGTGTGTGTATTTATAAAATGATTATTCTCTTAAAGGGATGATGTTAAAGCTTGTAATAATATAGTATTTACTTGTAATAGTAAACTATAAAGTAATGTTGCATTAAAATTGTTTACTAAAATGTATGTTTATTTGTGTGTGTGTGATGTATATATGTTTATTTTAAGTTTGATCTGACCACTAGAGCAACAGTCTTCTTTCACTTTTACTACCCCTTTCGGGTGTCGGCTTTAAGCTTACTCTTTTTCATCCGGATGAATTCTTGGTAGCGTTATAGGGACAATACTACCAGTACTGTACAGAGGTACAAGTGTACATAATATGGTGTTATTTTATAGGCACTTTTAGTACCTACCTACCTACAGTATCTTCTCATGATAATAGTAATAATGTATTTTCTATGCCCTATATTGCCTAATGTGATAATTTACGAGTCTTAACAAACGGCATAACGACACCAAGGGATATCGAGGAAGGAAATCAAAGAAAGCTTAAATTCTTAAATCAAGCATTGAAATTATTCTTTGACATGCGGAATTGCAGACTCCTGCGTCTTAACTTAATCTACGCGCGCGTCATTTATACAATACAATCCAATGTAAACAATACAATCTATATTTTGGATGTGGCAACGGCAAACATTGAATTAAAAGAGCGTTATAATTTGTTAATTTGACATTATTGACAATGACATTCAGTGTCAGACAAGAAACTTGACAGCAATTATTTTGTCAATATTTGTACACAATAACAATGTAACATACCTATCTATTGATTTTCCCTCATTTGATAAATTCAAACTTTTGTTTTATAAATAAAAGGTTCTAAATTAAATAGTGTCCTTAGAAGGTCAACATTCGAAATGGAATCGGTTTTGAATTTGAACGATGTTATTTGCAATCATTATTTTTTAGTTGGTGCTGTATTTCTGGTTTATTTATTGTATCGAATTCTTCATTCTCTTTTTTCTGATAATAATTATATGCGGACACGGTATAGGACTAGAGGACACACTTGGAGAAGTATTCAGTGCAACAAATCAGTTCCGTACAACATTTATGTAAGTAATATTTGTGTTTTATTATGTCTTTTATCCAGGGACTTATTGGTGCGTATCTAAAAAGCAGTCGTCAAAAAGTATTTGATGTAGGTTACATCAAAAAGTATTTGATGTAGGTTACACCTGTTATTAAACAATTTTATTACATACATAGTCCTGCTAATGGTTTTTGATTAAATTTACCTTGTAGATGAGAATAACATGAAGGATATTTTTTAAATAAGTACATAATGTTACAACATGCTGGCCTTTGTTAGCAGTAACACAATTTATTTGAATTATGCTTTCAGTGCACAAATTGTAGTAAACTCATGTTGCCAATAGTAGGATTGTTTTGTGAGTGTTGTGCAGTGAGTGCCTGCAAAAGATGCCACAGAGCAATAGATAAACGAATGAGATGTAAGCCAATTACATGGCCTGGAGACAAACCATTCTATCATCATTGGGTCCATGGTATGTATATACATTTGTTAAACTTACTGTATAAACTTACATAATGCCTGTATGGAATTTTGTTAACCAGATATGATTTTATTAGTTGCAACTGTCCAGAGTGAGAATGTGGATCAGAATGATGAAGGTATCAAGAGATACTTCTGTACATGGTGTCAGAGAATGAAGTTGTGGACAACAGCTGTTACAAATGATAATGAGGTACGCTAATACAATACTAACTCACTTAAAATAAGTAATAGTGCATTTACATTAAGTAATTAAAAAGATTATGAAATGAAATTTATTTTAACCACTTTACAGCAATGTGACTTTCAAAAGTACCGGAACATAATAATACCTCCTGCATGTGTACAGTTAGAAAAAGGAGTTGTTTCTAACATAAAGCATCCAGGTGACAATGACTGGGAACCATTTATTATCTTGGGTGTGTATTTATTTGTGCAAAATTACCCTACAAATGTTTATAACAATAATATTATTATATTATAATATTCAGAAATTTTTATCTCAAAGAAAACCATACCTATGTGAACATTGTTAGAGGCCTTATTTTTATAAATTTTTCATTATATGATTTTATTAGCCAAATTAGCTTCTATCTTATCATTATAATAATTCTTATTAAGCCCCCTTGTGTACTTATAAAATATTCATGATAAATAGCTAATGAAGGTTAACATCAACTTATATAAATAACACTTGTTTGAATAATCTTTTTTTATAATTAATCAATAATATTAGTTAAAAAAAAGTGTTTTATGGGAACAAAACTTTTTAGCTAACCCCAAGTCAGGCAGTAACAGGAGTGATGAAGTACTATCTCTGTTTAGAGGCCTTCTTAATCCCATTCAAGTAAGTTATTTTATTATTTTCTTTTCTCATAACTACATTAACATTAAGCATAGTGGTAGTAAATGAGTTTAACACACCACACCAAAGAGATGTAGGATAAGTATTTCATGATGATACTTAAGGCATTGGGTGCTCCTACACCAGGCGCACGCGCTAGCGCGGCAGCCTCGCGAGCTAAGTGTTTGGTCTCTGTGACTTCCTGTCGGCCATTCGCGCGCACGTTGCCTCGTCTGAGCGTGCCTCGGGGATGAGCCGTCAGCTCAGAGTGCGCTGTTCGTTTGATGGAGACTGTGGGTTCGGCTCGCGAAGCTATTCTATAGCTGTGTTCATAAGTATAGATAGATTTTAAGAAAAAGCTTCTTTAATATGCATAAATTAATAACTTTGGTGAGATATATCAACTGTTAAAAGATAGTAAACGGCTTTACTTACGAATTATTATCGGAGAAGACCGACTAGTTTCAAGCCCGATCAGGGTCCATAATCGAGACGAACTGAACATGTTTGTCTTGCGCCATGAGCTCATAATTATGGGCGAAGACAGTTGGAGGCTAATTTCAGCAGAAAGGCAGACTGATGGTGCTTTCAAAGAAGAATTAGATAGCAGAACAATATAATTAAGAAATATCAGTAGTTAACGTGCCCACACCAAGAATCTGCAACTGTAGTTCCACGTAAAAAAGCGCAATAATCTGAAGATTAAAACGTAGCCGCAGGCAAATTCCGCAGACATCATGCTTGCAGGAGCCCTTGAGTATTTACAAAAGTGTGTGTGTATTAGCATGTGAGAAGACCAACATCAAAATAATAATTTTTGAAGCAGATTTAGGCAGGTACCTATACACAGCAAGAATTAATACCAGGATATTTTACACGGCAGTAAGTCCAATCATCCACACCATCACTAATGCTATTCTTCGGCCTACCTCGCGAGGTTCGCGATTTTCAGGCAAACTAGTGAGCCGCGCTTCCGAGTGCGCCCGGTGTAGACGCATTGAATGTTAATATTTTTGTTGCTTGGCAGAATAATTGAACAGGTAGTATGTAGTTTTTAATACTTTTTTTTTTGTATTAGGTAGTGGATATTAGTTCAACAGCTCCTGAAAGTGTTGTGCGATGGCTGCCCGCACGGTGTCGCATTCTCGTTGCGGGTGGAGACGGCACCGTGGCCTGGGTTATGAACTCCTTATTTTCATCTCCACAAGTTAAGGTAAACACAAAATAGTCTTAATTACTTTAGGGGTACAAACTATATAGAAAAACAATGTTTGATTGTAACATAAATACAAAAACATTATTATAATATGCATTATGCATGCTTTGTTTAATGTGAATAGTTAAATTGATTATGTTTATAAAAAAATACATAAATATTTATTGTGTAATATATACAGGCAGCAGTTGCGATTTTGCCTATGGGAACCGGCAACGATCTGTCCCGTGTCCTGGGCTGGGGCGCCGGTGGACATACAAATCTGGACGCGCACAATATCATTAATTCTGTGAAACAAGCCAATCATCAGCCACTTGACAGGTATACATATATATTGGTAAAATTATCTCAGCTTAGGCGTATGCTAAATGTGGTGTTTTTCTCTAGAATATTATAGATGCTTTTTGAAGTCATCAAAATCATAGCTCTTAAATGTGATTGATCATTAACGTTCATTTATAAACTGCAAGGTACAACTCGTATAAGATATCCTAGTAGCAAATAATTTCAGTTCATTTGTATCAGGAATACAGAGGTAACAAAATAATTGCGAAAAGATTGCCCCACTGCCACTTTGTAAAAAGCTTCAGGTTTTAGCCAAAACAACTAGTGTAATTTACTTAAGCAAGCACGTATTACTAATTGTTCACAGATGGAAGGTAACGATCAAGCCAAAGCGCAGTCGTCTAGGTCGCTTGCGGCAGCAGCGCGTGTTGTACGCGTACAACTACGCGAGCATCGGCGTCGACGCACAAGTGGCCCTGGACTTCCATCACGCAAGGGCCCAATTCCTGTATAGATACGCTAGTCGGACGCTTAATTACGTAAGTTGCACTTGTTTAAAATCGCTTAAATTTATTGTTGTATTTTTCTATAAAAAAAAACGAACGAGTGCGACGAGCCTAACTCGCGCGGGTTAGGTTGTGCTTATCGTTAATTCTCCAAATAAAAATTTACGCAGTTGTATTTTTGTGGCTGAAAAAGTGCTCATATAACATAGATCGATGTCACTATCAAATTTCCAACTACAAATATAAGTTTGCTATCGCAAAAAAGGTTTTTGAAGTTATACTTCTTTAGGCGCGTTATGAAAAAATGATGAGAGTGAAATTTTAAGATGCGCGCGCATCTGGCACAAAATTAACAGTATGAAGTTAGTCGCGAATGTTAGTACGCTCGTCAAAAATGATGAGAGTGAAATTTTAAGATGCGCGCGCATCCAGTATGAAGTTAGTCGCGCATGTTGGTACGTTCGTCACCTCTGATCACTGTTTTCATATTTATAATATTTATCAACATGTTTCTAGTTTATACATTCACAACACGTGTTTTAGTTTCATACAAGTGCGAATTATATATGTGCTAATAAATTATATTCAGTAGTGATTTAAATTGAATATTTTGATTGATATTACTAACTATTTGTGAATATTAGTGAAAAAATTGTGCTTATATACTTTTTCAAGTGCTCCAATATAATTGAGGTTAACTATCCGTATGTATTATTTATTGATATAAATTAAAATACTTTTATTTAATATAATTAACACTAAATATTATTAAATTATTAATGTTAAATACTTATTATTATACCAGTTTATGAGAAAGAATTTTATCTTGTTCCGCCTTAAAAGTATAACATCTTACGTGCGTACATAAGTACACACCCTTTTTTTTTATGTAATAAAACTACAAATGTTCAATTTTCTGATTGATTCCTTTATTTGTGACGTTAGACTTAGCATTATGCCGAATTTCGTGATTCTGGGTCGACGGGAAGTATACCCTATAGATTTCGAGTTTCTCGAAAATGAATGGGGAAAGACAACATAAATAGCTATATTTCATGATTGCGTTGACATAGAAGCTTAAATTTTTAATGGCGTCTAGGGTCCGTATAACTGATTATTTGATATTAATTTTAACATGATACCACTAAGTGTTCCTGACGAAACAATTCTTGGCACACAGACAGACGTACAACACATTGATCCTATAAGTGATTCATTTTCCTTTTGAGGTATGGAACCGTAAAATGTTTTGTTTATCTACATCTGATAATATCTACTACTATACCAAGTAAACAGTATACGTTCGCAAAAAAAAAAAAAAAAAAAATATACGACGTGTGTTTGTCAGATGGCATACGCGTTCTTGGGCGTGGGGCGCGCGCTGGACGACGGCGGCTGCGGCGGGCTGGAGCGGCGCCTGTGCGTGTGGCTGGGCGCCGCGCGCGAGCCGCTGCCGCTGCCGCCGCTGCAGGCGCTCGTCGCGCTCAACATCCCCTCCTGGGGCGCCGGCGTCGACCTCTGGAGTAACTATTAGCTATAGCTAGCTCGGGCATGTGGCTGGGACCCGCTGCCGCCGCTGCAGGCGCTCGTCGCGCTCAACATCCCCTCCTGGGGCGCCGGCGTCGACCTCTGGAGTAACTATTAGCTATAGCTAGCTCGGGCATGTGGCTGGGACCCGCTGCCGCCGCTGCAGGCGCTCGTCGCGCTCAACATCCCCTCCTGGGGCGCCGGCGTCGACCTCTGGAGTAACTATTAGCTATAGCTAGCTCGGGCATGTGGCTGGGACCCGCTGCCGCCGCTGCAGGCGCTCGTCGCGCTCAACATCCCCTCCTGGGGCGCCGGCGTCGACCTCTGGAGTAACTATTAGCTATAGCTAGCTCGGGCATGTGGCTGGGACCCGCTGCCGCCGCTGCAGGCGCTCGTCGCGCTCAACATCCCCTCCTGGGGCGCCGGCGTCGACCTCTGGAGTAACTATTAGCTATAGCTAGCTCGGGCATGTGGCTGGGACCCGCTGCCGCCGCTGCAGGCGCTCGTCGCGCTCAACATCCCCTCCTGGGGCGCCGGCGTCGACCTCTGGAGTAACTATTAGCTATAGCTAGCTCGGGCATGTGGCTGGGACCTGCTGCCGCCGCTGCAGGCGCTCGTCGCGCTCAACATCCCCTCCTGGGGCGCCGGCGTCGACCTCTGGAGTAACTATTAGCTATAGCTAGCTCGGGCATGTGGCTGGGACCCGCTACCGTCGCGTCGCTGAAGACGCTCGTCGCGCTAAACAAACCCTCCTGAGGCGCGACATCTGGATTATACAGCTAAATCGGGATACCGTGAGCAAAAAAACAAAACTAATTTTATTTTCTTGCTGGGGCAAAGGCCTAACACTACTTTTTCAGCTCTCTTTATCTAGGGCAGTATTTATTTTTCTAGGTGTAGTAATTGATTGCCTTAATTATTATTATACTGTTAAACTATCAGTTACACTTGAGACGCATTTCAAAATTAAGGTCGTGTTACTTTTAAATGCAATTAGTAATAGTAACCATTTTTTATATTCAGGCATAGCAGTAGAGCTATTGTTTGCTATATACCTACCTAATCTTTAAGTGTAGGTACATTTTTAAGTTATGGTTATTTTTTTATTATATGTTATTATAAGCGTCCTAATATACATACAAAAATTATATAATACTTACGAAACTAAATAACGGTAAAATTTAAGGTATGGGGAATGAAGAGGACGTAGCCGAACAAAATATAAACGACGGGAAACTCGAGGTAAATTTTACAAAAACTGGATGCAAGTTAGTAATATTGTCGCTTTGGTAATTTACAATACTTACCTACATCGCAATTGCAGGTCGTCGGAATATCATCATCTTTCCATATTGCAAGATTGCAATGTGGTTTGGCAGAACCATACAGATTCGCACAGGCGTCTAGTCTTAAGGTAAATATATCTGTGTTGTATCTATAATTGCGTAGTATATTTGATTCGTGTTGTGCAATAAAGTAAGTAGGTACCTAAAGTAAAAAAATCATTACATTTTGTTATAGAAATAATTTAGTACCTAAGTTTTCTTTCAGATTGAATTAGAGGGGTCATGTGCTATGCAGGTGGATGGTGAGCCTTGGATGCAAGGTCCGGCCACAATATTTATCGAGCCCGCCGGTCAAAGCCTCATGCTACGGGCAAACTCTAAAAGTCGGAGATTTAATGATTAATTATAAAGTTAAGGACAGACCCAGTATTTTGAACCTAGAAACTCATTTGGCTTTATGTAAAAGTGGTAGTTTAGTACTTATTCGTAATTTAAATTATATTATTCCCACCTCTATTTTAGTGCCCAAGACGATGGATTCGTTGTGTTTGTTAAACAAGTTATAAATTAAATTATGATATATTTAAAGCTTCTTTTTTATTTCAGCTTGCCCCATTTAATGTTTGTTTGGAACAAGTTTAGTATTCACACTTAGAATCCGAAATAGTAAAAAAACTAAACAAAATAATTACCACTTTGTCCTTCAATATCTTTAGAACCCATAGTTTCGCAGATTGATACCAATGTACACAACGTGGGTTTCGTAACGTTAAGAGTCTTTTTACACCCGTTATTAATGAACTCGACTATACCTATACAGGGTGTCCCAGAAAAAATCCCACTTAGAGGATCACCATCCGAAATCCGTGATCGTGATCCGAATCACCCTCATGTATGTTCCGCGATTTTTTGTTGTTTTCGAGTTATTATACTTTTTCGTAATTTCTAACCAACTACTTAATAAATATCTATTATTATTTACTTATGTTTTTGTGTTTCATATCCAAAAGTTAACAAAAAAGCCCTTCTAATCACATCTCCACTCTCTATCAATCTGTTTGTCCGTTCTGTTGGTCAGCGGGCTGTATCTCATGAACTGTAATAGTTCGATGCTTGAGGAATTACCCAAAATCGTTTCTTAAATATAGAAACTGGCCACAAGTGATATTAAATAATTTTACATTGACTTAGGTAAAATACACGTTACCTAGGTACATGTCAAAATTCTAGAATGATCATCCCCAATTTCTCAGTCGTTGCTAGAATCTTGACGAATCGAGCTTTCCACGTGAATGTCGACAACGTGAACGCTCCGCTCACACTCGATTTTAACTGTCTCTTGTTTTCTATGGGTGTGATCAACTATCAACATAATATTATAATATAGACATTGCTTTATGGTTAATGTTTTTTTTTTTCGGAATGTAAAAATTAAACAACATAAGTAATTATAATGTCTATTTGGTAACGTAAAAACAGTTTTCAATATAAATGACTGGAACTGCTGTGAACAGGACTTTTTAATATTT
The DNA here is from genome assembly GCA_932294365.1 of Diachrysia chrysitis. Taxonomy (NCBI): domain Eukaryota; kingdom Metazoa; phylum Arthropoda; class Insecta; order Lepidoptera; family Noctuidae; genus Diachrysia; species Diachrysia chrysitis. The sequence continues at coordinate 6,823,559 of OW028650.1, read as the reverse complement.
AACCAAGGTTTATATTTTACAGTTTAATAACAAATAGTTAAAAATATTTATCTCAATACCGTTTGTAAAAACAATATTTTTGAGGAATGTCTGTATATCAAAAAAGTAGTTAGAAAAATAAATAGTAAAATAGATACGGAATTTATAGAATTACACAGTTTTTATAAGATAATTTTGGCACAACAAACATAACATGTTAATCATTTATTTTTTGTAATCATCTATACAGGTTATTGGTTTCACGAACGCTTGGCATCCGTTTTATCAACTTTAGTATAAATATTACTTTAAAAGTAGAGTTATTTAATTTCACTTTGTTTTACACAGGTTTATTTTGCTTATGCCCATGTAACATAATATTTGCAATTTTTACTATACCTAGGTACATTTTCATACATTTAGGCACATAACTAAATTAATAACAAGTTTAATCCTAATATAACTGAACCATATTGTTTGGTTATTAATCGTAATAAAAAACAATTTACTGCTTTCAAAAAACATCAAAATAAAATGCAGTAGGTATATTTCTTATTACTATTTTGTATCTTATTACTATTCTGTTTAGGAAACGTTTTTGGATACGTAACAGGTTTTTTTTCTATTAAGAACTATGTTTTCAATAATAAATAGTCAACAAGTGTTAGGAATTAAGGTGGTTAATAGTAGGAAAATATGAAGAGACGAGTCTCAAATTCCTATCCTTATTAAGTTGTTTTAATATTCCTGACTAGTTTTGTTTTTTTTTCTCCAATATACTATTTTACCATAACAACTACCTATTGGTAATTCTATAAAACAGGAAGACTGACGGTGCACAAGAGGATTTTATACATAAATTGAATCACATTAATAAAATGTCATCTTGGAAAATAATTGTTCATTACTGCTTCATTTAATTTGCGGTTTTCCGTAGGGAAATTCGAAACAGCAGTTGTGTATGAGTTTGGCCGATAAATGGTACCAACGTTTGTGACAAAGTTCTGGTATGTTTCAGTTCACCTTTTTAGGGAAATAGACAAACTTTCTTATTTATAATAAATATTTCAAAAATAAATAATTTATACAAATCATAAAAAATAAGATATTTAGCCTTCAGCTATCCCAGAAGAATGGTAACTACCTACCTGTTTAAATATCTTGAAAACATAAGCCAAGTTTGTTACGGTAATAGCCAAAGATTGGTCAATTTCTATAAATCGCCGCGTTGTTTTATGGAATTATGGTTTAAAATTAGAGAAGCAGGTGTCTTCTTTCAACGCAGCTTTTCAAGGCCATACTAATTTTGCAGCTTTGTAATTTCAGATCTATAGTATATAATATAATATGCATTTTTCCCAAGTATTACATTATTTTCTCCCTCAGACATAAAATTTAAAAATCATCTATTAAGCTAAAATAACTATAAAAACATGCTATGTTGTAATTAAAAAAAACCATGGGTATCGTTTGAAGAGCTTACTTAGTTTCGGAATGCGTAAGTCTTATAAGAATTTACATAGGGCCTTTATGATTTACCAGTCTTACCTATAAGTGTATTCAACTGTAACATTTATAAAATTTACAAATACCTATATTACGTTTGTAATACAATAATTACAAGAACGATTTTGTCAATCTAAGAATCTAAATGCATCTAAAAACATCTGGATATATGTAACATTTCCTCTAAAGTCATTCTATTTTTATTACGATTTTTTTAATACCCTATTCCTTTTGTGAAAATATTATATTCGACCTTTATAAATTTAATTTGTTGACTCCAAAATTGAATCGAAGTTGTTCTAAAAATACAAACGTCAAGATAGTGTGAGGCGCGAGCCTAACAAACGCGGGGAAGTATCCCTTGAAGAAAGCTAGTGGGCTTTCCTTGGCAGTACTGAGTATGAGTTGCATTATGGATTGAACTTCGCCGGGTTTGGCGTTCATCACTCGAGTTTTGAGCACGTCCACTGGTTGTGTCATTGTTGTTGCGATCCCACCCTGAAAAAGAAAATGGAAATTTAAAATTCGCAAACAAATACTTATCGACGTAAAGCGATTGAGCTGCGGAACGACAGATTGTCGATGGTTGTTTTGCATGCAACAGAATATTATGTTTAGTGTCAGAGTAAATAATTGAAAGTGCCTTTTTTCATTACAGGTAAATTAATTTCATAACACTAGTGAAATAAAATATGTTTATTTGACTAGTGATTGATAAAACTTGGACATCGACAGCACCTTTATTACTAATCAGTGCGATTGATTTTCGTAATTCGCTGTTACGACTGACATGCAGATTAAATATTTACAATATTTAATAAGTATAATACACTTACTGCTAATAGACTAGATGTGACGTGTGTCACAACATTGTCTTTGAAGTATGGAGTGGTAAGAAGTAATGATTTGAACTGGTCATAAAAGGCTAGTTGTCCAATAGTCATAAGAGCTGCACGGCTGCAAGTCATGGAAGCTCCTGCCCAAAGTCGTGTCACGCCTTCAGTTGCTGCTACTCTCCACAGTCCATGAACAGCATTTTTGTAGCTGGAATAATTTTGAAAGTCGTCATCAGGTAAGAATTATGAATTTACATAAAAATATTAAGACTATGATTTACATAATGACACTTGGTTCAGCAATTTAGCCTTAGCACCAAGTTAAATAATTTTATATTCTCCTTAAATAATTTTATTATTACTACTATGTACTTATGTAACAAGATTGATAATAAATAGTTATACATACTTTCTTCTTTGTTCAGGAGGTAGTTTAACATCATTCTGCATCCTCACATTTACTAAGTCAGCTGGGTTTCCAACAAATCCTCCTGCAAATCCACCAAGGCCTGCTATAAATGTTGACATGTAAAATGGTAAAGGTCGACCCTGAAATATAAAAAGAAAATGAAATTATTTAATAACCTTATGTTTTATTACGAAATTTAAATAACTGAATTTTGGATTAAAAATTAATTCTCTTTTGTGAAAATTAATTGAAACAACAGCCAATATATAAATATTATTGCTGTATAGCTCACATTCGCACATAAACACTAACCCACAAGTGTAGGACGACATGTGCAAATGATTTCATTTCGAAGCTGTGTCAGTTTTTTAAAAGACATAAAAGCATGCAAATCTTTTTTAAAATATTTGTGCACATGTAAGTGAAGGGGGTTACACTGTATTTACTCTTCAGATTTATTAATCTTATTATTAAGAAACAGATTACAGAGCTTTGTCATCAAAATAAATAGATACTCACATCTTTAGGTGTAAGTCGTTGTTTAGAAACTTCATATATTCCAAACCTGGATGTAGAATATGTTAACTGTCTCAACAGGGAAGCTGATATTCCATTGTAGAGGCCCATAATACCTGAAATTAAATTAAACCTCATTATTAAACAAATTGGAATGCAACAATTAATTGATTTAAGAATATAAACTGATAACATAAAATAATAAAAAAATACGGTATATTGATTATACTGTATTTTTTTTTATTAATTGCCCAATTTAAATAAATATATTAAATTTTAAAATAAGTTAATTAGTATGCTTAATATTATATTACCTTGATTTTTAAGTACCGTTTTGGTGACACTTGCTATTGAAACATTCTTTCCTTTTTGGGTCTGCATCTGGACTTTTAATAAATCCAATGGATGAGTGACACATGCAGCTCCAGCTGATGAAAGTCCTCCAAAATACCATTTTGATACTTTTGTTTGGTTAGCTATAGCACTTACTTCTTGAGGTGTAGATCCTGGAGGAGTTACCTTAGCCACTGAAAATCCAAAAAGGTGATATCATGTCTTTTTCTATTTCACAATTAATGGAAAAAAAACCAATTAAAAATTATTTAAGTATTTAATTATTTAACATGTTAGTATTTCATAATCTTATAATATGTTAATAATATCTACATATTTTTCCTTTTAAATATTTTTTTCGGTAGATATTCTATTTTTGTTAGTCTATTATTGTTTACTTATAATACATAAACGTATAGTTACAATAAATAAATATAATCAGAAGTAATCTTACATACTTTTACATGCAAATATTTTATTTATTTATTAATAGGTAATTACGGAAACTAAATTATTTATTTTTGATTTTTTAAATAGGCTCCATTTTCATGAAAATTTTGACACTCGCGTCTCATACGTGGTTGACGGTTGACGGCACAGTTTGATGGTCGCGCGATTCGCAACTAATGGGTAATGGCAGTGGTCAGTGAGTGGCACTTAACTTAACTTGTACTGCTGGCTGTCAATGTCAACATTGTCAACAAACCTTTTTTACCAACATCATAGAGTAAACATAGACAAGCATTCCTATTTATTCCTGTATGAACAACATGCTGTCAACAAACCGTGAAAACCAGAAAGAGAAAAAAAAAACATGTTGTTAAGCGATCTTTTGACAGATTACAATTAATATAACAGCTTAACCTCGCCCCATACAAAGCCCATTGTATGCCCATAATAAGGCATGTTTTTCCCTATATACACTTTAGTTTATGGGCGTATTGCTGTCCAAAATTCTAACATGATATTTTTGTTAGAAAACAAATAAAGGGTGTGGCATAGTGTGGTAGCACGATCGACCAATCTCATTATTTATTTCCTCTTTTGTCCAGGCTTATTTTCAATGCAAATGTGTGGGTTATTTTTTGGGGAATCCGGAGGAGTTACTCTTAACTGAATTTTAGGATTTTAACAGACATTTGTGGCTTATTTAAGATTGATGCACTGGCATCCCTGATTATCACATCGTGCAATGCAACATAAAGGCTGTGATATAAGTATACAATAAAGTACACTGTGCCATGAAAATAAACAAAAATAATATTGTGACCAATGAAAAGAACGTCGATGTTAACACTGATACTGGTAATGATTATTGTAATCCTTGCTTCCTTACTAATATTATAAACGCGAAAGTTTGCATGTATGGCGCAAAAAATACTGAATGGATTTTAATGAAACTTTACAATAATATAGCTTATCCATCAGAATAAAATAGGCCATATAATGATATTGTGTGAATTATCTAAAATATAAAGATAAGTCTAAGTGTCAAGTAAGTAGGAAAAAAATATGGCATCTGCGAGCTATTTTGGCGTGCGCTTCAAAAACCGGGTTAAACGTACATGATTATAATGGAAATGTTTATCTTAAATGGTCTTACAAAAAAGGTTGCGACATCAATATGTCTATCTTTTATGTGTAAGCCAAAATAGTGAATCATAAATACAATAAAAATTGATCATTTATTTCTCATACACATTCGTTAGTCACAAATTAATCCTTATATCAAAATAAATTATAAATGAAAAAGTAACTGAGTCAGTATGTCTGTTATGCTTTCACGGCTAAACTTCTGAACCGACTTTGATGAAACTTTGTATGTGGTAAGCTTTGATTTGACACCCATGCGGGCGAAGCCGCGGGTAAAAGTTAGTTATTAATTTAGTCAGTATAATCAGAAGCTATTAAGTTGTAGGATAATGCTAGGATTTGCATGAATACACAAGATAACCAAAATATGAAGATGCGATGTAAGTAAGTAGAGTTCTTCTCAAAAAAAACAATATTAAAAATTAAATAATCGCCAGTGAATCTTTATTTCGCCATAAACCCTTTGGCAACACTCTTCATGTCTATGCTAACGACGAGTGACGACTGACGTCTGCAAGTTGACGTATTATGCACAGTAAATAGTAATAAGGAACCTAAAATTAATAACCTTCAAAACGGACATTATTCAAGGTTGATTTATTAATAATAGTAATATAGTATTTTGGCAGATTTCCCTGATTTCCGAGGATATAATTCACTTCCGTTAATCAACTTATATGATATTAAAGGTACTTACTTTTTTCCTCACTTGATATAAATTTTATGTGGTTTGTGTTTGCAGAATATGTTTTAATATAATAATTTTAACACAAGCACTGATAATTTCAGTTTTAAAAAACTTCTGTTTCCTATTACATAATATTTCAAATGAGAAATGATATTGCCGGTAAACAGACTAAGGTCGCGCGGAGTTGCCTTTCATCTGAACACGCGGCGAGTGTTTTAAAACATCCAGTAATGACTGCGTGACGCTTATCGTTCGGCAGTAGAGGGCTAGAGACACAGTGGAACTAAAGTAATCATTTGATAAACATATAAGCATAGTTGAATACTTACACAGTTAAAAATCAGTGTATTTAGTGCTATTTAGGGGCTAGTAAAGCAGTGTAATTTATATAATATATTTTTGTTCCAGAATGTCAGCAGATATTGTAACATTGCTTCACCTAGATAAATTATTATCTAGTAGGTTAGTTGTTGTGAAGGAAGTAAATAGATGTGACAGTTCATTTGTTACAAGTTGTGTACTAAACTACTGCATAAAGAACAAAACAGCTGTTATTGTATTTTCAACACACAACTCCTTACAACATTACCAAAATGTGGGACTCAAAATTAATTACAACCTACAAAGATATGTAGACACAGGACTGGTGGATTTTTTTAATTTTGGTGATTATTGTGTAAATAGTCTACTGACTGACAATAACTTACCAGACTTGTTGTCAAAAATAAAAGAAAAGACAGAGTTTATGCGACAAAAACATGATGTAGTTAATGTAATATTGGATGGTGTAACACATTTATTTGATTTGAATTACTCACTCAGAGAAGTTAACTCATTTTGTAATGAGCTAATTAAGTTTGTTACTTCTCACAACAATTCATTTGTCCTATGTCATTGTAATGAAGCTAATGAGGAAGATGTTTCATACTTGATGTCAAATCTATTGTCACACAAAGCGCATACAGTGTTGGAGGTTGAGAATCTGCCTTCAGGGTGGAGCACAGATGTGTCTGGTCACCTCACAATCACATATCCTGGTTTAAAATTTGACAGTGATCATATGCATATAATGGACATTAAACCTTCAAGATATCTTTTTAAACTATTTGACAGAGGGGTTAAGTTGTTTGCCCCAGGTACTGTTTAAAAACTATACTATTAAGGTATTCTGTTTAAATGTAAATAATGAAATGGTTTAAGTATGTTTTTTATAATAAATAGTTTATATGCATTAATGTTTTTGTTTAAATTTACTATGTGTAAACATTAACTACTACACTCATTAACTATCTTCATTATTGCAAACTATATCTTTAAAATAGAGACTTGTTTTACTATAAAGTAATAATTTTGCCATTTATCGTATTTTTCTTCATTACATAAAAATGTTTTTGGAACAGATAATTATGATCTAATAAATAAGATAACTTGACTTTATGTTATCTTTGTTTTTACAAAGTTTATTTATGTAGGTATTATATTATGTATTCTGTGATTTTATACAACGAAATTGTTTGGCAACATAAATGTTTGCAATGCTCATTGTTCTGTTGATGTAGAAATTCAAAAAAGAAATGCCATATGAAATGAAGTTTTAAACCTACAAACACATGTTGTAGAATGCAATAAAAAATGAGGTAGGTATTGAGTTTTTACAGAAGAGCTTGAACACCACAAGCTTCAGATTTCAAGCATCACAAACAGGATAAGATTGATGAATACTGTAACCCTGTAGGTATAGTCCTAATATTATATTGGACACGTGCCTATCATATCCATTAGGTTAACTGACAGATATTTTTATCATGTCATATCGAAATGTACATACGGTAGTCGTATCAAACACTTTTGTTAACTACGCAGAAAGTTGCCGTCTGGTCGGAAGGCTTTTTATCGTATTAGGTAAGCAACAGATATTAAATTGCACAATCACGGAGAACCTTATCCGTCATCTGTAGTCATTGCAGCCATTAAAAATTTTGATAACAGAATAAACAAATATTTTGCCCGACACGGAATCGAACCCGCACCGTCTTCTTAGTTGCAGCATATACCATTAGCTGGATTGACGAGACCCTAGGTTGATCGGTTGGTGTAATTTTGTAGATAGGTAACTATAGTCTATGGGTAGGTACCTACCTACAAAACAGGGGACTACAAATTACTGGTAGGCCACGTTAATATTCTTCACTTAAATTACAAAATTAAATATAATTAGTGAAGCAAATAGCCATGCCGAGTGACTATGTAGGTACCTCAACCTTGCCACTTTTATTATTGACTAGTCCTAGTCCACGCTGGTTAGATTGCCCCGCGCATAAAAGGAAAAAATACGTTACTTTCAAAACTTAAATTACGTAAGAATCTACCTACTTTATGATATTATAGTAAATGCTTTTTTAAAACAGCGGTCTTTGACCACAGAATACCTGGGCCGTGACCGTGGTTATTGTTCGTGATGTTACTTTATTGTAAAGTTATTATTTAATTTGCCTTCTTGCTGAAATGATTTATGGACAACAGAATCAGAGCTAGTCTGGTACTTACCAATATACCGACGATTTGTAATTAAATAAAAATTGTAGAAAGAAAAACCTAAACCTCAGGCAGAACTCGAACCTGCGACTACGGGCTTAACGCGCCATTACCTTCTCCTTGTCAGTTCTACTATTTGTATTTAATTACAAATAAAAATATTCGCTCCGCATGTTTTAATGCGGAAAATAAAATAATTAAAATTAATACCGACTATTATTTTGCATGAATGAAATATACCTACTGAACTACCTACAGCATTAAGCACGGTTCCGTTATATCTTGTTGTCGTACTCTTAGAATAATTAGACACGTACCAGCTATAGAAAAAGTTAAATAAAAAAATAAGTTACTAAACATTTTTAAAAGGTTAGACAGTCCTACTAACTCGTTGAAATAAATCAATTTGAGTGTATGCAGCACCTGAAAAATATTAATATTGTAGTCAAGTGTAGTCGCCAAAAGTAGGTATAACTAATAAATTTATTTATTGATGTTAGAGTTAAATATAGCGCTTAAGTATTTAGGTACCTACTTATTAGATAGAAAACCACTTAACATCGCATATCAAAATGGTTTGGCAAATAATGACTTTTTGATAAGTCAGATGTGTTAAGCGATGCATCGTTAAAACTTCTGAATCTATAGGATTGTTAATAACAACCTTACATGACGGCGCATGAAAGTTTTATTTGTGATGATTAGCTGTTGCCACAGCGACACCCAAACTGAAGGCTGTATTTTGACCAACGCTCAGTCCACGTGAACCTACGCGAGCGGAGAACGTTTGGCTTCGCATCATTGAATACTTACCATCTAAAAGTATTTTACGTATTTCCCTGTTATTTTTATAAATATCAGACTTGAAAGTTTAGTAAACATGGTTTAATTTCTCTTGATATTTTGGCCCAAGTTAAAATGTGTTATTAAGAACTGTATTAAATTCAGCAGTGTAGAGACTAGTTGTGCTTGAATGCGTTTGGGTAAAGGAAGTGATGCCATGACTCAGAGCATTCACACTGCCTCTGACAGATCCGGTAGTGTCCGTACTGTCTCAGAGGAGAAACTTATGGTAAATTGTTTTTAAAAATGTCTAAACAACGCTTAGGCAATTGAAGACTTGTATAAATTAATTTTAATTTAAGTATCTAAATATATACTTAATTTTACGATTAAATGTTACATACCTATTAAATAAACTTTCATCTTGCATCAAATAAATGTGCAAACAGCACTCTTCTAATTGATTAAATTAATGTACCTAGCGGCAAGATTGGGCACCTATAAGTATTACTATTGGGTACCTATAAGTATTATTATTGGGTACCTATTTTATAGGAGTCAAAGAAGAACATATCGATGCGAGGTATCCGGCGACAAGACCGCAATTAACTCGGACCGCGGTCCCAGTTGAAGGATTCATTTAATTTTAATATTTTTATTCCGGACCATTGGGACCACTCAAAAATGAATAAAATAATCTCTTGCTCAAACCTAGAACAGTACAGTCAAACGAATAACTGTTTAAAGTAACAAGGAAAGAAAAATCTTTATTTTTTTTAATATATAATACTCTCGATGCCACCTAGTTATACTGAGTTATAAAAGTTTTTTTTTTGTATTTTAGTAATTTATACAAATGTACACAATAAACAATAACTACCGAGATAATTTCCTACATATTATGTCTATTCCTACTTAATATTGTGATTCTTTGCGTTGCGTTGTTGCATTGCGTTTGCGTTGTTTTTGTTTATGATTCTTCGTAGCCTTCATTAATCCCACATTTCGTAAGAAATAAAATTAGCAATTGAAAAGCGAGTGAAGTTTCCAATGCAAACATAGCTAAGTAGGTACTATCCTAGTAAGTATCACTATACTTACTAGGATACTATACTTACTAGTATCACTATAAGTACTTACTATACACTCGACTCACTAGTCGAGTGATGTAATTATAAAATTTTAATATAAGTGAGATAGAAAAGCCCGGTAAATAACAACCAAAAGTAACATGATAATTCTAAAATGACAATCACATTTCATAATATTTTGGTGTAAACCATGGATTTTAATGAAGGTACAACGTACATGTAATAATAATATAACTGGTAGTTAAGCCATTTTACTATTGAGTCCCGCCGGCGAATACCCAGTCATGTACCTACCTACATAAATAAAATGCATATAAAATGTCATTTAATTTAAAAATCAGCAATTTTTTTTTATAGCTACCACGGAAGAGCTTCAATCTTTGTTAAAAAAGCATTTAATTTATTTCGAATAAGTTGTTTTTTTTAATATAAATGTTTTTCCTTCAATTTGCTCTCTTAAAAAATTACTTTAATTTCAACAGATACTTATTATACTTCGGAGGTATCGATATAATAGAAAATGTTTTTAATTAAAATTTACCTACAGCTATTTTAATTAACAGGCCTTTAGAAAGAGCTTACCAACCTACTTAGTTATTAAAAAAGTATCAAGATGTAGTAATCCAAGTATGTAGGCAGCGTATGTAGCCATACTGAGGTCTGAGACAATCCAACATAACATATTTTGGCAACAAGTTTTGTGTGAGTGATTAAAATCTAAATATGTATAATAAAATTTTAATGACTTGGACTTTAGAAATATAATAGGTACCGATCTGTAGCCGAATTTCTTCTGGTTGCAGATTTGCCTAGTATGCAACCATTTATGTTAGACGTGTTAATTAATCATTTATTTATTAGTATTTATACAATCTTGACCGCAATCAGAGATGATCATGTGTGACCTATAGTTTGACATTGAATCGTCTATGTTACGCATCTACATGGTGACAACAGTTAGGTATCTTGATTGAGAGACGAGAGTCAATATCAATTGCTAGGCAATTTTCTTCGGTGGTCTGTAGTTAATGTACTCTACGGAGTGAGCGTAGAGTATAATGTTTTCTAAGGTTTACGCTAATGTTTCGTTGCAGTTTATTTTGATTTTAGTTTCCGACGTTTTAACGTCTCATGTGTCATGGTCACGGGCAGCCGCGATAGAATCCGTTTAAAAAGTAGTTTATTATTCCAGAGAAGAGTATCATTGAATAAGAAGTGCTTAGTAGGTAGGTACTCAATTAGTTTTCAACTACTTCACTCTATATAAATTTTGAAATAAAAAAATATCTTCATAGTACAGCAGCTTCTTGGTTAAATAATTCATTAATTACACATGAATGTATGGACCACTTCTAAGATATAATTATGTACCGTATCGATGTCATACATAATTTTTAAAAACCTATCTACAATTGCAGGTGATATCGCGTAACAAGAGACAAAAAGAACGAAAATTACGATAAAAATAAACCTTCAAATTATAAACCTCCTCCTTTTAAAGTCAGTATTAGAACGTAATTTAATAAATAGTATAGAGTTATCCAATAGTATACCTATACAGTGCATGAGTCTAAACATGTTTATTTTATTTAAGATTCAAATATTGAGCCTTCTTAGAAAGATTGAATGATAAAATATAGCGCTTTCTGCTAGCATAACTAAAGCTAATTCATAGAGAGCTATTTGAAGACATTGGCTGCAAGTATTAACACTTCATTCAGACTGTGTATCTGGTTTAGGTTACACTATTTTCAATTCTTAGGAAGGTCGAGGTATAGTTTCTTACCAAGAATTAAACTGGAACGTAAAGTTCTGTGAGTCCAGTTATAGTTTCTACACGTTAACATGCTATGCTGCCAATTTCTATTTTTGGAACAACAAATTTATAGAATACGGTCATGCTTTAAGCATTTTCAATAATTACATAATCCTATGAATTTGTCATTAGTTTTAACACGTCATTTTACGAGCAGCATGGTTTATAATTGGATATTTTAATATTTGTTTCTTTATCTTTCGTTAATGCGGCCTTGTAGTTTGTTCCGTTGAAACATATAAGTATGATTACTAATGGTATAATATTATAATATGCCAATATGCTTAATGCTTTCTAGGTATGTATGTACGTACCCGTACTTCCTACCTTAGATTTATATAGGTTAGTTGAATTTATTTTATAGTCACACGAAATACCTAACATACCAATAATATAGGTATTATATTGCCGATAAATTGATGCGCAAATTGGTAGAGACTAGAGACCTATGTTCATCAACAAACGAGTAACGGTTTGAGTAGATCGAAAGATATCTTTATCTGACAAAAAACATTTTTATGTCAAGTAACGCCAAGATGAGTAGACCGTACATACGGATATATTCCTTACACTGTAAAAAAAATATCAGATCTTATAGAGAGTACACTCACACTCACACTCCCGAACTCTCATTATAGCTTTCTGCTATAATCCTAGTCTTAAGTTCTCTACAAACCCTACACCATAGTCAAAATGTGTGACTTTTGGGCACCAAATTAACGACACTTAAATTAATTTTGGTTCGTAAGCCCGTAGGGTGTCTACGTTACCGTATATATTGAGTCTAAATGACCATAATCATAGATTAAATAACATTTTCTTTAATATGTTTGAAATGTCGATCATCATAGATTACCGACCAAGTCACACATTTTGACTAAGGTGAAGGGCTAACTTTCATCCCTTTATTTTAAGTGATAGGGGGCAGAATGTAGAGATTTCTTAATTTGGCTGTTGTGTGCGTTCTAATCATAGCTTTTACACCAAATATGAGATTTCTATGACTTTAGGAAGTACCCTAACAGTTTTCATGAAAGACCGCACACATTCCTAATATATGGCGGATCACACGGGATAGGAGTGGTTAAAAATAGTATAGGTACCAATAGAGCCATATAATAGTGTGTTGGTAACTTTGTAACAGGTGGCAGTGCGCGTGCGGCCGCTCCGAACAGATGAAGGTCCCCGCATCGTGCACGTGGTCAGCGATAAGGTTAAATTACTTTGTGATCTTTATCTATACTCATATAAATACATCTAATCCATCAAGAAAATTATGTTCTATTTTCAAATTCATCCATTGTATTGCACCTAACTGTGAAAATACTGCTAGGAAATTATATACATAATAGAACAATCGTCATTTGTTTTAACATAGGTAGGTAACTATCTATTGTTGCATGTTTCATACTAAGTACCTAGGTATAGTATAAAGATATTTATTGCGTTTAGATAGATTCAAAATACATTGAGATATACATTACACTCTGTTAAAACTTAACTTATTTAAATAACAAAGGGTAATAAAAAAAACATTAAATATCACTTTAAATAAAGTAGGTACCTACCTACTTTGGTTTTTTTTAATTATGTTGAATTTCATAAACCTGGGTCTCTTATACAATATTACATATCAATGATAAGCAAAAAATTAAATGTATTTAAGTGGCATACTACGAACTCTACATTTAAGAAGCAAATGGAAAAAGTAAATATTATTCAAACGTAAGTAGTAGATAAAAAATATGAAATTGTTGCATAAGGCAATTAGTCTTTGAAAATTGGTTTCAAAGACTAAATTGTCTTATCTAATTAAGTATAAGTAATGTAACACTCTTAAGAAAAGCAATAATCACTATTGTTTTAACTTTAACGTTCCTGAAACATCACGACCCCATTTACTTATAGATGCTTTACTGGGTTTGTACATTTTTTGGTTCTCCAAGTTCAGGTTCTACAAGTAAGGTTCTCCAGTTGGGTTGTAGAGAACCAAATTTTTAAAGCCAAAAAGGGCCAGGGCAAAATTCCAAGTATAATGATTCAATCCCATCAGATTTCGGACATGACGAATGTTTCTATACCGGGTTGGCGACGCTTATTTGCCTTAATCCGTACAGTTAGGTCAGCTACCTATATATCGGTAACGATGCAATTTATAAGTACTACATTTAGTTAGATATTTCACCAGGCTGTTTCCCTGTTCTCCTTTCGTTTTACCATGGCAAGGCGGGTCATATTGTAATGTAATCTAACGCAGTCGGTGGCAGAGCGCCTGCCTTTCCAAATGCCGATATTCTACGTACCTACGTCAATCATTTCTAGTCTAGTTTCTATCACATCAGAAAAAGGGGATTATCGATTGTAAGTGTAGAGATATTTGATTTTCTTAGATGCTGGTCCTGGAAGAGGAGGCTGACAGCCGGCGTGACGTACTGCGACAGCGGCGGGTCAACGACAAACACTACGTTTATGACCGCGTATTCGGCGAAGGCAGTACACAAGTATGTAACATAATATGTAACATTCAACCTTGATCCTTTAAACACTCAGCGCCGAATGCAGCAATCTAAATGACGTGAGATATGCTAAGACGGCATCTGAAAAGCTGAAACCGCAGTCAATAAGCATATACATATATAAAGAAGTCGAGGTTCAGAGTTCATCGTAGTTATAAGAAGAGGCCTTTGCCCTGCATTCAATCATTGAAGCAATTAAGGACGGCCTCATTGGAATAAGTATAAATAATATATATCGACTGTATACCGGCCGCGTTAAGGTAAATGATACCTTATAAATAAAGGTCGATAACACGTGTTAATTAACGCTGATGAGCTACTTAATTATAAGCTACAAAATATAATTTAGTAGTTTTAGTATATTTTTATAATTCTTTAATTTTAGCCTATCTTTTATGTGTAGGTACGTAGGTATGTATTAGGTAACCTTTTGACAGATTGGTGATAACACAGGACTTCTTACATCAATTACGATGGTAATTGTAGAGTCACCGCGAAGCATGGATAAGCAACAAATTATACTGCATGTTGCTTGCACGGTCATAATAATGTATTTGAAGCGTAGATCTTTATGTAACTATAATCACAACCAGTCGTCTAACTCATTTATTTCCACAGGAGGACGTTTACGATGCGGTATGTGCTCCCCTTGTGGGGGACACGTTGCGAGGGTTCGCCGGCGCAGTGTTCGCGTACGGAGCGACCGGGGCTGGCAAAACATACACTATGACCGGCCTTATGTCGCGGGCCCTGAGCCACCTCTTCGCAAGCATCTCTGAAAGCGAACATCCTGATTCCTTTGAGGTAAGTTTTGTTTAGGTGATTAAAATTCTTTTGTGCGGTAACAATTCAAACAGCGAATAACGAACATATAATGGATAGGGCTCCTAGAGGTCAGATAAGCAGTGATTTCTAAATCATATTCGTCTATATTTACGCCTGTATCCAAAAAGGATTTACAGGAGCCCTTAATTAATTATACTAATATTATAAAGCTGAAGAGTTTGTTTGTTTGTTTTTTTTTGAACGCGCTAATCTCAGGAACTACTGGTTCGAATTGAAAAAATGTTTTTGTATTGGATAGTCCGTTTATTGAGGAAGGCTATAGCCTATAGGCTATATAACATCACGCTACGACCAATAGGAGCGGAGCATAAATGAAAAATTTTGCAAAAATGAAAAACCGTCGAAACTAAAACACGCGAACAAAGTCGCGGGGGACAGCTAGTGTATTATAAACCATTGTTTCACAACTCCTCGTAGGTAAGTATAACGCCATACGTGATAATACAGCCTTGTCAATATCAGGCTATCTCCGAGTTCATTGCCTCTTAACAAAAGGGAAAATAATGTCCGAGGTACCTACTCCATGGCTATAATAATCGAAAATGTGTTATTGAACGTGTTAAAAAAGGTACTGTAGCACTTACTACGTAGACGTACTATTTATATTACAGTGAAATACATAAAATGACAGAATTACACTATTGTGTAGTGATTGATCGTTCTTTTATATTATAATGTTTATAGATAATAAACATGCTAAGTAAGTGCGTAACAGTGTTAAAACAAACAAGCACGAGTTGTTGATTGTCCATAGTAATTTGTTAGAATATCATCGGTTTCATGACAGATGTGACTGAACAAATGTAATACAAGGTCTGAAGCGTCACGCTATTCAAATTATATTTATGTAGTAAAATAAACACGATATTATGCAGTTTTAGACATTGATTTTCCCGAAGCCTATTATGTAGTTATATATCCATCTAGTTCGATCTTTTGTCTTGTGAAGTAGGGTAGATAATGTAGTTTATGCAGACTTAAAATAAAGATCACACTAAGGGACTTTACCAGTCATTAGTTTATCGACAGTTATTTGTTTGCGATTATTTTTAACTGAACTGTATGTCGTTAAAAATGTTAAAGATTGCCAATAATTTTTGTTGTATATTTCATAAATATTTCTCGTCAACGTTCCACATTGTTTGTTTTATGATACCATCTCAAACAGTTCCAGTTTCTCGGCACTTGTGTAATAGAATATACGCAAAGAGCAAGTAGTGCCAAGAAGTTAACGTAAATATATCATGACAAATGACAGTCTATACACGAATGTATTACATGTTGCGCTGTAATGTGACTTTCAACTTTCAATGCATACGGTCTTAATAGTGGGCGGAAGAAAATTCAGAGAATTATGGTGTGATTTGTGGGAACACGTTCCTTCCGGCACCACATATTTTGATATAAATTGTTATAATAGACTAACTTGCCAGTCGTTACGAGGAAGCTATATCTATGATTGACCGCCAGTATTTATGACAGCTATATATTAATTATAGAGTAGCGTTATATTTGAAGTTTATTAACATTTTGGTACTTTTAATGGCCTTTTAAACGCTCCGATTGACTCTACTATTATTAGAGACATTTTTTTAAAAAGTATTTTATAAACAGGATTTTATGCTCCATCGGTATAATATAAAAGAGTGATTGTGGAAAATCCAATAACACAACAATAGGCGATGCATGTGAAAAGTAACAAAAGAAGTAAGTAATAGAGATTCGCAACTCGGCCCTGACTCTATTTTCCCTACAAAAAGCGACAATGATTGTGCAAAGAAACCTCGGCAGCGTCTGAAAGCGAGGCGACAATGAAACGCTTACACCCTATCCACGTTAAATCCCTACAATTAAGCATATAATGGATTCTAATACTTATTTAATTAAAAGTATCCATGCACGTGATAGCAGAGATTATCTTGTATGACGTCAAGACGAGATTGTATTTGCAATTATAGATATTTTGGCGTTGAGGTAGATTAAATTACAACTTACCTAGTATAAAGTATTACGTTATACTATTATTATGTAATAGTTATATAATTCATTAGATCGTGTTACTTTTTTCAATTCAATACATGAGTAAAATATCTACAAATTTACTTGATTCCCAAACACAAAATGGCATGTTATCTATGAAAATAAAATAAAAACACGAAACAAAAAGAAAAAACAGTTTCACGTTTAAATATTCATTACTCTGCAGGTCTGTTCAAACAAGTTTTTTTTATGATTGACTTTTTATTACAGTAGATATTGCGTTTTATCAAATAAATTGTATCTTTTAAGTACTATTTATTTTTATTATGTACCAATTTCAGTACCATCTATTGTGTGTGTAAACTTTATTAACATATAATCTTTACAGAGATAGATATTAAATCTTGATACATTGCATAACGAAATCACGATCACATCTATACAAACGTGCAAAGTCGTATCAGTGGATATATGTATCACCGAGATAGCAACCAAGTTCAAAAGTGAGATAATCATGCAGATAGCAGCACTTTGCTTAGAGGTCAGACATGAGCAAACACCGTTCACCTTATTATAGACTGAAGTGATTATGAGCAAACTGAAGTCCGGAGTGTGGGTAGGGAGTATGTAAATTTAGGGAGCCAACCGCGCCCATCGACGCCATTACCAACCTTGACCAAACGGAAGCTCTGAACTATTTTTCCATGCATATTTACGAGCCAAGCTGAAATTGCACGTGCCCTGAAATACATGGGCGTTCGTTACGATCAACAATTACAATTATGCAAAGTAGGTTCGTATTAAAAATTCTAATTTAATGAGTCTTTCCTATAGGTTATATGCATGATATCCTTTTGCATACCAACACAGTATTGAATAACTTATTTTCTAACTCTTATTATTTCGAGGAAGATACCTAATATGATTTTATGCAACTAATAAAAAAATAAGGAATTAACACTATGCCTACATAATTATAGATGAATTTAATGACTTCTCATTCAATTCGTCTTTATCAAGTACTTAAAAAACTAAAAATATAACATGGTATTGAAAATTACAATGGACATTGACCGTACTACATCCGTTCATTCATAGGTACATTCCATTTAGTCTTGAGTATTTGATAAATCAATATAATTAATAATATTTAACATTTTATCTTAGGTAGTTTTAGTGTTTTTAATTTGGTGATGTAAGTAGCTAGTAGTTACAATATGTAATTTGTACTAGTGCTTCTAAAAAATCACTTAGTGTGTCAGAACTAACACGGCACGTATTATCTTATCGAATAATCTATAGATAAACAGATAGTACTGACGGGTACTGTTCCAGGTAAATGACAATATCCATCAAATGTTCGTCAGTGGTGTAAAGTAGGCTGTTGTAGCGCTAGCAAGGTCATTGTCGACGGAGCGGACTCATGGCTCGCGTGATTGACACCGCAGCAACCATTAACCTATGACGATGCTTTCTTCAATATACTTATGTGCTTTGAACTCGTTTCCATAGGTATGTGTCATCAACACCTTCATACTTGATGGATAAAGAAAATAATTAACGTTAACTCGTTTGAAAAATCAGCCAAGGCAAGTCGTAAAATGAACACCTTTAAAAATTATTATTCGCTATAAGTAAGTAGGTATTCATTTTTTTTTCGTTAAAAAATATTATTAGTATAACGCTTTTAGTGACTGTTAGACTGCTGCTGATTATTGACCGATATAAGTATAGGAATTCTGTGTATCAAATATTAAAGTGAAATTTTTCTATGACATAACACGGAAAGCAATTCGCGAATAACACCGTGCCACCGTTCGTTCCACCTGCATAGCAATATCTTATTAATGCATCTGTCTATTTCTGTCCGCTTTAGACTTACGTAGGCGTTTGACCATCGTGAGGCAAATCAAGTTCACACGAGGTCCGTGAATTTAGTTACGTCACAGTCAATAGAAGAAAGCGTCGATAAAATATTCAGGGCTAACGTGAGACGAGGCATTCTATTAACCTGAGCACGCTAGCGTGACCACTGGATAGTGATAATAACCATAGGTAACGAGTTACAAACAGGTGTACAAACATTACACTAATGATCGTAATTCGTAAGGTAACCCCCATCCAAACATATTAGATATTTTTATTGACCAATATCTAAAGCCAACAATTCAAGTGCGTATCGCTTGACTTGTTTATATTTATAATATTGCCCCACTATTACTTAATTAATTTAGAGGGTCGCCCTCCATTAACGAAATTTTTAATAAGGTTTGCTATTTCTAGGGCGACATTCTGGTACGAGCCAGACTGCGTGGCCTTAGCCTAGTTCGGGTGAACCAAAGCTTAGCACAGTTTACAAAATCTTGTTACTGTGTTAATAGCACTGTTGTACACTTACACGTAGTTAGATTATATGTACCTATGTATACAATTTGCATAGGTAATAATTATGCTTGTTTGGCGACAGGTAATGAGAATGAGAGTATATTTAATTCCTAGGCCTATAATAATATAAGCCGGTAGAAATACATAGCGTGAGGAGCCTACTATGGCACTTATCCAGTCTTACCCAACGAAAGAATCCAAAACTCATTTACTTGGTAATACGATATTGTATTACCAAGTAAATCAGTTTTGGATTCTTTTATATAATAGGTATTTATACTACCTCCATCCATTCCGCTAAGTATTTAGCCTGGAGTCTAAGCGTCTTGAGACTAACCCTCGGTTTCTGAAAGGCTGATCAACACAAAAATATATATAGTTAATCACCTGTTAAACCTCACGTTAAGTGCTGTGATTAGTTGGAATTCTTTTGGAGTTGACCAAAAGACTTCTAGACTTACTTAAAACAAAAGACCAACAGTTTAAATTGATCAGCCTTTGTGAAACCGAGGGTAAGGTTTGTGTAACCGCGTCGCGTTGCGACCGCAGCAACGCGACGCAGCGAGAGTGCGAGACTGAAAGTCGACACCAAATTCTGAACATAAATTTAGAATTTAGAATTTGATGGAAAAATTACATAAGAAACTATAATCTATTTGGTAACAGTATAATCCGAGTATTAAGGCCTTGAAGGCTAATTAATGACTAAGGTTGAGGTGAAATACTAAAACATTAATTCTTTAATGTACTTAATGTAAGGAGTGTATAAATTAAGTACCTAACTATGCATAATATTTTTAAGTCTTTCTTTTATGGCACTAATGCCTAGGTAATGTTATGCATTGAAGGACTCATGAAAAATACATTTTTATTAATGCAGCTACTCGTTATTTAAACATATGTTAATTACAAAAAAATGAAATATAATGGGTCAATTCATACTACACCAGATTCGAAGCGCATTGGAGCTCCAAACTCTTTCCAAGTTGGAAGAATGCGCGCGTATTCGCTCGTTTTTCTTAGCAGAAGAAATTTGAGCAGTACCATGATGACTTAAGGATGATTTTGCTATATCAGCTTTTAAATTGACGCTTCGCTGCGCCCCGATTCGGCTTTTGTATGAATTAAGCCAAGTACCGTATCCGCATAACCGCATAAGAGTTTTATTTTAATTTCAAACCTCATCTCTACACTGTTGATGAAATTAATCAGGAAAAGGGATCTTCTTTTAAATCTGGTTTCCAAATTGTAAAACACAATTCCTAAATATTTTTTAAACCTCCATGCTTTAATGGTAATTTGAATAATTTTTAGTATACCTAGATACTTTAAATAAGTAAGACTGGACATAGATATTATGTGAACATTTACTGGAAATGTGAAGTTGTAATTAAATGGCCTAAAGGGGAGTTTCGCGTGGTTTTGCGATCCAATAAACATGGAACGTTTGGACCGCTTTGTGTTTCATCTGATAACAAACACTGCATTAATGTATATTTCTTGCCGCATACTGGTATAGTGGTCCAAACCATTTCGTAATTAACTGTTCGTACTTGTTTATTTTTCAAGTAGCCGATACCCGCGACTTCGTCTGCGCAGAATAATATCATCATCGGGTATACTTAAAAGTTTCATGACTCTTGGTTTGGTGTTTAGTTAATTCCCACTATAGACCTAAATTCTAATTTCATGATTTTAACTTCTTATGAAATCTTTCATCCAATTCCAAATGGCAGTTATTTTAGGTATAAGGGTAATGGATAATGTGTTGTTTGACTACAATTAAGTATACCTAGACAGATTATTTTAAATTATATTGATACACTGATACATTCCATTAAGTAGCATATAGCATACGTTTGCTGTATTTGAATAAATATTCAATGATAGTTCAAGGGCGGAATTAAACGTTATAAGTATGTATTTGCTTAGGTAGGTACCCACATAGCTATGACTAATAGCTCTATTTAGTTTTGAGATTATTGATACCTAATTACCTACTCAAAAGTAATTAATATCCAATATTTTATCTTTTTATTTCATCATCATCATCAAAAGCCTATCTTCGTCCACTGCTGGACATTGGCCTCTCCTATGGCACGCCACGCCATCTTTTTATTTAATTTCGGTTAATTCTATTAAATTTAACATATAATTTTATTTATAACAATCTTAATCTAAAGATCCTACTAAACTTAAAACTTCTTATATAATATAAAACTATATAACTAAATAAAAAGAAGACTTATTCCCTTATCAAGCAAAAATGTTTAATAATAGTTATATAGCATCAATAAATTTACCGTCATCTTTGTCAATGACGGAAAACGTGGCCTGAATGCATTGACACGTTCGATGGCTATGCAAATACTTTGTGCGAAAAAAATGCCAGGCCCAGGTCACGGGTAGAGTCGATTTCGTGAAATCCTTAAAAAGAACTCGTGCACATGGTCAAAAATACTATTAGGTTACTACATTGCGCTAAAAAGGGGATGAATACAAAAAGGGGACGAAATATTTTACAAGACCTTAAAATTTAAAGTAATATCTAATTTCATGATTAAAGGCTTAAATCATGAAATTAGATATTGGAAAATAAATAAACATAAATCCAAGAGTCTTTATAAAATCATCGAGTAAGCGATAAAAGATTTTATGACGTTAAAATCTTGAAAATAGGTAGTTAAAAATTAGACATAATATATTAAAGGTCTCTAAAAATAGAGGCTCTTTAAAATATGTAATATAAAAATGTTAGCTAGCTAATGTTAGTTTACTAGTAGCATAAATATTGAAATATTTAGATGCAGTCTTAAAATATCGTTTGCCGGACGTATTGGCAGCGCGCAGACATATTGTTTTCAACGGATGTTAATTGTTAATACCAGTTTGCGCGGAATTGTTGGAAATGCGTGAATGTAGCTGTCTGTTTATAGTTTACATATACACATGTGTCAATGCATTAAAATTTCCTGACGTAAGTACTTACATTATCTTTGTATACTTGTGACTACAAATGATTATTATGGATCCATTAATAGTTTATGAGGGCTACGCGGCGGTTAGACACCCTTTTCAAATTATTGATGGTCGTGAACCCGTCTAATTGTAGAAGAGAAAAAATCGTGCAAGCCGAAAAAGCCAATTTAGTAGGAGTACTTATGAGTTGAACGAATGTCCGCGCATTCATGTTGGTACTTATAATAATTGTAGTACCTATATTATATGTAGTAAAGATGCCAGAAGACAAATGCACACACAATTCTGCCGGTGTGTATATTGTAATAGTTTATACGAAAATAATAAGACGAAGTAAAACTAGTAATTCAAGCCCATTCTAGCATCTGAGGCAGTGCATGTAAAAGGAAGAGCGAGGTCTTCGTCTTGCAGTGGCACAAAACTGGCCCATTAGATTAAAACAGATGATAATATTTGCACCATAACCCGTGAAAGTAAGCACGAAGACCTATCGCATTTTAAATCTATAAATATAAATCAATTGCCACCATGTATCACTTAATTAAAGCATCGCTAATGACGGCTCGACCGATTTAGATGTTTTTTTTGATTGTTATTATCAGAACTTGGTTCGTATGAACGAAAATTCGCGAAAAGCCGCGAGAAATATCGATAATTATTATATATTTTTGTATAGATTGACAGGACAACTTTCGGGTCGGCTAGTATGTATGTAATATTATTGATTGCTATTCCATACACCTGTTATTATTATTATTATTTCACAGAATTTTTCCATCAACGTTATCTACGTTGATGATCAAAAAATATGTTTGCTCGGTACACAGTACACTTCAAAGGTATTCGATTCGATATTCATAGATTCTGAAATGGATGTTTGCTGTACATCGACCCATGGAATCAATGAATGTGTCGTTAAAGTTTACTGAGTGATCGACTAATGATCCCTTAATGATCATCATGTTTGACATGTAAGAAAACAAACAGTTAGACTGCTGACCGAGAAATTACTGTTCAAATGGATAGTTATGATGACGTCCAAATGATCGTTTACCGTTTTTATACACATGACCATCAATCTTCTTACGAATAACTTTTTTCATGTACACCCAAAGTCTTCAATATAAGTGCCTGTAGTAGTTTTACTAGTTTACAAACATAAAGAGCCTCTGAATGTTTTATGTATTTTTGGAAACAGGTAAAGATGTCGTACATAGAGATTTACAATGAGAACATCCGCGACCTGTTGAACCCTGGCGCCGGTCCGCTAGAGCTTCGTGACGAGGGTGGTAGCGGTGCTCCGGTGGTGGCCGGGCTAAGCGAAGTGAAGGCTAACAGCGCAGCTCACGTGGCCGAGCTCCTTGCGAGAGGCGACCGCTCCCGCACCGCAGAGCCTACGCATGCCAATCAACACTCTTCCAGAGGACACGCACTCCTTAGGCATGTATAGTATCGTTACACAGGTACATTGAGACGAAATAAAATACATAGTTAAGAACCTAGTTCAACATTATCAATTTCAACTGTATTTAAAAAAAAAAAAAAAACAAAAAATATGTTTCAATTCATACAGGTCGGAATTTAGACTTTATTTAAAGGGACTACAACCTAGGTCCTAGGAACACTATTCATATTAATATATTTATGGAATATCATAAAAATTTTACAGTGTCACAGTCAGCCTCCCATTAGAGAATGGTACTCAGCGTGGGCGATTATTTCTCATCGACTTGGCTGGTTCAGAGCGAGCAGGGATGCGCTCGCGCCGTCTTGAAGGCGCGCATATCAACCGATCTCTTCTTGCTCTCGGAAACTGTATCATGGCTCTTTCAGGAGGTGCTAGGTAAGTCATATATTCTCTAAAAAACGTGGAAATATAGAAGAAGTGGATATTCTCAAGTGTATTACAATGTGCCTACAATGATTCTTGCAGCAATAACGTACTTAGGCAACTTTTATCTGAATGTTGCTAACAAATACTAGAAAATACCTATCCCGATATTTTCGAAAAGCCTGCATTTTCAGACTTATATTTGGATGGTCTCTACAATGCAGTTATTTATTAAAATAATTACAGTTATCACTTTTCACAGCAACTGTGATCACGATTTTATTTGAGTTTTTATTTAACACCTATAATAAAACATCCCGTATAATAGTGAAGTCACTGTTAGATACGTGAACTATCGTGACTCAAAGCTGACGCGTCTGCTGCGTGAGGTGCTTGGCGGGCGCTGCCGCACCGCCATGGTGGCCCACGTGGCGCCCGGTGGGGCTCACCGGGACACCACGCGGTCAACACTCCACTATGCACAGAAAGCTT
Source organism: Diachrysia chrysitis (assembly GCA_932294365.1). Classification (NCBI taxonomy): domain Eukaryota; kingdom Metazoa; phylum Arthropoda; class Insecta; order Lepidoptera; family Noctuidae; genus Diachrysia; species Diachrysia chrysitis. The sequence continues at coordinate 6,798,445 of OW028650.1, read as the reverse complement.
CTTCCATTACAAAGAAGGTAGACAATTTTAGCATAATAATTAAACGCCTGACGGAAAATTGTCTAATAATTTCAGCGATTGCGATTTTTGTCGTTCAGTTCTTAGTAGTTCCTATGAACGAAGAAATGCTTAATTAAAATTAGAACACTTTTAGTGATTGAATAATAAAAAGAAATATAAATAATTAAATTTTTAGGTGGAAAGAGAATTAGTTGCAACTCCGATGCCCTTGTCGCAGTATCGAACTGTTATTAACGAACTGCGGGAGGAAATTGCTCGACTAAAACTTAAAATGAAGGATGATCGAACAAGGTAGGTATATTTAAAACTTTTTAGGTAACGAATTTATTAGTTGATGCCAGCAAGACTAATAAGAATTATATTTTAATAGAGCTGAGAGAGCTGCATTCTAAGAACTGTTAATTGAGATTCGGAGAAAAACTCTGAATACTGCGCAGTTATTTTTTTTACCGATCTTTGCAATTTCTCGTGTTCATTAAAGTCCTTAGACACAGTCATAAAACTACAACGACTTTTTAAGAGTACAAAAAGGTGTAATGAAAGTAATTACCTGCGTTTAACAGCATACCAAAGGATTTCCAGACAGTCGAAGAAGAAGATTTCAAAGAAGATGCAGCGGCTAGTGCAGCGCACTTGAAGTCATTACGCGAAGCTATCGTGTCCACATTCAAGCAACAAATGCGTCTACGACGTCGGTTAATGGAGCTAGACAGTCATCTGTTAGGCCTGGCGTTAGATGCGGAGCGGCAACACGCAGCCATTTCACACTGGGAGGCAAGGTTCAACCGGCTCTACAAACCAATCAACATTCCCAGCTCAAGACTTAGTACGCAACAAAGCTACAGGTAAAATCCCTTAAATGTATAATCAACTTAATTGTTGAATGAATATGATTATTAGTGACATAATTATATGTAGATTCGAACCATCTGCTTCTATATACTTTCTGTACATTTACAATTGCACGAATTTAAAACCGAAATATTTCTGTGTCCATTAGCACGCTCATTCTTTATATATAATGACTAGCTGACCCGTGCCCACTTCGTTGGGCATAATGTTAATAATCCTTTTTTAGTACATATGACCTAACGGTTTAAATTATTTTATTAATAATAAAAATTAAATTATCTATACTAATATTAAAAAAACTACTTTTTGTAACCTAAATATAAAAGTTAGACATATGCTGTCGTTGACTTTTTTGTAGGCATTTTCAAGCTCCACATCTTTTCTCTAGAACTCAAAAATATATCTTTCATAGTTAAGGCAGCGTTCGTAAGAAACGCTTTCATTCGGCCGTTTTTTCTCCGATTCACTTTGCAAAACGGACTACCACGTAAAAGCCTTTTTATTTTTCGGTTTTTTATATAACCTATGACACTCAGCAATAATGTGGCTTTCTATTGGTGAAATAATTTTTTAAATCGGTTCAGTAGATCCCGAGATTACCCCTTACAATTTAACAAACACACAAACTTAACTTCTTTATAATATTAGTATAGATTAACACCAATCTATATCTACATTTTTTTGTTTAGAGGAGGCACTGGTCTTTCTACAAGCAGTAGTGAGCGTGCGGAAGCTGAGGTGGCTGTAGAGCAGGCGTGGGCAGAGCTTGCAGCTGTCGAGAGAGAGCAGGAGGCCGCTCGGACAGAGAGAGAACGCGTCGAGAGGCAACTGGAACAAGTGCGCCTGAGAGGAGCTCAGCTGGAACAGGTGGGACCTTTATAATAATAACTTGGGAGAACTCACATACGATGGGCTGATTCCAAACTAGGCAGAGCCTGTTTTATAGTAACAAGACAACTGATAAACATACTTTTATTATATTTCTAAAGACATACATAATTATAGATGCAAGCAATATAATTTACACCCAGACACAGAACAAATGATCATGCTCATCACACTCCGGTTTAGCAGTCAGGGTCACTAACCACAAGACCTGAAACAGATCAGTTTTTCTGTTTTTGTACATGAGGTCTACCCATGTAACAACAATGTATAAATTTCGCCGTCAGTGTGTTGATCGCACGGCGTTGGCATGACAATCAAGCTTCATTCGCACCCAGTACCACGAGGCGGTAAAAATAGGCCCTTTTCCCACTTCCTTAAGACAAGGCAGTAAACAATAAAAAAATGCACACTATATAAAACTTGTTTATTAGACCCCGTTTACTCAATCCAAACTAAATAAATAGAAAGCGTTCAAAAAATCCACCTGTCACTAATTAGGTAATTACATAACACCGTAAAGTGACAGAGACATCATCAGACTCAACAGCTGAGAGGCGTTTGATGGTCTTAGATTATAGACGAGTAATATGTTTTACCAGAGATTCTCTTTCCACGTTTTCTCAAGACAAAAACAACACTGCACCATAACCGATGACGCACTTTTTATGGAATAACGTGACCTAGCTGTCACGAGAAGCAAATAGGTAGGTTAGGTACTATTGACGAGATGTTTGTAACAGGAGTTGCCAGCGACGATCAGCAGCGGTCCCGAGAGGGAGGTGCTGGCGCTAGTGTGCCGCGTGCATGAGCTAGAGGCCGATAAGCTGGCGCTGCAGGGGGAGCGAGCGGCGCGCGCGCACGAGCTGCGGCGCCGGGATCTCGCGCTGCAACGCCGCGACGCGCAGAGGAGGCTGTCCGACGAGATTATAACACGCCAGAGGCGAGCCTTACAAGGTTCAAATAACTCATTAAAGTTAGAAACGTTAGAAATAGGCGATTAATATCTTATTGAACATTAAAAGATGGTATGACTGCTTTTTGAAATTTTCTGGTAAAAACAGCTTAATTTGGTTTTCTCCAAATAGTCACTTATTTAATGTTGTTTCTGACATGTAAGTATTTTAGTGGCTTCATTTTGCGATATTTCATCACACTGTTTCTACAAGGTTCACACTTCAAACAACCCTCAAAAGATGCATGTAGGTAATCAATATTACCTAAACGTACGTTTCTCTGATACATTATTTTTTACCTTGTCCCAAAGCTGTATATCAATAGGATTGAGTTCACGGTTGCTTGAGGGCCAATACAATATCGAAATTAATTGTGTTATAAGGAATGTGAACTTGCATATAATTTTACATGTTTTTACCCTTGGATCATGACAATTCTTTGCGGTTTTTACTCATAACTTAGTAGGCAGAATTATATCGAGGCAAATGGGTTGTCCCTTGTTGTAAAATGTAAGTAGGTATCTATGATCATTTATAATTATTTAATATGAATCATTCTGATTCATACTAATTAATAAAATAATTGGTTTAGCAAAATAATATTTATCACAATTAGTTGCTACGACTTTTTCGTAGCAATTTCAATAATATAGTTTGCATTTTTATAAGAGTTTTGATAGGAGTCAAATACTTAGTTATTGTTCCTCTCATCACGTCTCAGAAAATAGTTTATTATACCTTTTATGTTTGGTCATTAGAGGTGGGCGTAGGAGTGCCGCCGGAACTGGCGCAGCTGTACGAGTTGTACCAGCAAGAGATCCACGCCTCGACCTACACTGAGAGCAACGACATCTACACTCCGCCGTACCGTTTGCCGCCTATTTCTACCAGGTAACCGATAGTGCAGTCCCGGGGGTAAGTTTCAAATGCGGTGACATATAATAACAAAAACGTCTACTCTTTAAAACCGAATAAAAAAAATTAACTACATCCGACTTCGATCGATTTTGATGCTTTCATTTTTAATGACTGGATGGAATATCTCAAAGAATAGAAGTTTTGAGATCGCCTACCAAATTAAATAGTAGGCTAGAATTACCCTTGAGTTATCTGCAACCTGAATTCAGCAACTCTTGGTTTTTTTACGACTTTAGTTATGACGATAACTATGAACGCTATGATGCACTACTTTGATATATTCCAGTATACCATTACTTAGTTACTGAAACTGACTTTGCAGCCTTTCCGAGCTGACATGGTCGGAGAGCTCGAGTGGGTCAGGGCGCGGCTCCAGTTCTGGCTCGGGGGGTACGCTCACATACGACTACCGTCTTCCGCGACTGGCACCAACCCCCCGGCCGAGGACCAGATACAGGTGAGGAGAACTTATGACAAACATTAATGCGAATAAAAATAATGATGATGTGATATAACATAAATTTGAATTTTAAAATGTGTTATATCTTATAACTATTACCATTTCGAATATGGGAGACAACAATGACCGTATTTCATTCAATTAATCATTGTGATGGTTCAGACCTTTGAATGGATAATAACTTTATAAGTATTTCTTTTGACTTACTCAAAATAACAGGCTACTGTTTCTCTTCTACATCGTCTTCATTTCAATGAAAGCTCTAAGGCTGTTTTTTATAATTCTAGTTTACTAACAAAGTACTTGCTAACATTTCAGAAAAATACCTATTTGTAAAGTAACAGAAAGTAAATGATTTGTTTCAGCCAAGCAAGTGCGTCAGGCCTAAAGCGATACGCGAGTGACGACAGTCTGGTGACGGCGGTACATCGTGAGGACACAGCCGCGCCTTGACTTATTTTCTACCTAATTTTGGTCTTGTTTTCTGTGGATTCACACTAACTAACATCACAAGTAATGGTAAAAAATTAACAAGTTTTATGCAGTAAATTTGACTTTTTGGACTCAGGTCAGTAGAAATCCGTCCATTTATAATGCTCTCTACTTATCTAGTCATTTTTAAATACCGAAAAAGACCTTAATTAGTTTTGGCTTCATTTAAAATGATAGAAAAGTCATTATTTAATTTGATTTACATTGTATTTTGTACACTGATTGATGTTTCGTGTAGATCACTTAGTGGTGTTTTGGGGTGTTATTGTAAGTTTGCTCCTATTGTTTTAATTAGATAAGTTATTATATATGTTATTGTCAATTTGTTTTGTAATAATTATCTATTCAATAAAAGTATTATACGCCATTGTCGGCATGGACAATTGTGTTATATTTTCTTCATTTAAGTATGTATGCGATAACTCGCATTTAAACCAAATGTACTATTATACTGCATGCTTCGTTCTCGATATATATTTACAATGCAGCTTCTCCGTGTTACTCGGCAACCGACGCGATTTTCAGAGCTAAAACTAATCGTTACTGTTAGTATTAGATTATCTATGTTCTCCTGGCAGATGTCATTCTTTTCGTATGCGCGGCAACTGACTGTGTATCTCTGTGTTTATTGAGATATATTTATAATATTTAAGCATTACCTTTACATTTTGTAGCTGGAAGTTAACAAAATGACAATATCCTGTAGTAACAGAATAGGTGGCTCTCTGTTCCCAAGTTTAAATAGTTTGGCATGATCCATAAATGGCAGTAGTGTGAAAAGAGAAATTGGTTTTATAATTAAAAAAAAAAAAAAAAAAAACTGAGGAACTATTGTACAGAATTAATCCAGAATGGAAGTTAATAATAAAATGGTCTATTGTTTCAACAAATTGTATTTGAACTTGGAAAACCTAATATAGGTTTATTCAAACTCACACTTATTAATGTTAAATGTATAAATTGTAAATTGTTAGGTTTCCTGGAAACCAGGTTTAGAAGCAATTAATATTAATGCTTTTACTTTGATGTGACCAGAATATTTCTTCTATGTTTTTCCTCCATTCAGGTCAATATTAAATTTTCTACAATAATGATAATAGAAGTAAAATGACAACTGGAATCATTAGCCTTCACAACCTTGGTGCACCCTTAGTGCAGACCATGCCTACTTAAAAGAAAAAATATATTTATTGAAACATCAATAAAATTATTTAAGTTCCCCTTTCAGTAGCCATTACTCTATACAGCCAGCTCACGCTGATTGCTGGTATCTTATTAGTAAGCAGGAATGAGAAGGACCATTTCCTCAAAATCAATAGATGATATGATTTCATAACTTCAAGTACCTAGTACACTGATACAGTTGTTACATAAATTAAAAATTTTAGATTAATAAAATTTAGAGGATTCTTGTCAAGAAACTATTATATATTTACCCTTTTGCTCCATCTATGCCATACATAGATGCCATGTATACATTATTATGTATTATTACAAAATATATATATTCATATATATATTTGAACCGGGGGCTTCTTAGAGTGCCTTATTTACCCATTAGTAAGCCCCATTAGTACTTTGCTATTAAGCTCTAAAATTGGGGGGAGGGTGATCATATAAAGAGGCTATATAATTAATTGGTAGGTATATAAGATTAAATCCAAACCACCAAAATACTGAATAACATGGGATCCAAGTTAAGAAAAAGATAAAAGTTCTAAGTGTATCACAATAAGAAATTGTTAATATTAAGTCCTAGAAGTATCACAAAGGATCTGATGGTTTCTTGCTTGCACTATGCACAGCGGGCAAAAACTTTATATTTTTTTTTTAAAATAATACTTACTTGCGTTTATAAAAATTCATAACATTCAGTGAAGATTGTGTCAATATTGTTATTACTGAAATTATTAAAGACTTGGCGATGGGACATAACCAGCCTTTACTTCAAATTTTTGATAAAAATTGGGGTTTTTCTAGCCAGAATGTTATGTATTTATAAGAGATACAAGATGCAGTAATGACAACTTGTTAGTATCGCTTATTCTTTAGCGATAATAACAAGTCATACTTTGTATTTTTGTAACGGAAAATTTTAGGAACATTCATTCTATACATAGACATAAAACATCACAGATCTGTTTTTTTGTCTCTACCGGATAGATGGATTAAAAATACTTTCGTTGTGTTCGGTATTGATACTAATTTCTTTTAGGGCCTGGCATATTACATGCCACCCCTCTATACCAACAGTAAAAGCAGAAGGATTTTTACTTTATGTAATTAGACATGTTGGTGAAATTAATAACGCATTAACATTTGCAGAATTGTATAATTTATAATATAATTTATGAAGATATTTATAATTATGTACCTAATTGATGTATATAATTTAGGAGTTGTTTGCCAAACTTTGTTGTGCAGATTAATTAAACTTGGTAATATTGTTCACAGGATTGCCACCAGTGATTGTTATTTAATAAATAAGACTGGTTAATTAGTAACATTTAGTTACTAGGATTGTTGATTAAAGAATTTGTTTCAGATAATTCGAACAAGAAGCACAAGTTTGTTCGCTTGTTTTAAAGATTACTTCATAAAACAAGGTTGACTTCATAACAAATATTTATTTATAAGACATACTACTTATGGAGGTTAAGGTTTATCTCAAATTTACCATTTCTCTGAACATCTGCATTGTAAATATATATCGAGAACGAAGCATGCAGTATAATAAATGATCAAACGAACTTACCTGATGTTCGATCATTATTATACGAAGTGCTTCGTTCGAAGATATATGGTCCCTACCCAACCCGCCCTCGGTAAAAATGAGATAACCTTATGAGACTCTAAAAAGAATGACATCTGCCAGGAGAACATAGATAATCTAATACTAACAGTAACGATTAGTTTTAGCTCTGAAAATCGCGTCGGTTGCCGAGTAACACGGAGAAGCTGCATTGTAAATATATATCTTCGAACGAAGCACTTCGTATAATAATGATCGAACATCAGGTAAGTTCGTTTGATCATTTATCAGTTAACATATTATGGCGTTTCCAATTAAAAAAACCTTTCAATTTGTTAAAATTATTCAACACACAAATCGTAAGATTTTTTCATTTCAAACCCGTTAACAATCAACTTAGCGTTTAGTCACCTTTTTGTAGGAATTTGTTTTCTATGTAATATTACATGAGAGTTTATGTTAAAATATAATATTATTTTTGTAAAGTTCGCAAACAGAACACATTTGGGACGATCGTGTCATAAATTCGTGTTGATACAATTATAATCAGCATGTTTGCTAAAATGTATGGGAAAGACGAATTCACGTGTGCGTGATAAACTTATAGACAACAATGTCCTGAGAATAGCTCCGATGACACGCCGAGTGAATAATAACTAAGTCTCAAGCATCTTCATTTACCTCTTTAGGGAAAATAAACGTAATGCAAACAAGTAATAAACACCAAGATGATTCGAGTTTTATATTATTGAGATTACAAACAGCACCTAACTACATCTTAACATCAACATCTTATTCTAAACAAAATAATCTCTTAAAGGCACTTAATTTAAACCATTAGATAAGCCAAATAACACCTTGTGTAGTACATTGTATATTATATAATAATAGTAGGACCTACACAAGGACGAATTTTAACATGAACATATAGGTACGTATTTCAATGTAAAAAGTTAACAAAGATTTAACCTACCGACTGATCCTGATGTGACAAGTTGTGTAATCTGGATATAATTTTAATACTGCTTATAATATAAAATAATAAATTAAATTTAAATATTATAAATAATGTAGTATAGGCATTGACGTGAATATTTGTTAATTTATTTTTACACAGATATTTAGATACTTACTCTTTTTGCAATTTAAGAACATTTCAGGCTGAGGGACCAAGCCGTATAACTCATAGTTAAGTACGTAGTTGCCTAAGTAATAATACTGCCTACAACATTATACTCGTATTATTTGTAATCTTGTCATTTCTGACAAACACTGTGAGACAACTGATCAATTTGGTAATTAAAATATATCGACTAAAGATAATTAATGTACTCTTATCAACTAAAAATATTATGCATAGGTAATAATAATTACAACTTAGTTGCTCCCTTAGTTTGGATTTTAATTATACATATGTATATCTAACTAATTTAAATTTTTATTTAATAATTTATCAACTTATAGGTACTCCTTATTATCTACTTTTGTGCCATTTCTATGATATCGTAATAGGACTGAAATATATGGCTAAAAAATAAATATAAAAAATATTCTACCATCAGATCACCTTTTTATTAATGTATTGAGATAAGAAAGAAATAATCTCATTCAATTAAGTTACTGAGGCAGTCGAAACCAACAGTATGGTACCTACACCATGTAACTTCGCCTAACTTAATTAGTTATTAGGCAAGTTTCGCTGATTGGCAATAATAAGGACAATTATATTGTCCTTAAGTTGTTTATTGAATACATTTATTATGGCCACTAAAAGTTAGTACTAGAACAAAGTCTTAAGTGCCTAACAAACCGCAAAACTTGTTTTTACCTTTCTGCTGGTACGATGGTGTTTCCCGATGAAACATCAGTACACAGAAGGTTGACTAATTGATCGACGTACTTTAAAACTAAAATGACTGGATTTATTTAACGTGTAAAATTACACTGTTGATCATTGGAGTTTATAGACAATAAACGAAAGTCCAGTAAATAATGTTAAATAAGATGAATAGTAGTGGGAACATGATTCGCGATCGTTTGTCGATCCACGTGGCGATCTCCTGCGGCGTCATGGTAGTCCAGGTGTGCTTGGGCGGCTCGTCGGAGCCCTCGCTACCGTGGCCTTGCTGCTGCTTGCCTCCCTGACCGATCAGGTCATCGAAGCTCTGCGTTGTGATTGTAGGCAGATTTATAGCAGACGGGAAGCTCTGGAAAATTATATAAAGGATGTTAATAACGTAGATATTGATAGCCTAGAAACCCACAAATAGAGGTCCTATGTATATGCGGGTCATACTAAGATTTGATCAAATAATTTGATCAAACTGGGTTTAAACAGATTATTCAAATTGGCATGAGTACTTATCTGTGGAAAAATTGATCGAAAATGAGTTATCAAATGGTATGAAGAAATATGAAATTTCGTATAAATTGATGAAACAGTTGGATCAATTTACTTAGACGTAAGTATATGGCCCGATTTAGCGAAATTTGTACTGTAAGTAATTGAAAAAGTCTAACACCTGTTCCGAATGTTTGGCCCCGCTTGCCGTTATGAGCAAGAAACCAACAAAGGGATCAAGGAATGTCGGTGATTGTTTCATTAGACATCCACACGTGAATAACTTGATGGTTGCACAATATTACCATACATAGTAAAATGTTTTCGATTCCTCTTTGAGAATTTTACTCATGGAATAATATAACTAGGTATACCTACTTACTGTAATATTGTCTGCGTATGTAATGCTCTAATATAATATTTAAAATCTACCAACCTCCTAACAACTTTTATATAACTTTGTCTTTTGTCTGTTTCCAGGTCTGTTTAATAGAATAAACTTTTTAGATATATTATATGAATTGAACTATATTCTTTAAATTGAATGAACGCGATACGCGTGTTAGGAATTTCTATAATATTATATAACATTTCAAAACTAATATATATCAATTCATTATTTGTTAATTAGCATTTACTACAATGAAATTAGTAATTTACCTTGTCGCCTCGCACCATTGTGGCATTAAGAGAAGTGGGTAACATTAATTTTATGTCTAGAAATTATGCTAATCTACGATGGCTAAACTCAGGTGATAATGTGTGCAATATTTCAAACAGATTTCTGTGCAAAAATACGTCAGTAAATAAGATGTAAGATAATTGTTACAAGATCTTGGCGTGAAGCTCACTGACTAATGTGAAGTCTAATAATTTTAACTTGTCCGGAAAAGAAGATTGGTAATATTTATTAATTAGTTACGCGCTATAGAACAAAATCAATTAGCACGAAAACATTTAGTTTTTTGTCCAAGATATGATATATAGAGATACCCGTTTAAAAATTTGATATCGTTGCAGTTAAATAATAAGCATGAAAATTTATTCTAAGTAATATAAGTATTAAGTTGCGTAAGATACATACGTGTACAGTCAAGTAGTTGTTGTATCCTGGTCCCGCCGGATCGCTGCTGGTCTCCTGATTGAGCGAGGAGCAGGACCGCGACTTGGACAGCTGCGGTGAAGACTCCTGCAATTCCTTCTGCAGCTCCTTGCGCGCCAGCCGCGGCGTTAACGTGCTCTTCAGTATGTACTTGCTGTTCACCTTCTTCAAGCTCACCGCTTTCCTTATAAAAAAATTACATAAATATTAACTAACTCCGCTCTTTCACCTGGCCTTTTTCTCATTTCCTGAGGGCTGTAGCGTGACGAATATCTAATCTAAGCTCAAGACTTGACTTAAACTATTGAATCAAGGAGGTTTGAAATTCGTTTTGGATTTCAGATATTAGTTCTAGGGTATATCTACACTAAATACACGCATTTTATCAAAAAAAATTATCATACTTACTTTCTGCGCCATATAGTGTTGACAAAGGCAAATTCAACTAATGCAGAGAAGATAAACCCAATGCAACCCAGGAACCATATTTCACTTGCTTTGATGTATGACACCTTTGGGAGGGTCTTTGCTTGCGATGACGCCAATGTGATGAATGATAACATAGTACTCGTACCTAAAATGAGTCAAAACTCGTTTAACATTTTTCTTATTTTATTTAGTGGGGATTTTAGAGTACAAGTATTTTTACGAACCTAATGTGATTCTCGGAGCTGAGGCATCCGCTTGTAACCAAAATGTCACCCAAGACATGGCGACTATCATCATGGATGGAATAAAGTAATCCATCAAGTAATAACCAACTTCACGACCCAGTTTAAACGTGAACTTTAAGGCACTGTAATTTCCAGCTAAAAAATATTCGTAATTGGTTAATTCGAGTTGGAGGTAATAGTAATCAAGAAATTATGACGTTACAAACATAGAAAATCGACATTACATCTACCTCCGCCGAGACGCATATTTTCAATATCTCCACGTACAACAGATTCATTCGTCCAAAAATCGAGTAGTGAGTATTCAGTCAGGTGGAGTTCCGATGACAAACGAACTGGGCTATCTTTTTCCCACATCAGCCGTAAGATAGACGCGTTGTATTTCCCTAGAATTAAAGGAAACTTATTTAGACATATCATTTGTCTGATACATTTTGCGCACTTGTGACTCAGAAACGCAAAGTGGGTAAACCAGACGTAATTGTAAATAAATTATTATGACGACTAAACTTACAGCTCTCTAGGTTCATTGAGCAGGTTTGATCGTCGAAGGGGAACTTCTGTAGATTCATCCAGCAGTAGAGTACTGCTTGCATACGACGGCTGAACAGTACCTCACCGTCCGGTGTTATTGATATCAGGACGTCTTTACTGTCTGTGCCCATCAAGCTAGAGGATTGTTCGTTTGACATATATAAATGAGGGACCCATATGCGTTCTCTTAAATCACTTTCTCCAATAATCCTTGATCTTTCTGGTGAATACAACGCATATGCTAATCGCGGATCAGTCCACCGAAGTTGTAGGAGAAAATGTAGTTTGAAGTTCTGAAAGGGCAAATTAGTGGTATTACTACACACACATATAAACAAATAACCATTGATGTGACAAAAAGTCACAAAAGATTTTAAATTATCTTCAATAGATTTTTTACACTTTTACGACTCTACCAGCTCTAGTAACGATCTTTCAGCCCAGTCTCACCAGATCATGTGCCTCAGCAGGCTGTATGAAGTAGACGTAGGCGCTGGCGTGTACATAGACCACTTCCCCGGTCTGGTAGGTGGGCAGCAGTAGTCGGTCGTACCGACACTGGTGAGCCAGCCGCGATAGGAACTCTGACTGCGTGTAGGCATCCCCCTTTTCTAGGCTCGGACAATCAGGGGCTACACTTTGCCTGTAAATAATAACAAAACAGATCTTTAATGGCTGTTTCATATTTTACGTACGTATGATATACATCAAGATTATATCATTTCCTGAAGGCTACTACAGAATAAACATAACTGTGACAGAATTTAATTGATCCTCGTCGTAAAAGCATTAACGACTGCGATAACTGACAAGTATGAGATTTGACAACAATAGATCATTCGTCGTCTCATCACGTACTCATATGTGCACTGTCAAACTCACGCACGCTATTAGCGGCCTCATTCGAGGGCAACACGCAAAATTTGTATCATTGATTATAAGCCATTGAGCGTCTTCCTTATCCCGATTCCTAGTCTACATACCACGTGCAACAAAGGCCGCGGGTAAAAGCAGTGGCTATTAGTACTAATGTGCTACACGTTATCAATAATTCATACACCTTGTACATGTCACATCAGGCAGGATAGTAGCCGGTTATTATAATTATAAACAAACAATATCTTGCTACGACTGCTGCTTGTTATTGAAGGAAGAATTAGTCACGGTATTACTTTTCTAGTACCTGCCTACTGTTTTATGCTTAAAGCATAGAAGCAAAACAAAAATTAAGTTTACTAATTAAAATTTGTTATTTTTTTTACATTTTCCGAAAGCACTTGCTTCATTGAATACATTTAAAACAACATTGCTTCTTTCATATATACTTAATCCTTGAGAAAAACACCAATGAGAAACTAGTTTTAGACTTTCATGGATAAGTGCAGATTATAAGATATGAATGTATGAACAGGGTACGTAAATATAGTGGATTTTATCTGGTAAATAAACTGAAATGAGGCCATTGCCCTCAAAATATTTGATCTTCATATTGGATCAATAGTTATAACATGCTATTTTGAAATGTTCAAGTAAATGAAACTTTATAAAATAAAATGCGACGAGCCGAAAATATTGTGTAAAGGGTCTTCTAAACCCTTTCACCGGCTCTTATAGAATAAGTAATTAAATTGTGTCTGCAGTCTCAACGACGATTCTGTCTGTGTGTTTAAGTTTACAATAAGGAAGTGTTCCATCGTAACCAAGGCCATAAAAGATTGTCATTGTTAAAATTCTGATAGGTATCGATTGCAGTGAAATTCAGGGTCTGACAGAGTCTGACATGTCAACAAAGATTGTGAATATATTTAGGAGGAAACTTCTGCTTTACAATAGGACGCTCTCCTTCCTGCTGCATCTTTACAATAAATGCAATATTTAAAAGAGCCTATCTAAAATTTATTACATGACCTAGCCAGCTTGAAAACAGGAGACATACTTAAGGTCTCCTGTTTTCGTCACAAGCCTGCTAGGTCAAGAAATATATTTTAGACAGGCACAAAAATATTGAAAAAATGTTTGTTATTATTTTATTGTTGGGCAACATGTGTGCCTTGTAGAGTTAGATTTTGTATCTGCATGAAAGATCTCACTAAAGTTTACATTTCCCGGGTACCGTTGACTTTGCTAGAGATGAAATTTTATTTTTGCTAATTTAGGTTTGTAAAATACAAAATTTTACATCCAATAAGTACCGCATAGTCATAGTAGTCGTAGCTCGTTTGTTAATATCACTAATATTGTATTTAATAAACATTACGTTTCCTATGAATGATCCCACAAACAACATCACGATGAATACCTAATTATGAAACCTACACGTCAAGGTATATAGAGCAGTGTCTTTATTTTTGAGGGAACAAAGTAATAACGTAACGTTACCGGCGTTATGTATTTCATTATTAATTTTATCTATGCTCGATCACGTATACATACTGTGACAGCAATTGCGTGTTGAACAAACTCTCTTTTCAATAACAATACCCGATTGTTTACCGTAAGACGTTGTAGTATCAGTTTAATATATGGATTCATGGTGCGGCAAGGTCGGAGAGGGAGCTGCTAACGACAACAATGCTAATATTTGTGGTGGCTGATAACATTATGAACCAATTCTCTGAGATATCAACAAGATTTACTCTTAGATTACCGCTAAGCCGCACGCTACGTGTACATTAAATATGTTTTACATTCTAATTCGATCTAAAAGTAGGTACCTAATCTTCTTAGTTTACTTGTTTACTCATGAAAAGAATATAGGGTTGTATTAGTAGATGTAGGTACCTACTTACATGTTCTTAAAATTATTATTTTTTTAACATTCGCTTGCGTTACTTTTGGTATGCTTATCTATGCAGGCAGGTAGATAGTCCAACAATGGTTGTTCATATATTTTCAGTTTCTAGGTATACAGCGAAGCCTACGCAGGCACCCTATTGGAAAAACCAGCTTTTTGAAAATGCAGTTAGCTAAACTTTGGTCTTCTTTATCTTGGTTTTAATTTTAAACACAACATCATAATAAGGATTAGAATATTACGTGCATCTTCTATCAATTATTTGTTAAACACCAATAATACCTCGTTTGTCGCTATCTTTCCTAGTTTCCTTTGCCTATTTACACATTTGAGCTTAACTTAGTACACAATGTGGGACGTGGGTACACATTTTTGTGCAGCGGTACTTCGTTTAATCTTATAACGTATAATCTGTACGGTTTATCTACACATTATCTCGTACGTAATGAAACATTTTGGGTTGATATTTTTTACGAATTAAAGAGATAAAAAGCAAAAGGATTAGGAATTATAAAAACTCATGCTAACACATCGAAGTTTCATAAAAGCTTCTGGTTTTAAGAATATAAATGTTGGTTACATTTCTTACTTGTTAAATAACAGTGTTTGTTAGCTGACATCATTTACTTGCTGAACATCAATACCAAAGAATTAGCTGAATGATGGATTTTAAATGACTGCAACATATCAGTTACTGCTAGCAGTTACGTTTTATGTGTTGCTACTAGAGTTTATTTAAATGTTCGGCCATCTACGGAAATTGCTGTAATTATGTACCTGCAAGTAGTCTGTAGTCTTTAATCAAACAATCCAGACATTTGAGCAAAAATGTTTTTAAACTCTTAAACGCTTGGAGTCAACAAACTGTAACTATGTATAATCAAGGCAAAACCAGGTAGGCATACGTCAGCGTCACTAGACTTACGTTTTCTGTCTTTCCTGCCCAACCAAATGTTTCCTGGCAGATATTGCTATCAGGGTTTTATAGGAATAGTTCCCATACGTAGTGACGCGGTTTACAATCAAGAATATATATTCTGTCTGTACATCTATCTAAATAAAAAAGGCCTGATTGTTATCGACGATAACAATTCAAACAATCTTTTATATTTTAAGATGTTTATTACATTAGTGCCTGGTTTACATTCATTGAATCCACAGGAAATTACAAGTTAACCAGTTGTTCCCTTTTACAAATTAAAGATGGCTTCAACCTCGCCATCAACATAATCAACAATAATATAAATCATCCATTAGAATGGGTAATATTAATACCAAAATGATCTTATTTCCAATCTAAATGTTATATAAAATATTATCAATCAAAATAATTAAAATCCTTTTCAAAAACCGTCAATCGTCCTTCCTTTCTCTACCCAACTGACATTTCTTACTTTTAATAAAATAACAATACGTCTATAAATGGCCAGAGTTAAAATGAACACAGTAAAGAGTACGAAATAATTATGTTATTAATAAAATATGCTAACATGATGTAGAAAAAAAATTAGTCAGGTGGCAGTAGGGAAGTTAATTAAAGATTCGGATACCTCTTATGTTATTTATTTTCATTTCATTTACCTAAATTTTTTGTATAAAAATTATAACTTCATGTTATGAGCCAAAATCAAATATTATCCACAAATTAATGTCAAATGGGTTCCACAAAATTACCAATATGATAACAAGAGAGATAAATAAATACTAATTCACACACATAACACATTTAGAACCAAATCAAACATTACAAAAGTATTTTCAAAACATATCTAGTATATACAATTACCTAAACATAGGTAATTATTTCTTTCTTTGCAGTCAAATAATAATATTTGACTGCACGGATAGCCGAGTGGTATAGGCCACGCCAATTACCTCTGTGTGCGACGTGCCGCGGGTTCGATCCCCGCATGGGACAAGCATTTGTGTGACCCACAATTGCTTGTTTCAAGTCTGGGTGTTCTTTGTGCATGTGATTTGAATGTTTGTGAAACCCCCCGCGACACAAGGATTAAATTCCTTAGTGCGGGAGTCGTTTTTAAAAAAAAAAAAAAAAAAATTACACTTTATACAAAAACAATCATCTAGAACAACTTTACAGCCCATTATACGAAGCCGCCGCGGACTCGAGTTTTAGAAATCAATTAACGGATTTTTTGTATATGACATACTAACGTACATAATGAATACTAACGCTATTGTTGTTTTTGTTTCTAATTGTATGTAAAATACTATTTATCAACCAAGTTACCAAAGAGCTAGGGTTCATAGTTTCTGATTTTCAACTACTCTTGCCCCGTAGTCGCTCTTACCCCACTTGACATTACTTAAATGCCGTTACCCATATAAGCTTTGTAACAGACGTAGGTACTACAGGACAGGAAATAGAAAAGGAAGGAAAATGTTGCAAATTATGCAACTAAACAATAAAAGTGTCATCTAAGCGATTTTCTTTATATAGGTACAATTTAAGTTCATTCAGGTTTACAGCAACGATGACTCATTAAATAAATAAACGAGTTATTATTAATGACTGAGACAAAGATAATTAAGGTATTATCAGACTACTGTGTACAAACATGTATTAGTCAAAGTAAGCAAAATATAAATAAGATAAAATGTAAGTTTTCCAAGAAAAGCCTTCTATAAACTGGATTTAACTCATATACCTACTTAGGGTATATTATGAACATTGTATTGTATTTACATTTAAACAAACATGACTAAAACATTTTATATTAGGTACCTAATTAATTTATTACACCGCGTTCAGATTAAATTAAACTGACTCATAAAAGACGCCACGTCTAGTTTAGACAACTACGTGAATCGTGAATTCGTGATACCACAGATTACTAAATAGTTACTTCGTAAGTAATACAGAAAGGTATTTTATCGTATCACTATTTATTATTCTTTGTTTATACGTAGAAAGAGACATTTTTGTTGGGCGCGTAACTCACCTTCATAAAGGGTAAAATCTTGGAGGAATTAATGAGTAAACCATACCTATAGAGCGCGCATATCGAGTATGAACTGTTGGCACTAGTATGAACATGTAAAATTTGTGTCAAAACAGAAAGCGCCTTTTTATTTAATCTATCTTAAAAATGAATATTACCCTAATAATATCGGAACCGTTGATATTTTTGCATGAACGTCTGTCGTCGCACCGAAAATCACATAAATCAGTGAACTATCGCAGTAAATTTACACACACAGGCGGTTATTTAATAGATCTACGACTCCCTTAGTAAAAAAATCTATAGAAATTGTAAATAATAGCAGCATGATGATGGAGGGAACACCCAAGCCTTATCACTAAAACTAGTATGTGATCTTGTCCTAATTAAAAATAATATAGGTGCAAGTCATTAATTAACGACAATCCATCTATCTTCGCTTGTTTGAAGAGCAAAACGACATTGTTATCACTGCGCACAACCTTGAAAACCTCCATAAAATGTTATGAGCCACGAAATTTGAAGGCACTTGAATTATCTGTTCTAGTTTGCTAACGCGAACGATTAATAGACTTTTGCAGACATTTTAAAGTCTTCCAACCACTTCTGTTCTGTTTCTGTTCGATTTTTCTTATTTTCGCAGACAGTGAGAAAGCTATAAATGAGAAAAAAAATATTTTTTTCTGAACGATGACGAGCCAAATGGCTGAAATAATATCTCAAAGTAATAAATGTTATATTGTCTGTATGTAGTGCATACAGACAATATATTAATAATTTGATAGTATCTACTATAATATTAGTCAGGAAACGTTCTGCCAAAATGTTTATAAACTGCGAATCACGAACATTTTTCATTAATGTAAGTCTATTGTAACTATATACTCATAAGTTCTACGAATCATACGCTAACCTAGGATACAAGGGTAAAAATTAGACCCTGCGTGTGTCATTATTTCCTATTTGTACGCTAATAATTATGGATAATATGGTTCGCAAATAAATTAGTCAGGAGTCACGCTCCATCAGTCACGAAAAAGTTTATTAGATATTAACTCTCTTATTAACATAATTAGCCATTCATTACAAACGACGGTTGACGCAAATCACAGTTTATACTTATTAGAACTATATACCAAAGCCTTAATGATTTTGTGGGGAGAATTATTTGCCTACTAATTGATGTAGGTACTGGGGCAAATTCATTATTTAACATCAATGCTTTAGCAAAAGGCCGCCATATGCTTTCATGAAAAACTTTGTTTCCTCTTGTCTTTTTGACAAGGGAAACCAGGGACTTATTATTACCAACGTATTTTCAGAATCCTATATCGGTAAAGCAAAACCATAATTTTAATACATCTTAATTAATTTTAATTATCTAAAGTAAGTAGGTATATAATTAAACACAAATTATTCTAGATACGAAATCGCTAACACTGAAACGTCAATTGTAACTAATTGACGATAAGATGATCTGTGCGGCGCCGGCGCATTTACCTCAATTACAAGGTCGCGAGGATAGAGGAAATTCGATTCGGAAATAGGTTCAGATTTATTTACATTTCATGTAGACAATATCGCAGTGATGCTTCGCTATATAAGGTCGGTTAAAAAGGGCGCACGGCCAGCGCACGCGCATTTATCTGCATCAAAATAGGCGACACATTGCAACGCTTATTATTTAACTAACAGATGTTAATGAGTAATGATTCTGTTACTTCATTCCGTCATTATTATTCATTTAACAAATCGAGACCGATATAAACTACGTAAGTGACGTCTTTTAACTTGTTTTGTTACCTCCTACTTAAATAATGTTTTTGGCTGATAAGCTTTTTAATAGGTCACAGACCTACATTATTTTCCACAAAACTGAGACTTTTGTAAAAGAGTTCAATAATTGAATTTTAATATATTTTAATAAAAAATAACATTTTCAAATATCAAATAAATTGTGGTAATTACAATACAAACTATTAATTAAGTGATGGGTTCGGTTTGTGGTTTTAATTGGCGATGATCGGTCCACCTTGAATCTAAGTCATGTGACTGACAACCGCCCGCCAACGGCGCGTCGCTCTGTTTTGGTCGCCATTTATTGAGTAACGTCCTTTCAATTGTAATTAAGTATACTTGTACATCTAGGTACAATGTACAATCATCTACTACTAAACTAAATAAATTTTCTAACGATGTTTTACCTAGATCGTTATCGTGATCGTTCTTATGTTATAGGTAGGTTAAAGTTAGTACAAGATATTGCTTTTATTGACCCTTGTAGTTCCAAAAAGGCGCGTGGTCATGAGTCATGATGTCGTATTCCTACAACCTTAGCATTTATAGTTCTTTGGTAACACAAATAAGTAAAAGCCTAATACATTATCAGGTTGTAATTGTACCAATGCTGATTGGTACAATTACAAGATGTAATTGCTCGTAATACTTACTTATAGAGAGAAGGACCAAAACGCTTGCTCACTTTCGGGTTAGTTTTTTTTGGATTACTTACTTATAATATTTTTGTCCCGATTTCCTCACTTTTTTTATTGTGAATGGATATAGTCGTTTTTACTTCAATTAAGTAATATTAATTAATAATTATTATACTTATAATTATAAAGAAAATAAAAACAGATGAATACAAAAACATAAAAGTAAAACGATACGATAAAAGTACATACTTTCCTACTTATCTATTGAATGATTTAAGATTGTTTGGCTGCTTTTATGTTTTTTTGTGGTATAATGTCAGGGCAAGGTTTGTATAAATGAAAATTTGTGTAATATCCGCGGGAAATACCTAAAATATCTATTTTCGTATAAGTAGATTGACACGCCAACAATTGTCGGGTCATCTTCTAAAGCTTAAATCGTTTTTTTTTATTTAGGTACATTCCTATATACCTACTAACATATTTTGGGTCCGAAACTGTGGCTGGTGTTCTCATATTAATTATAATGGTTTAGGTTCTCACATAAATGTTGTAAGGACTAGCCTAGCAGGGGCCCACCGGGGCCCCGCCGAGCATGCTTTAGCGAACCCAGGACTCCGGCAAAGGCAAGGACGGGACCGGGGTGTTTTTAGTCGGTGCAAGTCCGACCATTAGATTTTCAACCCGGAACCAAAAAAATAGGTAGGTAGGAGGACCTACAGTATCAAGATCAATATAAAGATATCAACTAATCATTTGGTGTATCAATACTCAAATAATATTTTTACCATGACTCCAATATTATCCGTGAAGCCATAATTATGTACTTGGATTACTAGGAACTAATATAAGTAGGAACCTACCTACCTATGATATTATTGAAAGGCGGAGTATTAAACTAACACCTATTATTAAAACTATTATGAACATAATAAAAGGTCAGTGTCTCTAATGGTCCTGACTTACAAGGGTTGTCTAAGTAAGGTTGGACGACATAATAACGTATAATCACTAATGTCTAACAGTAATCTGATATATGGACGCACATATTTTGCATAATACGTGGCTTGACATTGTGTCAGTTATCTCACTAATACTGCTAATACCTAATACGTGGACAAAAACTTCAGAAAACTATGTAAGTCACATAATATACTACATATATCTACATATTTCATCACAATTTACCTACATAATGGAATACCAATCTGGTGATACATATTAAGTGTAACTAGAACATCTCGCTATTGATATATGATTATGTTTGTTATATTTCTTCTTGTGATTTGATAGCGAACTCTCTACATTGCGTGTTTGTTTTCCTGGATTAGGTATATACTTATTGCAATAAATAGTTAATATTTGTATTTAAATTAACAAAAACATTAAAAACGTGTAAATACTTAGATTTAAACGTCAAATATTACAGCTTACAGTGTAGTGATTCCATAAACATGGCTCTACAATTAATTTTACATCTATATGAGTTCTATTTGTAGGTACACGATACCTATATTAATTAAGATTTACAATTTTGAGAATATTTATCTACTTGCTTAGAGCGTCTTTACTTGATGACAAATAACGATTCACTACAAAGTTCCATTAAATCGGCGCCTTGAGCAATATAAAAAAAACATGGAAAAAGGTCAATTCACCGCTTCCTCGCTCTATCATGACAATTAGTTGGACTGTAATTGGTTTTATCACTTAGAAAAACTATTGTTGACTTAAATACGTGAAAGTATTAAGTAAGTACCAACTAACGATTAGTTAAACAATCTGTATGTACTGCGACAATCTCTTTGTCTTAATTAAATTTATTTTGGTCATCGTTCTGAGTTTTCTTCTCCTTAAAACGTAACTTTCTTGACCTCCTACAAGTTACAAAGGATAAGTACCTGTATCTATGTTGGTTTAATGCTCTTGGAATAAAATGGTCCTAAGAGCCCACATAATTTCAGGGATATAGACTCTATTTTCGTGTTCCAACAAATCCAAGGCTATAAAAAGGTATGACGACATGCAAAAGTTAAGTGTTAGGTAAATATTCAATTTTTAATAATTGTTTTAGAATCAAAATTAGTGTGGAATATAAAAAGTTGGAAGAAGTCGTGTAGCGCTAAAAACGTTATTTCAACCTTGATTCGTTCGTCGATGCATTTGATGTTTGCATATATTTATTGACGATTCTAGGGAATTTATTGTAAAGTATTTATTTGCAAACAATCTAATTAAAACTGATTCTATAATATTTGTTTTAACATAAGTAGGTAATCTAACTCATCAAGAGCGAATTGGAAAGGGACCTTTGCGTAGCGTACTTACGCGTAGTGGCGATTTAAGATAAATAAGGTTTATTATTAGCAGTGTACCTGTTGAGGTTGATGTGTTAAAAAGACGTAAGTTACCTATATCTACCTACGTCTTTTTTAAAGGTAAGTACCTATACCAAGAGCGTAGGTAACTAATACAATTTTATCTAAACACGGAATTATGGACAATGTTCAACACGCGGTCACGGTCAATTATCGGACCGTGTCATAGTGCCGTTCTTGTAACTTTTTATCAAGTAAATAATACTAAAAATTTCAATATCTTCTTTGAAATGAGTACACGGTTATTTTGTTGTATCATGTTCCTTTAAAGCATTTGAGACTCTGACCCATTTATCAATCTCTAACCATAGGTTGGCAGGTGGCTTAAAGCCTATATAACGCAAAATTGATAATTTTTAACAATTTCATTAAATGCTTTTACTGCTCTGTGGTCATTATCTTAGATGCCGTTGGTTCTATTATTTTGTAGTATTAGAAAATAAAATGGGTAATGAAAGTATTAGTAAGTAGACAACAGGAAATGTCGAAAACAGTTCCCAGTATTGTTTAAGTTGTGTTTATAATTGCTACTATTTATCTCGACGAGTGAAACAATGAACACCTAATTGTACAACCTCGATATCATCTGTCACTTCTGTCAGACACTTCAAAAGACAACGTTATCATTGTCGTCACAGTGTGTTATTAATAGAATTATATTATTTACTAATGACATTTAAAGATCCCACGAGCTTATCACTGCAGTAGTTTCAGCTGATATTAAAATTTGAGGGTAGAAAGAGATTGTCATCTTGATACTTACAGTTCGTAGTTGCGAGCAGATGCACAAATATTTGCGTTCAGCAAATGTGAATCATATGGTTAGGCCGTATTTTAGTTTTACCTAATTTAGATATGTGGTTTGTCCTAGTTTCAATATCTAATTTATTGCATTTTTATGAGCTAGACTTGACAGGATTAAAATATAAGTACCTAGCTAATTGATCATCAAGGTCTGGTCAAGCACGAGGTTTCTAGATACCTGGGTAGTTTTCGTTGTGATCTTTTGAAATGTCACAATGCATTTAATAAAACAAATAGGTACATAATTATATATATATTATACACTAGCTGTCCCCCGCGACTTTGTTCGCGTGTTTTAGTTTCAACGGTTTCATTTTTGCAACATTTTTCATTTATGCTCCGCTCGTATTGGTCGCAGCGAGATGATATATAGCCTATAGCCTTCCTCAATAAACGGACTATCCAATACAAAAAGATTTTTTCAATTCGAACCAGTAGTTCCTGAGATTAGCGCGTTCAAACAAACAAACAAACAAACAAACTCTTCAGCTTTATAATATTAGTATAGATAAGTATCGGTTACCTATCTTAATCCCGAATTTTAATATTCCGAATATCATAATCCCGAAAACGTTGGACATTTTTCATAATCCCATTTTTTAAAATTCCGAAGTTTTGTTTGCCATAATATAATCGCAACTCCGAATTTTATTTGCCCATTTATTCATTTGTACGACTTTTTAAAATCCAGACAAATGAGTTCCAGACACACGAAATCTAAATGCACAAAATCCAGATGCCAAAAATCCATATGAACGAAAGCCAGATTTTTAAAACACAAATTTTTTAAATACATTTAATTGATATCCAGGCAAACAATATCCAGATTTTTTTTTTAATTAAATTTTTTAAATTCAAATAAACAATATCCAGAAAATCTAAATCCTTGTATTTTAAATCCTAAAAGTTGAAGTAAAGATGAATGAAAACCCAGTTTTCACGCTCGCTTCGCTCGCTCGGCTAGTGCAGGGGGTCGCAGTTCTAACCTTTTTTTTTTTTTTTTTTTTTTTGACGGGGGGAAATCCTCATGGACTGCCTCCGCCTGGGGAAAGGCGGAGGGGCGTGCCGGACTCTTACCGGCTAAAACCCCCCGGTGTCTCCTCGCACGTGCGCGCGGGGTCGCGGGAATCCAAATTCTTCCGCAGCCCCGCACTAGTGCCGGCCCGGTCTGCCCGGGCCTCGTCTCCTGCACGGGGTAGTGAGGTGTTAACTACCCCGTGCATCGTCTCAGAGGCGCGCGCCGACACCCGCGCGCGCCTCCGCCTCGGGTCCATCGAATAGGGGGCGGGGACTTCCCCAAGTCCCTCGCCCCTGGACCCATTTATGGGGGGCGGAAAAGGGCGTTACCCGCCCTTCCCCTGCGCCCGGTGCGCCTTCTGCGGCCCGGGATGGGAGTCGAGATCTCCCTCTCCAGTTCCGCAGTTTCCTTCTGCGACATCACGTCCTCGCAGAAGGACACCACCGCGTCCCACGACTCTGCGCTGCCGACCATCCTCCGCACTACGGCCGGCAGCGACAGATCGCCTCCAACTTCCTCTGTGAGGACACGGCGCTGCTCCTCCCAAGCTACACACTCGGAGAGTGTGTGTTGCGCCGTGTCCTCCCCGCAATGGACGCAGTCGCAGTTCTAACCTAACCTAACCTATTGAGTCGATTTTGACACTTATACCTATCTGTAATGGGCAAATAAAACAATAAATTTAGTAATAATTCTGGAAATTGTTAGCATGAAAAACAAAAAATAATATTATGTAGGTATTGCAATTGTTCAGCTGGAACACGATTGTATGGGAACCAAATAAAAAGATTATGAAAATTTGGTAATAGTTTATTTGGAAAATGGTACGATGGGAAACAAAAAAAAAAGTATTCTGAGAATCTGGTATCTGGATTATGAGAATATGGGATACGAAAAATACTTTTTGGAATTTGGTTTTAGTGCATCTGGAAATTGATTCATCTGGGAAATGAAAAAATGAATTTTAAAAAGTTTTCATTCATTACATCTGTCTTTTAAAAGTTCTACCAACCGTTTTCGGGGTTTTAAGATTCGGGTAACAGCAATTTGAGATTTCAATAGGTTACCATAAGTATCAAATTTAGGTTATAGTACCCAATTATTATAAATTTATATAATTATTATAGTTAATTACCTAATATACTTATTTAGTCTATATTTGCAAGCCCTGGAACTGTCAATTACCTACTAGGTAGATTACCTATTTTTATTATTACCTACTCTTTAGTGACATAATATTATGTAACTACTGATATGATATGTACCTTATACCTAAGTACCTACTACGTGAAAATACTAAACCGCAACTTGTTGCACGTGCTTCAATACTAGCATTCACACGAGTATTCTGTTTCCAGAATCCTGCAAAAAGCTGATCCGTGTAAAAGCTAGTATTATAACATGTAAACTATTAAACGGGATCCTGCAAAAAACGGGGTGTTGCCGTGGGTAAGTGGCATAAGATAAAATAATTAGCTACTTACGACCACAGAATAATAAATAAGTAAGTAGGTAGGTACTATATGACACATGAAATTGACATGATGACAGATGAATTAGGAGGATTTGTAGCAGGAACAAACACCTACTACTGAAGTTATTCTCTTTTTGTATCAAGAGTCATCTTAATACTCATTTTTGCATACGTTTCACTTATGACACCATTCGTTGTATTAGCAGCATTTACTTGAAAAACGTAAACATTTAAAGACGATCCTTTGAATAAATAACGCAGGTAGGCAGGTAAGGCAGGGTATTGCTTTGATTTTAATTGGATTTAGATCTTTAGTTTCTTTACTTAATTTTTTGTTTAGTAGGTAGGTTGTACTCCTGAGCACATTACCCAGTGCATTTATTATACCTAGGTACTTAAACTTAATAGGTACCTACAGTAATTGGAAATATAACGGCTACGAAAAAGATTTGAATCAAGGTATCCAAATAGTTCACAATTTAGTAAAGCAATTTGACCGAATGGTAGAGTTTGCTTAATACTTAATATTAGCTAAGTATCTAGTACCTACCGTATGTTCCATGAAGTAGGTAGACATATCAACTACTAGTAGGGTTTCCTTGATTGACACACTACATAGAAAAGTACTTTAGTGATTAGTCTACGATACAATTTATTAAGTAGTAGGTACCTACTTACCTAATTAAATGTAATGCCTCTCAGTATCGATTTTCCTTATACCTAGGTACTAAGTACCGTCGTCATTATATTAACAAATGCCGGAAAATACTTAGGTACCTAAGCAAATCAGGGAACCACTAGCACATATTACATAAATACTACATATTAACAGTTTTAGGGTCCTATCCAAAAGGTAGATATAGGAATGTTCTAAGGGGTTGCCAAACTTATTTTGTCTACTGCCCACTTTGAGAATAAATTATTTTTTAGCGCTCCCATTTTTTCACCTACTTAAAAACTACTGAGCTATAATATTAGCAGAGATTTCATTTTTTTGTCGGTCTCTTACTGCCCCTTTAGGCCTGCAGCACCCTCAAAGGGGCGTTGTCGCCCACTTTGGAAAAGACTGTTCTAATTATATAACCTCTAACTTTTAATCTTTGCTGGTAATAAGCTACGAGGTACCTAGGTACTAAGAAGAAATTATTATCGGAAAACAGAAATATTTTATAGTAGGTAATCCAAAATTCACTTAGATTCGTTTCTGCTGACGTATTAAAGTCATCGTATAAAGTCTACACTTAGACATACGTAAATAAATACGTCAGCAGAAACGAATCTAAGTGAATTTTGGATTAGGTAGATCCTTCAATGAATATGTACACCGAATAAACGGTAACCGAGAAATGAACGATACCTAATAAGTAAGTATAGGTTTTGGAACTAGATCTAGAATCCACGAGTTATTGATAATTTGTTAGACTAAGTAGTAATCAGCGCCTATTCATAATGAGTCTGTTAATGAGAAGCGTAGCCCTCGTGACCACGGATCATTATTAATACAATGAGAACGAACACTGACAGGCACGACAGAAAACGACCACTTTTCCTGTGCTCGACTGCTGCTGTTGCTACTACATGTCTACATCGCAAAAACTCTTAAGTATTTGCGAAGGCGTAACCTTTAGGTTTGTTTTACAAGCTTTTCTTTAACTTGCAATGTAGATTTGACTATGTATGTTTGTTTTGGTCAAATCTTGCAAACTAAATTAGAACCACTTCTGAAAATCAGATATGATGAAATTTTGCATACTTAGGTATACAAGTCCGGTGAAAATGCAATATTATGGTACCTACTATTGAACTGGTCTGATGATGGTGCCAAAAATTCGATTTGTCTTTATTAGTACCTACTGTAAGCTCAGCTAACTAAAAATATTTTGTTTAAATTTTTTAATAATAATTTTTCTTGTTGACCAATAGGCATGTTTCCTAATTTTTTTTTAATGTCCGCCTGGAAGATTATTGAATTTTATTGGACACGTAATTTTTCTTTTTTCCTGCAAACAAAAAATGATCAAAATACAGAGAACGGAAATTTAGCGTGACGTCACTCCTCGCTACAATTTTTAACAAGGCGTGGCGTCATAAGCCCCCACTCCGAAACTTTAAAGCGCTGTATCTTTGTATTTTTTTATTGTTTTGATAAAAGAAAAAATACGTGTCTAATATTTTTTTATTATCTAACTGACGGACTAAATAAATTTTAACTTTTCATACCCAGTCAACATCCCTATTGTGGTATTAGACTACAACCGAAAATTCTTTCAATTTTTAGGGTTCCGTACCTCATTATTAATATCTAGCAGTTATGTTATAGTATCTCTTGCAAATCTTTGTTTCAAGTAGACTACAACACGATTGTAGCGTATGTACAATAGATCTTCACAAGTGTAGGACATCGATTTCTTGAAGATTCACTATGCCACGCTTTCTTTGTTTGGCCACTGTCGGTGTTTCGCATAAACGGTCCCAAACTAGAAATTTGGTGAAATGGTCTACTCGACATATTATTTTAAAAATGTTACTTCCTCCAAAATAATTTGTGCTTGCACTTGCATAATTTTTAACATTAGGTACCTATTCTAACATGGTCTCATTACCTAATGATTAGTTACTAAGTCACATGAAAGTTTATGCAATTCTCATAAAATCTAGAGATAAAATTAATAGTAAGGTTTCCCGCTCATACCTAGGAGCACCTAAGATTTGCTCATCTACACCTATCCATCGGCGATAAGAGGGCCATTGCCTATCGTATATTACGCGTAGGACTAGCGACACCATAAGTAAGTAACATTTTTATTGCACACATTACTGACACATTCAACTATTTTATAGATTATCACTAGATTTTAAGTACTACTAATAAAGTGTTTCTTGTTCTAACTAGTAAGTGCACAATCGTTTGATCGAGGTTAAAATCATTCAAGGGCCGCGGCCAAGGCTGGTTGACGACATTTCGACGACTTTACGTCTCAGGAATCCTAAACACAACCTAATTTTGTGCATTGTATTGAAATTGTGTTATTTGTACGTGTAACATTATATATTACATAAGTAGCTAACGCAGCTAATTTTATGGACTTATTTAAAGGGAATCAATTACAGAGCAGTAGGTAATTATTTCGATTTTAGTGCATCTAGGTACGTGTTTATTATTTTAAGATTCTAACAAGATTATATTTTTCTATTGTATAGTCTGCACGGTGACGAGCAACTGCAGATACGACTAATAAGTGTTTCTACGGCCCATTGTTCACTCATTTAAAATTAGTTAAGTACATATATCATAAGTCGAAGTCTGATTATCTTCTGTGGCAAGTATTCATGGTTCTAGATAACAAGAAATTGTTAAACTGTTTTTTTATAGTATGTTGTATTGTTTGTTGGAGATCGTAATAAATAAATAAACAAACAACACTTAAAGCCTAACACGAATCAAGCATGCACTCTCGTTTACCATAACATATGAGGTAAGTACTTGTCTCGACTTCAAATTCATCATTAGCGATATCGTACAAAACGCGTTACCGGCACTTCTTAATATGCGCGTCATAGAGATCTACAGGAAGTCTTAAACAAATCAAAATATTGTAGGTCATTAGGTAATTCTATTAATATTTATAGTTATTGCTACTGACATTTATTTTGATATTTAAAAAAAAAAACCCTTAAAATAATTCATAATTTATGTGACATGCGATATATTATTATATCAAACGTAAAAGTAATACTTACAGTTGATTCTTCTGTCCTTGTACATTGTGGCAAATTACTATAAGTAAGGTATAAATTATTGAGATTATTGTATCCATGATTTAACAACTAAACATTTGCGATTCGCGGAAATTACTGGTGCAGATCCGCAAGCGGTCTGCTTCGCGCGATCGGTTCACTACTACTGCGTGCACGCAGGCATAACTTGCTATCCGTGAAAAAAGGCTGCGCGAAGTGCGCAGGCGCTGACGCGCTCTAATATTTGAGCTTTTACACACAGAAAGAACAAATTAACATTTCGCAAACTTTGTTTGAGGAGAAAAACATATTAACGTGCGTCATATTATACCTACGTTTTAAAACGGATAATGATGAGACTTATTAAGCCGGCTAACGATGGTTATAAAGTACGGTTCCTTAAATAAACTAAAAAAACAATTTTCGTATTTGCTCGGAATTTATTTATCATTTAAACATTTTTAACAGCATGAGGTTGCATACAATTTACAGTATACGTAATAAAGTTAAGATCTTGTAATAAGTTTGTTAATCTTTCAAAATGTCTTTCTGTGTAGGGTAAAGCACCTTCAATAAAACTTGCCAAAGCCGGAACTTTCAAGTTTCCAGAAATAATTTCTGGCGCTAAAATATTGAATACTAGTTGTGCTGCATGACAGTTTTTGTTGTTAGTGTTCCATTCGGCTGCAAATTTTAGTAGTGCTTCCTTTTGAGTATGATTTATTTCTTTGAGTGTTTCGTATAGCTTTTCGTTGCCACCAGCCAATACCTCGTTAACTATTTTCAAAACATTAGCAGGCCTTCCCATTCGTAATGCTAATTTCAAGGCTTTTATTAATTGTTTATCATGTAATAAATTCATCAATTCTTGTTCTTGTAATATCATTTCCTCTCGTTCTTTTGCCAGCTGTGTTCTTCTTTCTGCTGTAACATCTTGAAGTTTTACTAGTTTTGAATCAGAGCCCCCTGTGACAACAAAAGATTCGCTCTTGTTGATTGCCAGTGACCAGACCTTACCTTCATGGTTATCCAGAGACATTTTAGTCTCAGATGATTTTATATTCCAAAGCTTGAGAAGTCCATCTGCCCCACTCGACAGTATTTGTTGACCTCTACTAATAAATTCAACTTTCAAAACTGAACTCTCATGTCCTTCAAAAGTTTTGAGGCAGCTCAAATCAGCAATAGACCATAACTTAATTGTGCTGTCTGCTGAAGATGTCAATACAACTTGATCCACTGGCGAGAATCTCACACACCACACACCTCGCCGATGTCCTTTCAATACACCCAGCAATGTCAACTCCTCTGACCAAATTTTAGCAGTTTTATCTTGAGAACCAGTAGCAATCATTTTGTCATTTGGTGCAATAGAGACACAGTTTATATCCATCTGATGCGCCAATTCAGTGAATGTAGATGTTATCTTTACTTCTGATGTACTAGGATCCTTAGGGGCACTCCAAACTTTAAGGCAGTTATCTTGACTTACAGAAGCAAAAAAGTCATTTGATGTCTGGGATGTAAATACTGACCCAACAGATGCTGTGTGTCTTGTTCCAACACCAATACAGGATACAATGTTTTCAGTACTTTGTAACCAAATTCTGACTGAATTGTCTTTGCTTGAGGACACAAACATCTCAGGCTTAGTTGGGAAGCAGGCTAAGGCAAGTACAATGTCTGTATGACCTTTTAAAATTTGACAATTCATACTATCTATTTCATAATATTTCAAATCTTGACTGTTTGTAGCAACAACTAAATGCTTTTCATCTTTTCCTACAAATATTATATCTAAAACTTCATCAGTGAAACCAATTAACTGCTTCACACAATCAAATGTTTCAAGATCATGTATAATAATATTATGGTCAGCTGTGACAACAGATAAAAAATTTCTTGACTCATTAAAAATTAAATGTGTTATAGCTAAACCACCCTCCTCAGCTGCTGGGGATACAAGGCTATTGCATTGTTCAAACATGAGTCTACTCATCAAGACATTCCATACTTTGACAACACCTTTCTCACCTGCACAAGCAACATAAATACCATCTGTCTCTAATTTTTTCTTAAAATTAGGTATTTTAAATGTGGCTGGTAAGAGAACAGTGGCTTCAATGCTCTCATACACTGGAACAACTTTTAGTGCCTTACTTTCATTTAAGTTCCATAAGATCAACACTCGATCTCTACCAGAACTGATCATATACTCACCATCAGGTGTGAACAATATTGAAGTAATCTTGCTGAAATGACCTGAATAAATTACATGTTCTTTACCAGTTTTAGAATTCCATGAGCGTATTTTAGTGCCATCAGCTGCTCCAAATATTAATTGCTTAGATGAATCAGGATGGTACTTCAATACTGAGAATACACCCATTGCACCTCGAAGACTGCTAGTACAAGTGTGGTGTGTTAGATCCCATAATCTTATGTTTCCTTCAGAACCTCCAGAAGCAATGTTTTCATCAGATTGATCAAATGCCAATCTTGCAACTGGCCCTTTATGGCTTGATCTCCAAATTTTTTGTTGTGCACCAGTTTCTTGGTCCCATAATTTCATCAATCCACTTTTGTGTGCAGTAACAATCATTTTATTATTATGTGACATTTGAAAAGTATAAATTTGATCAGATTCTTCATCTTCATCTGTTTGTCCTATACTGTGGCTAGTTGTTAATGAGTTAACATCAATTACTTTTATTACATCATCACAGTGACACAGGAGATGCGAACCATCTGTAGTCCACTGTATGTCCCCGCCAGTGTAAAATGCAGTATACTCTGCTGTTTTTTCATATCTGAAATGTAAACAACATAAATGTCAAAAAAGGTTTTAGTTGATATTCATTTACAACATACTGATTGTTCTATTGATATTTTGAAGTATAATATACTGTTTTATTATAACAGAAAAACTTGTTATATTATTCATACTTTTCTGATAACACAGTTCTAAAACAAATAATCTTGAGAACTGTACATTTTATACAGATTTACATACCCTATAATATGCAATTTATCTATAAAGCATGTATTATTCTACCTGATGCAAATATGCTAACTAGATAAACCTAATACATACAGTGTGTTTATTAGGGAAGATATTATATGATATAGGAAGTAAGTTTATTTATGATATTAGAAGTATTACTAGTAGCAGTCATAACTCGCAGAGGAAATATTGTATTGAAGTGAGATTTAATAGAGTGACCACAATCCATTTACTAGATTGTATTAATAATAATTATCTAATGTAACACTTATAATTATTATTTCAATATCTTAGAATAACACGAAAATGTTGTGTAAAAAACGCATACTCACACTTCTTTCAATAAACTGGTCATTTTAATTTCTGGATAACTAAAACACAGTACACATATAGGTTAAGTTCATAAAATTTAACCATGTACTACTTTTTATTTTTCGATTAGGATAACTCAAATGTCGATATGATATATGTATTAAATAGCGCGAAAAAGCAAGAAGCGATACTAAACAACTACTTCATCATTTATAAAAATATACAAAACCATGCTTCGACTTTAGCCCAAATCTAACCAATGTGTGTGACATTGTTGATAGAAAAATTGACAGTTGACATTGACAGTTATGTAAAATGTAAGTTAACCCCATTGTGATAACAATAAGTAAACTATAGAGTGAGCGTAACAAAGTATGATCCGAAAGCACATGTATGATCAAGCGTCGATTTCAAGGTCACGTCGTGTCAAAACAGAGCTCGCCGTGTTTATATCTCCGAGCAAACATTACTTATATTTATGTAATAATGGTAAAATACGTAGTACTGAGTTGTAAAAACGATTCACAGAAGTAAAACAAAAATAATAGTGATATTTCTTTTCATCCGTGAATAGTATTGTTATAGAAATTTTCTTATTTAATCTAAATTCAGTAGGGCGAAAGAGGGGGTGCGCGGGGGGCGCGCGGTGGGTAAGCGCTGCACATGGATGTTAGTTACTCTTTTAATAATATAGCTTATACATGAGAATGACACATAGGCTATAATTTATAAAGTTTTTTTTGTGAATGACAGAGTGCACTTACATGTTGTAGTAATAATATTGTTAATCATAAATTTACTTAAAGATAGAGGCGGTCTAATATACCCTACTTATTATTTGTATGCAAACAGAAACATTACTTAAAAAACCGTAGTACCCAAGAAAATATATATTTATTTAACACGCAATTACTTAGTCCATTTATTATGTAGTGTTATTAAAAAATACGTAGACATAAGAATAAAATACCTCTTAAAAAGTTATATTAAAGAGACAAACACACAGTTATTTCAAAAATTTATATTTTTTAAAGGGCACTAATATATTTTTATTTTTATTATTCATTAAATAGAGTAAAATTTCTATTTTTTTTTTATTCATGTTATCTCAAAACTTAATAT
Organism: Diachrysia chrysitis; assembly: GCA_932294365.1. Taxonomy (NCBI): domain Eukaryota; kingdom Metazoa; phylum Arthropoda; class Insecta; order Lepidoptera; family Noctuidae; genus Diachrysia; species Diachrysia chrysitis. The sequence goes on along the minus strand of OW028650.1, from coordinate 6,764,416 downwards.
GCATTTTATAACACTAATAATATCGAAACCATCGATATTTTAGCTTGAAGGTCTGTCGTCTCACGGAACATCACTAAGCAAACGAAAAGTGACAGCTAAACATGTGCTTTCGTTCTGCACAACCAAATAGTTATATAAACTCTATGGTTAACCCTTCGATATAACAGTCTAACAACGTGGCAATGCCGCCAGCCTTTTGGGAACACTCCCAGTGGACAGCGATGTGGACTAATTTTTTGACGCCATTTTTTAGATTAGTTTTAATACTTAAGTTTATTAATTAAAATAAAATAACTTTATGACTTATAAAAAACAGACTAAACCTCAGCTATCTGCCAGTAAAATCCGTCTGGTAGTTCCATAGATTAGCAGATTTGTACGTGGTACTTAATTATTATTTTGTTGCGGATTTATTTTAATACTACGATATCTCCTAACTAAGATATTCATTAAAATCAAATTCTTAGAATGCAATTTTGTTCAAAATTAAATACGAATATTTATTTAGAAAATGATTAATAATATCATGTTTATAAAAACACCTTCGCAAATATTGCATTATTTTAGTACAAATTTGATTACCATAAAAAAGATTATCGTGAGTCAATCCTAAAAGATAGATATATGTTGTTGTTCTTGGTGCGGGCTTTTTTGAGGGCCAACCTCCTTGGTGCCAACAGTTCGTAGTCGAGCGCACTCTATAGTTTTACTTTTCCTCTATCAAGTTTGACATTGACACATTTGATTGTCAATTCAATCTCAATTTTCAATGTAAACATCTGATCTGTGCATCTGACTATTCGGTCGGATATTAGGTTAATTTTTTAAAGAAATTTTGTTCAAACATCCTATGTGAAAAAGGGATGAATATCTCAAAATGTTAAAGTTAATAACAAACCTTAAACACTGTAATTTCTTTAATAGTAGGCTTAATTCGACTGTATCAAAAAATGATATCAAAGCCCAACAGAATTCCGACAAATTTGAAACTGTATTTACATTTCCCTTTATTCGATATATTTCTCTGCTCAATAGACTTAAAGTATATCAGATAGCAGGGACATCAGTAGCCGTGCCCGGTTGTGGTCTAATGGAAGTTTTGAATGTTTTACCTGATGGTGTTCTATTATCAGCTGCATATATAGGTAATTCATATTTTTTTACTTAAAAAATTCATACTAAACCAATAAATTTGTTGTTTTGTTAAATAATATTTCTCACACCTTATCAATTCCCACATTATTTGATGTATAGATAATTAAAACCTTATAATTTAGTGTGATCCTCTGTGGCTGGACCACAGTTTAGTACTCAGATGCTATAGTTCGAAATAATACCTACCTAAAGTTTACTTTCATCGGAATATATATATATATTTTTAGTACCTCAAGAAATATCTTTTTAATTAACAATTTATGTGGTCCGGCTGCCAGGCAGTGCTCTCTGGCCGTGCCACCTCAAATTAAATAGAGTATAATGAACTATTAATAAATCAATATCCCGAAAAATACTACCTAAAGAGTACCTTGCATACGACAAATATGGTCCAATAAACCCCTTTAGTTAAGGAGTTGTTGGTCGTAGGGTGTGGTCTGGCTGGAAGCTTCACTTACTTAGTCAAATTAACTACCTATTCTTAGGTAGATATAATAAAAATAAAAGTTTGTAAATTAAGTCTAGGTCTTTTTATAAAGTACTTATTAGGCAGTTTTCGTTGGCATAAAGAAATAAAGCATATTTCGCTATATTTGCTGAAAGTAATCCTCCCTAGCCACGCCACATACTTTAAATATTAATTATTATTAATATTTTTCGGGATATTGATTTATTAATAGCTCATAATACTTTATAACTTTATACTTACATATCATATTCTAAATCTAAAATTAATTGATTTTAATGTTTGTAACTTTTACAGGTATCACTGGTACAGCAGTACTTTCTTTGACTACTCTACCTTTTCGCAACACAATTGGCTTCTTGTATATAAGTTCAGATAATAAAAAAGTTAAGATATCTTCAATGAACTTTTGGGGAAACAGACAAGACAAGATAGTAGCAACAGAAGATTGGATTCCTTTACTTGACATGGCCCCTAAAACAACAGATGCTATATATCTTCAACCAAAGCTTGCTGATGGCACAAAATATAAGTTATTTGTAAAGTTTGGAAATGTATTAAATCCTACTAAAATGGGAGAAGTTTTAGAATGATTTTTAAATTGTTGGATATAGGAAAGGTGCAAATGAAACAGTAGTCATATTGTTATCAATCTACTTCATAAACATACAATAGTATTGAGAACCAAATCTTATAAATAGGTGAATTTAGATTAAATACACTGTTAAAACAATTGCAGGTGATTTTTCTTCTACAGATTAAAAACAATTCTCATCTTTGTGTATCTAAGAGTGTATATAATAGTTAATTAATAATCAATGCTAAAATGGTAGACTTATTATCTTGAAAAAATGCAATAAACAACATTATGTCTCAGATTTTGCTAATCATAGATGACTGATCATAACAAAAAATGGCATGATTGACTTTAGTAAATAAAGCAATTCTTTTAAGCTCTTTATTCCTTAATAAATAATTAAGCAGAAAAGCAACAACTTATTATCAAATAGAACTAATCAAACCTAGATGTTTAACCCAACTGTGGTTAACAATAACATACAATCATAAAATTCATAATAATTATTTAGTTGGTAGGTATATACAAATTTATAAAATCACCTATATCATAATGATCCTTTTCCTAACCCAAACATATCAGTCAGCCAGCCAAAAGGAGTTTGCTGCAAGCAATTTATAATAAAGTTATCAAGTACTTCAGAATAGTTAAAACAATACTAATTAGATAAATTACTATTAAATAAAAAGATAGTCTTATAAATGCTTAAGTAACTAGCTATGTGTTTGTGTAGTATTAGTAGCAATTTATGACCATATCAAAGAGAATTGCAAAATAAATAATCATTAAGGATTTTAATCTAAATTCAATACAGGTTCTTTACTTAACTGTCAATTGATTTTAGCAACCTGTAGCAATTCACAAACATCTGCGATTTAAAAATTAAATATTCCTATGATAATCATTATTAAGAGAAACTTGAGAAATTATTGTCATCATTAACATCTCACTTTTTTTTTGTTGAAAATAATTTTATCTGGCATTATAATTAATAATCCTACAGTTATTGCTTGCTAACAAAATCTTTTTTGTGAAAAAAAATATTTTGCAATGATCATCATTGCAAAATAAATATCATGAAAACACACGTTGTTTGGCTGTAGCTGTACTTTCGTGATGTGCCAATGCATTTAAGTGATAGTGTATGTAGGTATCTAAGTTAATAATAGTATTTTCTTGAAACTCACAAATATAACATCTCATATGCGTAGATACCGCAATGTTTTTAGCCTACGCAAGTGGATAAGTAGGTATGTCATCATCATTATACAGGATTTTTATATAGGTATTTCAAGTCAAATTTAGACACTCATATTTCCCCAGCTTTCTATTGTCAATATTAAGCACGAATTAGTCAATGGTGCTTAGAAATACTACAAAAGTATTGAATGGAAGTCAGTGAAGTCACATTAATATTAACTAGGATATGGATCTGCAACCTTGTGCATATGAATCCGGTTTGCATAACTCTGGATCACCACAATTTAATGAGGGATACCATTATTGCGTTTACCAGTTGGCGCCACTGGCGCGTCGGGTCGTAATGTATATGTATATCTGTCAAAGTTTCTTACAAGTTCGGGCGCGTAAGCAAAGTTTAAATTTAAGGTGGTACTTACGACAAAATATGTAACGTAGTGGCACCAATGACCGACAAGAACCAATGACCGACACTTTATTTTTTGATTCAATAAAATAAGAGTAAGAAATCGATTTCTTAATATGGCAATACTGTACCGTAGATAGCACACTTTTGACTGCCTCCCATTGACATTTAAGCAAAATCCGCCATTTTGTTTTGAAAATGGCGGTATAACAACTGATTGCGGCTGGAGTACCGGTGAAAATAACAACATTTCTTAGTGAAATCCTTAAGGAAGTGAGTACATTTTTTGTTAATTACACTACTGTATTGTAACTTATTTGAATTTTATCTTTTTCACGGGTTACTATAGGAACTATAGGATCCATTTTTGTTGTAACGAAATTTTAAGGTTATTTTGATATTAGTAAAATGTTGGTGTCGATCACTGGTTTTCACAAACTGACTTTTCCAATAATCGACACGTGTCGATAATAATTTTTTGAAACATTTTTCATTTGACAACCGAATATAGTTCTTATTCTTATTACTTTGCGTATTTAGTAGATATTTGAAGTAAACTAATCATAGTCGAGCTACCAGTAATCGACAAGTGTCGATTATTGGGGAATAATATATGTCGATGATTGAATCTTACAGATGGCTCCGAGAAAAACTTATTCTCCCGAGCAGTTAGAAAAAGCTGTAGAAGTTGTTAAAAATGGCGAAAAGATTGCAGTTGCTGCGAAACGTTTCGGAGTACCTAGGATTACGCTCCATGATAAAATTTCGGGAAAAACAACAATGGGTTGCACTATGGGGCCGAGCACAGTTTTAACTAAAGGGGAGGAAGACATTTTGGAAAAGTGGATATTAGCTTTATATGAAAGACATATTCCATTGACAACAGATTCGCTATTAAACAGTGTGCAAAAAAGAATAATTAATCAAAACAGACCAAATCCTTTTACAAACAGTAGACCCAGCAAGAAGTGGTTTCAGTCGTTCATGAAGAGACATCCAAACTTGACACAAAAAGTACCAGACAACTTGTCAAGAGCTCGAGATAATGTGTCTGAAAATAACATCAGAACTTGGTTTACTGAGATAGAAAGTTATTTGGATGAAAATAACTATAAAACTATTTTAAACGAACCACACAGAATATTCAACGCAGACGAGACCGCGTTCTTCTTGTCACCTAAACCTGGTGGAGTACTTGCCAAAAAAGGAGATAAACACCCATACAGCAGCTGCGGTGATGAAAAGGACAATCTTACTGTCTTAATAATTACTGGAAATGCAACTGGAGACCTAGCCCCTCCAATGATCATATTTAATTATAAACGAATTCGTTCAACTATCGCTGTCAGTGTTCCCGATGAATGGGCAATAGGTAAATCGGAGAGTGCGTGGATGTGTAGCAGCACATTCTATGAACATATGACTAATGTCTTCAATCCTTGGTTAGAGCAAAATAATATTGAAAAACCGATCTTGTTTTTTGTGGATGGCCACAAATCACACCTGACGCTTCATTTATCAAATTTTTGCTCCGAAAATGGTATTGTAGTCGTTGCTTTGTACCCAAATTTTACGCATCTTCTACAACCGATGGACTTGTCAGTATTCAGACCACTCAAAGCTCATTGGAAAAAAGCCGTAACGCATTGGAAAATGGAGAACCTGGGCAAAATTCTTCGAAAAGAGAACTTTGCCCCAGTGTTGCAAAAAGCTCTCACAATCCTATTATCGTATATCGTATCCAAAACGGATTCCGAGCGGGGGGCCTTTTTCCATTTGGACCTGATTACATCGATATGTCTAAAATATCTAAAACCGAAATAGAAACCACAACTAAAACCAATCCAATGCAGAAAGAGTTTATGAAGTATTTAGAACGTGAAATCGTTAACGTGATCTCAGCTCAAAAGTTACAACAATTCAATAAATTATACTTTGAAAATAGTAACACACTGGAAAGAGAAATCCCTGCTGAAGACGAGGCTTTGTATTTGATTTGGGCCAAAAACAAATCCGAAGACGCGTTGTGTCATTCAAGTTCGGCGAATGCTCCGACAACATCAGACACATTGGAACAGGCCAGGTATCCGTCAAATGATGTAACCACTGTTCAAACAAACGATGTTATTGTAACCAATGAAGCAATGGTTATACCACCCGATGCCCGTGAAGCTGTGCCTACAGAACCTGAAGAAATGCACTTCAACATAATGCAGACGGAAAATCCACCAAAAGATGGCAATTCCAATGACTTAATAGAAACTGAATCATGATGATCAGCAAATAACTCGAAGAAGTCAGTAGATGATAACATTGGCATGACTCCCAGTTTGCCTGTAGCAAAAACAGTCATTACTGATGATGAAATATTTCCATCTGTGTCCATATCGTCAACTAATTTGCCTAAAGTAATAGTAGAATATCTTCCTCAACAACTAAACTGTAACGTCAGGCATGATGCTGTTACCCCTCTTTCACCGCCGGAACGTTTTTTACCAACCGATTTATCTAAACATCCTCTAATGCAACAACCTAACGATATCCCCAAGACTGATACTGTTAACTAATCTGTTTTAATACCGGAACTTACTTCACCCACCGGTTCAGCTGACGTAACAGGAGATCTTCAAAGGCAACAATCTGATAATAACTCCACAGTTAATACATTACTCGATCAAGCACTTCCACCACCGAATCGCTCATCTTCATCCAGTTTCCCTGAAGTAATAGGAAATAACCTATCTCTACAACCTATCATTAGTACTATGGAACCACAATACACAACACCACAAAAGTCTTTAGAAAAAGTTTTAGGAGTGATTGTTCCGTCTCCTTTTAAGAGGAGTTTGTTTTGGCCGGAAAATTGCATGGTTAGTAATAAGAAGAGAATGAAACGAGAGAAAATTCCATCAACAGTAACAAGTAAAGCTTGGAAAGAATATCACGAGAAAAAGGAAATTGAGAAAAATAAAAAACAGCAAGAAAAAGACGAAAGAGCTAGACAGAGAATAGAAAAAAAGAAATAGATAAATAGAACAGTTAACCAATGAAAAGAAAGATAAAAGCAAGATTAAGAAAACTAAGAAAACTGTTGAAGAAGATTCGACTTCAGAAGAGTCAGATGTGGAGATTTCATACGCTGAAAGTGATATTAGTTATAATTTAGAAGATGACCAAGAGAAAGAACCAGAAAGCGAAAAAATTACAAAAACAAAGAATCAAATAGACTGTGATTCTATAGACTCGGATCTAGAGAATTTGCCCTTAAGTCAAATTGCATCTTCAAAAGTAACTAAACCAAATAAAAACAGGAAGTTTTCTATAGGAAATTTCGTAATAATTAAGTATGAAGGGGAGTATTTTCCTGGTAAGATAGAAAGCTTGAGAAAGAACGAGTACGAAATAAGTACAATGACATTGACTACTGGAAATTCCATTAAATGGCCTAACCCGCCCGATAAATTTTTCTAAGTTCAAGGAAATAATTAACGTGATAAAAGAACCTACATGTTTAAACAAGAGAGGGTTCTATAGAATTCCTGAAATGGATAAATATTTGCCAAATATGTATGCCTTTTAAAACAGATCTGATATAATACTCGTAAGTGCTTAGGTAGTTAATCTTTATAAAAGTCTGTTTTATAATTAATAAAAAAGTAACTAAATAATATTTACTACAAAAAGATCTCGTAGGTAGGTATGTATATGCGCAAAAGTTACGGGTCCGTGGGTTACGCCCCCGGTGTGTTTTGCCCCCGTGGTGGAAGCCCCCGATTTTAAATTAAGTTATAATAGTTGATTTCGCCGAAATAAAAATATTTTTTACTAGATACAGACGATGAAAAAAGTGTTTCGGAACCAAATACGTAGACAAACTTACTAAATAAGTATTCTAACTAACACAATATTGGATACTATAAACATGCTACAAGGATATTCACTTTATTACTATATTACAATTATTTACTTTAGATGCATTACTTTGTACTTTGTCTAAACGAGGCGCCCGTGCCCGGCCAAACTGGTTTTACACAATAGCCAGATCGAATTCTAAAAGAAAGAGATAGGTAGTCAAAGAAAGGGAAAGATAGTGTTGAAAACAATAGAGTCCAGGGTGACGGACAGTGAAAATAGCAAACATAGCGATGGGCACTATTTCTATCCCTTTCCCACATAGTTGCAATATGTTACTGATAAGAAAGTTTAGTCGGTCATGTTAACTCAAAATGGCAAGTCCAGGTCCTTCACGGGGTTTAGCACAAACCAATTACAAAATAATTTCAAATAAACTAGGTGGAAGAACGTTACTACATGTCGGATTTGCTTATAATCTTCATAGGAAAAATAATAAATCGAGTGTGTGGACATGCGTAAATAAAAGACATGGCAAGTGTAGTGGTTCTATAAAATTAAGTGAGGAAAGTGACAATGTACAAATCCAAAAGTGTCATAATGCTGAGTGTCAACCTAACTTAATGAAAAATGAAGTTAGAGTTGTTATGGAAAAATTAAAAAAGGAAGTGAAAACGAGTTTCTCGAGCTCTATACAACAAAAATTTGAAACAAAATTTGCCGAGTTAAAAAACACAGACACAGCCTTCGATGAATACATACCCAAATTCAATAATATCAAGCAACAGTTATACAAATCTCGAAAGAAAGCCTTAAATGTAGAAAAGACACAGTTTCGTAATCCAGCTGAAGTCATTATACCTGAGATTTTTCAAAAATATCTATTAGTTGATTACTGTGAGAACGACAACAGAATTATAGTATTCGTATCAGCACAGGCTTTAAAACACATCAAAAATATACAACACTACTTCGGGGATGGTACATTTGATTGTTGTCCAGGTCCATTTTACCAAATATTTACCATTCATGGAGATATGGGAAGTGATGCACAAGCAACCAATATTGTGCCTATATTTTATGTGCTACTACTTAATAAAGAAAAAAGTACATATGAAGTCATGTTTAAAAAAATTAAAGAAGCTGTGCCGGACTTCAGCCCCATGAAATTCACTGTAGATTTTGAATTAGCTACAATGCTGGCAATAAAAGAGGTATTGCCAGCGGTCACAATACATGGCTGTAATGTTCACTTCCAAAGAGCCATTTACAGAAAAGCGAAGTCTTTAGGTTTATTGGCACACGAAGAAACAACATTGTATGTGAAACTGTGCACCTGTCTAGCATTTCTTCCTAAAGAAGATATAGAAGATGGTTGGCTTTCCGTAATGGAAAACAGGTAATTTTAATTTTCATTTTATTTTAAAGTTTTAACAGCTCATAGATTGTTTTTATAAGTACGCAAAAATAAAAATAATGCTTAGGTATATACGACATGTCATATATATCATAATTTTTGTTTTCAGTATTCCCGATGAAAAAGTCACCCAATTCAACGATTATTTCGTTGAACAATGGCTTGAGCCTCCGGGGATGATCTCAAAGTGGTGTTGCTATAAAGAACGACATAGAACCACAAATTTAGTGGAGGCCTGGAATCAACGGCTTCAGTGCTATCTGGGCCGAAAACCATCATTATTATCGTTTTTGGAATTTATAACAACTGATATTTCTACGTATAGCACAGGTCAAGTGAGGTAAAATGCTGATTACTTACGCTTAATATATCAGTAATTCATTTTTTTTACTCTTAGTAAATAATCTTTATCTTATACTTTCAGATTACGAAGAAATGACAGTCCTATATGTAAAAGGAAAAAATCTTCAATAATCAATGACAAACTCATTGCTAAGCTGACAGACAAATATGAAAAGAAACAAATTACAATTATGGAGTTTTTGGAACAAATCCGTCCGTATGTGCAAGTCAAGCAAAAATAATCACCTACTTACTTAGCTTAAAAATAATGATTTTGCATGTTTATTGTTACATAATTACTACATTTTAATTTTATATCTATATCAATGTTGTAACCTCCATAGTCACTGCATATAAATGACTTAAATTACATAATTTAATTACAAAGTTCAAATCATCCTAATATTTTTACTATGTTTTTCTTCTTTTGTTACTTTTGTTATCTGTGATTTTAAATGTTAATTGTTTTTATTATATTTTAGTGTTTGAACATTCTGTTACCAATCTTCTAAATATTTAAGTAGATGCCTACCTATATACTTAGTACGTAAATAGTATATAAGTACTTAAAATAATCCTAATTTTAAACTGTGATTTTTAATTTCGTATCTGTGATTTTGCATGTTATTGTTGCTTTATTTTAATGTTTGTATTTTAATTAGTACCTATTATTAGATAAGCAAACGTTTGTTACACCGTCATTGTTATTAAAGGTTTTTAATAATTTACTATGATTTTGCTTTTTTTAATGAACCATGACTTAGACATTTTTTATAATAGGTTACACTTTGCTATCTGACTGTACTTTTGATAAAAATATTTAACTAATAAATATTATAGTACTAAAACGAAATCGGGGGCTTCCACCACGGGGGCAAAACACACTGGGGGCGTAACCCACGGACCCAAAGTTACTTATATATTGAAAAAGATCTCATTTACGTTGTCTGTTATGTTTTTTATTGAATTTAGTACAAGTTAAGATACACTGCAGAAACTATATTAGGACAAGATACTTAGTTACCTTGTTACTACTATGTATGACTGATTGTTATATAGTTATAATAATTCATAATTATAACGAAAATGGTTAGGATAAATTGTTTCCAAATAGATATTTGATTACGAACTGAAAGTGTGATTTGATTACTAATAAATATTTAATAATTAGTTAAGTAAGAATAACTTTACAGTAAATATTGTTGATTTTTGCAATTTAAACTTTTTGAGAATTATTTGTCACCTATATTGACCTTTTTTATTATAGTTACAAAAGTTTGTATGTGTGTATTTGTATGAATAATACACTTTAGATATGGATGTTGTACTGTGGACAATAAAGTAATAGATACTTATTAAACAGTTAATTTTATTTTAATGACCCACTAAGCAGGTGGTGATTTGGCAGATACACATTATAGTCAACAGTCGGTAAGTAAAGGGTGTCGGTAAGTGGCAGCTGTCGATGACTGGGTGTTGACTACTGGAGATTCGGTGTCGATGATTGGAGATTTATATACTTTTTCATTTTTTGGGATTTTTTTCTAGTCCGTGTATAGTTAATAAAAATAATACATCCTATTCTTATCTCAAGAATATACCTTACCATACTCAATCGTTACTTTTGGTTTAAAGATGACTAAATGACCTTTAATCTTAGTAAGAAGCCCACTATCTCCTTAAAGTTTCGATCATTGGTGCCACTACGAACTACTAAAGTTTACAAATACCTAATATTTGTAAACTTTAACAAACTATCTTCAGAATTAGCTGTTCTTTTAAACCGCTTAATTTTTCACCTCTTTTTTATAACTCTGCTTCTAGAGCACTGAAAGTCATTTATTCGTAACTCATATTTCAATAAAATCAAAGTTGGAAAATGTGTACAACATTAAGTTGATTAATTATGAATAACTCGATAAGCCCGCGTATTCCATAATCTCAACAACAAACTATAATTTGCCATTTCGGAGACATCACGCCTAAAACGATTCTTTTTCGGTTTCTACACATATGATGACGTTAATATAATAATAATAATGTAATATACAAATTTTGCAAAGTTATATATCATATTTTTTTACACCTCTAAAAAACACAATCACATTTTATTGATGACAAATCACTGGCAATGAACAATTTTCCTAGTCGCCCTAACATATACTACACAGTAACTGGTTTGGTGCATATAATATTAGTTAGAATTCGGTTTCTAACATGATATTCAACATAGTTTTTAAATGTTTTCAAATTTTAGTGCCGCTGACGTGAAATGAATATGGATTAAAAATGTCACTAAAATTTGAAAGCCAATGTTTGAAGGATACCACATTGAGGTAGGTAAGTAAACCATGTTCTTATGGCTTATACATTTTGCAACAACCATTTTTTCAAAGTATTTTCGTATTGGTTACTTGTGAACAAGTGAGGTCTGTGAACAGAACTGCTTTTTACCCCACTGCCAAGGAAGGGTCATTTGCTTAAAAGGACACACACATAAAGAATAAGTCTCACCTCATACATGATTTAAGTATGTCAACTGGGGTTTAAATGCAGCAAGGCCAACACGACGCGCTGTCCAGCTATGACAAAAGATTGCTGTTATTGACGCGAGTTAGCTAACATGCAATTGTAATCATGCAGATTTAAGGTTCTCGACAAACATTACTTCAAACTAATGGTCTCAATTTGGTATCATTCTAACAATTGTAAACATTTCTTGAGCATAATTTAAATTTACAAAAACTCTATGGTAAAATATTGCATGTGTGTGTGTTATTAAGATAACATTAAGCGATATTCCACACAAACAGTGTTGATTTTTAGTCAACCCATGCTTGTGCAGGTTGGTCTGTTGTGAAAGGACTGACCCCATTGCGCTCCATGGCTTCTAAGATTTCACAAACATATGATGCTACATCAGCCCGGCTCTGATCAATGCCTTTGATAAATGGATGCTCCAATAGTCTGTTATACTTAGGACGCTGATTTTCTTCTTTTATGAGGCTGTAATAAAATGAGTAGTAGTTGAGATTTTTAGAAAACTAGATAATTTTTTTTTAAAGTAACATATAATATATAAATATGCTTACCAAGTATTGACAAAGTTAACAAAGTTATTGGAGAAAATATTATTATTGTTAGTTAGTCGCGGCGGGTCGCCTTGTACGACTTGTTGTAACTGCTCGAACACCGAACCCCAGCGCGGGTAGGGGAACGCACCCGTGGCCACCTCCATGAGCGTGATGCCCAGTGACCACACATCTGAACGCACATCATAGCCGCGGGCTCGACCGGGATCTATACGCTCTGGCTAGAAATATATATATTTAAATCAAATATATGCAGCCTCTGTCATCACTAAATTATATGTTTTTCCAATTATAGTAAACACAGTGTGGATATTCCTTAAGTAAGACTAACAGTCATAAGTAGACATTGGCCCCAATTCTGTTAAACACACACTAAAGTTATTTTAAACCATCTCCATCGGTATATTTTTCACTTGTACACAATTAGAAAAGGACATTTGAAAATTAGAGCTGTCAAATTTAGTTTTGATTAAAATGGTTAAAAGCTATTCCTGTTGTAGGAAAATGCAGTTATGTACTTACTGCCATATATGGTCTGCATAGGAAAATGCAGTTATGTACTTACTGCCATATATGGTCTGCACCCAGCATCTCGTGTGCGTGCTATTGAATCCACTAGCTTTCCAGAAATGCCAAAATCACATAATTTTATGTTGCCTCTTCTGTCCAATAAAATGTTTGATGGCTTTACATCTCTGAAAAATTAATAACCAGTTTTCAATACATACTCAGTTTAATAGTGAATTAAATCATCATACCATAATATTTTTAATCAACAGTAGTTACCTGTGAATAATTTTTAGTTTTTCTTTTAAATAATTTAAAGCCTTTACTGTTGCAAGTGTTATTTTAGCTAATATATTTTCAGGTATTCGAGTTTGCATCCTTTCACATATAAACTTGTAAAATTTGTCTAATGAAGTATCCATTAACTCCATACAAATCCAACAATCACCCTGAAATGTGTAAAACAATTATATAACAAATAAAATAAACAGTTTTATACTGCTGTGCCCAGAAGCAACCAAAATGATTTTTTTTAACATTATGGCAAGCCATTTGCTTGCCATAATGTCAATAGTCATGGTATAGAATTGAGTGTTAATTAATTATAAAATAGGAAATATCAAAGAATATAAACAGATAATTTTGGATCATAAGAACTGATGGATTACCCCTGCATGAAAAAGTTATAAGCTATTATTATTAAGACTAACAATCTGAATCAGCCAGCAATAAATGATTTCTGAATACTTAGTACAAAACTTAAAAACTAATACAATACTATTCCCTACAGATCTTCTTCTCAATACCAGGATTGGTCAAAAATATACATATATCGAAATAAGCATGCTCCACTTAAATGTTGTGTCCCATAACTCTTGTGAACATAAATAGATTAATAAATAAATGAAAATACCTCTTTAAAAAGTGCTCCATAAAACTGCACAATATAAACACAATCATTGCTCTTCATTACAACCTCAAGATCCATTAACAGTTGTTTCTGCTCTTTCTCATCTACAGTGGAGCGGATACGTTTCACAGCCATCACACGGTTTGATCTGAAGTACATGGATAATGTAGGATGAAACTAAATAACTATGTATTACATGATATAGTACAATACACAAATAAATATTATCAGTCTTTGAAACATTAAAACAATGTAATTCCTTATAGGTACCATGAATATCAAATTAAAACTTAAGTTACTCATTCTTACTTTTTGTGGACCATTTTATTTACTGCTCCAAATGCTCCTCTCCCGATTTCACCAAGGTCCTGTAGATCATCAGCTGTGAAGTCATATACTTCAGTAGCAGACAATTGCAATTTACCTGATGATTGCATGGATGGATATATCCTACATCTGTCTCTGTAATATCAACAGTATAATATATGTACATGAGTTATATGTATAAAACAGACAATCTACGAAAATAAAATGAATCTCAAAGGTAGAAAAAAAAAAACAACACAAAATCAATACTATTTTAACATCAGTAAAAATACCTTGCATTTTCAGGCAGCACATCTCTAATAGTACGTGAAGGGACTCGGGGTCTTTGTACTGGAGGAGGGTTCACGGGAAATGGCATAAAAGCTGCACCATCAGCCGATGGACCTCCTGCTATTTGCAGGTTTAAACCTTTGCGCTTTTCCACACCAAATAAATTCAATTCAGGTTTCGGCATAGTCGGTCTACTTGGCCCTGAGTAAATAGTTAATTATAATGCATTAATTGTTATAGAAACTTCACTAATATAAATGCATTACGTATTTATTTGCCTACTATTACCTTGGTTTGATGACACTTCGCCATTCTTCGACATTTTTATTATGTACAAAAGTGTTTGCAAAATGTCTTCACTATTCTTTGGTGCAAATTACAGCTTCCAAATTCTCCATTTGAAGTTTATAATATGAAATTGGTCACGTTTCCATAATATGCAAAATAAATATATTGTCGAATGTAAGCATTGTATCAATCGACAACAAGATAAACGATTACACGGTACCTACGAACCTACGATGGCATACGTTTGACAGCTACCTTCACTCACAGAGTACAAAAGCTAGTAAGCTACCTTGTTTCAATGACCAAAGATAAATAGTAAAAAACTAAACTAAATAAAAAGCTGCAAAGCCTGATGCAAACCCAAAGCTATGACAGTGTTTTGGAATATATATATATATAATCCGTAAATTGTATTGTAGCAAACTTTGCTTCATAAAAGGAAAACGGTTTTACGTAATCGGGCTGAATTAAATCAGGATCGAAAATTCTGAGGCCAGTTTGTTGAGTGGGTCTATGCCCAACCAAGTGACCATTCAACATGTTGCATTCAAATATTAGAGATTTAATTTAAACCGGTTTTTGCCAAATACATTATTTGTGTCCATGATCCAAAAATCTATATCTTCATGCGTACAACCGTTAAAAAATTCATGGATTCTTTTAACTGTCATTGGATAGACAGATGTATGTATTAGTGAATATTTAATCTGTGGATGTATGTATAGTCTATGGTTGAGTTGAACGAGTTGTTTTGGAAACTGAAAAACAAAATAAAATTTGGATTTATCTGGGATGTCAAAATAACTTCTCGCAAAATATTATTTACTTTGGTAAAATCGTATCGAATTGAAATAAAATTTATACATGAGGTGGTAAAATGTCAACAATTATAAAATTTGATATCAAAGAATTAAAAAAATTAGCTACTGATAAAAATTCATGTATTATCGAAAAAAAAGTGACTCAAAACTTAGCTCTGCAACCCTGGTGTCTAGGGAACCTCAAGGAATCTATAAAGAATTTGTTGGATTACAAAATTGGAAAATTTGACAAAGAGTAAGTAATTTTTGACGATAGACTTATGTTTAGGATTAGTAGGTTATGGAGAATTGGCGTTTTTGTAAATAAGGAGGAACTAATACTATTGACCATTGTTGAATAGGTTCTAGAGCATGTTGACATAAAGTACCATGAGTATGTTTTTTTCTTAAAAATTTACAATAATAAAATACTAAGGTCCATTATTGTAAAATCTATAATTGTATTCTGTGTTACAGGTTTAATGGAATACTGTTAAGTTACAAAAACCCTAGTATTCTACAGAATGTTGGTACCATCAGAAATGATAATGCGGATATACATTTCCAAGTTAAAGCTGACTATTTCATATTTCGTCCTTATGTTGGAGCTACCTTAACGGGTATAGTTAATAAAAAGAGTATGACGCATTTAGGCATTCTGGTACACAGGTAAGGTTAATTTAATACAAAAATAAAGAACTATTATGTAATTGCTAATTAATGTTGTGCAGAGTTAGTTAGTTTAAACATTGTATTGTTTTCTTACTGTTTCAAATATGGTGCAATAATCAGAAACAACTGAAAGCTGCACCTATAAATAAACAACAATAGTGCCAAGTGATTATATTTTGAAACAACAAACAAGCAAATGTTATAATTACCAATATACTAAAAAAAATAAAAATATAATTAATGATAACAACTGGTTAAGATTATTGCTTTTTTTTTTGGAAGGGATTTACGCAGTTAGCCTGAGCGCAGGCTTTGACTGCTTCACCAGACTTTTAAGATTATTGCACAAGAAATTAAAATGTTATTTAAAATTTGAAAGTATTTTTTCTTTATTTAATGTTGCAGGGTATTTAATGTTGTTATTCCAAGACCAACAGAGGAGCCAGGAAATATGTGGGTTGGGTCAAATATTCAGGAAGGCCAGGAAGTTGTGTTTAGAATAGTTGTTCTGGATCTTTATGGAGCCCTGCCTTATATTAGAGGAGAACTGGATGAGAGGTATTTATTCAGGCTATTGTTAGCATACATTGTCTATTGGTCAATAAATAATTAACTAAATTAAAGGGGCATAACTAATAAATCATAGGTATGTACACTATGTATAATATATTATTATATTGGGGTTGACGAAACATTTATCTATAAAAAATTGGGGTTGACGAAAAATTTATCTATTAAAAATGTAACAGTGTAAACATAAAAACAAAAAATAATATAGCAATACCTTATCTTTAGGTGTATCAAATTGGCACCTGAAGGAGATGATGAAGAGGAAGTGGAAACAAAACAGGCACACCCTATGAATGTGAGCTATGTGGACTTTGACAAGACAAAACCATACAGCCAGAAACAAATTGGGGATTGTCCTCCTCATTCAACATCGAAAAATAATACAAGATTAGTTAACTCCAGTAAACATCAGCTCAAAAGCTTAACAATGGCAGATAATCATGTTCAGACACTCAATGGTAAATCAGGATCTACAAAAACAAAAATTGTTGACAGTGAGATTAGTGTAACAGAGAAGAACAAAGTGAAGCGGCAAAATAAACTATTATTAGAGTCTGAGCAAAAGCAATTGGAGACTCCTGCTAAACCTTCTAAAAAGCACAAACGGGATGTACAATAATTATACAATTTTTATAAATATATTTAATAAAAAATTTACCTTTTGTAAAATTTCAGAGTATTTGTGTTTAATATACTATTAAAATATACTAAGTTTGTATATTACTTTCCCTAAATTTAATTAGAGGCATTATTCTAAACATGTTTTTTTATTATATTTTTGTTATATAGGTTTATTATAATAATATCAGATTAATAATTTTGGTAGTATCAGGCTCGTTTGTATGATAATTCTAAATATTAATCATAAGTAGTGTCATAATTGTTTATTTTTTACTCGTAATGAAATAAATCTTCAAAAATAGAGAAAGATTATTATCTTAATATTTATTTTTATATTTTCTATAATACATGATATGGTACAGAAATGTACAAAACTAAACTTCGTAATCTTCGCGCTCGCTCGCGCCTCCACTGGAATGGAACTGAGCGCGCTCGTAGAACACGAGCGCGCTCAGTTCCATACCAAGTTGCGCCTAGCCTTCATACGGCGCGTAGCGCGAACAGGCCTGGCGCGACTCGTGATATCACGTGCCGTGAGAAGCCAAACTCGCGGGCGGAGCCGTGTGCAACAGCTAGTGGTTATGGAGTAAGACGCTGTTGAACGAAGCGGCAATAGCCTAATGGTTAGGGTGACGGCCTTGTGATCGAGAGGACGCAGGTTCGATCCCACCCATTGCACTATTGACGTGAACCCACTCCAGATACAAGCATATTTATCTTAGTTGGAGGGATTAACAAGATTGCTAGTAATGTGAATTCCACCCACATTGCTATGCTAGCAACCTTTTTTTTTTTAAAATAAACTGACTTCAGCATTTTATAAGAGGTTAATGATATTTATGGTAATTTATAAAAATAAATACATATATATGAACAAATATGTATGAACTGCTCTACTATGAACAAGTAATTCGTAAAATTAGTGCCAAGACAATCTTAAAACCTATCATTACCCTAGATAAGGAAGCATCAATATTTTCGTATATATGTCTGTCGTCGCACTGAAAATCACATAGATCAGAAAACGAGCGTGGTAATTACAGCTTAAAATTTGCTTACGCTTGGCAAAACAGGCTACTAGCGAGATGCGCGCATTCTATGCTTGTCTATGTATACTTTATGATTTGAATGAATGACATATGTCAAATATTAAAAATGACAACTTCCAAATAGGTTAGGTATGTTGATTTCAGGAAGGAAATCCGACAAATTTGAATTGAATTGAACTTATTTTGTTAAGTACGTTAATCAGATTCCTATACGGCTAATCATGGCTAATAATATAAGGAACATAAATAAGTGTATACCAAGGAACTCTTTGTCATATTTTTTACCAAGGTATGTTGCTATTCTTCTTAGCATGTTTGAGTCCACTGCTGAACTTATGCCTCTTACATGGCTTTCCATCCAAGAAGTTCTTGATGCGGAGATACAAGTCCAGTTTGGCTTTGCCGTCTTTTTTAAATCGCTCACTCTAGATCTATTACTTGATGGGTTATGGTGTTTATTTAAATACACTTTAGAAGTATTTAAGTAAAGATTGTGCAAGTATATATTTATAATTTTAATAATAAAATAAATTAAATATGTAATTATCTCTGTTTCAGATTATTTACCATACAGCAATACAGGGAATATTCAAGACCTATCAGTTTTCCTGACTTCTTTCAAAATCCTATTTTTAGAAAAGAAGATCAAGCAAAACTTATTGAAAGCTCAGAGTTAACAAAGATAGCTGCTTTACCTGTCAAGCCCCCTGCTGTTTATCAAACTAGTTCTGCATATCATGACCCCTTAGTAAAGTAAGTGTTTGAATTCAAAATTGTTTTTACTTAATTTTAAGTTTATCATTAATTTTATTTATTATTTTCTTGTTTAACATTGAACCCATGTTGGTTTAATGTTATCAAAAAGAAGTTCTGTTAAACAAAAATAATTCAATAATTATTGTTTTATTTTTCTAATAGTGTAATATTCATTACAAGACTTTGATTGTGGATATGATAATCCCATATTAAATAAACTCTTGATACATTAATTTAAATAATTTAATTTTAGCAAAGTCATCAATCATGTTATGGAAATGGGTAAAAAACAGATGGCTCGCAACCTTGTAGAGAAAGCTTTTGAAAATATAAAGAGATCACAGATTGAGCGCTACCACTTGGCATCAACACCTGAAGCAAAGGCTAAAATAGAACTCGATCCCAAGAAAATACTTCACAAAGCTATTGACAATGCAAAACCTTTGCTGATACTTCAACCAATCAAAAGAGGAGGAATAACATATCAGGTTAATATTGTGTTAAAATGTTTAGAGAAATTTATTGTATTAAGTTTGTTTAGCTGTTTCCTTAAGTTTTTTTATCTAAAATAGGAATGTTTCCAAAATTTTTTTTTAATGTCCGCCTGGTAGATTAATGAATTTTATAGGACACGTATTTTTTCTTTTTTCCTGCAAACAAAAAATTATCAAAATACAGAGAACTGAAATACCGCGTGACGTCACTCCTTGCTACAATTTATACCACGGCGAGGTGTAATAACTTTAAAGAAACTGTATCTTTGTTAATTTTTATTGTTTTGATAAAAGAAAAAAATACTTGTCTAATATTTTTTTATTATCTAACTGACGGACCAAATAGATTTTAACTTTTCATACCCAGTCAACATCCCTATTCCATTAATATGTTCTTTCAGATAACATAGTGTAAACCTTTGTGAATGTTACAGGTTCCAGGCCCCATTACTGAGAAAAGATCATTGTTCCTGGCAATAAAGTGGTTATTAGAGGCTACAAACGAAAAAGAAAGGACAGTTCACTTCCCAGAACAATTTGCATGGGAATTATTAGATGCAGCCAACAATACAGGAAAAGTTGTTAAAAGAAAACAGGATCTGCACAGACAGTGTGAAGCTAACAGGGCATATGCTCATTACAGGTGGCAATAAAAATAGCGTAAAATGCCATCTTTGTAAGTTATAAATGTATTGTTATTAATGTATGTATGCCTTTTCTGTAATAAAATAGTTAACATAGTATTAGTTTCTGTTATTTTATTATAATACTAGCTGACCTGACAGACATTGTTCTGTCTTAGCTATAAATATTACATACTACAAATTATATATTCCGTTAACTATTTTATTTTTAAGCACGGATAAATTAAAAAAAAACACGTTAAATAACAGCAATAATAGTGAAATAGTTTGCTGAAATTTTCCAAATTTCTTTTTATCTTTTCGTAAGAACCTTCTTCAAAGTATTAGGAATCTTAAATAAAAAAGATCAATGAAATTCGTTAAGTAGTTTTCAATTTATATAGATAATAATCCACCTACCTACCTACTTACCTACTCTGCCTATACCGACCTACCTACCCTACCCACCCACCTACCTACCCTACCTACCCCTACCCTACCTACCCATACCCTACCTACCCCTACCCTACCTATCCTACCCACCCACCTGCCTACTGACTATCGACAGAACTAAAGACAGTGGTGTTCCCACTTGAATTGCTGCACACGAACACACTGATTTACTGCATGATACACTATCACATCATACATTAAACCGCATTATGTGCATAAAAATAAAAATCCACTGAGACAACGCGATCTTTACGCCCAGATTACCGCCTAAGCCCGTAAAATATTATGGTTGCGATCAGAAATTGTTGGTTGTCAATGTCAAACGTCAAAAACCAATGAAAAGAAAAATATTCTTTTAAATTTAATTTGATTTTTGCACGACTTTTAAATTGACTTTTGAACGACGGGATGAACATCAAATGTTTGACAGGAAGGAATAGTTTCTAAGGGAAAGCGAAATTGTTTTCTTTGCTATATTCCAAGCATTTTTTCATATTTACTCACCTTTTAAACCTTCCCTGGACTTCCACAAATAATTTAAAACCAAAATTAGCCAAATCAGTCCAGCCGTTCTCGAGTTTTAGTGAGACTAACGAACAGCAATTGATTTTTATATATATAGATTAGTTACCAGTTTTATGGTATAGGGTCAGCTTTAAAGTATTCCATGTTGTAATTTAAAACTCATATTTCTTGGTATGAATACCTAGTAATGTATAGTAATTGGCACTTCTTGCAATGAACAACAACATATTAGGGACATCGACCTTACTTCTTTGAAATAAACCTGTGTAAATATCAAAGTGTTGCTAAGTGTGAGCAAGGGACTACAAGTAATAATAGAAGCTAAGTGTCTATTGCGATTTTTTAACATTCCGTGACGTCTCTGGCTGCAACCGCCTGCGCCGTTTTGATAATACCTAAGCGTCTGCTTGAAATATAGTATTTCGTTTGAGTGGTTGAGATTTTAATGTAAAGGTTGTTTGAGAAGACGGGATTTTCGGAAACAATTTAAACATCAAAATCGGTGACTTCTCGATCAATCTAAACATCAAAACCTCATGTACTCTTTACCCTGTTTGGTTTTGGAGACATCTGTATATATCCTAACTTCATTGATGACAAAGTTATCTTCTACTTCTGCAGTAAGTTGGATATTGAATCTTCAATTGAAAACGTGATAGCGCCGTGTTCTGTCTGTGGGCGCCTCAATAAGTAGGTATAGTTTGTATCTCCTTTGGGATTCGCTTCAGACAGCCGAGTGCATGAATAACAAGATGTAGCGGTTACAGATTCAGATACTCTAGTGCAGCTGATGGAATGGTTCTCTAAATAATTGCTGCAATTCTCGCTAGGCATTGCAGACTTTGAGATTTGCTTTTAGCGTGGTCAGTTGTATTCTGGGCCACCACATATTTGTCACGAACGTCAGGGACGGCCTGATAACTGAATTGTACAACCAGGGCAATTTTTTTGTTGAGGCCCCATCGTTTATCAACTATTATCTTACACTGATAAAGGGCTTTACAGGCCTTCATTATTTTAGTGATGATATGACTCTGAATGGTTTAAAGGACATAGCGAATCACTAAACCGTGTTACGCACAACCTTTTATGGCATAGGCTTCATGGAGGCGGTCAAAACGCCATATCACGTGCAAATAAAATGCAGGAGCGTGGCAGATCATCGAGTACAGTTTCTCCAGTGTCCAGCATCATTACTGAAAGCCTGTAGCAACATGAAGAGTCTGCTAACAATCTGTGAGGTTTTGTGATGTTTTGGAGTAAAAAAAAAATCGCCCACAATGTTCCAATGAAGCCTGCAAGAGGGTGAGTGTGAAAAAACCCAGTCACTTTAACTAACGAATGTTTTATTTAATACTAGCGCTCCTGCTTCGCACGGGTAGACAAAACATTATTGAATTATACACAAAAACCTTCCTCTTGAATCACTCTATTGCACGCGTGGTGGTCCACGCGTGACTAGTATTAGATTATTAGTCTTATTCGTTTAAAATAAAGGAAATTGACGTGTCCTAAAGTAATTATGTTTAGCTGTTAGATACTGGCTGAATGCAGGATAAACGACTAGACCAACCTAATTTCTCCCTACAATAATATGAATCTTGATATGAATCCCGTCGAAATCGGAAACGTTTTAGTGACATCGACAGCTCAGTTGTTGCCGCTTGGTTCCTTATGGGTACCTATCTAAAGTAAAGATAGAAGCTCCGGTGGTTTTAGCAAGTAAGAGCCCATTGCGGCTCTCTATCTACCCATGGCGGAGGAAGTCTCACGAGGATTTCTACCGGGGAAAAAGAACCGGTTAGTCGTTTATTTTTCTAGTCGATCTAGGCATTTTTACCTTTTCATTTTTTTTTCTATCAGAAAAGAAAACAGTAGTTCATAATATTTGTACCCAAATAAAAGAAAAAACTCACAGTAAAGAATGTCCACAAAAATGTAGGTAAATGTCCCTAAATAGATTTTTAAAGAAATGTACTATTTCGACCTTGGTGCACAGATTAAACTCTACGCGAACCTAATTTATCTACCTGTTAATTTGATTTAGTATTGTAAGTAAATAAAGTACTGATGACTCACGAACGATATCTTTTTTGGAAGTGTCTCTATCGCGATAAGATAGCACTCGAATGAGTCAGTCTCAGATTGACAAAGCATCGATTAAAATATTCAGATCGGAGCTATCGACAAGAAGATTAAGGATAATGGAACCAGTAATTACTGCAGCATTAAGTGTAAAAACCAACGGAATCAACTGAATTATTTTGGAAGCTATCCAATGATACCTATACACTCGCCAAAACAATTTTTTTTTACGTTTGTGCTGCGAAGGGTTGACATCGAAACACTGGATACCATTAAAATACTTTTGACTCCCAAGTCGATTAACATTACAAATTTTCTACATCCTGCCTTTTCTCCTTGCATGCCAAGATCCGCAGTTCAACCGGAAATTAACCTTTCCTCTCAAGTGCCAACTTCTACCCAGGCTGGAAAGTTAATAAAACTGACCAAGCAAACGTTTTCAATGTCGGTGGGAACAAAGATTACCTAATCGTTCAAAGAATAGGTATACGTAGGTACCTCCTAGTTTAGGTAAAATTGAAACAATATTATAATAACAATAACAATGAGACTGGCACTGCCGTGTTGTTTGCTTATTCAAGTAATATCACGTGTTCGATGGAAGTTACACATAGTAATATGCCGCACAATGTTCGAACAATTTGCCACATTTTATTTGGCCTTGCCGCCTTCACGCATTTGTTGTCGTTTAGACTGGGGATATAAAAAAATTACAAATACAGTAATTAGGTAGGTACTTATTGTTTATGACTAAAGTTCGGATGTACTGTATCTAAATCAGATGGCTTAATCCGGTCATGCGTAGCTAATAAATTGGTGAAACGCGTTGCTCGTAGCTCAGACTTGATGCTACAAATTTTCAAGTTCACAAATTATTAGATCATGTAATCGACTGATATAATTATAGATATACATCAGTAGCTATGCACGGAAATCTAATCTGTTTTTTTAGTTAAATCTTTTTTTTTAACTCTTAGTTACTCTTAAAATATCCTTCTAAGATTAATTATAATAGTATTTAGGTATTTTCCATTTATTTCCAAAAATGCTTTATTAAAACATCGAAATGTTCTAAGCCTAATGGCCGAATACTGAAACATCAATCAGTTTTAAATCTTCGTCAAGTCTCATAATGTCTCCGTCACTTTAAGGTGTAAAGCAGCGACAGGTAGACGTTTAAGAACGTCTTAAAGTTAAATATCGTTTCAGTATTCGGGGGTACCTATATTAGCCTGAAAGGCACTACAGCAGTGTTTACCCGACTGCCAAGAAAGGGTTATGTTTTTAGCGCGTATCTTGTTTGTTTCTATATTTCTTAATTACCTGGTAAGTATAGTTCAAACGGCTTTATGGATTTCGACAGTTAAGGTATCGTTAGATTCGTAAAAAACTCAAGTGTTCTTAGATAAACAAAGTAATAAAAAAAAAAACAAATTTGCGGATTTTATTATATAATATTACTGTAGATACTTTGTGATCTGAATTTTTCCGATGAATTGTAAACTTATCGAGTAAGCATAAAGCGAGTACCTAAGGGGTATAACTGGTTTACAAAATATATCTAACTTATATTTATAAAATTAATTTGGAATGAGAAATCCTGAAATAATTAATTGTTTTAAAAAGCTCTGCCTTTGCACATCTTAATGTTTCTTAGCAGGGCAGTCGGGTTTTTTATGTTTTATTATTTATACAACTTGTGGCTATCGTTGTTTCATAATGATTTAATAATTAGTCTAATAAATTGTCTTAAATTAACTGATTGGAATCCATGGATTCCAGAATCATTGTGAATTTTATATGTGCGTTAGAATGGTTATAATATGTTATCCTACAATATTTAATAGTAGGTACACGGCCCTGCTTCTGTTTGGTGAAAATCATTTATGACGCAAAACAAAGTTGCTGATAAGATTTTCAATCAGATCGGTTTTGAGCAATAATGGTGTTTACCGGCAAAATGTTGATAATAACATAGCCATTAGATAATGTTACGCTGATATCAGATTTGCTCTTATAACTTTTAATGAATGTCAGTAGATGAGTTTGTGTACTGAAATGGTCTAGAGAAAATGTAGCTAATCACAAATATTAATACTTCCGTTCAGATGCTGGACAACTAAGGCAGGAGTGTACCTATGGTCATTTACATTTTAGATCAGAGTAGGTGGACATGGTCGCGTAACAGCGGACTTTATTAATATTAGCGTGTACTATATTGTGACTCTCAACAGGTGACTTATCACTGTACTATCTTTGTACTGTATGGAATTCAAGTGCTGTAAATATTTAGCGGGTTAACGAGTATATTCGACGCTAATTGTTTTCAATTCTAAATAGTGTTCTAGTGGTTTTGACATAAACTGGTGAGTAAGAGTGAAGTGTTTTGTGATGTAGTTATAGTGATAGCAGTTCGTTTCGTTCAAAACTATGTTTTTTTAGGTAGGTAAGAATAAAAATGTTGTAAGGTCATTATTTTAAAGACTGTCGCAATCGCAATCGGACTTAGAGATACTTGCACTGTTTCATTGCATAAAAACTTGGTCACTTCACTTACCTTTAGAGATAGATTTCAAGGTAGATAGGTATACCCTAATAGTTGATAGGGGTTAAGTTCAGTAAAGTAGGCAAAGCCTACGCTCACGAACTCACGATAACAGCGCGGATCTCTTAAAAAACATAGGTATATTGCTTAGGTTGTAATTAATAAAGTTTTCGATTTTTCCTTATGATCTTAGTTCAAAAACATTTTTCTGTACATATGTTTCCAAGCGGTACCATTCATTATACAGTAAGGGCGGTTCCGCACTAAGTCCGATTTGAATCCGATCCGAGAACGTAAATATATGGTCCGTAGTAGCCGTCAAACTATTTCTATGGTACTTTACGCACTAGATCCGATCTCCGTCATCCGATTTCTTTCCGTCATTCTGGAATCTTCATTCCGGAGAACATTTTTGACGGACCGACGTAGCCATGGTATTATTTGTATGAACGCTTGCGCACTGCTTCCGAGTTTAAGCCGAGCTCCGTACGAGTGTATGTACAAGAGAGGGTGCACCCAGAATTCTTTACGTCTTCTGCGTCTTCGTACATATAATAGTATTGCCAGAAGTTGACGTCGATTGAAAGGACTCATGATCAACGACGTGAACACTGTGCTGTGGCTCCGCGTAAAATGACTCTATTCGGTACGAGTTTTCTAAACCCATATTTTCAAGGGTTCGGATCGGATTCGGATCGGACGTAGTGCGGAACCGCTCTAAGAAATGTTTTGCAAGGACATAATCAATTGGACGTTTTAGTAAATAACTTGTCTGTTGTAGTGAGGCTCGTTGAAGTTTTAGTTATAGACGTCACCAACCGTTAGTTGGGTTTTAGTCAAATTCGCCTGACAACATAAATAAGTCTTCCGTATCTCATTTACGACAAGCGCAAATAGGTCAACTAGAATTACAAAATATAGTAGAGACCTTTATATGCCTTTGGTGCCTAGCCTACTACACCCCTACGCCTGTCCAGTTTTATTTTTTATTTTAGTGGACTTGCCCGTGTTATGCTATCCGATAAACATATCCATTATCATTTGATACAAACGTAGTGACGTACGTGTTTCGATTATCACATATGAAACATTTGGTTTTACCTAGTATGTTTTCTTTATTTATTTTCACTCCTTGTTGTATTTTGTTTACATAAATGGGTTGTGGAGGCAGATAGGCAGTCACTCCAAGTAAAGAACAGTATTCAGCTAAGTCTGGTGAGACTGGAAGCCGACCCTAACATAGCTTGGCAAAAGGATAGGCGAAAGAAGTTGTACCTATTTTGTTTTAATTATCTACTTATAGTCCTACTTATTAAGTTTACGCTGCTGTTTATTAAAACTTGACAATAGGTACTATATTAAATAGTTATGAATCTTTGATGGGTGATTCATACTTTTGGGTGCTTACATTACTTAATCAAAGTAGTAACATACTTATCATCTGTTTGTTGAGAGGTGCTTTATCAAATTAGCATTAGTCATAGCCACTTTACGATATAAAAAAGGAACGATATTTAAAATTTCGATTAATATACTTACGCAAAAAGGCTTAAATAGATAGCTTAAAATAGAAGAGTTACAGACTAACCACGTGAATTTTACCTTTGTTTCCAAGGGAATGCAACAATGCAACTCTATTGTCAAACTTATTAAGTAGCCTAGTTTTACGCTTCGTTATTTTTATTTCTATCGATGTTTCATAGCATTTTTTTCCGCTCTCACGTAATACTGGTTTGTGGTTTCCAACGTTTTAAAAAGTTAAACACAGTTATTAGTGATCATTCGAATATAATAGCTTACCTAGCTGGGCATCTATTTATAGTGTATAATAATTTACGCGTATTTGAATGTCAAGGGCTATAAACAAATGTATAGTCGTCACAGTGAAGTCGTAACTCGTTTGTATTTCAGAAACGTGTCAGGTTTTAATGAACCTCGTTAGTCATCACGTTAAGGTTATCAAGTGGACAATGAACATCAAGATGCATAATTTTATTCTAGGTCACTTGCTTATTTATTTATAAATTCTACACTCATTACACTAAACTACATAACAAGATACTGCGTAAGGACTTAATTAGCTGCAGATTCATAAAATCCCTGAAAAATAAAAATACAACTAAATGTGGCAGGTACAGGGATGTTGACTGGGTATGATATTTTGACGACCTCCGTGGTCGAGTGGCGTACACACCGGTTTTGAAGGTGTCGCCAGCTCTGAGGTCCCGGGTTCGGACCCGGCCGGGTCAATGTAGAAAACCCCTTTTCTACATTGTCTCGGGCCTGCGTGTTTGTGGTACCTTCGTGGTCTCTGAATTCCATAACACAAGTGCTTTAGCTACTTACTTTGGGTTCAGAACAATGTATGTGATGTTGTCCACATTTACTATTTATGAAAAAATAAAAACAAAGATATTTAGTCCGTAAGTTAGATAATAAAAAATATTAAACATGTATTTTCTGCCTTTTTAAAATAAGCACGAAAGGAGATAAAGCAGATCGAAGTTCAGGAGTTGGGCTACTGACATTACGATCTTGCACAGAACGTACGACATCGTAACGTCATGCGACATTTCAAATCAACGTATCGTCGTCACGTCGTCTTTTTGGAAAATAAAAAAATATACAAAAAGATTATTGACTAACTGAAAATTAAGAAATCATATTTTGTATTTTTTTTAACGTCGTTCATTTGAAAGGACACTTATTATATTCGATGATATAACATATTCGGTCGGTGCCTATATTATTTTATGGCTTTATTAGCACGGACCCCAAAAAATAGTAGCCCCGGATTTCGTACCTAGTACTATAATATAATAAAATAATATTTATTATTGTCGTCTAATTTTTTAAAGTCAATTAAAATTTTTATTTCGTCATTTTTAAGTAAAACAAAAAACACTTCTTAAGTCTGTTTTTTATTATTATTATTATTATTATTTTTTTACATTTACTTATAATATAGCAAATATATACATAATAGTTTTAAGAGTGCCTCTGTTTATAATAAGAAGAAAAATATATTGATTCAACTCAAAGAGGGCTCGGCGATAGTTTACATAAATTGCTTTTAGCATAGGTTAATAACTTGCCATCAAAATGTTCAAAATTGAATCTAGTTACGTAATAAAGACGTATTGATAGTCACCAATACTCGAGACGCTGATTATTACGTATAAGATCTTCTTATCATATCGAAGTCTAATTTTCTTGTACAATATCAGTCAAAAATAGTTTAAATGACTGTACATAGACAATGTCTTATCATATTGTGGTTTACAATATGTGACGCTTCGCGAGCAGAAAACAGCTCAGAACGCATTGTGGTCCCTGTAAAACAGCCATGTCGCATAATTCTCGTTACGACAATCACGGAAAGATCACGACACGAAATTCGCGTCGTGGCAACATGTTGAGTACGATCACAACGCATTGTGGCAATGAAGAAAAGCCATGTCGTGGTCGCGCTATCGCGTCTTGGTCTTTCTGTGATTGGCCACAACCTCTCGTGAGAGTTTTCATACAACGCGTTCTGAGTTGTTCTTTACCCGACTGCGGCGAAGCCAAAAAGGAGGGTTATGTGTTTGATCTGTATGTTTGTCCGTTTCGATGTCCGCTCGTAAAGAACTACTTAAAGACTCAAGCGATTTTAATAAATGATGCGTCCTGATAGCAAGATTGGCACTGGTTACGTAGAATGCTTAAAAAAATGAATTGGCTAAAATAAAGTTTTCTTTTCTAATCCCTCGAGATATATAGAAAAGGCGAGTACGAAAATATATATCTAAGTGCAATTTAAAAAGAAAACAATATGGCAACGTATGGCGCACTTTTTAAATGTGAAAATATATTATTATGTATTGCTTCTATTATTACAATATGTTATCTAATTAAGGTACCTATTGATAATCACATTCTAAAACTTTATCATTATAATATAAAAACTTGTCACTAAAAAAGTAAAATAAAATTATTAATAAAAAAATTGAAAGCCCTACTGCCAAAACAGGAACTAAAAAGGTAGAAAAAAAGTTGTAATCATATTCCAGTCGGGGAACCGTTCACAATTTAAATCTAATCATTTCCTCGATCGGAATGACAAATAACGATAATAACTTGTTTTCTTACCTTTTTTTTGTTGGCAGTTTGATTTTCTGATATTTTAATTCTCTCAATGAGCTTTTTCGGTCTTTCAGAGAACATATACATATAGACAGGTACGTATACAAGTACACGTATCGATTAGGATACCATTTATCTTTGAGAGATTTCTTATCTATAATGTTAGTAGGTATCAGATATCATATAACGCTTCAGTCAGTACAATTTTAAATAGTGAGGAAGTAACAGTTGTTGAAGTTAAGTGAGACGTGTTTCTGTGATTTGTTCCATACATACATATTGATAGACAATAACAATATTACGTGTACAGTTCTATTCATTAAATAAAGGTGCGTGATAATATAATATGTATTGTAAAGTAATATGATACTTTAGAAAAGATACAGAATAAAACTTCGGAATTGTTTTGAAATATTTCATAGGTAAATATTGAACGGCTGAACCCATATTTTTTTCAGAATTAGGTAAAAAATAAATAAACATAAAAATGTTTATTTCATTACTTTTTTTTTGTTTAGGTATTCGTTAAACTATCAGGTAACTAAGTACGTAATAACTTGCTGGTACAAGTAAAGATGTCTTAATAAATAGTTAATATTTTAATAATTAGGATGTCCTTATTATAATATTGTAATATTATATGTATGTAGTCTTTATCGGCTTTATGTTATTAAATCACAAGCAAAACCCCATTCTTGAAATTAAAAATTGTACTTTTCTTGTCACAATACTTATCCATTCTCATTGTAAAATTGTGATGAGAATATTTAAAGGTAGATACTTCTTTACGAAGGTTCAGTAATTGCTTAATTGCACAATTGCTAAAAAATCCCTTAAATTTGACTCCTTTTCTAAAATTCTGTGTCATAAAAAAGATAGTCGGTAATTGATTAATGAAATATTGTAACAGGACCTATATGTAACCAGGCTTGGGTAGTGGAGCTATTTAATTAATATCTTTGGTAGGTATGCATATCGAAAAATTATAATTAAGCTCTGATATCGAATAGATAAGCTTCTTTATTACCCAAAAATATTGCACAACATACAAGACCTATTTGACTGGCTTAGGTTATGAGTTGAGGTTGTATACATACCTACTTTTATTTCAGAAAAAGGTTAGGGTTCTGCGCAAACATAAAAAAAACCCTTAAAACAAACACACACGGACGAAGTCGCGGGGCACAGCTAATTAAGCATAATATAATTTTCGACATGTTATTTGTGTAGAGAGTTGAGGCATAGAACTTGCAGACCTATTTTCATCCTTATCTCTTCTTGCTTCTTGATTACACTTAATGTGTCGAAAAGCAAATATTGTGGCATGGAGTATTTGCCAGGTCATTATTTAATGCGTCATGTCACCAATAGGTACTTAGAAGATTCTAATTTGCTGTATTGCTTACTTACTTGAAATTCCGTTATTGTTGTTTGTTTATGGACCATTTAACTTGAGTTTGAGTGCAATGACTTAAACTGAGGCTGCTTAAGTCGTAGCGTTGATTCTAACTGGCGTGTCATAGCTAGACGTCTTCATTTGAGTCGATTAGCAGTTATATGAGTACTGCATCTCATCAAACCTTCAAACGGTGATAGGGCTCGGAAAAAAATTGGTTCACATCAGAGTAAGATGATCGCTTCATTGTGTCAACGGCCAAACGAAATTGAGATCTCACTGGTGTTTAAGTACTTATAACAGTGATCTTGTTATGTCCATAATGGCACAGTAAGCAAATGGAAAGTACGGCGAAAACTTGCAGGGAGAGGAATACATAGGTACGCGAAAACCGGCTAACAATCCAAAATTAACTTCTGCTCGTCACCAAATACTGCTTAGGTTTGCTCATGAACACGTTGATTAGTCATTCGAACAAGAGAACCTCTTGCTCTGCTTGACTCTGCATGTCTTCCTCTTTGCTAATACTTTTCTGCGTCCATCGGTTCCAATCGGTTCTATGAAAATTAATTTAACAATCATCCATACATATATGAATTTTTGGTAATAATAATGGTTTTTAACTTTTTAATAACTTTGACGGGACGATTAGCGCCCTAATCCGGTGTAAAACGGGACGCGACCCCAGACTTAAAATCGGGACGCCTGGCAACACTAGCGGTCGTTTCGACCGCCGAACAGCCCTTTGCTGAACTGAGACTTCCTGCATGGATCACCACGTAACGCTTGCAACTTTTAGGTATCAAGTCGTCCGTCTACTTAACTAGTTATTCTTATACCTGGTAGTTCTCCCAAGATTTCATCCTTACTTCCTTCGAAAGGCATTTGATTTACAGTTAATACAGCTATGCAAGTTTGCGACTTTTTAGAGTCTCAGAATCAGCTTTTTCACAAATAATTTTGTATTGGTGTGTAGTTGTTCTGGAGAAATGTATTTTAAAGGAAATACATCTGCCACCCCCTGGGGAGTTTAATATAGGTATATGTGATAAGTATATGTATATATATTAAGCCTATTTAATAGGTTTTCCATTAGGCACTATTGTACCGAATGATAGATTGATCACTCTAATAATAGATTGCATTGTAATGACAATATTGTGACCTTTATTAGTTAAGCCGTGAATCGAAACAACGCTTTCCTTGTCGGGCGCTCAGTATGTTGACTGCGAATTTTAATGAGTCTCACACTTTACTTCTGAATATACTGGCAATCAAATCCGACGCATTTGATCGTGTGCTAGCTTGTTTTTCATTGATATCCAGATTAAAAAGATAAGTAGTATTAGGAAGTGTAGATTCATAAAAATAGATAAACACATTTTGTGAAGTCTACTAGCAGATAAATTAAAAAGGTGTGATTTGTGGATGTAAATGGAAAAAGATTCAGGGATAACACATTTCTAGGCATTGTTTGTAATGAAAGAAGGTGCGAGTATGATATATATTTTGACGTTTTTTAAGGTAAGAAAATAATTTTTATTCAATTTTGAAAAAAGCGGTAATAAGATTAAGCCATTACGAACACTTTCCTGGTATTTATACTTTTTCTCCGCGTTTTCTACATCCTTATTTCCCTATGTCTTGTTCCTATAGTTAAAAAACTTATCTGGCTGTTATAATTCTTCGGTATCGGATTGTACTCAGAAATGGTTCGATATGTCTATAGATGCACACCTGTGTACATATTCTGTAAGTACCTTACCAATATTTAAATAAGAATTATGTTAAACAGGACATTTGGCACGCGTAACAAGAAGTAAAAGTACTCTGTGGATTAGGCTATCAAAGCAAATTCTGAGTTTGTTTGTACCGAAGCCAGTCTTTAGTAAATTTATTGGTAGAAGCCTTTTTTTGTAGGAGGCGCACTGACAGTCTCGTAATGCGCAGGCGCACACTGAACTTGACGTTAAAATGTGTAAAAATAAAAACTTGTGTTTTCACACGGTAGGTATACATAACACTACAGCTGCAGACGTTGTAGTAGATGTTTAGTGTTAACAAGTGTCTAGCTCGATTTAGAGCAATCAGGATGATATTACGTACTACATAAATGACATTAAGTGAACAAAATACCGGCCAAGTCCACGTATACGCAGTGTACATATCTATAAAAACGGCAAAAAAACACGTTTATGAGAGCCCCCTTAAATATTTAATTTATTCTGTTTTTTAGTTTTATGTTTTTTATTTGTTGTTATACCGGATACAGACATACATGATTTGTGATTTCAACTGTCTAACTATCACGGTTCATGAGATACTAGCCTGGTGACAACGGACAGACGGACGGATAGACAGTGGTGGCTTAGTAATAGGGTCCCATTTTAACCTTTGGGTACGGAACCCTAAAAAGATAATTTCTAGCGCTGGGCCGTGTCCTTCAAAATTTAGAATATAATGGTCAAAATAGTCCCTGTGTCGGCCCTGTGTAGAGTGTTGTGAATTTGAATGAAGGAATCCAAAAATTTTAATCATTTACGTATAATGAATCTCAAAGTGAATATTTGTACGACAACACTTAAGATACCTACTAGTAGATTGGTACTCGACCAACTACTGGAAATAGTTTCGCTACTTATTTGCACTAAATGTACCGTCCGTGAAGTACCATTATACCTACCTATTCATTGTTTTGACTCGGTGCATTGTTAGTGCGTTTATTACTCACCATGGTCATCATCTTTATGTTTTAAATCTATTACACTTATCATCTACATTTTACTTTTATTTAAAAATATTAATTTATTAGATTTTACTGAACTTACCTTAGTATTTTAATTTCATATAATTTATATAAAATGCAAAATAATAAAGTTTTTGGAAAAATTTACCTTGAGGTTAGTAAAATAGGCTATTATAGTAGGTATTCTCTCTAAGGGTTTTTTTAAATGAGCCGTGTCGCATATTCGTAGTTAATCCTCTTTTAGCAATCGATAAAATAATTCAATGTCAGTGCCAGCATTGAATTAATCATGAAGGACAGTCATGTGAACCGATTTTAACCGATAAGGAATTATAAAATCATGTAAAACATATATTATAAGTAGACTAAAACCAATAGTATTAAGCAATTTGTGTACAGTAGCTTTATTAGGTAGTTCATAGTTACAATACCACTGTAAAAAGTTTTATCAAAACGCACCGAATTAGAACCTAACAGTTCATAATGCGCACCTAAACACGTGGATAAGAATCACAATTATGATTATTTCCATTGTATTTGTACTTGCTTTTGCATATCTTAAGTTTTATCTTTAATTTATTGCAAATCGTGAAGAAAATTAACCTTATCGAATTCTTTGATAATAGTAGAAGAACGAATTATAGAACTATAATGATCGGACTATGTAAATGAAATTATAGCACTTTAATGACGTACAGGACATCATGAAGATGAGGCGAGAAGCGAAGCCAGCGAGCGCCGTCACTAAATTCAGACTGCTCATGTGGAAGAACTTCCTCCAACAATGGAGGCATCGGCTACAGACTGTCACGGAGCTGCTCCTGCCGGTCCTTACGATGACCCTGGTGCTCATACTGCGATGGCAGATAGAACCGACCACAGTGGGCACACTCACGTATCCACCAGTACCAGCACACACGCTCAACTATTCTACGGTAATTTTGTAAGTTAAAAAAAAAATAATATATTATTTATTCATACAAATCAAAAATCAGAACGACATGTAGTGTCACACTGATTCCTAAAGTAAAGAACATAATATGCAATAAACTAAGTATATAAAACATGTATTAACTCTGTCACTCAGTCTATTCACAAAACACCAAATATTCTAACAATATTACTTTTTACTCGTCAACAAATGCATCTAGACCAGGATTGAATTCCAGAAGTGTGTTTAGTGTAAGCAATCGCGGAATAGGAGACATATTTTAATGTTAATTTAGTGCAAAAGATTGGTCATGAATCATGCAAGCTACGTTAGGTAATAATTTTACACCTGGTTTCTCTTAGCTCCTATTATTATATTTCGATGGGTCGGAAGTTATCGGATGTTGATTGATTGATTTTTAGGGTTCCGTACCTCAAAAGGTAAAAACGGAACCCTTATAGGATCACTTTGTTGTCCGTCTGTCTGTCTGTCTGTCTGTCTGTCTGTCAAGACCTTTTTTCTCAGGAACGCGTGGAGGTATCAAGCTGAAATTCATATCAAATACTCAAGTCTATGGTCTCTTGGAGCTGTGAAAAAATCAAACTTCTAAGTCAACGCGATCAAAAGATACTCCCGTTTATGCCGCAAAATTCCGGAAATTTTCGAAACTCGCACGGGAATCAAAACCTACAGGGTACTTCCCGTGAACTCAGAATCTTGAAATTTGGTACGAAGTAACGTCTTATAGTACAGATAAAGGAAAAATTGCGAAAACCGTAAATTTTTAGTTACATCATATAAAAAAAAATATTTCGGTTTTTTTTTTTTTTCATTTTGCAATTATCATACCATAACTATGACTCGATCGTAGTGATGGGTGAACTTTTACTTATATACCTACAGGTGTGTACGGAACCCTCGGTGCGCGAGTCCGACTCGCACTTGGCCGGTTTTTTATACTTAGATTACTTTGTTTTTGTAAATTATTTAATGATAACCATACTGATCATAGATTATACCTATGTATAGGTTGACTTGTTTCGCAGGACTTATTTATGTAGGTAGGTACGTTGACTTATTTGGTAGGTATTAAAACAAGTTCATATATGGTGAGACACCAAATACTTATTGGTACAAAAACAGCCTGCAAAATAAAACTGAATTAAGACGTCATTAAAATACAATATAACAACAACAATCCAATGTCAAGCTTTAATTGTCCCATAGCTGGGCCAAAAGCCTCTGATAATTAAAATGCTTAGACGTGTTTCCATGTTATTAAAATCCACGTCAAGTCTTACAAACCCAAATGCTTATTCAAAACAAAATACAGATTGTAGACGGCACTATATTATATATATATATATATATATATACTATGGTAGATACCTACTTACCTTGTAGCATTTTAATTCAACCTGTATGTATCTATACATATAAATCTTTAAATACGACTTTATCAATATACTTAAATACCAAGGGTAATTATCAAACTCATTACACGTGAGTTTTCAGAAAATACTTCTACGTTCAAGTCACGTGTTTATCATGAAACTAAAACGGTGTAAGAATATTTAATAATTAGATATATCTCCGTTATTATCATTAGTATTTTTTTTTAAATATGTATATCTATGCTATACAAATCGATCGATAATCTCAATAAAGACTGACGGATGTGTGCAGAACTTAATACAAAATCTTCGAGTCCAGCAGGACAGCAAAAGAGACTATAGATCGTCTCCTACCTACTTTTCCAGTCGTAACCCCTTCCAATTTCCTATACTTAGTAAAAATGTAATCTTTGAGCATCATACTGAAAGTCCATTTCAATTATGAAATAAACATTTGATTAGATACATTTTGTTTGTCATGTTCTGGAATTACCTTTCGATGTGACGTTCAATGCTATTTAAGGCAGGTACCTACCTAACCTACTAAACATTGATGATTTTTTTCTTTTCTTGCAGAGCGGGAATGAATATATCACAGTTATCCATTGCTTACTCTCCAACCAGTTCAGTATTAGAAGATGTCATCAGAACTTCAATCACAAATTTACTAATTGAGAATGCAAAAGATCTGCTTCCTGTTTTAATTGATGGCATACCGGGCTTTCCAGATATAGAATTGCCACCGAATATTGATTTAAACTCTACAGCCATTATAGAGTTTGTAAAGTCACAAATTAGGATCGATTCCTACAACAGTAGTCATGAACTAAGAGGTCTCTACATACGCGAAGAAGCCACTCGTATGGTTATCGCTGGCATTGAGTTTGATGATAAGCTTTATGGTCAGTATAAAACATTTAGAATGCGTAATTAATAATTTCACATTAAGGTGTTATGAGTTATTGCTTGAAATGTTATGTTGTTGAGCGTGTGATATTTCTCAGTAAGTGCTATACGTACCTACTTGCTTTAAGAGGTTTGTTTATCAACTTAATGAATAAACTTTCATCAAGTTCCTTTGTATCAATAAACATCTTTTTATTTTAGGAGCTCAAGAATTGTCAAATAATTTATCATTTTCACTACGGTTCCCTGAAAGGCCTCGACTGAACTCTTTTTTTCAACGAGGAGGTCGCACTTGGCGGACTGATGTAGTGTTCCCATTATTCGAATTGCCAGGACCAAGATTTCCTTATTCATGGGAAGGTGGCAATGACCCAGGTAGGTACTACAAATGGAGATTTTCAGCATTTTGTTTTACATAACTATTTACGTCAAAAACAAACCTTACAGCTTATGATAAAACAACTTTCAATGTAAAGATATAGAATGTACAGCATAAGCTTACATAGGATGCTTTATTTGATACTAATCCATATACTTAATATCTTATCATATTAATTGTGTAGGTTACGTCAACGAAATGTTTATTGCGCTGCAACATGCTATCTCAAGTGAGTTGATATCCAGAGCGACCGGGGAAGATCTGAAATCATTCAGAGTTAATATCCAGCGGTACCCTCATCCTCCGTATATCCAAGATCTGGCTGTGGAAATGTTGCAGTTCATGTTCCCGATGTTCCTCATGCTCAGTTTCAGTTACACCGCAGTGAATATAGCGAGAGCGATCACAGTGGAAAAGGAATTGCAACTGAAGGTAACTTAGCACTTTCTATAGACTCCACTTTTATATATTAGGTTCTTAACGCGTCTGTGTGTTTGTATTATTTTTCCAAAACATTAATCACAACAATTTGTAGGAAACTATGAAAATTATGGGTTTGCCTACATGGCTACATTGGACGGCATGGTTTTGGAAGCAGTTTATCTATCTTCTGGTGACAGCGATTTTAATTACTGTTCTTTTAAAGGTATGCTGCTTTAAATTATATTGATTAGTTGGCAAGAGAAATGGTAACCGTGTACAATGTACAGTATTGTATATATTTATATTGCTTTTAGGTAAATTGGTTTACTAACGAAGATGGCTTCAGTGAATACGCAGTGTTTACTAATACACCCTGGACGGTACTATTTTTTTTCCTGGTTCTATACTTAACATGCGCTATATTTTTCTGTTTTATGATAAGCAGTTTCTTTTCAAAAGGTATGCTACGTTCTATATACTATCTTAATAATTCTGACAATTGTTCCTTTGATCTAATACTTTAATTTTCTTTAAAAGGTAGTACAGCGGCATTGTGCATGGGAGTGATCTGGTTCCTATCTTACATCCCCGCTTTTCTCTTGGCCATGGATATTGACATGTCCACTGCGGTGCAAGTCATCACGTGTTTTAGTATAAATTCGGCGATGTCTTACGGTTTCCAACTTATACTTGGCAAAGAAAGTACTGGAGGTAATTATTTGCAAAACTAATTCTGCTGTAGGTACTTTTTCCATACAATTATTCAATTTGCTTTTGATACTTATTTACTCTACTTACATATTGTTTGCGTGGAAGGTTCTTTCTTTTTCGATGCGTCTTAAGCTTAGTGAGTTGTGTTCATGTAAATTCGATTAGAACAGTGCGTAATGTACGAGTCATATTATGTGTTTAACATCGCAAATTTATTTAGATATAATGCGCGCGGTATGATAACGATTCTTGTGTGGGGGTAATTGCTGTCGACAACACATGAGCGTAGGAGAACAAATTCTTACGTAGCGACTGTGTCTAAGTGTAAAATTGCTTTAGGTACCTACTGAATGTATTTCTTCAATTAGGTTTGCAGTGGGGCGACTTCATGGCGTCACCGACGACGGAGTCGAACCGGTTCGTCTTTGGTCACGTGGTCATCATGCTGGTAGTCGACTGCGTGGTCTACATGCTCATCACACTGTACCTTGAACAAGTGATGCCAGGGCCGTTTGGCACGCCAAAACCCTGGTATTTTCCTTTCCAATTAAAATTTTGGTACCCAAATTACAAATCAGGTAATTATCGAACTATTATAACTATAAGTTACTAAAGCAGTCCTCTGTTCAATACTTAAGTTCACATAAAACAATAATTGTATTTTTTACTCATCATTTTATTTGGTTTTTAGATGCCGGTTTAATTTTTCAAACTGAAAATAGTGAATCTGAAGATATTATTAAAGAGAAAGACCCAATTGATCATTCTATCGGTGTAAAAATGCATGTAAGTCGACCTTTGGTTATAAATATATAAATACCTATAATAAAAACAATTACCTAATATATTTATTTGTTACTTATATTTATTTTCAGAATCTAACAAAAGTCTACGGAAATAATATAGCAGTCAATCATTTAACTTTAAATATTTACAACGACCAAATTACTGTCCTACTGGGTCATAACGGTGCCGGTAAATCTACCACCATTTCTATGTTGACAGGTTGGTACTTATATATATAGGTTTTTATTGGTATATTGAAATTATATAGAGTCGTTTCTGCATAAGAAGGTAACAATCCAAGAAACACACGAATATAGTTTGCAAATTTGCGTGTTTTATGACATTTACTATTACAACTTTTGAATTTAATAATAGGTTTCACATTA
Organism: Diachrysia chrysitis; assembly: GCA_932294365.1. Classification (NCBI taxonomy): domain Eukaryota; kingdom Metazoa; phylum Arthropoda; class Insecta; order Lepidoptera; family Noctuidae; genus Diachrysia; species Diachrysia chrysitis. Next base: position 6,724,231 of record OW028650.1, on the reverse strand, counting down.
CGTCAGTCAGGGTAAAATTGTACTGCACCCACATCAAAACGCATTTCTTGTTACTAACTGGATGGTTGCGCTCATAAAATTTTTAAGTGGACCACTAGCCTCACTCGTTTTAATCATCTAAATAGAGTTGAAGGTTATAGCAAACATAGTAATTTTAGTGCTATGCGGAACAGATTTATTTACAGATTTTTTTTTTTTTTTTGTAAGTACTTATTACTTATTTGTGGTTATGAAAATTTACGTGGGTACTTCATGGATCGAAGTATGTATTTGTTACTAAGATCAGCTTAAATACTGCTATAGATGTTATTGATATCAACTTAAGTTAATGTATGTGTGTCACAATAATTTTTCGTTTGTTTACCTAATGAATTCGTTACAGGAAATTTAAAGGCAACATACGGCTCTATGAGCGTGGCTGGGTATGACATGAGCTCGGAAGCCGCTTCTGCTCGCTCCCACATCGGGTTATGTCCACAACATAATGTCTTGTTTAACGAACTCACTGTCAAGGAACATCTAGAATTTTTCGCTCGCCTTAAAGGATTTGAAGGCAAACATTTGAGAGACGAAATAAATACTCTTATTACCAAATTGGAACTCGAAGAAAAGGTAAGTCTTCTAGTTAATCGACTATTGTACCAATTTCTAATGAGCTTTTGTTTCCATTTTGACGTTGATGGTTTTTTGCAGCGTGATTATCCTTCAAAAGGTCTTTCTGGTGGTCAGAAGCGTCGTCTGTGTGTAGGTATAGCTTTAAGCGGCGCAGCGCGTGTCGTACTCCTGGACGAACCTACTTCTGGCATGGACCCTGCATCTCGACGTGCCCTCTGGGAACTTTTGCAAAGGGAGAAAAAAGGTAATTTTGGTGATCTCTCACTAAAATAACAACACTTGTCACCTCACTGCATATTGTTTTTTTTTGAGGAGCAATTAACTCCGGTCCTTCGCTAATCTTAGTAACCTTCTTAGTAACTTCATTTTTTAATAATGCATTTTTTTTAAATAATCAGTTTTATTTATTTAGGTCGCTCGATGATCCTTACGACACACTTCATGGACGAGGCAGATATTCTTGGCGATAGAGTGGCCATAATGGCCAACGGTCGCCTGCAGTGTGTGGGCTCGCCCTACTTCCTCAAACGTCACTACGGCGTAGGGTACACCCTTGTTGTTGTTAAGGATGATGACTTTGACTTCGAGGAATGCACTGTACTTATAAATAACTACGTCCCTGGCAGTATTGTTAGGGAGGACCGCGGTAAGTGGCTTCAAAGTACCTAATTAATATTTATGATGTTTTTATATTTAAACCTTTTTTGACGTTGTTTCGATCTTTGTTTTTTTTTTAATTCTGTATAATAATATATGCATACTTTATTAACGTTAAAATATATTTTTAGGTTCCGAAATCGCGTATAGTCTAGTCAATGATTATTCCCACACTTTTGAAGATATGTTAAATGATCTGGAGAGAAATATCTCAAGAATTAAGTTTAAAAATTATGGCTTAGTAGCAACTACGCTGGAAGATGTATTTATGACGTAAGTATTTTAACAGCACAGTCGAAGGACTATACTGCCGTTCACATACATAAACAATTTTAAGTACAATAGACATTATTTATCATATGAAAGTCATTAATTTTCTGATGAACTAATGTTTTAGTGTTGGTGCGGACTTAGTACCCGTTAATTCAGAATCAGACGACACTGCCACAACAACCACTGATTCCTCAATAGATGATGCACTCAAACATGAAATCGATTCATCTTTAGAACAATGTAAGTATTTATCGGCTTCCTAACAATTTAGACTCACCTAAATAAATATTTAGGTTCGCGTATTCGTGCGAACTTGAGTAACGGCCATTTTGCCGGTCACTCACATTCGCACGAATACGCGAAACCCAAGTGGAAAAAAAAATTGTGAATGAATGTGATGGCACTGTCATGCAACTTAGGTAAACTTTACGAAAGTGCCACACCTGTAATGTGTTAATGGGCATAAAACAATCAAGATGTCATTAAATCTTCTGTTTCATCTTTCACAGTGGATAGAGACGAGAGTAGTGTAAAAGGTGTGCGTTTACTGTGCCAGCACGTTATAGCGGTGTGGATGAAGTTGGGTCTAGTTTGGTTCCGTTCGTGGTGGCTTGTGCTACTGCAGTTTGCAGCTCCCATAGTCCTAATGAACGCCACGCTTGGGGTCTTGCAGTACGTTATGTCCTTCGTGCCTATAATAACCAGCAGACTTTTAGATCTGACAGAAGGGTGAGTAACTTAAGGATATTTTTACAATAACTTATGTACTTTATGTAACTTTCTTTTAAATATATTATTGAATATATCCGAAATAACTCCTTGCACCGAAGTTGGAAGTATCCTTGAACCTGACATAACTAAACTTAAAAAGAACTTTTTAATTGCAGTTATCTACTAAGCGAGACCCTTTTGAGCTACAATGGTACTTCGACGACTTCCCTAGGAGCTCTCGCAGCAAATGCCTACGAAACGATATTCAAAACATCTGAAGTGAACAATATGGACCTCACATTAATTGGCAGTCAACCTGTCGAAGAATATTATCTTAATAGGGTAAGTTACATAAAAAAAATCACTGTTAACATTTAGATTACATGGTCATCGGGAGGTCTACCCGTGATCGCCAAAACTTAGTAAATGCATGATAGATGTCGGTTTCAGAAAGGTTTATTTTTAATGTGTCATGTGAATAACATACCTACATACATGTTAAGAATAAAGAAAAAAATTTTGGACCGATTTTAAGGGTTTTTTTTTGTCTCTCTAGGCTAATGACACCGTAGTAATGGGTAGTCTACGTCACCGATTGCTTATTGGCTCTACATTCGATGATAAATCCGCTACGGCCTGGTTTAGCAACTTTGGACACCACGACGTCGCTACATCATTAGCAGCTGTCTATTCAGCTATACTAAGGGCTAAGAATTCAACCGCTTTCATTAAAGTTTACAATCATCCATTGGAAGCAACGTACACCGACCAAGTAAGTTTCTTCGGTACAATTAATTAAATAACATAACAGTCTTGTTGATCTATTGCTTATTTACCACAAAGTGCTACGAAGACGAGAGTTTGATATATTTCGTCTACGATTTCCTTGACATATGAGTAATACCAGCTTTCGGCCACGCCTTCTTTCGCGTGGATTTCGGTTATCGCGATGAAAAGTAGATTGGAGTTAAGCTAACTTATTTTTTATTTAACCGTGAAAGTGTACGTATATACATTCGAAGTTATATTAGTATTATGTAAAAGTTGCTCAATATATTAATGGTTATTTCAGAGTGACATGCAGACGATGATAACAATGCTCTCTATGCAACTAGCTTCTGGTATCGGGAGCAGTGTGGGCATCGTGAGCGCCGTCTTTATCATGTTCTATATCAAGGTATGTTCTCTCCACCTACATTGAATGAATAGATTTGCTTTCAAGGACCGATGAATCCTTTTTTCAATGTAGTTTTTTCAAAAGAGAATTTTTCCCTTATTTAAGCCGGGAAACAGTCATGAACCTCATGTCTTCTTCTAAGGAAGACGGAGGGGTAACATACTGGATTATTACCATAGCCAAATCTCTCTTTGTTTACCCTTATCGAGGTCCTTACTGAATCACGGCCCTCTGTATTATGAGGGTTTAAAACCATGTAACTTGTAAAGCCTTTGTAAAGGTACATAAAGTATTGTACTAAGAGCGTTTTGTCGTAGGAGCGCATGTCGGGCGCCAAGCTGCTGCAGAAGGCGGCGGGCGTGCAGCCGGCGGTGCTGTGGGGCGCGGCCGCGGTGTTCGACTGGTCGTGGTTCCTGCTCATCAGCGTCTCTATCGTTATCTCCTGCGCAGCCTTCAGCGTTATAGGGTTATCTACGGTTTCGGAATTGGGTAAGAAGTCGATGTTATCGGTATTATAGAGTTACATTTTATAAACTTTACACCTTAGTTACATTTTATTAATTATGTATAAAACTAAGTAAGTACTTACATAAATATGACTAAGGAATGTAAGTAAAAGTATGAAATTAAATGTATGTAATCAGTTGATAAAAGCGGTTCAGGACAGAATTAAATTGGGGGAGAACTGTGATACAAAACAAAACTTGAGGTTCCTCTATTCTCATTAAATAAAGAAGTTAAACCTAAGCAGGTACCTATCTACTACATGTAGGTACCTATCTATTTTTGAACTATTTATGTGCATCGATATTTTTGAAAACTTATCCTACACCTTTGTTTATTTAGGTCGTATGTACTTCTGTGTAATGGTGTACGGGGCTGCGATGTTGCCGTTCAGTTACATCATGTCGCTCGTGTTCAAAGGACCTGCTGTCGGATTTGTTAGCTTCTTCTTCATGAATGTTCTCTTCGGTAAGTTAAATAGTAATCTGCTTACAGGTTACTTATATAATAGTATTTGCTGTTCAACGTAAATTTCAATTTAACATGTTCTTGACATCTACATACTTATTTGCAAAGAATCATTTTCGATCGCTGGAACCTACAAGGCCAGCGGTTTTGATTACTTATTTAAAAACTGTAAGGACTGCGTTTAAAAGGTGGTTTTTGTTTAATAGCTTTAGTTGACATCCTAATGCGTTAGAATTGATGATAGACCATAGACCACACCGAAATTGCGTTATTTCTTATTAATAGTTTTTTTTGGTCAGGTATGATGGGTCCCCAAGTGGTAGAAGCCTTGTCAGCACCAACGCTCACCACGCAGCACGTAGCGCATATCATCGACTACGTGCTGCAGTTCTTCCCGCTCTACAGTCTCGTCACCTCAGTCAGGTAGGATATTCATATACCTTATTATGCTCCTTATATTAATATGCTTGTTTCCATAGAAGATTTAATATTTGTTTTAATACCACCGATGTCAATTGGCCCTTGTAAATAAATTAATTAATTTACCGTATGTTATACTTTTAAGATTAAAATGTTATATTATAAAACTTTAAATTACTCACGTAAGTATTACGAACAAAAAAAGGATAACTAGCATTTGTATAATTCAATATAATTATAATTTCCAGCAGAATATGTAAAGAAAGGCAAAGTAATAGTTTTTACACTTTACGTCTTTTTTTATTTTTGGGAAGTGTAGACTGATATTAAAATATTCTGTAGGTACTTAAATCAGATTGGGCTCCGTGAATATACGTGCCTGCAGGGTTGCGACTATTTGCTGGCGGTGTACCCTAACTTAGAGTGCACCATGGCCAACATGTGTGAATTTTCCAGTACCTGCTGCGGTAAGTAGTAACTTTTACATAAAAAGTAACCTGTTCTTTTGAATTTTATATTGTACTTAAAGCTTATATTGTACCCCTCTTCACTACAAGATAAAGACCTCTTCTTATCTAAGCGAAAGGAAGGCGATTATAGAGAGATCCGTTTAAAAAATTCAGCTTTTAGTATTTATCGATTATTTTAAACACATTGCATTGTTTGGTTTTGAACCTGTAATCTTGCAAAAATACTGATAAAAGTGTTGACTTACTTTACTTAGGGTAGACAAATATGAAACTAGTTATTTATTTGTCCAGTTCGCGAAAACCCGTACTTTGATTGGGAGGAGCCAGGCATCATGCGGTACTTGATCGCCATGACTGCCACCTGTGTCGTCCTATGGACACTGTTGATGGTTATCGAGTACAGACTCTTCCAAAAGGTAAGTTAATATCGAAATTAACCCAAAGACATTATCTAAGATCAGAGTTTTTACTCCTCAAGAAAAATTAAACAAACTTCAACTCCATGGCATCGTAACTTAATATTTTCCGGTTTTAAGGCCTAAATCACAAACATTGACTCACAGAGTACTTTATACATACCTATATCATTGACTCAAGTGGCATAGGTACTCATATTTGTCACCTACTTAAAAAGATTAACTTTACTTTCAAACTACGAGTGTTTCTTAATATATTTTTGTATTACAGATATTTACATTCAGGAAGATTCCGCCACCCATTGACGACAGCACGTTGGACGAAGACGTGGCGAGAGAAGCCGAGCAGGCGCGTTCCACGGCCGCCTCACAACGCGCCGACCACGCGCTGCTCGCCACAGACCTCGCAAAGTACTACGGGAAACATCTCGCCGTAGATCAAGTTTCATTCAGTAAGTTGAATGCACCCATTGGCAGTTTCACATCCTTTCCAAAATCCTAAAAGTTTTACTGTGGTAAAGTTTGAAAATCTGCTTAGGTGGAATAATCCTTATTAACTGCGTCTTTTTGGATGTATGGTCAGTGCCACTTACCAAATTTTTACTCAGTACAGTATTCATGGCATGTGTGTACCTAAACCATTGCTATGTTTGATACGAAAATCTCGAACACTTCCTTGTATTTTTTGTAAATGGTTAGTAACATTTTGCATTCGATTAGATAGCGTTATCTTTCTTAATGTACACGTTTTTTTAATATACGGATTATGAGTAGGTGCCTAAATACGATAACCAGATAGTTAACAAACCATTTCGATAGAATATCTACAATTAGGTATCCTTGTCTATTTTTTTAACATGAACTTTCCTCAACAGGTGTGAACGACGGTGAATGTTTTGGTCTGTTGGGCGTAAACGGCGCCGGCAAGACCACGACTTTTAAGATGCTGATGGGCGACGAGTCCATCTCCAGCGGCGAGGCTTATGTCAGCGGTCACTCAGTGCGGAAAAATCTTAATAGAGTTCATGAGAATATTGGTAAGTAGCCTCAGCTAAAGCTAGGTTAAAGTACAGTTCTAATTCAAATGATTAGTTTTTTATTATAACTGAACAATTATTATGTACATCAAAAAGTCTTTAATATTCCATATTTATTATACTAGTCTGTGCCAAGACTAGTATAATAAATCGAAGAAGTGCATCAAAACTGAAAATATGAACTTTTTTTTCAAAATTCAACTACAACAATATATATGTAAGACTTATTTTCTTTACTTTGATTCTTCACCTAGATACGAATAATTGGATTTATACCAATGTTGCAGGTTACTGTCCGCAATTCGACGCGTTGTTCGGTGAGCTGACGGGCCGCGAGACGTTGCGTATGTTCGCGTTAATGCGCGGTCTGCGCGCCAGCACCGCTGCGCCTGCTGTCGAAACACTCGCTCATGCACTCGGCTTCCTGAGACATCTTAACAAGAGGGTCAGTTGTTTGCTCAAGTTACTCGTATGAACAATCATATCCGTAAAAAGATTGTAATACATAACGTAGGTAACAAATGTATGAAGCAAATCTGATTAAATTTTACCGAAATTTTGAGTGTGTTGAAAGTTAATAAATAATTAAAATAGGATTTTATCAATTGTGTGTAATAAAGTATATTCTTAATTTACAGGTTGATCAGTATTCCGGCGGTACAAAACGTAAGCTGAACACGGCAATAGCATTCTTAGGAAAAACGAGGCTTGTGTTCGTCGACGAACCTACCACCGGCGTAGACCCCGCTGCTAAACGGCATGTACGTACTGAAATTATGCTATGCTAAAACGACGCGCTCTCTTAAACACTAATGTACCTACTTGTAATATACGACTTTACTTATTTTTGCTCCAAGAGTTTACTCTTCGGCCGCTGGTTGTTTCCACAATGTGCTTCAAAAGGTTTTTGAAAGAGAACTTCGTTGTAAAGCATAGTATTGTATGTAACAGGTATGGCGCGCCACGCGGGGCGTGCAGCGTGCGGGCCGCGGCGTGGTGCTGACGTCACACAGCATGGAGGAGTGCGAGGCGCTGTGCTCGCGGCTCACTATCATGGTCAACGGACGGTTCCAATGCCTTGGGACGCCGCAACATCTTAAAAATAAATTTTCTGAAGGTAAGCTAACTGGATGCTAGAATACAGATGAACTACGCAGTTGCATGCAGTTGGGAAACTGTAATGTACTGGGGTAGCCTGATCGGCAAACGACCGATGTGATTCAAGAAAAAAAACCGGACAAGCACGAGTCTCGACTCGCGCACTTTTCTGATCGTCAATGTTAATTCTCTAAAAACAAACTTAACTGTGCGGTTGAAAAAATGCTTTCTTATACATCGATGTATGATACTATCAAATTTCGACGGGAAGTACCCGATAGATTCTCGGAATGTATGGAATAAACATCATAAATTGCTGTATTATTAATTACGTTGCTATAGATGCTTAATTTTTTATTAAATAAAGAGATCGTAGTCCTGAGTATTTGATATGAATGTCAACACCACGAGTTCCTGCAAAAAACAATCTTAACAGACCGACGGACAACAAGTATACTTATAAGGGCTTTTTTTCCTTTTGGTACGGAACCCTAAAAAATTACTTAAGTTAACTGTATTTCAACAATTTTCAGGTTTTACGTTAACTATAAAAATGAAAATGGAAGATAACCCAGAGGAAACCTCATCGACAAGCAGTGCAAACAGTATAGCTGACGTTGTCAAGGAGTACGTTGAATCAAATTTCGAGACTCCAAAGATAATGTAAGTATTTACCTGTTCTTTAATTTCAATACTGTGCTCGATCTTTTCTAACAGATGTAGTAATTTACGCCACCGCCTATTCTAAGGAAAGTTGTGAAATGTGATAAATTTGAATAATTAGCCCATATAAAATAGGGAAGATCCAATTCATCAATGACACCTCCGTGGTCGAGTGGCGCACAAACCGGTTTTCAAGGTGTCGCCAGTTCTGAGGTCCCAGGTTCAATCCCCGGCCGGGTCAATGTAGAAACCCCTTTTCTACATTGTCTCGGGTCTAGGTGTTTGTGGTACCTTCGTTGTCTCTGAATTCCATAACACAAGTGCTTTGGCTACTTACGTTGGTCAGAGCAATGTATGTTGTCCACATTTATTTATTTATTTATAATTATAAATCGACCCCGTTGCCAATGCAACCGAGCAGGTTTGGTGTTTAATATATACAGAAATAATAGTCTGTACCTGTATAATAAACTCCAAACATGCTTTAAAACAGCTTTATTAAAATTAACATAATGCTTTTTCAGGGAGGAATACCATGGTTTATTGACATACTACCTGCCGGACCGCACGATGGCGTGGTCTCGCATGTTCGGTATCATGGAGCGAGCGAAGCGAGACCTTGAAATCGAAGACTACAGCATATCGCAGACTACGCTCGAACAGATATTCCTACAGTTCACAAAATACCAGCGGCAAGAAGGGGATAAATCATAGCGATGGACTAACGTAGTGACGGTTTATCTTCGGTAATCTGTAGTCGTTGGAAGTTTATCTCGGGTGTTATATGAGCGTTGACAGTTTACCTAAAGTAATATGCTCGTTGACAGTCTACATGAGGTAATATGTGTTGATAGTTATCTGGGGTAATAAGTGCGCGTTGACATTTTAGCTAGGGTAAATTGAGCTTGTGATGCAGTTTTTTCGTCTGTGATATATATTGTATGAGTATCTCAGCTGTTTTATGTTTGTCATTAATTGACTTGCTGCGGTTTTGTATGCATTGTGTATGAATGCTTTATTTAAGCTTAATAAGTTTATGCATGTGTCAGACTAGATACTTAGTTATAGGTAGTTTTGTCGTCTGATCGCTGTGAAAGCAGGATGACCATGTCTTGCAAATGTAGATGTTGTTTGTAAGAAGGCCTGTTGTTGTGCATTTTGGAGATTCACGAGAGTTTGCCGTCTGAGTAATGAACATTACTCGTTAGAATTGCTAAGAATTAAGCTTCAGCTATTTTCTGTTAATTGCAACAGTTGTAGGTATATAGATCAAAATAGGCCGCAAGGACAGATACTAGCTATATATAGTAATATTTACAAAGTTATTTTGTATTAGAATAATGTTGACATTGATTAATAGCATAATTAATAGGTGACTTACAAGGTATTTTTATACCTTCACGATTTGTACCAAAAAGAAAAATCATTGTATACTAATTGTAAATAACGTGTATGTAATAATTGTTGTTCCTAATTAGTCCTATGATATCTTTGTGAAAACAGATTGGCTAAATTAGTATTAAACGGAAATATGCTCAAGCGCTTTGCATGCGCCCGCAATTATGATAAGTAGAAAATGTAGCAATTTAATACCTTTATATTTTCATACCAAAAAGTAATACTTAGAAAATGCTTGTATTTTTGTATCATTGTGTGAACCTACATTAGATATAAGACTATTTAAATAAAATTACGTTTGTGATATTTTTTATTTTTACTCATGAATACTAACTACTAAGAGCACTTTCCCATTTGCAACTATTGAAAATATCGCTCTAAACAACTTCTAATGGGATTTAGATATTTCCTTTTAACGTGGTCTTATCGGAAATCAACTGCATGTTTTCAGGTCACCTAGGTACCGACTATGCGCCTACGCGCAGTCATTCCAATACCTTCATGGCTGCATTAACTAATTAAATAACGAACTAGACCCCGCACGCACAAGGTAAATATAATAAAAACAATTCAAGTAAAATGTCCTTAAGTTTTATTAAATATTGTCTAAAACACTAGGTACACAATACAAACACCATTCTTATTAAATACAATATACAAAACATCGAGAGGTAAGCAATACTTTAAAGCCAGAATGTTGCATAAATAATAATAAGTTTATACTTTTCAAGCGTAATAATAGTAAATAATATCTATAATAATATGTTGTATATATTTAAGTTATGCTGCACGAGATTTCATATAATACTTTATATTCAGAGGAACTTGTACTACTAACAAAATTAATAATAAAATATACTGTATTGGCATGTGCCTAACAGAATACGGGCGTTTTCCTAAGTGAATATTAAATGGCAATAATACAATCAAATAACAATAGATCACAAATCATATCACACAAATTCATATCTTGTACAATATTTATCACTAAACCTCACAAAATAGGGGCGCTTTTTGAATGGCTAACGTCTGGTCATTCTTCATAGATTTAATATCTTCACTTTCAAATTATGTATCGAGTAAGTAATAGTTATATTTAAATCAATCAACAATACAATTAGTGAAGAAGAAAACAAAAATGCCAGTGATTTGGCATTAATGTAAAGCAAACAACATGATATCTATGTAATTAAGCATGTAAATGAAAGCACCGTTTTTAGCATTAGTATGTAGTGCTTGAGCCCACGAGCGAAGTTTAAGTAAAATATACTCATTTGAACTAAAAAGTTTGTCTGTACATATTATAAAATAAAAGTTTAATTTTATTGAGTAGGTAATATTCGTGTAAACATCATTAAGTACATAATTAAAAACAGTTTACTTTTTCTTAAGTCAAACTTTAAATTATGATATTGGCAAGGTTACTTCTTAAAAAAAGTTGAGATACATATCCACAGATTTTTATTTTATCAAGTGTGACAGCAATCAACCCTTTGGCATAAGTTTAGAAAATCGACAGGTAATAATAAAATAATTTAACATTATATAATATAGGATATCAATAAGTTGTCATAATAATCGTAGTTTTAAGATCTTTATAAGTAGCAATGAGTATTTAATACAGCAGATATTTTTTGCGTCTAGTGTAGCTTGTATTAACTACACAAAACTAGTACTGTAACTCTGGTATGCGTACGCCATGAAAAAATCTCTAAAGATAAGCACCATTCAATTTTAAATGTACCCATAATATTAAACTAAGTAATACTCTTAAATTTTTTAACAATATTATACCTTTAACAAGAAAATTGCATTTAACTAAACTATTAAAATAAATATATTTATCCAACGTTATAAAAAATACTAATAAAACGTAATAAATAATGATACGTATATTTTTGCGGTAATTTTATCAATGTTAGTATTTATTCAACTTTTTTAAAGCCACAACGTTTTTATGATTACCTTTAATACTGAGCATCACAGTGAGTGAACTATTTACATACATATGTATAGGTAATAATCAATTCAAAACAACCCAAGCGTTTCAGCATCTTTTCAACCTAAATAACCTCACGTACACATTGTAGGGTTAATACAGTTACGGAATTAGTTGTCACTCGTGTAAAATACATGTGTGGCAAAATTTCTCATGCCAGTGTACTTTGGTTTTAAAATTTTAATATAATTTGAAATATAAATCATCAGAAACTAAGTTGTATATTTATCTGTGGTCTACAATATACTATTAACTTAAAATTAAACATATAAGCAGAAAAATATTTGAGATGAGAACTTGAGATATAATGATCAGATCTAAATGTGGAATGACGATGGTCATTATTTTTTACTTTATCTTTCTAAAACTAGCTAATAAATATTTCACACAAACGAGAAGAAACGAGATTTTGTAAGTGAATGTTAGTTCTTGCGAGCATAAAGATACGTAATTTTATTCAAAACATAAAACTTGGTTTAACAGGGTTACTATTTAGTCGATCGCTATTTGTTGAGAGGTATTAGGGTTTGTTGAATTTTCGGTATGGAATGTCCTATCCAAAAGAAAGCCGAAAGTGTATTCGAGATATTTTACAATTTAGGATTTTATAGCAAAAGGTCACTTTTATATAGTTTTCATGCAGTCCAGCCAATTTGACTTGGACTGCATGAAGTTTTTATATAAATGTGTAGTCTTTACGAACGACTTACAAGTAATCCTGTATACCCATTTAAGTCACGGGGAAATTGCAGGTATTTAATGTATAAATTCAAGAAAAAAATGTATGCCGTTAATAAATGTTCGAAATCATCACTTATTCTCTCAAATTGTTTTTGTTAATAGAATTTAATGAAGTGTAATTATTATCGATATGTGAATCTTAGATTATAAATGTCTAGATGAACTGCGGATGCGTGGAAAAAAGTAGTCGCTAACTAGTTTTTGTGGGCTAACCTTCTCCCTTTTATAATGGGATTTTTTCAGAAACTTTTATCATTATACGCAGTGGTAAAGTAGAATACAAGTCGACAGTGTAAGACGTAGCTGTCACGCACACCAGCTTACTGAAGTGGCTCGTTTGTTAAGTTCTTTTGTAGAGCGACACTCTATCTTGACATATTTATATTCTAAGATGTGAATATATGCATTGTAAAAGTATTTATATATTGCGAAGTGTTTAGGTACAGACTAACATGCGCATTTTAAAGAAAGTGTGACTAAAATCTAAATAAATTGCTATTCAGTGACATTTGAAATAACTGTCTTAAGATCATTTTCCAGTGGCAGGTTTGGTTACATTTAACTATGGAGATTCAACTATTATATGAAGAACAAATTAGGTAGAAAGTTGTGCTTCTTATAGGCGTTGAAACACTATGTTTAGTTCATTGAAGCGACATTAAATATGATTAACTATTGAGTTATAATGTTTTACGGACTATAGATCTGTTAACAGCCACATTACGCTTTAGTTACCATAGTTTTTGTTCCTTATTTTTTTGTTAACATAGTTTTTTCTAGTATGTAGAACATTATAACTCAACGTCTTCCTTCTTCCTGCCCTTTTCCCAAATTATCTGGGGTTGGCGCTATAATTCAACGTGAATATAACATTATAAATTGTTTCTATTACAAATATTGCATTGAATACACATTGTACGCATTATGCACGTTTTACGCTTCGAGTATATAGTTCTCAAACACATAAACAACAACATTAACGATACACTTGGAATATATTATCTAAATAAGTTAAATTCACATACAAAATAGTTACGACGTTTCAATATTCATACAAATACATATTAAGTACTATATTTAGTCGTAGATATCCAAAGTCTTTTAAAGGGATCTTTGGATTTTTTCTTGCAATATCGTAATATATAATGAAATAATCGGCGACAGCTCGAAACTAGAACATCATAAAAATATGCGCATCGTAACCTGCGATACTTTTAAGTCATCACATAATACTATGTAAGCTTTACAACAGATATTTAATGTTGTTCTATTGTCGATTACCGTATAGAAATTCGATTCATATGAGATTGTCACGGTGTTTACCCTGATGTGACAGTTACAATTCGACTAATATATCTCAGGCTTCAATGTTGCCTTGTTGCCGTGTGAATGTTAAAAATACCTGTTCTAATGTAGTCTGCGTTACGGAGTAGTCTTCAATGGGGAACTGATTGCGAGCTTCCTCCATCACATCGAACACTTTCCACCACGGCAAGCCGACATCGCTTAGGTAGTACTTACTAATACCGAGGTAAGACTCACTGAAAAATAAAAACAACATTACTCAATTAGCCCATGACTGAATTGTTTTTGTTATAATTACTTTAACAAAATATTTCATTGATTAAAAAAGTTCTTACATTAACTTGGCTTCGTTGAAATTTTGGTTGATGTAATTATTTATATTGACTATGTCTGTATCCCGGTCAACGCCAGTTTTGCTTTTCACTATCAACGTATAACCTGAAACGTTAATAACATTTCTCATTACGTTTAGAACACGCGGACGGCATTGTGTTTATAGAATCTTGATAAGCATATCGCTAAACCAAAACAAGTATTAGTAAGCAATAGCTCGCGAGTATCAAATCAGGTAAGTGGGTAGGCCATTTATTGTAGTTCGATGCACACTGCAGAACGTTCTTCACTGGCAAAGTATTATCGTCTTTGCAGGTCTTGAAATAAGATCTAAAATGAATTAACTCTGATCTTTACCATTCTCCTGAAGCATTTTCTATGGTCCAGAACTTATTTAGTGTGATAATTAATTTACTATTTTATTTCAACATTCCAAAGACGATATTATGCTCTTAGGGTCTTTTGTCGTTCTAAATGACCGAATTAGGCTTCTACCTTGCGAGAATTTATTCTTCAAGTGCTGTAGAGGGCCAAGGCAGTAGAACCGTCCGTTAACCATAACAGTGAGCCGCGAGCACAGCGCCTCGCACTCCTCCATGCTGTGTGACGTCAGCACCACGCTGCGGCCCGACATCACCGTCTCGCTTATACAGCTCCATACTAGGCGCTTCGAAGCAGGATCCATGCCTAAAATAATGTTATTGGAATCTTAAAATTTCTTTTAAATATATAGAAGGCGGAGCGCTGGTAATCAATCAATAGCATGTACGTTCAGCATCGAAAAAACTAGGGGACATGCTTCCCTGCCCATATAAAAAATACTTCTGTACAAATCAATTTAATATTTTAAAAAGTTTGTCAGTAACTATAAAATATAGTTCGAGACGAAATCGTAGATAAAGGGAAAACTTTATATTCATTTTTTTTTTAATCCAATCTCTGAAGTCTCTAATAACGTTCAATATGTTCATAAAATATCTTTACCTGTAGTAGGCTCATCTAAAAATATCAAAGGAGCATCTCCTAACAGCGCAACTGCTGTACTGATTTTTCGTTTAGTACCCCCGCTACATTCATGTACCTAAAACAATTAGAAATAATAATATACAATATTACAGTTTTGATACGTAATTTAATAAAAAAATACCAATCTCATTCACGGCTTTTCAAAGGGTAATCCTTCAACACAGCAACATATTTTTAGTTAAACCAAAGATCAGGCATCTTAAAAATAAACATTATAGCTTTGACATAAAGCATTATTTACACAATAATGCAGCCCTTGCCTTCTTATCATAGTGGCGGGTGAAGCCGAGCGCCTCCGCGAGGAGCATGGCGCGCGCGTTGCCCTCGCGCACCGGGATGCCGCGCAGCAGGCAGAACACGCGCAACGTCTCGCGCCCCGTCAGGTTCTCGAACAGCGCGTCGAACTGCGGGCAGTAGCCTGAAATAAAATAAAATAAATACTATTCAATAAATAAACAAGCTAAGTTATTTTTTATACATAAAGAGCTGATAAATCTTCCCAAATATATATTTTTTGCCTTTCTCTAAGAACACACGCGCTAACGTCCGCATTCAACTTAAAAATTTCTTCAACTCAAATAAGAGCTACGACACAATAAATGTCAAACTTAAAACAATAAAATTTTAATTATAACTTTGAAATAGAATAAAGTACTTACCGATGCACCTGTACACGTCTTGCAGATGCGTCTTAATAGAGAGACCGTGCACGAATGCGTCGCCGGCGGAGATGTGCGAATCGCCCGTCAGCATGCGGAACGTGCTCGTCTTGCCCGCGCCGTTCACGCCCAGTAACCCGAAGCACTCTGCCTTATGCACCGCTATAGTACAACGTAAATGTTTTATACATTCCACATTTTATGATATGAGTGAATAAGTCTCATCTCTGTTAAATACAATAATTCAACGTTTTAACATCGTTTTCGCGCTGGATTGTGTCTTTACTGCAATTTTAAAAAAAGAAGCACATTTTAAGAGCCTCTCCACAATTGAACTATGTTGAAAAATGAGTTTATAGTTACACATAAACATTCTGTTTACGCATTAAAATACTATTTTCGCGTTTGATTTGGACTAAGCTACCATAGAGAAAAACGAAGAAGACCCCAGCAGCTTCCATATGGCATGAGTTTTAACACTATTGGTTTTTTTTAAAGTAGGTTCATACGAAAGCGCCCAAAATCCTTTTATTTTAATTTTTACTGTTTTTCCCTGCTTTTTCAGTTTATTAATTATGAATACTAACCAAACGTGATTCTGTTGACTGCAAGGAAATGCTTGTAGAACTTGGTGAGGTCTTTGCAGACGAGGCTGTGGTTTGAGATTTGCGACTTAGTAAGGTTCTGCACGTGGGTTCGTTCGGCCGCTACGTCACTGTCCTCCTCCGCTATAGATGGCGTTGACCGGTGACTCGATTTGTAGAACACCTTACAGGATAGAAAATTTATATTAGATAAAAAATACGGACCATAAATTGCATTATTTAAAGGAGGTACAAAGGACCGATAACAGATTTTAGTGGCGTTTTGGAGAAGGAGGCTTATGTCTGGGCATAAGAATTATTGGGTTTCATAAAAACTGACGATGCAAGGAGGACCTAGTCAACACTTAGATATGAAATATTTGTGTACAGAACCGAACTAGCGCTCATTTTTTATAAAACACTGTAAGGAACAAGAATACATTGTTATTGTAAAAATAAATGTGACTACATATTTTCCGCAAGAGTATTGTAGATTCACACAAGACATTAAGCAATTTCATAAAACATTATTAAAAACATTAGTTACCTTATTCAGAAGCTCATATTCCTTGACAAGTAATAGAGTGAAAGCTGCGATGCCGACTATACTCATCATGAACAGATATCTACCGATGCCGGGCTCATCCCACAGCATAAACGGGTCGTCGTCAACTGCAACACAGTCAGAGAGTATTATTGATGTTTCAAATAAAATTTTAAAGACTATATTTGGTAATTAAGAAACATTATGAAGAAGAAAAAGAAATTATGCGAGAAATATATATATATATATATATATATATATTTCTCGCATAATTTCTTTTTCTATCTATTCTATATCTATTCTATCTATTTGAAAAAGCAAATAAGACAATTTATAAAATTGGTAAAATGTCAAGAGATCCGTCTAAATTAGCCTTACCTAGGTGCCATACGACTTATTGGAAGAAAAACAATAGCGTTATGGCAATATCATTTCAAAAGCGACAACTACCAACTAAATATTTTCAAAAGGAACTCAAAATATGACTAATACGAAACTGTTTTTATACCATAAATGAATTTATGAATTATAAGCAAACAGAATTGCATTGACATTGCTATTTGACATTTTGTATATGACTATACCTATTTGACATTCATATAATAATTGCACTATAATGTACATAATACTGAAACTGAATAATTGTAAATTATTTTTTAACTAGTTTTGATTACAAATATTGTTATCAGCATTTCATTAAATTTGCATGCTGAAATTAGTAGGTGAAATATGAGAAACGTTTATTATATATCAACAAGATCTGTATACCATGTTTCAGGTAAATAAATATTTATTTATTTTTATTTGATTTCAAGTGATTGGCTAACCAGAGTTTGGTAATTTAAGGTTAATTTGTGTTAAAAAGTGCCAGGTCGAAATAAACAAGAGTTGATTTATTAGAAATATTTTAACGATACTTCGCTAAGGTTTTATTAAATATACATTCAGACCTTACCAATGGACATAGCTCATTTATATGCCCTATTCTTTTTTAGTTTGTGAAATATTAACAACTAATATTTTAATTGATAAGATAGATGCAGATCATGACATAAATATAAAAGACAAGGAAGGAACACATTTAAGATTGCATGAGTCAAGTGCAAATAAGCGATTTAATTGACGTACACAACAATTTAAGAAAATCTTATTATAGTTATCAAGTAGTCGACTAAAATAATTTAAGACTAAAACACGTGAAAACTGTGAAAAGAACACCTATCTTTATTTACTAGAGTAAGAATTTTGGCATACTCTCCATGCAATGTGAAATTCCTATCACTGGGAAAAAAATAAACGGAAAAATAAACAGTAACATTGATCTATCTACAAAACACAACTAAATAACTCCAGTACATAACACGCACTCACAAAACTCACTTACTACAACACACGGAGAGGTTGAGCTTGTTGCAGATGGTGTGTCGCGTGCAGTTTTGGATGTTGAGCTGGTGGCAGAGCCCGTCGCAAGCGAGCAACGAAAACGCAGATACGCTCATATCCCTGTAGGAAGCGTATCAAAGAATTATATAAAAAATTATTGGTTAAGTACAGGTTAAAGACGCTGAGTAGACCGATTATAATTTGATTTTCTAATAGAAATAACAGTGCGTGTCACTCGAGAGCTGCGAATACAAAAATCGGGGTGTCATAGCTCTATTCGTTGTTCCGCTTAACTTGCTCTCTGCAATCAAGCGCGGTCGTTTTTGTCGAACGGACAAATAGTGATAACATTTTTTTTTTAATTACCGTCAGTTTTATAATAAAACAATATTTGACACGTATTTTTTCTTTTGTCCCGTATACAATAAATGACGAAGATAGAGTAAACAGTTATTTCGCGTGACGTCAGTCCTTGCTACATCTTTTTCCCAAGACGTGACATGACGTCACAAACCCGCACTCCTGAACTTCAAAGAGCTTTATCTTTGTCACTTTTTTATTGATTTAATAAAATATATTGATTACACATAAATGTAAGAACTGACTATAAATAAGTGATAATAATTTCAAATTAGAAGAGAATCAATACAGAGTGTTACCCTTCATTTCACTGGGATCCCGTCATCAGATCTTGACCTGATGATCATGCGACTACATGTGTATACCCATAATTATTTAAAACAAAACGGTTTACTAACGCATATGCTCGGGATCGCCCGACTAGTTTCAGACTCAATAGGAGTCCCTAATTATGAGCTGACGCGGCGGCGGTGGTGTCGCGAGTCTTTAATTATGAATACTCCTCACGAAAGTTATTATACAAATACTGTGTATACCCTTTCAAACAACACATACACAAAAATAAAAAACAAAGATTTCGACGAATTCAGAATCTTGTTTTTTTGGGAGTTGGTTAAAAATACGTGTCCAACTTGTTTTAGTATTTAACATTCGACTAAATTGATTTTTAATTTTCATACCTTGTTATCATGCCTATTATCCATCGTCTACTCAGCATCTTAGGAGGGCAAATGTCTTTATCTCTTGGGCTGCATAAGGCAAGTTGACGTCAATAGATTTGTATTTGAAATGATCTCAGCATTATTATGTATGGCCGAGAAGAAGTTAAAATCACCCGAAATCGCCATAACAATCATGTTTTAATGTTACATCGTAAACAGTAAAAAGTTCGAAGTAATATAGGTTCCAATTATAACTTATAACAAAACAATTTACCTGAAACTTCTACTGATGCAGTAAATAGGCAACGGAGAAAAAATCCAGTCGAACAGATGAGCGTAAAACGGACTGCCTACTTCTGGTAATCTCAATAATTCGGTGATTAAAAATGGCATGCAACCTGATAATATAAAACAAATGAATTTATTAATTTGTTCGTTTCAAGGTTTCGTCTTAGCTATAAGCACATAATATTATTAATTCTACAAATCTAAAATTGAATATCATAACATCATAATTGCTGTTCAAACATTTTAATTCTTTTAATTTGGTAAAAAAAAATATAACATATTAAAATAGCATTGAATAAGATTTTGTTTTTCACATTTTGCCTGAAGCAGAGATGAAACCTTTACTATGTTTTTAAATATAATATAATTCTTTATATATGTAATTTATATCAAAATAACAATAATGACATGGTTTTATTATGTAAACAAAAATTAAATAAGCTATTGGTCATAATTATTACATTAATTAAAAATATAGTTCGATAAACTTACCGGTAAATATGTTCATAAAGCACATTTTCGAGAAACCGGTAGCAGCGGCGTCGAAATAGAACGATGCGATGTAATGTAATGGTATTGTCGCCACCGAGAAGACCATAAGGACTAGAAGTACTCTGCCTGCAATACAGTATGTTTCTTAATACTACAGGATAAATAAATAATAAGAAGTGAACTTAACCTTATATCTTGTTGTTTATATAATATTAGGTTGGACTATATCATGCCATTGTTACGCTTTAATAATTAGTTCATGTTTAAGAGACCCTCAACAAAGGCTTGCACACTTTGCAAAATTAAAAAATAATACATTATGTTTAGGGCTATGTACTTTTTGATTCTTGAAGCCTACATGTTAAAATATGATTTATAAGTAATTTGTCCGTTACTAAATGTTGAAGGTATGCAATCATCCACTACTTATTTAACATAATTGAGAGTAGTGAAATGCTTTCTTATTCCAACACTGAATTATCTATATATATTTTTTTATATATATCAAGTTTTAAGTATTTTAGCCAACGAACCTAATTCAGTAGGCGTCGAGAGCGTGCTCTCTTGGAAGCAAGCAAGAGTTAGCACGATACAAAGGTAGACCAGGAAGAGCCACAGCCAGTCCCACACGAGCGCCGTCACCCACATCACAGCTGGACGAACTCCTGATACGCGCTGAAGAAGCTTCGCTCCGCTGATGCGCTCCTAGTAACGTAAAAGTAAGTTTCAAGTGTCTTTATATTATGACTATATAAATAACGCACAAACAATCCTATTAATAATTAATTGATTTTTTTAGAGCTATACGTACAGCTGGATATAATGTCCAAAAAGAATTAGCAAAACGCCACGCAGAGCATCATTCAATACCAAAGCATTATCACCATTCTAAGCGATCGATGTAATAAAACCGTACCGCATCGCAAAAATGTAGCAAAACACATAAGAATCGCGAACCGCACCGCACCGCTATAATTGAATTCACTCAGCCTTTGGCAGTCCAAAGCGACGGATGGCATTTAAAAAAAACGTTATACAAGGAGATCTCTGGATGAAATCCGCGTCCAATATAAAAACATCTATAGATCTTATGAGGTTACCGCGTTACTGTGTACAGTGCCTCAGTAAATAAATGTTTGCGGAGGCACAGATTAATACTTTCAACGCCATCAAAAGACATCGCGTCTTTCTTGACCAGATTCGACGAGTGTGGGAACAGCATAAGCAAAGAACTAGCTTACAGAATTCACACAAGCAATACGTACAAACGATGGTTAGAAGTAGCTGCCTATCCTACCTAACATCAAGAACGAAGTATGTTAGCGCTCAGAGATAATAAATTGCCGTCATTTGATCAAGACACACAAAAACAAAAAAGGCTTAGGCAGTGAAAAATGCTCTTCGCCGCTTCTTCATTCATGCTCCGGCCCTAAATAATAAGTTTTGTGCAAAGTAATTTTGTCAATTGATGAAGGTTGGTCTATTTTGGTGCTGTGGCTTACTTTAGGCTTACCTTAATAGGAAAAAGTACTAAAAACGCTGTCACGAAAGCCATACAAAATCCGATATTAAAGGCGAACTGAAATCCCATACTGCTGCCAGAAGCCATAACTTTTACCTGAAACCATTTAGTAATAACAACTGATATCAGATTACATAGAATGTATATATTAACATAACAAACATCTGTTCTTACAAGGCAGACCTAATCAGCAAGTATGTTTATTAGGCCATCTCCGAGGTCGCAGTTTAATTTAAATACCAAACTACTTTCAATTATACAACATTGGCATTCTATTGTATTTTAGATCATCTAAATTTGAGTTTTAAAGTTTTATAATAGTTCTAACACATGGTTTTTATTATTTATAGGCTCAAAATCGCCACGTATTGGTAAAAGTCAGTGTATAATTTGGTTAAAAAAGATTTAACTTACCAAATGTTCAATAGAGTACGGGAGAGGATGGTTGATAACTTTCAAGCTGCTCCCGGGCGACAACGCGCCGAGAATCGCGTTGTTGACAAGTGCGAGAGATATAGCGGAATCGTGGTAACCATAGTTACTGAACCAAGCCGTGATGTTACCCTTGCCGAACGTGGCACCCATCAGCACTTCGTACCTCACGCGTGCTAGATCCGCAGCACTCTACAGGTACATCCAAGAATTTTGTATCAGTATGCTTTCAAATTTCATAATCAATCCATAGATGGTTTTACTTACCAATTTTAAATAAAATTTGTCCAAGTCCGAAGTACCTACGTCTGTTAGTGTCATCCCCGGATACGAAGACGTTTTAAAATAATCTTTATACGCCATCATAGTTTTAGCTTCTATGCTGCCATCAGTAACATCGGCCTGGGACATAAGTGATTGAGTTGTCCGAAATCCGCTTTCTAAACTTAACGTCAATGGCGGCAGTTGGGATAAAAACTTCCAAGACCTTGATATAATTACAGATATTGTTATGTTAATTATCGGCGTCACGAACTGTATGAGGGCAGTCAGTTTGTTTCTCATTGTGTTATAGGCCAGTTTCAAAAACATTGCTTTGATGTGGTTCTTCAAAAGTTTCATTCCCTTTACTTTTTGTATTGGTTCGTTATTCGCTAAAATACAAATAAGCGCTTTAGTGTATAATAGGTACGTAAAATATTATAATTAAGTTTTTGTATTGTACTTACGTGAACATTGACCATTGTCAATGGGCACTACAGCAGAGTCATTGTACGACTCATGACCATTACGAGATTTTTTCGCTGACGCGGATTCCAGATCTTCTGCACCTGCCCTAAAAATACAAAATTATTAAAAATTTTGGTAACTAATTCGTGTTATTAAACCAATAATTGAATACGTACTTCATGAAAACTTCCTCTAAACTGGTAATAGAAAGTCCATAACTAGAAACCTGCAACGATTCCTTCTTCGTCTCGAATTCTTTTAGCATATCCGGGAATTTGTTGACATGATCACTCGGTAGTATATATGTTAATTCGGAACCTGAAAATTCACTATGTTTAATACCGATTCATGAACCGAAAATAAAATGCGTGACCTTGACAAGCATAAACGGCCAGCGAACTCATTGTCAAGAACTAATCGATACTTAGGCAATAGGAGCGAATGTTTTTAATAGAGTAATCTTAACTCAGTATCATCATCGTAAAGATATTAAATAGCTAGTTATAATTATTATTTTTTACATACCAATGTTAGTGTTTTCTTTGATGTCAGGTACGTAGTTTTTGAAGAATTGAGTTACACGGTCAGCGACGCACTTTTCTCCTTTCACAATGGTAATTTTATATCCGATACCGTAGTGTTTTTTCAGGAAGTATGGCGTGCCGACACACTGTAGTCGACCTCCGGACATAATAGCTATGCGATCGCCGAGCACATCCGCTTCGTCCATGAAATGTGTCGTGAGGATCATAGTTCGACCTGAGTAACCAAAATATTTTACTAGTCATAATTGACCCAAAAAAATCAAGCAAGAAAAAACCTCAGTTCTTTTTTAATTCCCTATTAGGTATAGGGAATTAAAAAAGAACTGAGGTTTTTTGACAACCACATGATAAACAAAAAAATAAAAATTTTAAAACAAACAACACAAAGAACATTATTTAAAAAAAGCATAAAATAAGTTGTAAAAAACACCTCTTGCAATAATATGGTGGATACTTTAATGGTGATAAATGTGTCATAAAAATGTGTCAGCTTTTTAAGACATTAGAACGGTTTGTGAGTTTGGGTTTAGGTACAATGAAATATTCTGAAATTAAGTTCTATTTTCGGCGTCTAGGTACCTACATTAAACTAGCCCGAGGATTTTATCTGCGTTAAAATTAGAGCCAGAGAGAAATTATTGCTTTTGTGTAAAGAATAAATTGATAACTATAAAACAAATGTTTAATGTCTCCAAAAACGCAGGTACCTATATGTGTGCAAAATTTTCTCCAGATCCGTTCAACCGATTTGGCATAATTGAGTAAGAAACATCCATCCATCTAAACTTTCGCATTTATAATATTAGCAGACATAGATTACAAAACCTGCCTTACATAAAGGTTTATTTGTATCTATAGGTACCACTTACACGTACAACTTCAAATACCACCATAAAGTAGTAACTCTAGCTTTTACCCACAAAAACGGATGGTATCATATTTCGTACTCTTAAACCTACATCTATAGCTGAAAAGACAAGTGTTATTGACAACACTATACCGCGTCAAGTCAAATAGAGTAGGAACGTTTAAAAAACTCGCAGTGAAGGACGTAATGCTAGGTCATTGCTTGCAATTATTATAAAAGCATAAGCTTTATTGAGTAGGTACATACGCAATACTTATAATTAATAATAGTGGATAATATTGTTGTACTGAGAAATAGCTACAAGATACCTATAAGCTTGTAAAAAATCGATTTCGCTACGTTTGACCCCGTCCCGTCGTGCGTCGTTCGATCGGTTTGATATAATTTTTTATTAGTCATCTATTTAGCCACATACGTACCTAGTAGGTGTGCATTTGTACAGATTAAATTGCCGAAACTTTTGTTTTTTTTTCGTCCCTACTACAGTAAAACAAAACACTAAAATTCAAACAACAACAGCAATATTCTTGCAATAAAAATGTCTGATTAGGAAAGGCCTTGGATAGCAGCGGAACAACCCTACTCTGTTATTTTCCGTTAAAATATTCAAGACATAGAATTATGTTAACGAACCTTTCTTTTCCTTTTGCAGTAAGTCCCAAAGCGCGCGGCGGGCGGCTGGGTCAAGGCCGGACGTTGGTTCGTCGAGTAGTACTACTCGCGAGTTGCCGCACATCGCAGCCCCCACGGAAAGACGACGCTTTTGACCCCCTGACAACTTGTTCGATGTCACGTCACGCTAACAAGGAAAACATTCTTATTGTACTAAAATAATGTATATAACTAATTAGATAATTGCTAAGAAGCTATCGTTGGTAATAAAATTGCGGGAATGCTTTTTTTGTTATTAAAATGAATCCGATTACATCACACTTGTTTAAGAACGTTTTACAAGTGCATTTTTTCAGGTAAACTTTTCGTAATATCATACATCATTAATAACCTTAATAAATTTACCATGATGATACGTAGGTGTACATTGTCTTAATAAAAACATTAATCATAATAAAGTTAAGTACCTACTATGTCGATCATAAAAATAGATGATTCTTGTTAATTTTTACCTAGCTTGTCTCATTAATTATTCTGCAAAGTCATTGTATAAGTAGATACAAAGGTCGGGTATGCATGTAAAAACTACGCAGACGTCATTAACTACATTTTAGAAACGAAATAATTTACATGAGACACTACTAACCTTTTGTTCCAAATCCAACAGTTTGACAAAATGATCCACTTCGTCATTTAATTTACTTTTCGGTACGCCTTTTAATCTTGAATAAAATATGATGTGTTCGGCGACCGTGAGGTCTGGGAAAAGCACATTGTGTTGTGGGCATATGCCCAGTGACTTACGAGCTAAGGCAGTTTCAGTGACTATATTGTACCCGTTGATAAACGCTGTCCCAGAAGTCGGTGGCACCATGCCTGTAAAACGTATCAAAAAACCAACAAATATCAAAGAGAATGTAATAAAAACCAACAAATATAAATGTAAAATAGAGTGTAGTAGGTACATAGTATCTTAATAAGGACCATACATTTCAATGAATGGTGCAATCAGACCAACCGAAGTACCACAACTAGAGTTAAGTGGCTTTAATTGGGCACTTATTTAGCACGCAAGTAGGAACTTAGTGAAGCCACTCGAACATTGACATGCGCTTCGTTAGCCTCTTACTTTTTCAATATCTCTACACAACTACTGTATATTTGTTTAATACCATGTTCTTCTTGAGTTGTGGCGTCTTACTACATAGATAGGCATAATATATCAATACGCGGCCTTTACGCATCCAACAAAATACATAGTTCTAAGACATTGCAGTGACAAGAGTTATGAACATATGATCACATGTTTGTTAAAAGACGGGAAATCCTTTTATTAACACAATTTTTAACCACCTTCTCGAACAGTATACCCGACCCCATGTTCCGGTTGGTTAGGTAACTCAATTTGGCATTATAACGACCTTCTATGCTACATCGTTTTTGAAGTCGCAATAAACATTAAAGTAGATAAGTACGCTGACAAAAGAATTAATCGACACTCTAATAAAAAAAAACATAAACACTAGTTAATAAAGCACAAAACTATAGTAACAATATTAGATAACAACCTGTAAGCATTGATATGGTGGTTGTTTTCCCGGCTCCATTATGACCCAGTAACACAGTAATCTCATTTTCATACATCCTTAGGTTCAAGTTATCGACGACTTTTTTACGGCCTTTGTATATTTTTGTTAGATTCTGAAAGAGAAACATCTCTTAGCGTCGTAGTCATTAAATTTAATTATCGGGAGGAAATGGATGTATTCGTAATGACAAAACGCTATAAAAAGTATAATTTTATAGTGTAAGTAGTCTTTTGATGCTAACGATAAAATTGAGTTGGTGGAGGTATAACATGAAATAGCCTGTGATGTCATGTATATTTGGGTGAATAGAATAGAGTATCATCACAAATTACTTTATTATTAATAATTTTCTTGTGTTTTTTTTCCAGCTAACTAAGAATGTCAGCTTTACGTACAATTATTAATAGCTTGAGTTCGTGTTTGACTAGAAATTGAATGGGGGAAAACCACGTTCGTCACATACCTGTATGTTGACGCCAGTGGACACACCTTTCGGCTCTTCATCGTGAATGACCTTCAACAGCGCATCATTGTATTCCAGGTCTTTGGAGTACCTCCTAGTTGTGTCTAAAAGAGGAAAACTATTTGTCATACTATATGATAACGAAATGAATAATAGATGTTAGTCATTGGCAGTCATGGCCATGTGAAGATTAAAGTTCATATTGGATATTATATTGATTAATATTGGACTGTGGGTTTAAATTACTGTCTATGTCTGTACTAGTACTTGGCTCTACAATTTAATAAAGCGTCTTGTACGGGTTTACCTATGACCCTTAGTGACTTATGCCTTTTCATTACCGAGAAAGAACATTGATGTACTTATATAAATAATATGAAGTTTAAATATAATATCATATTTAAACCGTGAAACTGTTGGTTGTTTCAAAGACGCATTAATAAAATACAAAGGAAGTATTGATTTTAAAAGAACATTAAAACTGTTACAGGTTCGATAAATCAATAATGCTACTGTGTGGTTTTCATCAACAATCTAGCTTGTTTTTGAAGGTCTTAGAGCCCTGAAAAGTGTTAAACACATAATAAACAAATTTCTTAGTATAATTAATTATCAGAAAGCATGTGACGTTCTATAACATATTGTGTACATCAATAAGTAAGTACCTACATCAAGAAGTAATTTATATGTATACATCGATCGATCTAATTTTAAGGCAGACAAGAATTTTATAAAACACCAATTACTAAATAAACTAAAGGATGTTTATATTTTTAGGAATTTATGATCGATAAAATTATTTATTTATGAAAATACTCAGAACAGATTTTTTGATTCTTTTCTTAGTAAGTATTTAGATATTTTCTATGTAATTGCCTATACATACATATCTATATATATAAACAAAGTCGGGTTAGTTACACCATTTATAACTCAAGAACTGGCAGACCGATTTTCATGATCTTTGATGTTTTGGATTTGTCTTACCCCGAATAACTAAATAACTACTTATAACAATATCTGGTGAAACCGCAGGCACTGTTAGTTTAACATAAATCAAACCAGTTTTTTTATTTAAAATCAAATCTATGTGAGTAACTATAGTTGCAAGATTTGGATTCACATTTGACATCTACTAAAACAAGCAAAAAAAATTGATAATGATTTGTATTTCGAAGAGAATCGATCAATTAACCGGTTTAAGATCTGTAGAAGTACAACCATAACCATAATGATCTTGACCGCAATGATTACATTGAACATAATAAGTTCGAATAATTTGTTACACTGCATAAATATTGTACGACTTACAATAAAACTTTGGCGATATGTCATACAGTCATCTTATTATCTTTATTCTGTCCATGTATTTATAAAATTACCGACACATAGGACATACTATGTAGGTAGTTTTAGATAATTTGCAATCATTGAGCAGTTTAACAGTTTTAACAAATAAAACCAACACATGGAATTTGGATTTTAAAGGAACCCAACTGAAGCCTATAATGCATGTGGGGATAAATAGACAAGTATGTAATACATTTTTCCGTATTCTAAGAACCCAATAATAACAGCAGATTAACTTATCTGGTAAATAACTCTACATTATCGTTTAATGCCTCTAAATTATATTGTTTAATTAATGCCTCTAAATTTGAGACCATAAACTTTTTTTATTTAGCCTTAGACAATCGGAAATAAACATAAAATCAAACGCATCACTTGTTAGTAACAAACTTTTAGAGCATTTGTAAACAACCGTCCATGAGATTCTGTGAAAACTGACTGCCCTTGAAATATTGATGACGGCTTAAACGAAACTTTATTTATAGAATTCGTTACAACACATCAAGCTTTAAATAGTTACGTAGGTATATAATCCGGTCGTATTTTATTTAATACTTAATAAGTTCACTCACCTTCAACTTTATGCTTGTTCGGTCGCCAAAAGCCTTTTGTGACTGGAAAGTACCAAGGCAATGGTACTCCGTAGAGCCCAGGTCTTATTTTCTCCACGTACATGGCAATGAGCATGTACAATATCGTGTCCAGAACAAGCATGAGAGCGATATGGCCCGGCTGCAACTGGTCGTGATACGAAATAGGAGTGAAGAATTCGCTCCATTGCAGACCTACAAACACAAGTTTCTTTACCAATATGTAGAAGAATCTATACTAATATAGGTATAGAGCTGAAGAGTTTGTCTGTTTGTTTGTTTGAACGCGCTAATGTCAGGAACTACTGTTCCGATTTGAAAAATTCTTTCAGTTTTAGATAGCTCTTTTATTGAGGAAGGCTATAAGCTATATAACATTACGCTGCGATTAAAAGGAGCGGAGCATATATGAAAAATGTTGCAAAAATTAAAAACCGTTGAAACTTAAAACACGCGGACAAAATCGCGGGGGACAGCTAGTATACAATAAAAATCAAAAGTACACCAAGAGCCTCAGCCGAAAGTACCGAGAATCATCAAAGTAATGATACTTTCTAGACAGTAGGTAGTAATTTCCCCTTTTTGTCACGTCAATTTCTGACAGGCTGTTCTCAAAACACTGACACATCACATTTAATATTGTTATTATTCAGAAAACAATTATAGCTGTTTGAAGTATGTTTTTAATACCTTTGATGTTTTTCTTCATGTTTATTTAATACATAGGAACACTACCAATAATACACACAATAGCCAAAAAGTTCATTTTGAATCACGAAAAATTAATCTGACATTAAAATGCTGTATATTAAATCAGCTTACCTCTAGAAGTTCCTTCGCACATAATGATCATTTGAAACGCATATCCCATAGCGGTATTAGATATTAAACTTAGTACTAGTTTTGTTGTCAGACTTATATCTTCGTACAGAACTTGGGTTAACATGAATATAGAGTAAGCGGAGAACCACGCTAGGCCCATAAACGATGCAGCAGTGTTGGCTGTGAAACATAAATTATGTATACTTAATAGACAGAAATGCTATTATAATAATAGGTATGACATTTTCCACTAGTACGAATTCAATTATTGTTTTAATAATTACGTTGTTCTGTATTGATCGTATCGACCCAAGGACGCAAGAGTGTACCTATAAGTATATTTGTTTGTACAAATCTCGCGACCGATTTTTACGTAATCCCGAAATCTTTTTATTTAAAAAACACTTATTATATAAATTTAATATACGCCACAGTGGGTTTACACGAACAGACGAGTAGGTTATACGAAATTTTTAAAGCAAAATAGTAAAGCAATAATTCAATTTAAATTACCTCGAGAAAAGAATACGCTGATCATAAAAGAGAATGCTAATGAAGCTATAACGAACAGCATCATAAAGAAAAATAGAACCGTCCACGGTGTAAATGTTAGGACAGCGTATCCATCGCCCGCCACCGTCTGGTTGAATGGTATCTAGAATATTACATTATACCTTTATTATAAATATCAATAGGTAAAGATAAGTTGAGATTACTTGAAACAAGCTTTTATTCATTTGTAGGTCACATTAGCCATAAACAATCTTGTTTCATGGGACCGTCGTCCGAATTAATGCATAACGATGACATGGAGAGTTCATCATTCTACATTTATCTCAGAAATGTTGCTAGGCAATTTACATAAATTCTGTCACGATGACTATGAACTACTCATTAACCTTTTTTCTTTATTGCAGGGACCCAAACATCAGACATCTAAGGAATTAATTGAAAGTAATTATGACTTTGAACTTACCTTAAATAATATTACAATAAGAATAACAGATATCAAAAGGAATGAAAACTGTTTAATGAACCATGCCAACCAGTGTAGCCACGAAGGAAGGCCCATTATTGTCATTGTTTCCTGCCAACACAGATATTGATCGTTAGACGATGAGTAAGAAGCACTTATCTACGTAGTTCTAAGTACAATTTCTAGATAAAAAAAAAAATTGTGAGTGTTGAATCTATCTTAAAACATTACA
This sequence comes from Diachrysia chrysitis, assembly GCA_932294365.1. Classification (NCBI taxonomy): domain Eukaryota; kingdom Metazoa; phylum Arthropoda; class Insecta; order Lepidoptera; family Noctuidae; genus Diachrysia; species Diachrysia chrysitis. Next base: position 6,693,218 of record OW028650.1, on the reverse strand, counting down.
TGAGGAGCAGTTTTGATAAAAAATATCTAGCCTGAATTGACTGTTATTTTTATTTTATCTGAGCATGCTTTATGTTAATGCAAGATTAATTTACCTTTAATTGTAGCTCTTTTTCAAATGTTACAACTCTGACTGTATTGACGAAGGTATATGCAAAACAGAGCATGATGATCATTGATATAAATCTCTCCAGTGCCGCCAGTAGTTGATCTTCTCTGTACGCTAGTTGAGGTAAACGTTGTAAGTACACCTTAGTGTTGATCGGTTTTCCAGACTTTTGTTTTATGATTTCTTGAGATATAGCATGTTGGACCGCTAAGAACATTTCCGGTGAATAGCCTAAAAAATATAGACGAAATTTAACTCCTTGTACGCGACAAAAGCTTTAAATAGCTTTGTATATGATGGCATGTAAATAACTTAATTCTAGTTGTTGTGTAATTGTAATTAAAACTATGTTTTCGGGACAATGTTTTAATGCTGCTTTTATTAATTCCGCGTGTTATGTTGGTGTACGGTCAATGTTTTTTGTAGTAAGTTCTTTAACCTTGCATCGGAGCTTATCGTTGTACATCCATAAGTAGGCACGTAAAACAGCAGCAATATTTAATGAATAAGTATATGAAAAAAGGTTTTTTTTTTTGTATAATGCAAATCTGCGATATCGTAGATTATACAAAAACCTCTTTACAAAGTAAGTACCTAATTGGTGCCTTCTAGTTTATACTTTAACCCACAATAATATGTAACTTAGTCCGTAAGTTAAATAATAAAAAAATATATCAAATTTTAGCTTTTTCAAAATATGTATGTATAAATAGTAAGAAGATAAAGCACATCAAAGTTCAGAGTGAGGATAATGACGTCATGATCTTGCACGAAACGTACTACATCGTGACGTCATGCGATCAGATTTCAAATCAAAGTATCGTCGTCATGTTGCGTAAAAAGGAAAAAAATAACGTGTTTATTATTTTTTATTAATCTACCTGACCAATATTAAAAATTTTAGACTTGGATTATCCACATACAGAATCCTACCTAACTTGGGTGGCGATGGATTTAAAGGATAGATTAGGTAGGTACGAGTAGTTCAAATACCTATTAGTGCTACATGTAGATAGGCTTTGATAGGCACGTAAGAATGCTTTCTCCTTGCTCTCCGACATTTTTTGTTTAAATATAGGAAGTTATTTACTTTAGATTACTTCTTAAAAAAAAATTGTGACATTTTTGATTATTTATTGTCACAGTCGGATTACAGGAAATTATAATAAAATCAAATACGAGCCTTTGAGCTACGGTAGGTACCTATGGTTTTTGAAGAATGTATTGCCGTCGCACACCTCCGACCTACCCCTGTAATGTGCGTAAGGGACAACTGCAGCTCAGGCTGATTAGACCTACCTACAAAATCATTGACCAAAAGGCGTTTCGTATTCCGCTGTTTTCGTCTCCAAAACTGGACTGATCCAAACAATTTTTGCATCAAAATTTAGAGGATAAGTATTATATTAGTAGTTATCTATGCTTCTATCATTTTCTTTTTTGTTAAAATCCTATCAAAATAATTAATTTGTTCATCTGACAGTCGTCCGAACACCGCGGAAAAAATGGTCATTTTTAGCAGGTTCCAAAACATATTTCTTTAAGTGATTATGTTTTGGAAAAAAACTAATTAATAGGGGCATTAAGTAAACCTAGATATTTTGGAAAAACAATTATTGCTCTAGAAGCATTTTCCACGAAGGAAACAGTGGAATACGTTTGTATGGAGAAAGACTCAGTCGCGTCTTCTCTTAAGTTCGATATTTTATGTAATTCATAGGTAGGTACTAATAAAAACCAATTTTAATAATAAATAAATATGCGAGTTAAAAATGTAGCTGTATGACAAAGATTAAAATATATGTAAGTATATTTTTTTTAAATATTTAACGATGACAATGTAAAGTACAAGGTTATTTACGAACAAAGCATGAATAAATAAATTGTCACGTTAGTCATTCTGTAGGGTTGGCTACCTACAGAAGATTAATGAGAATTTTGCCGGCATATATTAGAACAAAAGGTGTAACATAGTACCTGGTGTCTTGCCGCCATACATGTCGTCGGGATCGCGAGGACCGGGCCGCGGAAATAGCGGGTACAATAAATTCGTTCTCCAACTTGCTCTCAAAGGATGTTCTACCATTGGTGTTCTCATTACAGCTGGGAACCTCAGGGTTACTTTAATATCATCAGGCCATTCTGTGGCATCTGAAAGTTTTTCTTTAAGTTGCAGTACTTTACCTATGCTTTTTTGTACCATTCTAAGGTATAAAACAAGTGTACACAATTGATTTATTTAACAGTTTATGTACACACAATTATACAAAGTGGAAACATTAGATAGCAAGGTGAAAAGGTTTACTTACTGGCCATACTGTCATCAAATTGAATCCCAACAAGTATTTGGTTCATAACATTAGGTTGAGTCAGAGCTAACTCCATTTCTTTAGCGTTCTTATATGCTCTAGGTTTAGGCATATTAGAGTCAAAAAGGTAGGCCAAAAGTATTAGGAAATTTTCATCAGCTACCATAGTAATGGCATTTCTGGTAACAGCTCTAGTAAGTTCATTGTCAGGTGAGAATGCCAGAGTTCCTGTTTTTGCTGTAGTGAGATTGCCTCTAAAATATAATAAATGCAATTATACCACTTTTGGCAAAAAATTATATAGTACCTATTTACAGATAAAGAATTAAGCCACTTACAAATTTCTTCCTGTCATGTTGAAATATGTTGGGACAAACGGTGGATAATTTACATCTGGTTTTGCTTTTGGATCCACTAAGCATCTTGTCAATATTAGAAACAAAGAAAATATCACAGGTGAAGCAATCTCGAAAATAGTTTGCCATTTGTGCCTTCTTTGAAGAAGGAAATTCTTCCAAATGAGCAGCTTTAATTTATCATAGGATGACATTGTGCCATGAGTCAGTCACCTAAAAGAAGTTGAGACAAACAATTATCCTTTTTTTTGGTTTTTATTCTGCTCCAAATGATATTTATTTACAAAGATATTGTTTAACCTGTAGTAAATACCATAATTCATCAAAAACATACAACTATATTCAAGTCACTCAATGCAAACAATTCTGAGATTTAAATAAATCCAAACTAATGATAGAAGAATTTACTTACTGAAAAATTTATTTAATTAAACTATTTACCTAACAGCATTTATATTTCTAAATTATTTAATCAATTATCTCACAGAATTTATAAAAACACTATTATTATTTTTGTTGTTAGTATAATAGCTTGATGTTACAAATAATTAATGGAATACCTATTTAATAGGAAAATTTATTTGTTATGTATTTCAAACACATCAATACATTCTTATGTACTTGATTTGTGCCTCAATTTAGGATTGTCTTAGTGATCATTACAGTGGCGAAGCTAGGTAACCAAAGGCCCTGGGGCAAAAAATAAAACTAGGGCCCCAACTAAACTATTTAAAATCGTTTATTTTATCCATCGACAGAGGGCACTAGCACGGTAATATTATTTATCAGTATTGTATTGTAACTTCATATAAACTAACGAAGCGCAAGCTACCTACGAGCCTCGTATCTCAACAAGCGCTCGGCATGCAACCAGTCGTGAATATAGAGCCGCCGTAACGAACAGACCGTCCGTTCGTCACGGCGGCGCGTTGTTTGTTTTTTTTTTTCGTACGATTTTTTTGTTTAAATAAATAAATGTAGACAACATCACATACATTGCTCTGAACCTAAAGTAAGTAGCTAAAGCACTTGTGTTATGGAATTCAGAGACAACAAAGGTACCACAAACACCCAGAGCCGAGACAATATAGAAAAGTTGTTTTCTACATTGACCCGGCCGTGGATCGAATCCGGAACCTCAGAACTGGCGAAACCTTGAAAACCGGTGTGTACGCCACTCGACCACGGGGTCATCGAAGTAAATAAGTACAAGTACTTACTTAAGGCGCTACACGAATAATTATTTCGTTTGCGAGTCGGAGTCAGGCGGACTGAAGAGATCCAATCCAGAAATGCAAGACTGAGATAATACTAACTGCTTGCTTACGGGACGAAAAGAGCTAAACATATGCCAAGGCCGCGAAAGATTGTCTAGAAATATTAACATAAGCGACAAAATGGAAATCTCATATTAATCGAAATCTATCAGATGGAATAAAAAATCAATCGACATTAATCTACATATTATGATTATGCATCAAATAGTGGAAAAAAATATTATTAAGTTTAATAATTTGGTGGATTAAGCAAAAAAAGTGTTTTTATTGAGCCAAAAAATAAAACTATCGAGGAAAGTTTATTTAAGCGTGTAACCGATCGACATTTATTTTCATTATATCCTCTTCTATCTAGGAACCAAATTTCAAGTCAATAAATTTTATAGTTGCTTAGTAAAAACGATATAAAAATAGCTAAAAAAATTGTGTATCGCCTTAATATGGCAAGGAGCAATTGTAAAATATTTTGTGCTGTACAATTACAGTTAAAAGTTTTGAATTAAGTTAAATATGATAATATTCGAATGCGGATTTTTAATCCAATTGAATTTAATAATAACGCATTTCGTACTTCTTAGTCGAGGCACAAATATTTTTCGGTCGCAAATTTATCAGAATGATTTGTTATTTGGTCCTAAATTAAACAAGCATGGACGGATACCTTAAAATCAAAATCCTCTAAAACTTGGATCAAAAACTTTGACACATAGAAAATCTATGTTTGTCTATGAAACAAGGTATCAATAATATATTATGATGCCAGGTGACGATAAATAATTGTGATTTGTTAATTAGGTATGTACAAATTTAAAAACAAAATCGTTTGTAAGTTGTAAGTCCGAGTCCGAGGGCCCCCCGAGCTTGGGGGCCCCGGGGCACTGCCCGATTGCAGCGCGCATCGGATACGGACGTGCCTTACACAGTGCACCGTAGTGATATTTAATTTCGCGAACAACGCGGCACTACGCCGCTGCCCGCTCCTGTCGCTATGAGTTCAACACTCATAGCCAACGAACTGTTGGCGTTTGTACAAAACGCAATCTATACGATGGATGAGGTTAGTATCTTACAAATTTGTAAGACAAGCTTCAAAGAAGAGGACATTTGCAGTGGCAAGAGACTGCTGTACACGAGTCTGGACAAACTCGACCAGATGCCGTTTCGATGGAGGGACGGGACTGAGAATGGCGTCCGGGACATCATCACCCTGTTAAAGGTGACCGACCCGGACGACGTGCCGACTTTCGTGGCGAAGGAGCTGCATAAGCTGCCCCCCGTCACGTACGATCACGTCGATGTTACCAGGCTCCTGAAGGACATCACCTTCCTGAAGTCGAGCCTGACAGTAGTGCAGTCCAAATTGGAGGTCACTGACAGGACTATTCAAGAGCTGCGTGCTGAAGTAGTGTTACTGCGTAACACTATTTCGGTAAGTAGGTCGCCTGAAGAGGCCTTAAAGCTGAACACGCGTCGCGGGGCGCAAAACGCCTCCGTCTGCAGTTTTGCGTGCGCCAGAAGTTGAAGTACTCGCCGAGGGTGCAGGAGCTGGAGTCGCGCCGAAAAGTCAATTTCAAGGCGTTTGTGGTGCGAGTGCCGAATAGCTACCTGCATCACGTTATGACTGAAGACTTCTGGCCTCAGGATGTGGTGTTCCGTCTAGAATGCACTAAAACGTAGTGCAAGGAACTTTTACTAACATAATTTTAAGCTCTATTACTAACAAATTTTCTAATATTTTATATATATGTTAGTATGTAAGGTATTTATCTATGGGCCATAGCGGCCTGAAAATAAATGATATTATTATTATTACTGCCCCGTCTAGCCCCGCCACTGGATCATTGTAGAAGACTAGACAAAAAAACTTGTTGTTGGGCACTCAACATTTAAGTTACCTACTATTATTATCCTAAATGAAAGAATGAATGGTGGATTAATTTATTTATATTTTATGTTTATGAATAGTGTTTTTTTAAGTTAGTGCCTATATTCCCAATAAAATTTCAAGTATGGTAAATGATGCTAGTTTACTTCTGAAATCTACACTAAATGGGGTTTGAACGGACTTAAAACAAATAGAATTTATGCGGCGCTATTTAAGCCGGCATTTTTTTGATGTATTTTTAATCGCAGGCTTTTTCAATTTTATTTATTTTTCATTCTATGTCTCGGTATGTATTGTATACTTGTAATTCCTCATAAAAATTCTGTTCAGGACTATTACTTATTATTAGACAATGAAGCGAATGAAAAAAATTGTTTATTTTCGTCGCAGTAATCACTTACCGAAAATGAAATTTAAGAAGACTTACCAAGTAACACTTCACAAATTCATATCTGCATTCGTTTAGTTAATAATATTTTGCACACACATGCTGTGATGACACTGTAATACACAGTTTTAATTAATTGTTACTATGAAGAACTCAGGACTGAGAGCACAACAAACTATCTATCTATTCTAACACGGCAAAACCTCCCAACTGCGGGTTGACAATCTGAATAGTGGCAAACGGGTAATCGTTCTCCTTATAAGTATACAAAATAAAGTTGGACACCTGAAGTATCGCGGATCTGTACATGAAACTGACATTTTCATTTGGTTTCATTAAATTGTGTTACTTTTCTAAAACTCTGTAAGAGATGGCAGTAGTCATGATTCGAGACCATACGAAAATACTAAGTCTATGTTTGAGACTATTTAGTTCTACCACGGTTCGCAAGATGGCGTGAAATAGTCATGCATTTTGTTTTTTGGTGTGACCTCCAAAGAAATTCACGAAACAATATACTTACAATAAACAAGTTGAAAGTAATAAAAACAATACAACCTAAAATCAGTATCTAGCCATGGTTTTTTTTTATAATTAAGTAAGACAAAATTACTACAACTGTATTTATTAGAATGCAACTAGGGCATACTACATGTCCAGCCCACCTGGCTCAGTTTAAAATAATCAACACTATGTGAATGCAGCTTTGGTCTTGGAGACCTAATTTTGCTCCGTGTTACTTTACCTACATCTGACAAGTCTCCTTGTTTCTAATACTTCTTTCTTGTATTTAGTTATTTCTAATAATGTATATAGTAATAATATTAAGTTGTAAAATGTTTTGTTCATACATACCTATGAGTAGAATATTTTTATAACCTAGGCCGCTCTGATCCTAATTTCAAAGACCGATTAATCTTTTATATATACAATAACAAGTTTCCCTACATATCATTTCTTAAAAATCCACTTTCCTAATCTGTTACTGCTACAAAACTCGAATATGGCGGATGCACGGAATGAGAGTCTTTTGGGTAAAGAGAAAAAAAAAATGACATTCATATTGTCAATAATTTGCCGCCTTTTTTCCTGTTTTTTCTAGATTTTAATCGTATAAAAGTGCTCTTTCCACCTAATTCCGTTGAGTAGAGCCTTTCCTCCTACCGCCGTGTTGATTTTGTGCTTATTTGGACTGTTAAAATCTAAGTATTGAAACAGGACTCTGACGTCCAGTTTACTTCAATTTTGTTTCTGACATTTTTTATTTATAACTGCATCATTTATAATAATTATATAAATAATATTATGTTATTAAATAAGTGAGAGTGTGATGATGATGATACGGATTCGTTTAAAATGAAAGCTAGAAAACTTAGTAAGAAGTGTTTAAAAAGGAAGCAATAAATGTGAAATCAAAAATGACCCATTGTTTTATTGTCTAAATGTTAATGTGAATTACTTTTCGCTCTTCTACGTAACTGCGAGTGACTATGAAATTCACATTTTAAAATAACCTTTTAAATAATATAGGCTGCAATAGTAGGTGACGTACGTATGTGCGTATGTGTGCTATAGGAATATTTCCTATAGCACACAGAAATATGTTGGGATTAGTTCCAAAACACGCGTCCAGAGGCGACACTGAGCGTTTCTCAGTTAATGACTTCTATTCCATATAATTATATAAAAGTACTCTATGCTCCCAACTACGGCAACTACTGTACAATTCACACCAGTCAAAACTGATTGTCTATTTGTCTGTCAATGTAATAAATTGAGGAATTTGATAATCATCAGAGTAACCAATACTAAAAATAAAATCATTTGACTATGATTCATGAGAGTTGTGACAAGAGTGGCGTAAATCGAAGAATAAAAGTATGGTGAACGGTCCGTTTAGAGATTTTTTAATAATTACTAGACCCGTCTAACCATTGTAATTGTAAACTATGTATCAACTGTAAAAAATATCTATTTAAATTTAAAATAAAAAAGAAAAATATTAAATTGTAGTTGTTCACTTTAAAAAACAGTGGAACTTCGGGATCGCTAACACACTAGCACACAATATCGGTTTCCTAATATAAATTATTCTAAAGACAGGGCTTTATGCTTTGATAACCTTTAATATATAAAAGTGATAAAGTTTTATTAACCGGCTTCAAAAAGAATTAGGTTTTGAATTCAACAGTACATTTTTAACACGTATGTTTGTTACGCGATATCTCTGGCAATGGTGGATTAATTTAAAAAATGTTTTTTGTAATCAATACCTGAGAGGTATAAATTTGATTAAAGTCGGTTCCTTATTACATTTTTATGTAATTAATTATTTTGTGACAAAACACAAGACAGATTTTTACAAAATCTCGACGATGGTTACCATTATTGATTAGTAAATTCCTATTTCAACTTTTCTATAGAGAATATGAATTTAGAACTTTTTTAGCCCGTCGTGATTTTATAAATAAGGATTTGAATGGCTTACTTTATTCATAATAGTAATCTCTATATACCATAGACAATATGGAGCATTGCATATGTACCATCATTACTGTACTCTACTCTGTGCATTGTACAAAAAATTATCAAAATGGCGTTTACGTCAGTGACATATCAATGTTTTCTATTAGATTTTTTTGTTTAAAAGTAAGTTATAAATGTAAAACTATAACGATTCATAATATAATATGTCTACCAATAATTTGTCGTCGGTTTTGAAATCGTGTTCTGAAAGTGAGTTGATTAATGAAGTGTCTGAAAACAGTATGACACAGAAGCAGGTGGAAGGATCCCGATTAAAACGTACATTTACACTGCCTCGCAATCCTTTCGGGACTACTAAGCCGGGATCTAGTAAGAATAAAACTATTGAGAACGAAAGTAAACCATCAAGTGCTAGTTCTGTTATTGGAGACACTCCAAAAGACGAGAATGGCATAGAAAGGAAGTTGTTTAGAAGGCCATCATGGAAAAGATTCCTAAACAAGATAGCGCAACACATGAGCACTGTTCACGTATCAGGCGTAAGTATATCATGTTTTTTATCGATCAGACTACCAAATCAAACAAATAATTTGAATACCTAACAAAGCGAACTATCCTACTTACGATTTATTCAAATCAAATCATTTATTATCAGTGTTAAAAGAAATCAGGCCACAATTTAATTAGAGTCAATAAACATTGTTTGTAAATAGAATATTATTGAGAATGAGACTAAACTTAGTGTAGATTTAAAATTTAAGACTAAAATATCTGTTACTATAATCATCAGAGTTATAATTTTATTTAGGATTGTTAATTGTTAATGCCTGCCTGGCCTTGTGAATATTATATTAGTTAACAATGTTCATATTTTTAATGCTCATTTTTTATCTACAGGTAAAGTCAGCTCCAGCGCTTGTAAATGGTGAGCGGGTTCCATGCAGTGGTGATCCACCATGGCCATTGGGTGCTACACCAGCTGTTACTGGATTAAAAAACCATGGCAACACATGCTATATGAATGCTGTCTTGCAGTGCCTCTCACACACAGATGTTATATCAGAATATTTTGTACTGGACCATTATAAAGTAAGTATTCTATAATGTATAATTATTAATACAATTATATTATATATTATTATTATTGCATCATAGATTATGATGTGCAACCTAAAATATAAACAGTCATATTAATATTTCCAAAATTACAAAAGTTCATATTCTGTTACAAAACTTAAAAGTGTAAGTTTTACTTTGTTTCAGGTGGATTTGCAAAAAAGAAATAAAATAAATTCTAAAAAGTATGGTACTCGTGGCGAAGTGACTGAGCAACTGGCAGCAATATTGAAAGCTCTGTGGGCATGCCATTACACACCTGATATGAGTACAGCTTTTAAGGTATTTAATAAGGTTCTAGTAAAAAAAAAAACTAATTATATCTTGCTCAAGGTTATACAGAGATTAAGATCTTGTTAACCTTGTGAAAAGCTAACTATAGATTAGTTCATGTGTCAATCTAATATTGTCCTATATATACCCATCAAATAATTTTAGTTTGATTGTGTTTTGTCTGTATTGGTTGGTTATTAAAATTTTGATGTTTATTTAGGGTGCAGTTGAAAGACATGGAACTCAGTATAGAGGGAACAGTCAACATGATGCACAGGAGTTTCTATTTTGGTTACTTGACAAAGTCCATGAAGACCTTAACACAGCTACTAAAAAGAAATATAAGACTATTAAGGTAAGGGTTTAAATAATTTACTAATGGTAATCATCTCGCTTTGTATTGTTTGTAATATAACATTGTCAATTAACATAATTATAAATATTTTAGCCTAAATATATAATAATAATAATGAATTGTATAATAATAATATTTTTCGAACTTATTTTTTTTCACTTTATGTAACTTATTATTTTTCAGAATACATGTGGCAAGCCCGATGAAATAGTTGCAGCTGAAACACTGGCAAACCATGCTAGAAGGAACAGCTCATTTGTGCAGGCTGTTTTTCAAGCTCAGTACAGGTACTAGTTTATTATTTATGAGACTTCATGACTAATTAGTCTAAACAATAATAACTGAACATTGTGATGTAGGATTAACTGAGGATTATATTTGCTCATTTCTGCCTTAGTTAGGACTTACCTAATTTAAGTATTATGAGTATTATTAAAGATGACCCAGAACATGATTTAAGAATATCTGGTGTAGAGCAACCGATTATTGCGGTATAGTTTCGTATCTGGCAAGTTATAGTGACTAGATTTCATAGGAAAATAATTTAGTATCTGTTTTACAGGTCTGCCTTGACTTGTGCAAAGTGTGAGCGCACGTCATGTACATTTGATCCATTCCATTGCGTAAGTGTGCAGCTACCTTCACGACTGGCTACGACACAGCCATCACCCCTCCCTGTTAATGTAAGTAACACTTTCAATTTTTTTTCTTATATATATTGATAGTAAATATTCATCATCATTATTTTTGGCGTTATATCTCCAAAAGCTAGGTCTTTTTGTAGTATCCTGTACGTTACATATACGCTCATAAACAATTATTAACTAAGAAAGCTTTGATTAAATTAAATATGTAAAATACTAAAACTATATTTTACTTTTTACTAATTTCATAAACGCGAAAGTTTGGATGGATTTTTGTTACTTAATCACGATGAAACAACTGAACAGTTTGGAGTGAAATTGGTACATAGATAGTTTATTACCTGGAATAGCGCATAGGCTACTTTTCATCATCATAATTATCACCATTTTTAAATAACATGCGGGTGAAACCGCGGGGTGCAGTTAGTATTAAATAAACAATGTTGTAATGTGGCTGTCTGTTTAATTTCAGGTAGTGTACGTAAACCAGCAGCCGCGGCAAGTGCGAATCGGCATAGAATTAACACCGAACGCGACAATGGATGACTTGCGGACAACACTGTACAGCGACACGGGAATCGATCGCGACCACATCATACTTGCCGAAATTAATGAAATGGGTAAACAAGTTTTCCTAACCATTTTTAGGGTTCCTTACCTCAAAAGTTAAAAACGGAACCCTTATAGGATCACGCGTGTGTTGGTCCGGCCGACTGTCACAGCCAATAGGGATGTTTCCTGGGTATGAAAAATTAAAATCTATTTAGTCCGTCAGTTAGATAATAAAAAAATATTAGACACGTATTTTTTTTTTTATCAAAACAATAAGAAAATACAAAGATACACCGCTTTAAAGTTTCGGAGTGGGGGCTTATGACGCTACGCCTCGCTAAAAATCGTAGCGAGGAGTGACGTCACGCGTAATTACCGTTCTCTGTATTTTGATCATTTTTTGTTTGCAGGATAAAAGAAAAAATACGTGTCCAATAAAATTCATTAATCTACAAGACGGACATTTAAAAAAAAAATAGGAAACATGCCTATTTGCTCCTAAAGTACTGTACCGATTAAGATAAAATTAAGCTACACATAATGTAAGTCGGTGACCCAAAAACGGAGGTGTAAGATAAATAAAAGAATTTTAACACGAGATTTTTAAACATGGACCACTATTTAGAAGTAAACTAGATTTTTTTAAATAAATTGCAAAATGTATTGTGTGACATATCAAATGAAAAAGCTCGTTGTGAGTTTTTATAATTTAAAAATAAAGAGTCTTAAGTTTACCATTATTGAACATATCTTATCTTCGAAACTACAAAGCCTAAAATTGTAATAGTTCTTTACTTATAGATAACAGTAAGCAATAAGAAATCTGTGATAAAAGTTACCGTAAATTTCTTAATCTCAAATTTGTCTGCATCAAAGCACAATAAGCTATCATGCATTTCCAATTTTGAAAAAAAAAACAATGTTACCACTATGCAGTACATATGGCGCTTAGCACTTATTGTTAACTCTAAAATGGGGTAGACCGGTAGGTCTTTTGTGTCTCTTGGTTAGAGTTGTCTATCTATAATATAATTGTGGGTGTGTGCAGGCTGGTGCCCCGCGCGCGCGGGCTGGGAGGCGGCGGGCGCGGACGCGGGCGCGCTGTACTGCGTGGAGGCCCCGCCGCTGCTGCCGGCGCCCGCCGCGCCCTACCTGCTCCTGCTCTGGGTCAACCTGCTCGAAGGCGACAGATTCGGTACGTAGCCATGCCATACGACTATACGCTAGCTCATCTTGCTACATGCCGGCTATTAATAACATAGCTAACTGTACTCTTCCTAATTTATTAATGATGGAAATATGATTAATTTCGGCCCATTGTTAAAAAGATAATGAAGACTCACGTGGTCTCGCTTCAATGGATACCAAAGCAAACAGTTGCGGTACCATAACATTAACAATGCATAGAATAATAGAACACTCATTAATTAAAGAGTTAAAAAGAGACTATCATATTTTATTAAGGACGATATAAGTATGAAATAAATTTACATATTGGTAATTTTTAATATTTGTATATAATTGTAGGATCACCTTACGCCATGCAAGTGCCTCGCGAGATATCCTACGAGGACTTGCAGAAGCTGATGCTGAAGGAGATGTGCCAGGTCGTTGCCGAGCGTGTGCTGGAAAACGCGCAAGGAACTGACATATTCCGCGCGAGGATTGCCGAGGCGCATCGCCCTCGGGATCCCGCGTATTTGCAACCGGAGGTACTTATTTCGTTGATAAAAGTTATAACTCATTTACGTAGAATTTTACTCTTAGAAAAAGGTATACATTTGTTTTAGAGCTTAAAGATTTTTTTGTCTATTGTTTCCAGCTTCCACACCCGTTGTTTTCTCTGGACGTAGAGCAAGCGCTGTGTGCACATGACAAACATCCTCACCTTAGACTCGAGCTACTCTGGGACGCCGCACATCGAGATAGGTATTTATTGTTACACATATAAATTAGGGTAGATTCCCTTGATCGATTGACAGCCTGAGCAGTGCGGTAAGGCGCAATAAAACGGCGGTCCGTTTCCGCACAATCGAAAAACACACAAGCGGCTGGCCGCATGCGGCCATAGCAGAGCACAATCAATCAATCAAAATATGTAACGATCATTCAATTTTTATATTGCTGTGCGTACATAACAGTATTTTTTTGCGTGCAGTTTTTGCACAAAAATATTGCCCCTGTAGATGCACGATAACGTTGTATAAAAAGATGTATGTAAAGATAAAAAAGATTAAAATCGTTTATTTGTTACAACATGATACATGTGTGTGCAGCATCATCCGCGAGGCGAGCGAGGCGTGCGAGGTGCACGTGTCGGCGGCGGGCTCCAGCGCACCGCTCACGCTGCACGCCTGCCTCGCGCACTACACGCGCGCAGAGCATCTCGCGCAGGAGGATGCCTGGAGGTAACACACCACACTGTACACACTCACCCGCAAGGCGAGCGAGGGGCATGTGTCGGCGGCGGAATACTTTGTAAACTCAAAATCAGCTTCGTCGCAACGCTACGTCAAGACAATTTGTTCTGCGTAGTCGCAACGCAATTTGTTCCAGATGTGGATATTTGTATGTGTAACCACCCAGAGCGTGTGCATTGTCTGATAAGCTTTGTACTTATTTGACTTCAGTAATGATAAAGTGTCAAAATTTGGCGGCTGTTCACTGGAAAGGGATTGAGGACTATGCAACAAATAATATAGACCAAAATCATGTACCTACTGTAATGAAGCTGGCCTATTTTGATAGCTCATTTATATTTGACAGAATATACATAAATTGTTTTTATTTTTATAGATGCCCACAATGCCAACGATATATGCCCGTGGTGAAGACCCTCGGGCTCTGGTCTCTTCCAGATATTTTAGTAATACATTTAAAAAGATTTCGACAGTAAGTATGGTGTGTGTTAATATGTCATGTTCAACTGAATTATCTCATAATTAATATCGTATTGTATGTTTTAGGCAAGCCAAAGGTCGTACAAGTACAAAATTAACAGCTATGGTAGAGTTTCCTCTAAATGATTTCGACATGACGCCACATCTCGTCAGAAGAAACTCACAAATGGCCGAGTCGCCCAGTCACTCGCGGTCTCCGAGAAGACGATACTCGAAAACACCTGCAAGCAACCTGCAGGAGAATATGTATGATCTCTATGCTATATGTTACCACCATGGAGATGATCTTGAGACTGGACATTACACGGCGGCCTGTAAAAACCCATATGACGGACATTGGTACAAGTTCGATGATTCTAAAGTTACACCAGTTGATGATGAAAACGCATATAGTGAATTAGTGAATAACACAGCTTACATGCTGTTCTATAAGCGAAAAAAACCAATCGTTACGCATTCATATTCATCTGATGATCACAACGGTCATTGGGCGTTACGAATGCCTAAATATGTAAAACGAACGACCGAGACGCAGAATGAACTGACTGAAGTGAAAGAGGAGAACGTCATCGAGGAAGTAAAGACCGAACTGCCGAGCAAAGAGCCAGACTCTGAATCTGATGTCACGGCCGCAACGCACAGCCCGTCATTATCCCGGAGTGTTGCCAGTCTTCCCGATGATAACGTGGTTGAAGTAACGTCTCCAGTGAAGCACACAGTGACGGTTATTCACAACACAACTTCCATTGTGCAGTCGCCGACTCTTCAACGACCGTTAAGAGTTGAAATAAATGGAAATAATAATTCTACGACTAATGACGATAAAAGCGAAAACGAAAACGAAACGAGCGTGGCGCTCGAACCATACATACACAAGGACGTCCACGTGAATCCTAAGATGACACCAGTGGACACCCGCAGGCCGCGCTCTGTTGACTATCCGAATCGATCTAACGCCGCTTCTCCCGCGGCCAGAGACACAAACAGGAACTATGAGAGTTCTCCATTAGTAGCTAGTATAAACGAGGTCGAATATCATCCCACCACCGAAGACTTGATGTTGTCTATGTTCCAGGAATCAAAATTCATTGTTCCTAGGCACAACAATCATGTTACTGGGGAATCTCATAGGACAGGTTAGTATACCATTCATCATGTTGTCAAATTTAGAATATATGTTTCTATGACAATAAAATGTGATAAAACCTTGCTAATTATAATTAAATTAAAAGGGCAATTTAGGTACTTAAAAGTTATTTTATCTATATGGCAACAACCTATTTACAGGAGAGAAGTCTGCTGTTTGGAAAACTCGAATATCTACATGAGGGTGGCAGTTGATGTTTGAAGAATACCTTAATATACAAACTTGTTATGTATTTATTTTATACCTAAACTTAGATCTGAGGATTCCATGTAGCTGACAGTTACTATTGTGTATGAATTATGTTTGCGCACGTTATAGCTAGGGCAGTATAGCAGAGGCTTATTACATTATGTAGTTTCCATAATTAACTTATTTTTTGCATCCTCAAATTCATTCATCTTTAATATAATAACCCATTTTTCGTCTTAATTAAACTGTTTATTATCTGTATAAGGTTGTAACCGATGCATGTATTCAATTGTGTGTTACGCCAAAGAGTCAATTCAGTCGATATAATGATATTCGTTAAAAAAAATATTTAGATAGATGTCTACAGTTAACAAGAATTCTATAATTTTATGTTGCAATGTTATAGTGTTGCAAATTTTCTGTACTCTCCTCTTAACATCGGCATATTGTCTGATATGTATTTTAAGACCCTGTCAGGTCATAATGAGGCCTTACATGATATAATTTATCGTAACGTGAGAGATATTTGAGAAATACTATTGACTGGATAATTGACAAAGTTAACAATATATGTTTTATAAATAGGACCAATCATGCCCTCTTAAATTTGGATAAATTATGTTTTTCACTTTAATTTGTATTAAATAACAATCATGTACCTTTATACAATGTACAATCTAGACGCAAATAATAACTTGATTATATAAATATAGCTAGAGGGCGTAATAAGTAATCACATTTGTGCCTTGGCCCTGAAGATGTTGTGATTTTAAAATTTAACATAAATAAAATACATTATGCTGCGAACATTATGACTAAAGTTAAATATTTGTAAAGCTATTTCGATATACATATATGTAAGCATTTCGAAATGTAATATGTGTAAAGTTTAAGTTACTGTTGGATAACTGATATAGTACGCGAGTTTGTGTTGGATTATTTGTCTACCATGATATATGTATAATGATGCCACTTACAAGATTATGTATATCGTGACAATTATTGTGATTTATTAAATATTGTACATATACATGTGTTTATGTATATTTTTAGACAGTGATTTGCTATAATTTACCTAAACTGATATTCGAATTTGGATTTAAATGACTTTTGTAAATATTAAAAATTATATTTTATTTTTCATAAATGCACATGATTTAGAATTACTTTATGCATTTTGTCGTGATGATTTTTTTTATTAATTTATTGTACCTACCTATTGAAATTGATTTTTATATAAAAGACAATTATTATATCACAATAAACTGAACAGATTTTGCACTAAAAGTGAATCAGCCGCTGGTTTGGTTGAGCCTTATTTCGACAATACGGCTGTTTATAACTAGTGCAGGATTTGTAATGTAACGTGGCCTAAACGTAGCCTGTGATCCATTACTTTATCAGGATACATGACTTAGAAAATAATTCAGTGACATTTCTAGCATATAATAACTACAGACTCATGTTTGGAAAACTTAGATTATAATAATATCTTAAATAAATTTGCCGGTCAATGTTTGACACCTAAAGTTCCATTCTGAGCTTCTGTGACAGTGTATTTGTTATAGGTTGACTAAAATAAATGTATTATGATTGAGTTAGTTTCAGGTTCAATGCTGAAATGTTTCTGAACATTTGCCGAAGTGCTTAATTTAAAAGATTATGATAATTTTGTTGTATTGGAAAGTTAAAATGTTATTAATTGTAGGTATAAATGTCTGGCTCTCAATTTTTGATTACAGAATAAATAATTTATTGATAAGTCTTCGGAGGTTCGACCTGTGAAATATGAAACTGAATCGATTTGCGTTTACATTTAAGAAACCATTTAATGTTATTAAATTAATCGTCATCACTAATAGATGTAAAGTTAACATGAATTAAAAAAAACTAAAGCTAGGTCTTTTTGAGTTCATAAACAATTTTAAAATGTAGCACGGGTCTATCTCCGAATATTTGTGTTGTTTTAATTTAAAGATGTTTATTTTAATTTCACCATGTTATGTTAAAATATAAGCGTTGTCCACAATTTTGTGTTTTTATTATCCGTTGATATTCTGCAATTAATAAAAAAAGCTCTGGTACCTACTTGCTATCAAAATATTGTTCCTTGGATTTTTAGATAAAAACTTTAAAAGCTTACCTGAAATTTTCTTATTAATATAGGTAAGTACACCTTGTTTGATCAAATTACACAAGATAAATTGCGACCTGTCATGAAGTAAGTAGACAACAATATCGAAAGGTGCCTGCCTTGAACTAATATGTTTAGTCTGTACTTGTAATGTAGTGTACCGCCAAATTGATTCCGGATAGTATTTAGAATAGGTATGTACAAAGCTATGTAGACATGTACAGTCATTGTATGGTTATTGCATTGCGTTTAGCAAGCGTTAAGCTACATTTCTACAATTCAAATTAAGTTATGCTGTAACAAATGGGACATCTATATATTCTTGAGCATGCTTATTGTGGAAAGATTTAATTCTGAGGGTTTGGGTCAGGTATGTATGATCAGACAGGCAGAAGGTAAAATCTATGCATCAGCAGTAAGACTTATTGTCTAAAAACGGTACTTAGATATTTTTACCAAAAATGAACAAAAACAGTAGTTGTAGGTACCTAATAGGTTTATTTATTGATGTAGGTTCTCTAAATGTGAAGTCATGGACAGATAAATACAATCTTATCAAAATATTTTACCATATTTATTGTAAAAAAAATAAATGTTTTTATCAGTCGTAAAATTTCTACTTCTATTACAATTTTAGTTATTTTTGTTAGTAAATGTTATTCTGTGATACGTTGGTGAGTTCCCTTGGAGAGTGTCTAAGTAATTTGAATCTAGGATAAGTAGGATTCTTTTTAATGGTTCTGCTGCCACAGCCGTGGTTATTAGTCTAGGACCCGCTGAGTGTATGTTGTCGAGGCGAGAGGAGTTGTAAGGGTCCCGCGTGTTCCATACTAAGACATCTGAACATTCTGTGTGACGGAGGTATACGTAGAAACCGTCTGCGCCAAGCAACACCACTGGTTTGCTCTGCTCGCCGAATACTGCAAATGAAAAATGTATAAAAAAGGAGGTTGATAAAAAAAAAATAAGATAAGTAGGTAGGTAGTACCTACCTTACTTTGTTTCAAAAAATCACGTGGTTTTGGATAGGTAACGTAAAACCTCCAAAAACATTACAAAACTACTACTTAATGTTTAATAACAACAAGTAGGTACCTAGTAGATATTACCTTTAACCCGTACGACGGATTGATTAGGTACCTATTAATTATTCCATTCTAGCGCTTTTCACTTCACTTATGCCATCAACAAATTATGGAATTGTCATTTCGGAGACATCACTTGCGACTAGCGCCGTTGGCGGCAAAATTGTTAGCGACAGCCCTCATTGCTACGCTATTGCACCAACAGAAATCGCGGAGGACGGAGCACGGCGTGGTGGTTTGGATTAGTTAAGTTTATTCGGTAAGAGTCCAACACTACTATCCGCTTACTCTCCAGAATGGGCGTACAAAACGATTCCTCAGACTTACAAAAAAAAAAACTTCTGTGATACTCTGTTACCTGTGAGAGGGGCAAGCGAATCCCTTCGTCGTAACGCAGTTGTGTCCAATTCAATAATGCCTTGATAGTGTAGTCTGACTAGGATGAGGACGGCTTGCGCTGGCCGCTTCACAAGTAATATCTGAAGACCTGTGGCGGGCGCGCAAGTTACCACGGACCAACTGGCGCCAGACGAAACTTCGTGCACAAGGATTGCCCCACGAGACGCGTCGGATGCGTATCTAGAGTTATAGCAATAAAATATACAATAATGTAGGTTAAGCTAATAGAGATTAATCGTGAGATATTTATTAGGATACCTTATGTAACTTTCTTATAAATATACCTATCTCTAGTCAACTAAGTATTTCATAACCGAATACATACATATATTTTACATAAAGTATTATTTAATAATTTAAACAAAGTGGTTCAGTATTAATTTAAAATTTCGCATTGTTAATAGATCTGTATTAATAATTTAAAAAAAACAGTTCCGGTCTTTAAAATATATAACAACTTATACATACTACACAAAACATTAGACTTTCAATCAATAGCTTTGAAATAGGTATCTATTAACTTTTTCAGTTTGACGCTTATTGACATGGCGTTACTTACCTACCCACATGTTCTTAAAATGCATAATTAGAATGGTATCTATACGGTTGTATAATTTTTTTGTTAAGTCAGTGATACGAATCAAATAATTGGTTCACATATTTGTTCATACGTCGCTCCTAAGACGTGCAAGTATTAGATATTTGAAAATCTGTCTGTTACCTCTGTCTATAGCTTAGTTGTAGTGCGTTTAACCAGTAGTCGCGGGTTCGAAACCTGCCTGAGGTTTAAATTTTTATTTTCTACTATTTGTATTGTATTTAAATACTTATTCGCCGTGCAAGCGTGAATGCGTAATAAATAATTAAAATAATAGATTATATATCTACCTATGATGTTATAAATTGATTACTTAATGTATTAAATCAACATGTATTAAAACAAAGTATTAATTGACACGACTTGTTGCAGAATTTTATTTGTCGTGTCACCTATGTAAAGCTTTCGCAATTAGTATTGCGATTTCAGTGTTTACAATCTAGAATACAAGCGATAGTCACAGACCTATTTTGGGTATCTATTAAGCAATGTACAATGATAGACATAGTTACTAGATAGGTACATAAGTAATTACCACACACAAATTGGTGTAAGAATGTCAAACTATATTAAGGCCTAAATAGATTTCTTTTAAATTAGATTTCTAATAGGTATCTAGTATTCGGCATTGGCCGGTGAGGTACTTGCATGCATAGCTAATTATTGTGTAGAATTGTAAGAATTTAGAGAAAGTAGAGTCTCTGAAATAAGTATAAGATAATAGTAAGTATAAAAGTACTTACATAAAAGTTTTTCCTAGGTCATATTCGACGACAATATTTTGTACTAAGGAGGTAGCTTCTAAGAGAGAAGATATATCGATGCGTTTGACGATCTTTCGTAGAAGTAAACTGATAACTACAACTTTCGGTGGACACGTGCACTGCGGGTTCGCCAGTGTATCGACGATGCCGCTGTCTAAGACCCACAACTTTCCCTGTTGAATAAAATATTTGGCCGTATAAATACAATTTGCGTTTTTAGAGATTTTTCGTGAGTGTAATAGTTATTTACCACTTTACCCAAGACGCCAAAAATTTATTAAGTACACAACAGAGATTTTTTCAAATGTATTCTTTAAGATGAAACTTTAAGAAACTTAATATAATAAATGAGTCAATTGATCTGGCAACTAACGATTAAAATTAAAGCAACAGTTTTGCAATTAAGAACCTCCGGCAAAATATTATACATATATTATTTAGTGAGGTAGTTGCACTATAGTAGTCTATAGATAAGTAAGATATAAATGACCTCGCAGAGTGGTCTAACAAAATAAAAGGACTGATTAATGTAACTTGTTTTCGGTGAAGCAATTACATTTAAAAATGCGATAGGGGCTTGCACACAAGAGGTCGACCACTCAGTGAGTCTTATGTTATTACTAAGTAGTATTGTACCGCGACTACGTCCGCGTTTATTTTAAAATTGGATCCAAAAATATTTCCTTTGCTTCTCCTATATCCTTCTGGGATTCGAACCTGAAGCAAAAAAACTCGTATATTATTTTTAAAATCATCAGCCTGTATAATGACAGTTACGTTTCAAAAATAGGTCATCTTTCCAATGATATTATAATCACAACCTGTTTGGTTTATCCTAACATCTAAACCGTTGCCATGGTTACCCGTTGACGTCTCGTTCATGTAAATTTTACGTATATGGCTAGAATTTGATAGTCTCACGAGAACCGTACAATTTTTTACTTCACTTACTACTTTAATTTGTACAACGGGATAAAAGGCCTATACGCTAGCTATTCTAGGTCTTTAAGTATATCTGCGCCAAATTTTAACCAAATCTGTTCAACCGTTCTGGCGTAATGGAGAAACAAACAACCATCCATACATCCCAAACTTTCTTTAATATTATATTATGGTATAGATAGTATATAGAAATAGTCAAGGTAGGTACAAAGATAGATGTATAGACCTACCTCAATTTAGATTGCACGACAGTAGGTCAATTATATTATTGTTGCAAGTTGCGTAAGGAAACTAAGTATTATAAGTAGGCACAATACGGTCCCACATCTCGAATTTGTCCTAGAGCGAGTTTTTTATCGTTTTAAATGAATTAACTAAATAGCTTCATTGTGATAACCGTAACTGATATTAGGGAGACGAAATTGTTTTTGAAGAAACGAAAACAGGAATGATATTTGCACCTATACAGAGACGTAAGGAAGAAGTGGAGAGGCCTTTGTTCTGCAGTGGGACAATATATTGTGTTAGTAGATGATAATAATAATAGTTTTTGCGAAGAGTGTAGCAGTTTGTTTATGTTTCCTCGAATGGACTATTCACTCGTTTCTGTGTGTGAGTAAACTCACATCGCGTTATAGCATACGGTTTATTTACATCGCATTGTAAATGTAAATAAACAATCATAATATTATACATTTGCCTTTGCTTATATTATCTAAGCCTCAGCATACAGCCTTAACATAGCTAGTATGCAATCATCGTTTTCAACAGATTTTAAATGCCGATCGGATGTATGTTTAGATAACGGTGGCAATTATTATATTATGTCGCAGTTTACTCGTCGTATTCAAATTTGATAATAATTTAATGACAGGATTCAAATTTCTAATACGTTCTATCCATTTTAACGTTTCATAAGTGATTTAATCATAGATAAAGATAGATAATAAATGAAATCAATTAATCTAAATTACCAGAGATATATATATATAAAATAAATAAATAAATGTGGACAACATCACATACATCGCTCTGAACCAAATTAAGTAGCTAAAGCACTTGTGTTATGGAATCAGAGACAACGAAGGTACAACAAACACCCAGACCCGAGATAATCTAGAAAACTGGTTTTCTACATTGACCCGTCCGGGGATCGAACCCGGGACCTCAGAGCTAGCGACACCTTGAAAAACCGGTGCGTGCGCCACTCGACCAGGGAGGTCGTCTACATATATATCTCATCTATATATATATATATTTAAAATGTTGTTTAGTTGATGTGTTTTACACAAAGTAATTTCAAGTTATGGTGTTTTATGTGTAGGTAAGCCGGATAGTTGCCATTACTTTTAAAATTACTTTATTTCTCTTAATATAAAAAGCAAACTACGTTATTTGTAAACGGGTAGGTTAGCTTTGGTTTGTTTATCTTCAACTTTATGAAAGTTCAGAACATTATCTTTGCTATGCGATAGCTATGGATTTACATATTAGATTTATTTTTGGCGATTTTTTATTTGGTACCATTTATATTACGTTTAGGGTAGATGTCCCTCCAACATTTTGATCGCACCTTGCCTTCCCATGCAATTGCCCTGACACATGCAACACGACCAACTTGGTCGTATCTGTAGTCTTTGAAAATAAACAAAATAACAAGTATGAATAGGTATTCATATTACCCATATAAATTAAAAGACTATAAAAAATCTTTTACACATACTTACATTGGCTTTTCTTTCCCTGCTGTGTTTGCACGTAAGTAATGTGTTGCCACATTGCTTAATTGCAAAAACTTATTTAGAACCAACGTAAGACCTCACTACTTGAGTAAATTTTTATATTGACAGCAAGGAAGCACGGAGCGCTTAAAAGTTGGATTTAACATAAACACTTATTTCCTTATTACCCACGATGAGCAAACCGGAGAGGTCAACCATACAATCGTATCTGGGATAGTTTTTTACTTTATTTCTTAAACATTTCATAACCGTATTAACTTGTTTTGGATTATGTCGGCAAGTAGATGACAGCTTTCAAATGTTTAAAACAATCAAGACTTACAAGGTGGTCCAGGTAAATGTCTACGGCATTTTGAATTGCGCTGCAGTCACTAATAGTGTGGTCACGTAGCTCAGGGCAAGGCTGTAGTTCGACTTGGTTCTTGTCTCTAATGATCAACCAAAGTGTCGCCAGAACTCCCTGTTTCAATCTGTAGGTATAATAAAACAAAATTATCATTGTCTTAGTATGAGTATTAGTATTTTAGTATATATAATACTAAGTATTCTAATTCTAATACTAATTCTAGTCTAAATTACGTAGATATGTTCAGTATTAAAATTACTACAAACGTTTTATTAACCTTTAATGCTTATCTACTTTGGTTGTCTAATATACATAAAATAGTAGGTTAGTGTATAATTATCACACAAGATAAAATCATGGCACTTTGTCATATGCTATAACCAAAACAGCTAATAAAAAAATGCAAAACACAATCAATTTTGTAGCACTTAACAATGCATTAATTTTAATGACTTCCGTTAAACAGGCTATTAGTCTATTAACTAGGCAAAATAAATATTTTTTTTTTGTTAGGTATTATAAAATCGTGATAGTTGTACAATAAAAAGTAATCTAATTAAGACAAAATTATAATTTATTTCATGTAAGTATAACAAAATCAAAATTACAAAATCAACATTTGCCAATAAAAATCTGAAAGAAGACTTACGTAAAAGTTCAGGAACATCAAAAAATTTTACGTAACATTACGTTTTGTCGTATCCTACGATCCTGACCAAAATATACTCTGTTGTGTGTTAATAGCGAAAGGCGTTCCTTTAAAGTTTAATAACAAACAAGAGCAGTTGACTTTTAATGTAACAGATGTCGGCACCCCAAATACTTACATCTTGTTAATCTTGATTTTAAACAGAACATTTCGAAAATTTTATTGATATTAAAAGTTTATTTTTGGAACGAAGTATTTTTAGACTTAAACATATCAGTTCAAGGGTGCTGCCTTTTGTCAGTTAACATACTTACTGGCTATTTTTAAATTTTTACTACTGTCTTTACGTTCCCTCAATTGTTCCAGTTAACACTTTACGTTGCGACAATTCTTATGTTGAAAATATTTACCTTGGTGTCATGACGTAGACATCATCTTGATACATTATGGCTTTTACAGCAATCACATTTTCTTTCACATATTGTCCACTTCTCATCCAGAAGTCTGATTCGCGTTCACATTGTAGATGTAAGGGCCCTCCGTTCCAGGCTAAGTTCGATAAATGACCATTTATTTTAATTATTAGGAAAAAAACATTTACTAATATACAATTTACTAGAAAATGCATATTTTTATTTTAGATAACCTTAAATTGTACTACTAAAATTTATAATATTCGGTCTCCACCTAAGCAAGTTGAATTACTTGTCAGTATAATTTTACGTATAACATTTATGCGCTGATGTAGTAATAACTCTTTCGGAGAAATGTGAATATTTTGCATTGTTTCATATTATGCATTGTTGAGTGTTTACTACTAAGTCTTTTTGAATTCAGTTAAATATAATTATCGACATAAAAGTGTAGGTATTGAATACCGATATCCAATATTTTAAACACGCTTAGATACTGTGTTGTAACAAAGATAAATGTAAATCGATAGAGCCCGAATTTCCGATTCGCTCTAATTGTTTTTGCAGGAACATGAGCTAACTCTTCCGACACACAGGGCTGGGCTCATGTTTCCTGTTGCTCTCACAGTCTCCAATACTGTATCATTATATCGATCGAGGACAAAAAGCGGCAATTGTGCCATGCCTGGGAACCAGCTAACACATAGTTGCGGCATTTAACCTACTGCTTAAAGCGCTGTGCGCCATAACCACTAGTGTTTCATTGCCTTCCAAATTATTTACTGTTTAATTGCCATATTACTGACTAATTTCTGTGTTCAGTTTGGCGTGGAAACTGATAGAGATTTTTGATGAAGGAAGGATATTCACGATATTAGTTTTATATAATGTATGCATATGTAACACCCACCATGAAGTAACAGAATAAAATGATACTTTATACAAGAGTTTATCTTTGTTTTAAGTATATTTTTGTGTACATAATATTTTATATAATAACCAGACGACTGGCATTCAAATCTTAGATATCCGCCTAGATTAATTACCTACATACTTTAATTTGAAACTAACGCCATTCAAGGCTGCCAAAAAAATTAGATTAATTATTTAAAAGTCTAGGTATAGTTACGAGAGACCTAGACTGCCTAAATGATATGTTCTTGACATTTCCTGATTAAAAATGCGTGATTGACAAGCGTGATAGCGGCCACCACGATTGGCAGTCACGCACCTTGATACTAAAATAATACCGTGGGCAATGCCGAGTCACGGCTGTTGGCTGGTCGGTTGCCACGCCTTCGGGATCGACCACTTTTACTTTGAAGGTGTTGTGTTGTGTAGGGGGGCGAGTAAAATCAGTGCGAGTGCGAATGTTCTCTTCCAGTATAGGTCGTAGGCGGCACACCGTGACACGCTTCGCCTCCCTGCGTAGCTCGCGAATTTGTGATTAAACACGTGCTGCGGCCGATCGCACGCGACTCCGGCACCCGGCGCACTACTCCGCCACGCTCCGATATATACAGGTACATGTGCAGTGCCTTTATTTTGAACTGTCATTGAACGATGGTGCAGTGAATTTACACTAACATAATATAATTCTACATTATAAGTAAGGAAAAATACGGTAATAATATATAATTATTTTTAAAATGATTTTTTGTACGATTTTTTTTTTTATTAAAAACATTAATGTCAGTTTGGAAGGCTATTATTAAATATCACAATTTAACATAGGAACAATAGCGTAGACTCTAATTAGCGTTTGTGCATTTTGTATTTATGTGGCATACCTAATTATATTATAGTTAAACCCACCAGAATTAAATTACGGCAGTATTTTTTTTGGTTTATGTTACACTGATATTATTTCAGTTTACTCAAGAGTTAGTTAATTTTTCAAGGTAATCTGGATTCTATAAGAGTTAGGATTTATATTATGCAGAAAAAAAATATTAGAAACACTCATTCTGATCTGAAGACTAATTTAATATGTTATATTAAGTTAATTAATAGTGTCTTTTGTGCTGAACTAACGAAAACAGTCCTTGGTGAATAATCTTACCTATTTACATCCTTCAGAAATTTCTTACATATTTTAGGTAAATGTTGTAATTGAGTTAAGTTTGGGCAATACCTATAATAATCGAGGTAAACAATAGTTCATTGTGCGATAATTGGCCGTTATGTGTTTACAAACACACGAGACAATGAGTGGACGTCTAACAAGCGAAGGAAGTTGTTGTAGCGAGCTATCTTATGTCTTAATTGATCAATTTTATTATTTATCATGTACATTACGACTTTATTATGATGATTAAGGTTAATCGTAGGAATATGCAATTGCGATATATGATAATCATTAATTTATAACGTTTATTAATTACTCACGTAATTAATAAACGTAATTTAAATATAATTTATAATAATAATAAACTAGATTGCACTAATAATTCTAGTCTGTCTGGCTATTTATTATATATATATAAATTTATATATAAATATATCAATATAAGTAAATAAAAGTTTATTTACAAACTCTGTTAATGTGTCCTAATAATATTTTAAAAATCTTTCGGTGTAGTGTTTAACATACATAAGATAAAATATGACAATAAACAAACAATATTGATGCAATAACGTTTTATGAATATAAAATAACAAGATGTTCTGATTTCCGTGTTTTTCTTACAATACACATTCAATGAATAATTGCTGTCACAATTCAATGCATGCGTTAATTCACAAGCCTTTATCCATACACACTCATTATCACAATGTGTGAAAATACTACATATCTCTCTCCAGTAATATAGACAGCTAAATTCCAGTAATGACAATAAGGTAATACAATCGACGTACACACGTTCACTTGTTTTAAGCATAGAATCGCTTTTACGTGTCAAAATATTTACAATAAGCATGTTTCCCATAGATATTAGTAGCTATCTATTGTTCTAAGAAGGTAAATATGACAATCGGTGTGAATAGGCTCTGTATCGCGATGTGTATCGGTCTATTGCAAAATACCGGATAAAAAGTGTGCTTTAAAAAAAGTGTAGATACGTTCGTGGTATTCCAAGAATCTGGCTGGTTTACATTCCAGCTATAATAAGAGCCAAAGTACATCTTAAAATTATTTTATAATAATTTATGTTTAATAAAATAAATCGTTAATTAAATTATTTTTCTCATTTTTATTATTTAATTCTTTAAATTATTTTTGTAGATTGCGTAACTTATGGTAAATTAGCAGGCGACTTGCTAAGAGTCTATCTTCACATAACTATTTACAAATGGTCTCAAGACAATGATCTCGCTGCTTATAAGATGTAGGTAGCGTACAATAGTCCTATTTGCAAGCCCTACACAAATGAACTCATTGGCTGTTATTACGACATCGATTGTTTTGATATTAACGCGTTATTATGTCAACTGTTTCTCTCGGCGTATTGATAGTTTTAACCGAAAAGTGAACAGTGATTGACGTGTCCTATAGGGGGTGAGTTGCTTTTGTTATTTTTCCTATTTCCTGGTCGGTGTAAAAGCTCGGAGTTAGACACAAGATTGTTAGCTCAAAAATTATATCTTAACCATACAATTATTTGTTAGTAATACTTATACTCAGTAAAAATTATAAAAAAGATAATTTGAGCTGACAAATTTGAGAGGTCTGAGATTGGTATCCAATCTCAGACCTCTCAAATTTGTCAGCTCCAAAACAACAAAAAAACATTACACTAGGGCGTTTTAGGATTAAACCGTCTCTTTTTAAGCCAAACATACATATTTTAATGTTATAAATATCTGTTTTGATACTTACATAGTTATTTATTTCTGTTTCGGAAGTAGAGCTATAAACATACCTCGCACTAGGTGTGTTTATGACGATTGAGGCCACATGATTGCAATGAAGCAATCTATGGATTTTAGAATTGTAACTCTATAAAAAGTTAATAACGAATCTTACGACGATCTTATTACCGCAAAATATCTCTCTGTACCTACTTTACGAATATTGATTTACTGATCGATTGTATAATTGCTAGGCATATTGTATTAACACTGGCTCAGTATTTTTCGCTTAAATTAGTTCACGTTAGTCGAGAGTAATTAATTGTTTAGGGTTCAACAAAGGGCCCTTTTGAAGTTAATTCCTATAACTAGGTTAGCTAAATAAATATAACTAAATAAGTATAAGAAAAATATTTTTTACGTACTATTTGGTCGTCGATTTTAAAGAGGTGAACACTAATCAGAGTCATAACAACACGACACACAACATCACCAAATATTTCATCAGACAGTTAAGTTTCAATTAACAAGAAGGAAAAATATTTCCTTGCTCAGATACAGAATTAACAAATTTGACTCGTTCATTACAAAAATATTTAAAAGAGTTTAATTAAACGTAATACAACTAAAACTTTGCGTTTATATCTAAGACCTGCATTTATTGTACAATTAACATAAGGAAGTAGTAATTTGAGCTAGTTGTAAATTTTTTACATACTAGCCGAAAACAAAAAAAAAACAAGTAACAAGTTTTTTCATTAAATAGTTTCAATGCTGTTTATTATAATTATGTTGTGAAGTGAACAGCGTATCCTTGGAACAGTTTGCAAACTCGCGTCCGATCGCGTTCTCGACACAAACAATAGATAGTTTTATCCGGTCCAGAGACTTCTGATAAATTAAGCCTATTTAAACCATGTTACCGACAATTTCACAATATGCTAGTAATTGTATAGAGAACAGCTATGTGTATATTGTGTATAGTAAGAGGTAGCACAAGTAAGCATTAGTATCGTAGTAAGTCGTAGAAAGATATGAGCTATGCAGAAAGCACCTTTGAACGTATCGTTTTTACGCGTTTAAGTCTTTTGCACCGCCGATAGTTTTAAATGGGTTTTGCACACCTAAACCTTTTAACATTGTTGCATTAACTTTGTTGAAGTTAGTTATGTTGTATAGTAGAGTAATTTTAATCTAATTCATTACTCTGTTCATACATAAATGGAGTGATACAAAATAAAGCGACACCAAAAAAAGTTGTGTCGTACAAAAAAAAGTAAGCCAAAACGTAGTTGAATTAAAATACTTTATATTACCAGAACTTGTTTAAAGCTCAGACACATAAACTTTCTACTGCCAACTTTTTCATATCCTCACAATGACTTGAAAACAAAAAAATAATTTAGTTACATGGTACTTTAAAAATATATTATTATTGTCGTTCGAAAGAGTCATTCTATGTAAGAAACAATGACTTATAAATCTTTTATTTTAGTTCTTGTCATGTTCCCATAGAAAAAGATTTGGTAGAAATATATTTTCAAAGCACCTAAGTATGCATATTTTTATGTAATCTAATAGATATACATATTTGATGATGCGTTTCTTTACGATACTGAACTTCACGCATAGCCGGTGGATAATGACTTAATCACGGCGTCCGTCGATATTAGGGTTGCCAACTGGGTTATAAGTCACTGCATAGGAGAGTTAGTGGCTTTGTATTTATCTGTCCTATAACGAGTTTTATAATTATAAAACATAAAGTTCCTTTAATAGCAATCTACAACAATGGGCGTAGTTATAGGTTGTTAATTAATGTTGTTCATTTAGGATTTGTTTATCTAATAATTGTTAGTCAAATAAATAAAAATTAGGGAAACTGTTTAGATCGACATTATTTAATAAATGAATATTAAGAGAAAATGTCGCTAAATTATTTAAAAGTTATGTAATTTTCGTCTATGGAGCCAAATTTGTGAAACGCTTCCTGAGGCAAAAATAGAAAAGCTATTAAAATATTTACATTATTTACTTACCACAGAACTGTCTGATTAAAATATTAAAAATGATTATTTTTAATTGAATTAACAGTTAAATATCTGTATCATAATATATCAACCTCATAAGTTTTATAGTTAGATAATAGGCGCAGTGACGCGTAACTACGCGTTAGTTACTTATTTATTACTATAAATAACGATTGTTTCCACGTGACGCCGGTATTGTGGCAGTCGCAGCCCTAGTGAAAGTGGTTTGTTGTGGTTCGGGCGAAACGTCATCAGCGGTACTCATTATACACTGTTACCGGTTACTACTCGTTTCATTTGAATTTTCGCACACTTTCCGTTTTACATAAATGTGTTATATATATTATATTATACATATATAAGAGCCTATATTAGAGATTGACAAATAAAATTAAAAATTATATTTTTATATAATTTAAAATAAAAATATTAGGCGCCTACAATACGCAGAAGCATGCACAGAGTTTAAATTAAAAAAAATATTATGGTTATTTTTATTCCTTTAAAATAATACGTTCGTAAGATTTTGAAATATAATATTTATTCGCATAAAATGTGTAATTATAAAAAAATGAAAATTAAGTTGCAGTGAACAGTCTGTTCATGTGCTTATTATACATGATGCAATCGAGCTTCATTTTTGGAACGGTTTGAATGATTACACCAAGGGCGTGGTAAAGAATTTGTTACGAAATAACTGCTCTACATATATGATCATCTGAAATCACACGAATCTCATTATCGGTATACTACATGGCGACCTCTAATGTTATTATTTTTTGTTTATAAACATTAATTACACAATTACAATATATATGCTTGTTAACATTTTAATAATAATTAACCTTTTAGATGTGCACTAGAACAAAATCTAAAAAAAAATTAAAAGACGTAATATGTGTTGCTGAAAAGTTTGTGCTAACTCAATATTCATATTTCAACATTATTGTCGTCAAACTTGAAATATGATGCAGGTATTTACTAAAACCACGCATTCACCATACGTAGTGCGTATTTCTACCTACCTAAATACCTAATCTGGATCGAGTACATTTTTACCGTATATGTTGTATAGAGTTCAACACAGGTCTTTAATGTTACAATAAGTGAGTTACACATAGCTGTCGGGGTAAACTTACTAGTACATTACCAGGACAAGAAGTTCTGATTCAAAATGTTGCAAACTATGTAAGTAACTACTAACAAAGCTTCTCCGTACTTACCGACGGCAAACATCGTGACGAAACATGTGATTATTGGTTGTCTTAAATAACAAACGTTTGTTTAGAAAAAAAAAAAATAGTTTTGATGATTTGAGTGCTAAAGTGTATAATACCTTGATAGAGAAATATAGCGTGACTACCTAAATAGTTCGCTAATTTACTACGAAGCTTACATAATTACTCGAGCATCAACTTCCGATGACAACATAGGCATACTCGATCGGGCCAATTATCTGTTGTCGAAATCATGCATGACACCGCCCACGACGTAACATCATTTGAATAGAAACTATGTTATTGCTAGCGTGCGTTTAAGGCAATAACTAACTTTAAACAGTCTAAACAAGGCGGACGCCAATTACTAAGTTTCACTCATTTTCTATTAACTAATGAAGATTTGATTTATAGTATTTACGAGAATTAGAACTCATGAATTTATGTAACACTTCACACATAATTTGATTTAATCGCGGTTAATTACGCGGCTTTAATTTGTAGTCCAGTTTATAGTTAGGAATGTCAATGTCATAATCAACATGTATGAACTAAACAAGATTGGAATGTGATTTATCGTTGTAATCAACATGTATGTAATTTACTGTCTCTTTTTATCCATTGCCAAATGAATAAAATGAATAATTTTCGAATACGCGCTGTGTCACGTGGTCACAGATGAAGGCGTTTTGATATGAAGTCCGGTCTGTCGGCCTAGTTCACGTTCCTCCCTGTTTGCACTATTAACCGCAATGATATAATCAGAAGCCTCAATGTGCTTTACATGATAATATGTATATGTACAAACGTTTGATGCAAGATATCAATGCGTTTACGAAATTTATTGCTGTATTTAAAGTTTTTCTTTTCAACTGGCTTATAATATTTTAAAAATTGTTGTATAAATTAATCCTAACAATTAAATTAAAGCTGATATTAAATATTTCTTAAATCATTTAATTGTTTGCCAAATCCCTAGCTTGCTTTACAAGTTTGTAGCTGGCTAGAGTGGTTAGAATATTTTAATTTTAAAATTAGCTTAATTTATTTTAATTACCTAGGCCGCCAAGAGTTCATTGGTATTCGAGCCGGCAGCAATAGTAGGTACATACATTGCTGCCGGCGTACACACATACATATTAAAAGCTGAATATAAATGTTGTAACTGCAAAGCTACTCTACTTATCGCTTATAACCAAATAATTTAATATGCAAGAAAAAAAACGATTGGTGTGGCTGTGATGTAAATGACGTGCACCTTGATCAGCCAATAATCAACTTTATTTTCAAGAACGAAAGTATTACAATTAAAATAAACCTAATAGGTATAAAAAAATATATTGAAAACTATTATAGTATCAAAATATTGCCTTCAAAACTATAATGAGGCTTAATGATGTGAGTCGTGCAGGATACGGAAAATGCAACATTAATATTTATCTTGGGCAAGCGTAGTACGAGAATCCCTATATACCTTCTTAATTGTGTTTATATATTAGGTTTAAAGCCAGCAGATGTAAGCATTGATCGCAGTGATTACAATTTGGTCAAACTAGACCAGTTATATACCTAACCTGTATTCTCTGCGAGCTCTACGTAACAATGTAGGTACTTGCGAATTGAAACTAATTGCTTCAAGAGTTATTGCGATTACGTTAATGTATCATAAGAGTCACGATTTACAACGATCCGGACTGTATTTAATGTATTATTTTTATGCGATGAGGTTTCTTATTCCAGTTAGCTGAAAAAAATATATTTTAATCAGAAGCAGGTTAAAAATTGGCAGACTTATGGCGATATCTGCAGAACGTATATCTGTTCTATTATGTTGTGTCTGTGTGATTTTGTGTTTGCATATTTTTTTTATGATTTATTATTTACTATAAAAAATAAATTATTAGTGTATCTAAACTACCGGTCGTTACCGGCAATGTGTGCGACAGAAAAACAAAAATTAGAAAAGGAACAAAGAAAATTAAGTTTATGGACGTATTATTACCGTGATAATGCTCATTAAAAACCTGTTGTTATAAAATATCAGTATTAATAACCTGGTCCTTATTAACTTAGGTATATAAATACACGCAAGGCTAACTGGAAAGTAATAGTAGTTATCTTCAAAAAAACTGCAATTTCTTCCTGCCTGGCTTTTATGTAAATATTTTAATAACCAGCAAGGTCAATCTATAATGACTTTCTGATCTCATTATATGTATAAATGTTACACTTAATGATGCTTAAATACGGACTTTTACTTTACGGAGATATAAATACGCGTACGATTTCCACTCATAATATAAGCCTTTCATAAGTGGAAGCCCTGATCGTTGTATATCATGACACTTAAACACTTGAATGTATTCGCAATAAGTCTTGAAGCAATAAGTTGCAGTTCACAAGTACGTTGTTACGTAGAGTTCGCTTAAGAATACAGGTTAGGTTTAGAACTGGTCTAGTCTTTGACCAAACTGTAGTCATTGCGCTCAAAGCTTACATCTAAATTAAGTAGCATTATTACTGCGCTTCCATGAAAACAATACAGAAAAAGAATAAGTACTTCCGTAGCCTGAATAATTAACTTCATTCACGCTTACTTAATGGTATTTCTCATGGTTACACTTTTAATTTTGACACTTCAATATAATTTTCTGATCATTATTAATCATAGACATTATTACGGTACTTATTAACATCTGTTCAATAGTGCTTCCTTTATCAAATGACATAAGGAAAGATATTTTATATTTTGATCACTGACTTCTTTTTTATATGTTTACTTCCCTGTGCTGTCGGTGAACGCACTTTAACCTTGTATTCATATTTTAAATAACTTTATGGCTATACTGTCAGTATGCAGCGATTAATATTATTGTTGTTAGACGTTTCCGGATGCAGGGCTAGCCCGTTGGTGAGTACGAAGCGTACAAAAGCTATTTGATCTCCGTCATAGACTAGCCCACAGCTTCCTGTGCATGTCGTAAGACCGATACAATCCATTATCACAGGATGGGACACATTCACCTGTGCTTGTAGCATTGTGCCGCTGTGACACACATTCGTCTGTTATTTAAACTGACCTTATTCACTCAGAACTTGTCCGACAAACAAACCAGTTCCATTTGGGCAAGGACTTTTTAATGGCCAATGGCCGCGAATTATTTTCGACTTTTGTCCGATAGAATTTCTTGGTAATTCCTGTTTACATGAATGAAAGTTGGTATTAAAACAGTAAAATTACAACATTGCATAGTTTCAATGAAATAAAATAGCATTTTATAACCTGTGAATTATTTCAATTTACGGACCAATTATTCTTCTCATGCAAATATATTGATCACTACGCTTGCGTACAACATACGTTATCCTTCAAGTTAATAGTGTTTATAAGAAAGTGCAGTGACATTTAGAGCCGATTGGTGGTTGGAGAGACCTCGAAGCGATTGATTTTATATTTTACATACCATTTGTTGTTATAAAACATTTATATTAAACCACATAACAGGAATTTATCTTATACTTTTTTTATAATAAGCTAAAGCTTATAATATCTACTCAAAAGTATTATTCAGTAGTAGATATTTTAAGCTTTAGTTAGCTTACTACTGAATCTAATCTTTGTGCTTGATATTATTGAATAATAGTCATAAATCATCACGCAAATTTATTAGTTCATAGATATCTAAGTAATTGTTATTTCCAATTTCTTGTTAGCCTAAAGTCATAAAACTAAACTGTAACCCTTTAGCTTCACATAAATAATTTTGACAAGAACATAACAAGTGCAATAAACTATTATTATGAATAGGTAAACTAGTTAAGAACATAAAGTGCACGCTCATTGTTCTAACGTTAGATGTCAACACTTCACTATAATATTTCCGTAAAACACAACAAATCTACTCACAAGTTGACATTTTGAGTGGCGTACTGACATGAAAATTACACTTGATATAATCTAATGCTTTATTCTTAACTTGATAACTATATAATACAATGGCTATGTTATAACAAACGAATGAGATTAGGCTTTCATTAGATGTCGTTTTGTTTTATGTGACGCATATTATTACAATTGGGATGAGATAAAGATTATTCTGCTACTTATCCTCGTAACGGAAAGCAGTATTTCGTCACTGTAATTTTTTGTTTTCATACATATTACGATCGAAGCATCAATCAATTTTATTAATAGATACTTCTCTTGGTAGTAAAACCGAAAGTTAAACATGATTAATTTATGACATAAAACTGGTCCAATTGTATAATGATATGATTATATCACGGTCTTGACTAATCAAATCGATATCTAAATGATATTAATACATACCAAAGATTCATGTTATTGGGTTGAAATTTTTCTGTCATTTCTTTTGCAATATAACGAAAGTACGTTAAGAAACATTGCAATAAGTTATGTACTAATACTTTCCCGTGTAGTGCCCTGAATGTAAAAGCAAAACCCTGAGGGTTTTAGCCAGCGAGAGTGCGACATGATCTAGAGATTATGATATCCGTCCCCAGGACTGAGAAAGTCCATGAAGGTTTTTTTTTTTTTATTCATTTATTGCACAATGTTTACAGAGTTACAGGCCTTAAAAAAGTTATAAGAAATATTCGGAAGGAGATATTATTCAACCAAATTCAAGCACGTCCTTGTTGTCTAATCACTGATATCATCAGACTTTTGGTACCTACCTCAATTGTGATTGTATTAGTAGCTACTATTTTATAAATTGTTATACAATTTTGTTTGTTATATAAATAAGTCTTACTAATGAGTGCACATTGTGTAATCAGTTGCTAGAAATTTGATAGACTAGTACCTAGACCAGTTTTGTTGAAATGATAATTAAATCGTCGAAGCGACTGATCTTACTGCTAAACAGAGCTATTAATAATGAAAATACTCCGTTTAAGACTGAATCCTTAATGCCCTGTTTGTTTTTAATAAATGTACCTAATACAATAGCTACAGGTAGGTTAAAATAAAACATAAATAGTCATGCTTTTTTTTTTTAATTTAGCAGATACGATAATGTATTTTTATTTTTAGGGTTGTCGTATTTTCTTAGATATTTTTTTAGCGATAGAATCTAAATCTATCCTTACTAATATTATAAACGCTAATCTCTGGAAATACAAGACCGATTTTACTGGCAGATAGCTGAGGTTATGGGCTGGGGTTACATTACACATTTTTGTTTAGAATTGGGGTTTCGCGAAAAACATGAAAAACCGTTGAATGTAAAACACGCGGACAAAATCACGGGGGTAGCTATAGAAAATAATTCTAAAACTGAATTCCATCCCATCATTAATAAATTTGAATAAGTATAATTAGACATTAATTAAATAATTAATTAAATGTGTTTTTGGGTCAGTAAAATTTGTTGCTGTAAATATGTGGTATTTTACAATAACAGTAGGTACTTGACTACCTAATTGTACTAATTATAGTGAATTGTAATATGGCCGAGGGACTATGTAGGTTAGTAAAAACGCAAAAAATGTTAATTACCTACTGTTAAATATGTACCATCAATAATATGTGGGTACGTTCGTGTATTGCGTTTTAGCTAAGCATTTTCTTCCAAATCGTGGTTGCAAACATGCAAAATTAATTAATAAACAAACGTATATCCAATGAAACATAACTTTATAAACTCTATCTGTCAGTACAGACAAAGATACTAAGAAATGTTTGGTGTTTAAGTATTCGGCCATTAAAATGCGAGCAAATATTATAATTACATGTCTAGAAAATATTATATAGAGACATAGTATAAGAATGAGAGATAATATAAACAGATATAATATAATATTATAAACAGATGTATAATTATTTTAATATTTATTTATTAAACATATTTTGTGATTATAACGAATTACACATTTTAATTCAATATTAATTGCGAAGATTTCCTGTAATATCTATTTGTTCTAACCTATCTAGCTTTCTTTTGTATCGCTAAAAGAACAAAAAACACGAACATTTACGTTACTAATTCTAGTGAACTATAGAATTTTATAAGTATTAGCGTCTTGCTTTACCTGTATGAACACAGCTGTTGCAAGTTACCGAGTTATTGACACAGTTACAGAATGCTTAGCTCAGGCATTGTATTGGAACTTGGAAATTGGAGTCTGTATTTTTAGCAGTTTTTGAACTAAAACTATAGACTGCAGGAGATAAAAATAATATATTTTAAAGAACCTGTGGAGTCAAAATAATGTACCCTTACAAACATCCCTTAACGTAGTTTCTATGCCAAGCTCTCCTGTATCCAAGTTTCAAGAACATGTCAATTAACCCTCACAAAGTCACGGTTACACCAAAATGATTAATGAACAATATTAAATTAGCCTCAGTAAGAAGCGTGACTCTAATCATAATAATTTTGGCGGAAGCGTCCTTGAACTAAAAGTAAAAGTCGGTCGCGTGGCTTGCTAGGTCATTATCATGTCTTTGTATTCTCTCTACCATGTCTAAACACAAAAGATCTGTGAATTATATTAAACTAAAACAAAACATGTAAGGAAAATATGCACGCTTAAGAAAACGACGAGTATTCATATAAAAAAAATTGCAAAGTAAAATAAGTACGACAGTTTACTTAATGTGAACGTAAGTGTTAGGAAATAAAGAAAAATCGCGGGCAACAGGTCAGCGCGTCGCCGGCACCGGCCTGCCCAACGCAAACAAAAAATAAAGCAACAATGTATCCAATGTCAATGCTGAAACCACGTAACTCTCATTGTTTTCATTCACAAGTTGTTTATTCAGTCTAAATGTTACTATTTTTTAATTAGATTGATGTGATTATTTATATTTAATCGCGAATTTAATTCTGAAATGTAAATTGACTATAATAATTAATATTGTCTGAAATAAAGTTTAATTTGTGCGAGATTATATCTCTATTACAGGTTATATTAAAGTGTAGGATATTAATGCTTTATTATTTGAAAAACGTGTTATTTCAGGCTATTAGCTTTTTTTAACAAAGTAATTTACTTGTATTGCGGAAATCGACGTTTACTATTTTAGGGTAATATGGCATTGATTGTTCTCCATGTGATTACGCGAGCTAATTGTTTAGAGTTAACTAACATAGTTAACTTAGTTATTCTAGTAGTTTTAATAATTTTCCGTTTATTTTGTTTCAGTCTGACGTTATGAGAAGGCACATTACAGTGCTGTTGGCTTGTTTAGCCGCAGCGAGTGCGACGCTTGAGGTGGTGAACCAATGGAGTTTACTGCAGTTCGACTTCCCGCCCGACCCGGTGCTGCTGGAGAAGTTCCAGCCGGAGAACACGGTGCCGACGGGGCTGGAGATCGGCTGGGACAGGCTGTACCTCGGTATACCGCGCCTGAGGGCCGGAGTGCCCGCCACGTTGGCTTGGATTCCTCGAAGCTTGCCGCAGGGCGTTAGTCCTGTTCTCCAGGTATATACACAACAACTTGGTTATATAACCACATAAAATCAACATCATTCAATGTCAGTTTTAGGTTAACGACATCGTTCATTTTGCTAGAAACACTACTAGAAAAGACATGATAGACAATGGCAGGATAAATTGGAGGTCTCATACTTAAACGTGGGTAATTTCGAGCTTAAATGTTAATCATGATAAATTCAACATCTTGCAAATTAGTTTACTTATTGATTCTGATTTTGAAGCTAATATTTAAGTTATTAAACAACTGAATTGTTTGATGGTCCAAATCCAAATGAGAATCTACAAACATTATGAGTTTACCTCGGCCTCACAGATTGCAGTGGTATTCGTGGCATATCACGTTGTTTCAGATCAATTGCTTCGAGAGGCCACATTTACAATTACCAACAAACTCAATAATTACGTGAAACATTTATCAAGGGACTTCATGTAACATTTTCTTACGAAATTATAACCGGTGTCATCAATCTGTGTTACGTCATTGTATAATCTTGATGCTCCGAATGTTTCATATTACATGAGCCAAGATCGAGTCAAATCAACGTCAATCACGAAGCAAATGACACAGTTGCTTGATTGGCTGAAATTTACACCAGAAACACCAATTATGAATTTGCCATTCTCAATTATAACCGAACCAAATTGAAGGACTTTAGAGAGGATTTTATCGAACATACAGAAACTGTTAGAATTCAACATTTTCGAAATATAAAAAAGATTAAATGGTTTATTTTGTTATTTTAGAAAATCATAGTTTTATGTTACTTACTACAATCTACACGCTTTAATCTTTAGATCCTTGTCCTTTCCCTTTAGACAAGGTCAATAGTCGTCAACGTATTAATTATTTCTGTTTAATACGTTAATATATAGGTAGGTACTGCGATTGTGTTGCAATTGATTAGACAAAGTTTTATGTTTAGAAAAATCTTAAATTTAATTTTTTGCCTTATCCCATTATACGTTTAATTTACCATTAACTTAAAAGTCAATCTAAGTAGAGTCTGTCTTTGTTAATTTATTAAGCTAATTGATTTGATTTTGACGCTGTGCAAGTGGAAAATAATGTAGTATTGATTTTTGATAAAGTAAGCTCTAAATGATTTACAGCTACTGTTGTTTGAAAGCGGTTGTAAAGGAAGTACTAAAATAATAAGCATTTAAATAAATCACGATCGTGTAACAAAAACAAACGCTTTCGACTATTGTAAATATAAACTGAGGACGTTTGGTCAATTTAAGTGGGAATGCCATTATTTAAGAGTACAGTGGCTTCCATGTCAGTGCTGCCAAATGGCGATATAAAACTAGAAAAACGACCTGATGCTTTTGAAACAAAGTCGCTATAACTGTGAAGACTATTGATGCGGGTCGACTATACTTGAATGTTCTTAACATGTAGATTTATGTATCCAGGTTGTTACTAATCTTAGATAATTACTTGATTATTGTTACTAAGTTAATTTTAACAAGTATCTAAGACATAATCTACATTAAACTAGTTTATGCAAACCATTATTAAGTGAGTTAATTTTGTAAGCTAAGTCGTGCTTTGTGTACTAACGGTTAGTTAGCTCTCAGTTATTTCATGGTGCCGTGTTTAGACCCCGAGAAATAGCTTTAAAGATAAGGTTACTTTTAAAAAAGAATTAAATTCGCCATGCTTACATATAATATTAAAAAAAAAATGTAAAAACCCACAACTGCATACAATACATTTTATATTTAATAGCTGACATAATTTAAATAATAAGAAACTAATGGCTAATCCATTAAAATGTAACTTATATGCTAAATTATAGAAAGAAGAAAAAATATCTGACACTGTGTGTCACTGTGCTTATGAACTTGGCATATTTTTTCAAAAGGAAACACAAGCAGACATAACAGGACTCGTATAGTAATCTTACGTGTACGATGAAATAGAGGCGGATTTAGACGGTGCGAGAAGGATCGAGCTAATGGCAGTACATTGAGAAGCGGTTCGGTTATGGTAGTGCAAGTGATCGATAATAATCGACGGCAATGTACTGCAACTTGCACGATGTTTCACACACCGTCTAAATCGGTATTTAAGGTGCGCTTACACGAGTATCCAAAATTGGGCAATTATTGGCAATTCCTATACAATTTTTGTATTGCCATTCATCATCATGGACACACAGACATCAATTTTGCCATTAATTGTCCGTGTAACTGTTAGTCTAGAATTTATGAATTAAACAAAAAACAAAATACGATCATATTATGTTTGGAACGAATTCTACTGAGGCAAGTTGCAATATTCGAATTTCAACTTGAAAGTTGCGCAATCGCTTTACAGAGCTGTGTCGCCTTCGAAAACTGTATTTGTGTGCGTTCTGTAGGTCCTTAGATGGTGCTAGCTGCCCACTTACTTATAATTTATGCCTTTCTTTAAGAATTAAGTACTTGCTTACACTAAGAATTTTGAAAAACAGTCGAAAATATTTTAAATTAAGTTCTCAAGAAGTACCTATTTAATTTCTTTAAAAATAAAGCAATTCAACAATACCACATTGTATGCGTTAGATTAAATCTTGTTAATTTAGACCTTTTTCAACATCATACCCAACGCAACATTTTGAAGGACATTTCATAATTAATCTCATTGATGTACACATACTTAGTAATTAAAAATACCGTTTTTATTGATTACCGTAGGTAATATAGGTTCATTACTGAATCAGGCTTTCAAATTGAACTCGTTACCGCTTAGGCTGCTGAAGGTGGTTTAGTCTATCAAAGAGCCGCTGTATGACTAGATTAGTTATACTTTTACGGTATTGGTCAATAATTGTCACTATTCTCAATACCTCAACCTGACATTAAGATGTCAAATCAGATATTCCGTTGCATAAACATTTCTAAATATGTAAGACTAAATTATATAAACGAATAATTAATAAAGATTTGTACTTGTCTAACATTACCATTTTGATGTATTATTATGGTAGCGAAACATTGAACTTAATAACTATAATTAAAACATAATAACTCTATGTAAGGCGCGATAAGGTTGACCATTTGTTCAACCTACGAAATTTCTTTATTAGGTAAAATATGTTTCTACTAATTACGTGAAGTATAGAATGGTTTTGTGCAACAATTTGTTGGCGGTTATTTATATGAAACATCCTGTACCAGGAGGTCGCAGTAATCAGAAAACTATTGTTTCGTCATACGTGTGTTAAAGTCAATCATACTTACATTGAATCACCATTATAATATGTTGTTTGTACCCTTATGGGTTCGTTATGTAGAACTTGAAGTAATCATACATGCTTATCACGATAAATAACAAAAAATGTGAAAAAGTCTATTTGGTGTTCCGGGATAAAAAAAAACAGATATTTTTTTCCTGTAGTATTTATTACTTACCGGAGCTGTCTTAGCAGGTTAAGCTTACTTAGAAGGCGGTTTTACCCATTTATATCCATCGAAGTTATAGCAAGCATGTGGTTGGGAATCCAGTGATTTTAATAAAAGTTCCGTGTCAGTATGATACGTAGTATGCGTAAAGTTATAATACAATGTTCATAGCACGTGAGGCACGGGAAAGCGTGAAGGGCACGCGGACTTGTGGTTTAGCCTTGGCAAGCAGTGGACACTTAGATGTGCCACTCTCACGCCTGTACCAACATTGTTATGTGTCTTACTTTAAGGACATTTGTTTTAGAGTGGTTAGGTACATTAACACACTTTATTTTAAGATATATGTGAGAACGTGACTAATGTCTAACACTTCTTAAAATGTTATGGTTCTGTTAAAATAAAATGTGAATGTAACATTGACATATGCATCTATTGTCTTGAATTTCAAATGCAAGTAAGAGCGCGTCTAGACTACAGAGTTACATTAGACTTGCATAAAATATACGGCAACCACTATAGAATTCAAGCACAAACACAGCTTTCCAATACGACGACACTTTGTAGATATCTTACGCAAGATAAATCGACATTTGCATAATTATTGCTAATATTTAATTTGTTTAATAACTATCGTGAGGGGTATTCATAATTATTTAAAACAAAACGGTTTACTCACGTATATTCTCGGGATCGCCCGACTAGTTTCAGACTCAATAGGAGTCCCTAATCATGAGCTGACGCGGCGGCGGTGGTGTCGCG
Source organism: Diachrysia chrysitis (assembly GCA_932294365.1). Taxonomy (NCBI): domain Eukaryota; kingdom Metazoa; phylum Arthropoda; class Insecta; order Lepidoptera; family Noctuidae; genus Diachrysia; species Diachrysia chrysitis. Next base: position 6,649,505 of record OW028650.1, on the reverse strand, counting down.
AGTCGAAGTCGAGTTCTGAAACTAATCGGGCGATCCCGAGAATATACGTGCGTAAACCGTTTTGTTTTTAATAATATTTAATTGAAACACATTATTAAACAAAAACCGAACTATATGTTACGTATAGTAGTTTTATTGTTATTTAATTAGCAGATTACGCCAAAAATAAAAATAAAAGAGTAAATATTTTTGTCGGTATTTATTGTATTTTAATTCATCCTTTGTTTGCTTACTTATTTGTATGCCGCCATCGGAAAACTACAATGTCAATAAATGAGACCTTTTCCCATTTAACGATACGTTTATAGGAATTAAATCAATAGAGAACACTAAGCGAATACTAAACTTAGAAACAAAGTAAATTAAAAAAACACTGCCTATTAAATAAATGTACTACAGATACTAATACCTAGGCATACCTTACATATACCTACATATTTATGCTTTAAATGGTAATTGGTATTTAAAGTTTTAGTAACTTCTTCACGACTTTTGTTTCATCAAATGTAATTAATAAATACATTGGTTAAATCGACTAGTTACCTCACTCAATTAATTAAACATAGCAAAAAAATATATCTCATAATGGATAAGTACAGATATTTAATGTAAGTTAATAGTTAAACTTAAAAAAATAATGATTTGGATTTGAATGATTTTTATTTTGTCAGGTAAACCTTTTTTATAAGCCCATTAAAAAAAATATTTAGAAAAAAAAGATAATGTTTTTATTTTTATTTTTTAGGCTTACCCTGACTGGTCCTGGCACACTGCGGGCCGCGGCGACATCAACTGCACCGGCCTTATCTCCGTGTACCGCGTGCGCGCTGACCGCTGCAACAGGCTCTGGGTCTTGGACGCCGGAGTCGTCACCAGCATCGATGACTTCCGACGAGTTTGTCCGCCCAAGATCCTCATCTTCGACATGGCTACCGATCGTCTGGTAAGTGGTTATTAAAGACATTAGTTATAAGGAAGGATTTCTAAAAGACAATAGGAAACAAAAAAAAATTGCCATATCGTTTGATTACTTGTTCTGGACAAAGCTTTTCTCCTCCCGTTTCGTGGTTTTTCTAAGGTAGTTACGAATTTTCGGGTAGGGATGCAAAAACCATTTAACTTTAATCATTTTTATTCAGAAAAAATGGAGAAAAATTTGTAATCATCACGGATACTCTAATACCCTTTCAGTTTCCAGCTCTGCTATGAATATTTCAGTGAATATTAAAGGTGATTGTGCGACATTTTGGTTGTTTACCAGTATCTCTATTCAAAGCAGAATTTATCTTAAACTAATTGTTATTCATTGCATATCCACATTTACTTTCTACAAGATTTGTGAAACTAGAAATCAGGACATTTAAATTCGTACAATGTCTCGAAGACTCTTTATGCTCTTGTGTTATTATAGGCATCGACACAATTGACTTTAGCCACAGTGTAGATATCTCTTTAAGCGTTCGCTACAAAGAGTTTCTGATTGCTTTATTCGCTCTGCTGCCGGAAATTTATGCCAGTTACTCGATGTCGTATACAAATACGTTCACCTGAAACAGATCTTCCGTCAAGATAGGTCCAACTTGTTTGTTACTGTTATTTATGCGCCTAGGACCTAGGTAATCAATAGTCATTTGAATCAACAAATGAACTGTATGTTATGAAAACATAATTTATCCAGCTCTTTAAAGTAACAAGATATACAAGACTTTACCGCTATCTTTCTCAGAAGGTTTTGAAACCACAATCTAGAAATTCAAGTTTTGGAAATGCGATATTATAAATGCCAATTTGTAAAGGGGTCAAAGCCAGTTGGCACAACCATGGAGGTTTTAGTTATAAAAGATATTCTGATATAAAATCAAATACTTAATGATAGTCTATATAGCATTAATAAACCTAGTAAATAGGTATTACATTGGATAGAACTACGGATATGCCACTTGACTAACTTTACCTATTAGGACGACTTGTGTGGTCTTGAGTCGGTTACATAAAAGTCTTAACTTAATATTCTATGTGAGGGTTTTAATTGATTACTTTACAGGTAAGGTTCTCGTTCCTATTTCCTGAATGGAAATAATTCCTATTTCTTAATAAGTTTTAATAAACAATTTTTAGTAACGAACGGACCCCAAAAATATCTATTTTTCTTTTTTAACACAACCATTTTTTTGAAGATATCATCTTATTTTGAAAATGAAATTTATTAAGATTACTCACTCCATCTTATGATTGGATAACACCGAAAAATATGGCAAGTGTCATATAAGCCAAGAAAAAAGTTCAATATTCTGTCAAGAAGAGTAGGTTTGTCCCTGAATTCGTGCCAAATAAGTACTTATTATTTAGGTAAATGTTTTTCAAAGTCGTATAGTTTTATATTTTGTGTCCAACAAAATGCTCTTTACGCTTCATAAAATGTCAGTTGCAAAATTTCTTCTTTAAAGGTTCACTTAAGTACGTTTGAGGTTTCGTGGATATAATGTAATGTTGTAAATGTAACCCTCACTACAATATATTGTGTCATAATACAAGTACAAAAACAAAACAAGATTTTAAGAGTAGTGATATTACGCGCGTACTTTCTGTTATTTAATTCATATTATTATTTTCATATATCGCCAAACATTATCAAGATAGGCAAAAAAGACAGTGTAAGAGGACGTATGGGTGACATTAACATAAGGTTAACGTTTTTGCTGCTCAAAGTATCAAACGCTATGCAACCGGAATTACTGACACACTTAAAAAAATCATTTTTTAATTAAATATAGACTAGAGCTATTGTCGATACGATGAAATAATTATTTTTAAAGCGTATTTAGTATTGTGTAACCAATGTCGTGCTGAATTTTATCTCGATTAGTCATCAGCAAGCATTTCCTGAGAGCGGGGTCCTAATATTATCAACCTACGTTTAGACACGAGTCGAATTGTCCTTTCACATAAATCTTAGTAGGTACTAGTAGATGTAATTGACTTTTTTGCAGGTATATAAGCCGTTATTTTGACATAATTACCGTCGCACCTCGCAAGTTTAATAGTTAGCAATTGATGTCAACTTCGTAACATTTACATAGTTTAGTGTTTCTAGCGTTACGTATAGCCATTATGCTGTTTAATTATAACGCTGTTATGTCATGGTTGAATGTATAATATTTTTGTCAAGTTGTCAACTTCAAGATAAAATCTTAATACCAAAGCTGATTTCTAGACATACAAAATAAGGTATCGGCTGTTAATCTACAACTATAATATAACAAGTGATCTAATTTATGACTCAAGAGTTTCCTTTATATTTTAATAAAAGTTTCCTTTATATTTTAATAAATATTGGTGGCAATGGACATACGCTACAAATGATTAAAATAAAAAATCAGGGGTAACACATACACATATGACATTCCAACGATACAGTGGCAAGTGATCATGACGTGCCGCATAATGATAACAATTATTTTATAAAAACTCGTTTAAATATATGAATTAATTGTAATTGTTTGTATCCACGCACAAACACGATCGTTTATCGTAGTTTTTATAGCAATCTGTTATAATATCATAACAGGCGTGCTATGTACTGTCAGTCGCGCGTCAGTGGTTACAACGATGTATAAGAAATTAATCTTACTACTTAGAAAAAGCGCAGTCAATGTCAAAGATTTACCACCGATGTTGTGTACTGTACATTGATATGAATTTAACGGTTTATTGATTTCTGTAAATAAGTTTATCTTGTTCACCAGCCAAGATAGAGATCGGTGTGATTTTTAAAATTTCGCTATCGATATATTTAAATTATTCGCATATAAAACTGTTATGTTCAGATAGTGTGATTAAATTAATGTATTTATTAAGAATAGAATAAGGGTAATAATAAGAATACACAAACCAACATGAAGCTGGTATAAATAAAATTGTCCGTAACCAGAGTTAGGTGTACAAAATAAAAAATAGAGCTCATAATTTAAAAGTTACTCGCTACTTATTAAAATTAAATTAACTTCTCAATTATATAATATAAACTTAATTGGTAATACCAACACAGACAAAAAATTAACACAAATGAAATTAAACATGCCTAAACTTGAACAATAAACCTCTTTATAAAAGGCAAAAAAATGACTAACCATTAAAAACAAGTTACAGTATATAATATAATTAAGTATAAAAATTACACTGTTAATCAGAATGTACCGACAAAGTAAATCATGCCCAACATTTTACTCGACTATTCTGTTAAGAACGCTGTGATATTGTAAAGTGCTGTTTAAAAAAAAAGATTGGAGGTGTTTTTTAAATAAATTAGGATTAATAATATAGACGCTATACAGAATAATTTTTTGTGCATGCTCCTAACAAGTTTGAACTGTAGGTTCTAGTATGAACAAGTAAAATCGGAAAATTTGTGTCATAACAGAGCGCGTCGCTTTACTAAAACTATCTCAAAACCCATATTTAGAAGTTCTTACGTATAATTCATGTTTGTCTTTTCGAATACGGACTATTGGGTTATAAGCCTTCGACAGCTGAAGGACCAAAGGCTTCGTTTTGATAAATACTGCCTGTAATATAGCGCGGAAACGGTTTATATTTTGTTTTTTATCAAATATGGTTAACACGACTCTGTAGTTTTTAATCCAAACATTGCCCTTTTGCGATTTTGACATGAGTAAAAAAAATCTTAAGGGAACTAGGACTAATTGGACAGATGAAACCGCGGGGCACCGCTAGTAAATTAATAATTAAATATTGTCCGTGATACATGATCATGATGTAAACTGATATATACATAGTTAAGATTTGCACTTTTTTAAATCTATTTTTATAAGCCTGGGTAATGGGCAAATATTTTCAAGTTTTCTATTATAATACATTGTACATTTGTAATATTTACAGACACTACAAACAAAAAAAAGTCTCAAGCTATATTAAAATTAAAACTCATTTTTTATTTATTAGTTTAGATTGTTTTTAGTTACGTTTCGGTTATCAGGTTTACCTTAAAACCTGATAACCGAAGATATATTGTAATAATACCTATAAGAATAAATTATGAATCCCACACTCAACACTATCCTTGATGCTTCAAGCAAGGATATATTCTTTAAATATGACATGAAGTAACCAGGAAACTAAATATTCTATTTCAGTTCTTAAATTGGTTTTATTTTGTAACGTCAGTAATATGCGACACGAATTTATGCGCTACCAAGACTAGTTATGAAAGTTGATTGAATTACAACGCCCACAATGTACTTGTAGAGTTTTTGTTATTGTTATCTTATAATAATGTTTTGCTATAGATACAAGTGTAGTTGTGATTGTGTCGACAATGCGCGACTCTGTGGCTATTCTTTTATCAAGTTTTCAAGATCAAATCGCGATCATAACAAAATCACGACCAGTGTAGTTTTATTCCATTACACTGCTATTGTGACTATGTAATCTGTGTTTTTTTGTTTTTGATTTTTCAATTTTCCCATGCAGGTGAAATTTTGACTTAGTGACAGACATATAATGCTAAATTCCTACCCCTCTTACTAAAAAGCAAGACCAGGATATCTTTGTTAATAATTTCGTGAGTAGGTAAATCTGTAATGAAGGTTTTAAAATTAGATTCAAGTGTTTTTCTATTACTACCTACCTAATCGATACTGCAACTTCTTAAGGTTAAATTCAAAGCAATACTTTATAGAACGCAATAAAGTATAGAGTATTTGCCTAATGGCATTCTGTTACCAATATAAAACTATATACTTAGTTAGTCCATGCAATTTATTAGCATTAACATTTAAGCCTCGTACGTACCTACGTAGATAGGTAGGTATATAGTAATCTATATTACCTTGGCGAGGAGAGCTTTTATACGAATGTATCTAGATACAGATTGATGTCTAGATTAGAGGCGGTAATGAAAGAGTCACGAATTATGTATTAAGGTTAAGCTGGTTATGTAACTGCCTTGTTGCTAGTATTTTTAGATTGAAATTTTATTTGGCTCAACGGTTACAATTTACGCAATCGTATAAATAAATATATAATTTTTAATTTATTTTTTTAAGTATTTTATTATATTTTACATATAAATACCGGAAACGTTGCAGACCAAATTTTGTTTTTCCAAATTTTAATTAAAAACCAAAAATATTTTTTTAGGTAACTCTGTAATATTTTAATAAAATAGTTTATAATAATAATAATATAACTTTTATTTCAGACAAAGTCCATATGGTTAGTAACAATTGACTTAAACTATAAGTGTTAGTAGGTACATACATATAAAACTAAAAAAACAAAACTACACTACAGCATGGAGTTTCATCCATCTCCGCATCATCGGCGAATCCCACCGATCTGCGAACACACTGAGGATAGTGTTGGTACTGGCGCGCAAACGCGTCATCAGTGAGACACATCTCTTTCTAATAATGGCGGCGAAACCGTCAATGCTTGTGTCCGCAAACATCCCGGAAGCACTGCAACGCCACGGCAGCCCCAACAGTACCCTCAATGCATTATTATATTGGACACGTAGGTCACTGTATGCCCGCTGCGTGAAACTGACCCACAGGCTGCACGTGTAGAAGGACTGACAGTAAGCTTTGAAAAGCGTTACTTTAACAGCCCTCGTACATCGCGCAAACCTGCGGGCCAGCATGTTACAACGAACAGCCAGCGACCTACGCTCCCTTTCTATGTCACAATTGTCTTTCAAATCATCAGTGACCCAGTGGCCTAGGTACTTAAATTTATCAACCCTTCGCAGAGGTTCACCACACAGTACAACATTTGGAACATTAGAATACGTCACACTGCCCGCTTTAAAAACTAATAGCTCGCTCTTAGCGACATTATACTTTAGCCCATGACTCACCGCGTATGATTCGCATATAGCGACCAGTTGCCTGAGCGCACCAATCGATGGGCTCAGCAACACCATATCATCAGCGTAACTAATATTATTAATACACACCCCATCAATATGACAACCAATATTGATGCTGCTGAGCTCAACGATTAGCTGATTTATGTATAGGTTGAAGAGCCGGGGTGAGCTAATCCCCCCTTGCCTCACCCCGCACGTCAGCCGATACACATCAGAGTTCGAGCCAATCCACTTTACACTATTGTGTTGATTACTATACCAGTATTTAAATATTGATACTATTTCAGGTGGCACAGTAGTATCACATTGTAGTTTACGCCACAGCACATCATAACAAACGAGGTCGAATGCCCTCGACAGATCCAGAAAACAGGCAAATATAGGCGTCTTCCTGTCTGTGTAGTATTGAACAGTCTGCTTGAGGCACAAGATTGCACTCTCAGTTGAGAGCCCAGGCCTAAAGCCGAACTGGGCATCATGCAGTTCAAGGTGATTTGCTAATTGTTTATCAAGCAGACTGTCCAAAACTTTTGCTATGACAGTGGCCAGAGAAATGGGCCTGTAATTGGAAATGTCGGAGGCATCCCCTGTTTTGTTTTTCACAATGGGCACTACAATCGTATACATAAGATCATCCGGTAAGTAACCGTGACTAACGCACAAGTTAAAAAACAAAGCAAGCACACGTGGCAGGTGTTCTCCCGCATACTTCAGGTGCTCGATGCTGAGGCCATCGTGACCTGGTGATTTACCGCCCTCCATTTTCCTTACAATGGCTAAAATTTCTCGAGCCGTAAAGGTAGTCGTCATATTCCCAGAGTTGACCCCAGCATCAACCGCCTGTACAGGACTAGAAAGCGGTGACTCAACCCCGAAATGACGACGGAAAGCATTGGCTATATCCACTGGCTCATGTACGCCCGCCACGCCCACAGGAGGGCTCGTCCTTGGATTCAAACTATTTGTAGATTTCCAAAATGATCCAAACTTCTTTTCAGTATGGTGTTTAGCCAAAATATCCATCTTTATCTGTTGCTGGTTATCTTGACAATATTTTAACTTATTCTTAAAGGTTTTCCTCGATTGACACATTTTATTGTAAACATAACCACTAACAGGTTTACCATAATACAACCAGTTTTGATAACACAGTCGAGCCTCCCTGTGAGCGTCACGAACATACTTATTCCATCCCGGAATGTACCTTCTGTTATGATTATGACTCACCTGTTTACATAAATAGGTACGCTCGGCACCTTCCTTTAAAATGTTTACTAAACTATTGTACATTTTATCTAAAACAACAGAGTGATTAGGATTAGAGCACAGTTTATGCGCACAATCGTGAAATTCGTTTGGGAAATCTATCAATTTTAATTCAGAGTTACAAATCTTTGAATACTCACTAATTTGATGGAGACTTCTTTCGCCCCATATTACCTTATTGCGAGTATAGGTAGGATATACTAATTTAGGTAATATTAAATTAATATTGCATTCAATCAACAAGGGAACATGATCTGACAAGTAGACTCCATACAAAACTGACGCTTTTACAACTAAATGTCGAGCCGCACTGCTCACCACACAGTGGTCAAGCCAGCGCAATGCACCGTTAGCGGAACTCTCAAATGTAAACGTGTCCTTCGGAAGTAGTTCCGTGTCAACACATGACCATGATTGCTCGTCACACACAGTTAACAATTCATTAGAAAATCGCTCACCTGGGTGTGCATTAAAATCTCCCAATATGAACACTGATTCTACATTACTATTCTCAATTATAGCAATTATCTCACTTAAGCACTCCGTAAACTGCACTAGATTTTCAGCCGAGTTAGTAGGCATATACACTGAGAAAATCAAAAGAGAACGCTCTGAATGCTCAATTCTAATAGCAACCAGCCGATCACTACTACACTGGACCACCGATACCGCTGTAAACGCTGACTTCCGCCATAAAAGCGCCACTCCACCATACGGCCGCCCTCTAAGGATTCCGGCAGACGTATCGACGGCGGATTTGCCCGCATATGCGAAGCCATCGTCAATGCTCCCTAGGTACGGCACATCATGGGGTAAAAGCCAGGTCTCTTGAAGTGCAACAACATCAGCAACACAGCACAATCTGCGAATGCTATCTACTGATCGAATAACATTCTTACAATTGAATGTTGATAAAGCAATATAATTTTTGTTGTTATTATTCATTATGAACAACCTGTAGGATGATTATTTACAATATCTGTGTCTTGTACTCTCTTAAAGTTAATAAATCGCCTAAAAGTGATTCCCTCCGGCCAAAATGTATCATCCAAAAAGGTACTTAGTTTATGCTTAGGTATAAACAACTTAAAGGCGTTATACTGCCTCTCCAACTTCATATTAATTTTCTCCAATTTAACTACTTCCTTTGTTTTCTGTTCTATGTATTCAGATATGTCTTTTTCAGTAGTAGCTTTATTCACATTAGAAATAAAAACAGGTATTTTTATCTCCGCAGCCTTAAAATTTGCTAATGAATTAGAAAGTGCTTTACCGGTCATACCTACAAATCGATTTCTTGTTTTAGACCTCTGCACTAAAGTCCACTGTTCATCAGGATTATTTCCCTTCCAGTCGCCTGTTTTTACAATTTCTGCTAAAGTCTGTTGTTTACATACGCCGTCTATGGGTACCAAGCTATCGTTATTTAGCATAGTCGAGTTAACCGGCGCAGGCGAGACCGGTTTATTCTGAGTGTCACCGTCAGCTTGCGTGTGAACGAGAGTGCGATACATCGGCGTCGAGACTACGTTTGTACTATCGTGACTCACATCTTTATGACTGGAACGCGATGCTAAGACATTATTTATCGGTCGCTGTTCGATGTGAGGTAGGCCAAGCGGGCCACTATCCAACAAGTACCCTCCTCTCTTAACATTAACATTCGCATTTATTAACGCACTCGAATTTTCACTGATATTCACTTTTAGTTTCAGTTCCTCTAATTGGACATTTGTCACATAATTATTTTTGATATCTTCAACATCTTTTCTCAGCACTAATATATCTTTCAATAGTTTAGTGACATCGACGTGATCAAAACAAACTGGTGGTAACTTGTGTAGGTCATACGCCACAAACACTGGTATTTATATTTTTGAAGAAAGCTATATTTATTTTTAGTTTACAATGGCTATTTCTCAGCAATTTGGCAATGGCCCAGTAAGCCGTTGTTATTGTTTTACTTCATAGTGTAATAACACGTAAGGTTAATAAAAAAATATACGTCTTTTACGTGCGGACTGTGGTCATATTTGACCATAACATTATGAATGAGGACCTTATCGCAATAATAATTGGGTGTCATTTTAAATGCGTAAAGATACAACATAATACATATTTAAACATGATCAAAGAAATATATGAGTTTCGTAAAACAGTTGTGGTTATTGTTAGAAAAATATCTAATAAAACCAAAAAGAGTCTTTGAATAAAACCAAGTGGAAATTGAAACTTATTTAAATGAGATGTTTTCGAAAGACTACTACTTAAGTATAAAAATATTCCTATGGATACATCCTACGGCATATGTTTGGAATTAAAAAGAGAGACATAAAATTAAATTAACGAATATTTTTGATATTGATATATATATTTGCAGAAAGATTAATTTAAGAATTATAAGTACTTATAGCTTTATACTTTTAATACAAGTATTTGCAGTTGAAGGAGATTTAGTTCTGGTTGTATTACCGTAGTAGTAATAAATTCTCTAGAAACTGTATAACAATGTTCACTGGATAACTATGTGTTTATTATACAGGAACCGGAATAGCGTAGCACTATTAGAAAGGGTGCGAACTTACTGCAAGCATATCTAAACAAGCTATACATAGGTCTAAACTAAAGATTTCCTATTACGAAAAACTAGAGTTAATAACAATAGCTAATGGGTGTTAAACGATTAACATTGGGCTTGAACCTTCGCGAAATTAGAGTTAACAAACCAAAAATGGAAATGAAATAATTTATATTATAGAGTATGGAAATAAACCTTGGAATGGACATTTGATTTTAATTGTTATAATGGTTGGCTATTTATTTTTGTTTAATTAAAGAAGGTTCTATTTATGTAAACTCTTTAGTCGTAATTGTATAAGCTTTCCTTTACCTTTTAATTTCATAAATACTGAGGACAAACAAATACTTAAGTTTAAGTTAAACGCGTATTATTATTATTATTTTATGGTATACCGCAATAGATATATGTTGTATGATCCTAGGTACGTATTATTTACAGTTATTAAAAACGCAAATGATTTAGGTACATCCTGAGAGATTCGTGAAGATCGACACTACACTGATGTATAAATTAACTAATTTAATTAGGTAACGTGTGTACTCGTACTTAGGAAGTTATAGATTATTATAACGATCATTCAAGGTTTCCATTGCACATAATGATGTGTGCATAGCTAATTTTGCAACAAATAATAATAGAGTGGTATGTAATGCATAAGGTGAACAATAAGTACCTATTATTGTAGGGCTAATAGATATCTACTAAATTGCATACATTAATAGTTTGTAAAAAACACAATTTCAAAGGTTAGCTTTCAAATTCCATTCTATAAAGACTTCAAGACGTTGAATACAATAGACGTATTTTGGTTAGTAAATTGGATACAATAGGTTTGCATTGGAGTTCACATACTATCGACTTCTAGTAGTAACACGTTTTTCTCTGCAGAGAATAAAAACAAAATAATGTAGAATAATAAATAGGTAGGTATTTACATTCGGAAATAAATCTACAGCAATATTTAGCAATCAACGTCACAAAAACTGTCTTACCACTACAGATACCTACATACCAAAAAAGTCTATTGTATCAATTTATTGATTAATAGTTCACATCAATCAACAAGCCTCATTCTTTCTGATATAATTTTTCATTTTTATACTGTCAGGAAAATAAAATTCCCCTATGATCTTGGTGTCAATAGCGAGTAGGCGAGGTCGTGTTATTATTTGAAAGGGTGTGCCGTGTCCAATTGTCCGTAGGTAATGCAATTGTCCGACTTAAATACGCACAATTTGTGCGGTTAGCAACTAGCCAGTATAATTCTAAACTAGTGAATGGCATTCAACCTCGCGGACGGTTTAACGATCGTAGTCGCGGTATTTGTTCTTCACGAAATTTAGCCTGCAATTAGTCCATGACGGGAAGTATTACATTTCTCTTTGGCCTTACGGATTTCATTAATTAATTTGATAAGGTCGACATTGTTATGAATGTACAGTCAATTGTTTTTTGTTAAGTTAGTTATGTGTTATAGTCACACGTTATTTGTACTTGTCAATCGCTTGCATAATTGATACTGGAACAATTCCACTGACTGGACAATTGGTGTTTTTTTTTGCAAGGTCGATCGTGCGATTTGGCACTTCTATAAATAGAGATACAAAATACAACGAAAAGCTATTAACTAATATAGTAACTATAGCTCAACGAAAAGTGAAACTTACTCTCTGATGGAGTAAGAGTCCCTTTACTTTTAGATTTTTCTTTTCAAACCCCAATATTAAATTATCAATGCTCATGTTCCAGGTCCGAAGCGTGTACTTCCCCCGCGAGCTCCTGCGGCCCAGCTCCCTGCTCACAAACATAGTGCTGGACGACACGCGCTCCTCTTCATCCCGCCTGTCCTCCTCCTGCGACAACCTCTTCGCCTACATTAGTGACACAGTTGCACCAGGTAAATAATATTAATCAAGATTGCCTGTGCGTTTCCTTCTGGTCCCGGTAAAGAAAGTAGAGACACCTCGATTGTTTTTGCCAAAAATAGTCCTTTTCCCTCTTCTATTGTCTCCAGTAACAAAAAAAAAAAAAAATCAAATCAAATCATAAAAACGCTTACCTTATTTAGTAAAGACAGGTTATCGATGCGAATCATTCGGTATATTAAACTTTACAACTTACAAAAAAACTATCAATACTTTTTGTACGAAATAAACGAATTCTTCGAAGAACTTAATTACAGCCTTCTGGTGGCGATGTAGTCATGTTTTAAATATTACCGGAGCTGCTAAAATTACTGAAAATATGCACAGTTTGAAGTACAGATAATATAAAATTAACTAGTAGTCAAGGTAATAAATGTTAACCTGGTTTCCAGGTAAGTATCGGTGAAGGTAATACTCCGTTATTTCGCTTTCCCTAATGAAAAGGGCTGTTGTTATGATAATAGATAAATGTACGCTTGTATAGACTGTTGATAAAATAAAATCAAACAAACGAAAAAACTTACTGATATATGTACCTATTTTTGTGTTTTTATTTAATTTAATTGCTAACCACCGGATGTTTAGCTATTTTAAGGCGAAACGGCGAAATATATTGGCTTTTAATAATTAATTGTATCCTAGACAAATAAGGTTTTAATCAATTTGAAGTAAACAGTTATTTAGATTTTTTTCGTATCGTAAGTATTGGTTTAAGTGTTATAATTGGTAATTATGATATTGAGAATGAGCTATTGCCGATTTAATATCCGTGGAACGCGTTAATGACCGCATAATTAGTACCAACCTAAAGTAAGTGGCACATTGAATAATCGCCAGTTAAATACATGTGTTTGGATGTTTAGTGAGCAACCAAGCGTATTAAAAACGTTGCTTTCTCCAAAAATGTGATGCAATTGCTGACATACGCGCAACAAATACTAATTAAATTGACAGAGTATGTTATTCGGGAAACTGTAGTATTGCATAACAATAACAGCTAAGTGCGAAGAGTATAATTTACGATGCCACTGTTTCGTTTATTACCGTTTACATGCTTGAGTTCTTTTTATAGATATAACAAGCGATAAGGGAAATTCATAATACAAAAAAAGACTATGATTCATTTATGTACGCACATCAAACAAAGAATAACAAACAAGCTAAACAAAGAAAGAAAAGTACTGCTTATTTAGACTTATTGATAAGTAATAGGCAATAAATAGATCTTGCCCTATTCGCAACTTTAAATTAGGTATAACCTAATTATATAAGTCTATAAGTTTACTGTTTCTAGGATTTTTTAATTCATCTTGACATAGATGTTATTTTGAAAATATTCAATCCAAGTTTCAGAAAAATAAAAGGTTGATGTTTTAGGTAATTAAGATACTTGTTTGTGTAAAAACACTTCCAATTAACAGAACCAGTTTATGCCGAAAACCAACCTGAAATAATCTCGTGCTGCACGTAATAAAAAAAAAACTCTGACAAAACTTTAGGTACTTAAGTAGGTATCAGCAAGGTTACTAAAAAGTTGTCGCCGAAGCGTTTTGTATTTAAGTTCTTTGGAAAAGAGTTTATTCACTCTCAGGATGTTATCACTCAACCTCGTGAGGTACTGGTGCGTTAAACCAGTCACGGGTTTCGAGCCCTACCTAAAGTTTTTTTTCTTCTTCTGCTATGTGTATTTCATTACAAATACACCTACCTACGCGATTTTGAAAAGACAGGGTACAATAACTATAATTTTTAAATTTAAATTATGATTTTGTTTATAGTTCCGAAAAATGCAAGCTTTTACTAAAAATAAACAGAAATTCAACTGAATAATGTCCCGTGTGAGAATTAACACGTCATTGCAATATTCGCAATAAACGAGTTTGAGTTTAATTCCGATAGATTGACATTAGAATTGTGACGTTATCGTATTATTTAACTTAACACTAGCGCCTAATGAATTCAATTTTATATGGCCATTGGGAGGAACTAACTGGAATCGAAACAACTACATTTTTTTTTAAGAATACTGAATCATGTGTCTTTTAAAAGTTTCTCTCTTATAAGAATATGCACATACTTCAGATGGTTACAGTTATTCAATGGTAACCTAATTGCCGATATTTGATACAAGTCATGGGCCAGTGTTTATTTTTAGCTTAGCTACAGATTAGTTTCATTTTGAATGTATTACTTAAACAAGTTAATTTAATAGGAAATTATATTATTGTATATGAATTACATAATAATGAATTTTACAATAAAAAGCACTAATAATATAATAATAATAATCCTTATTTTCTCATCTTTATGAAACTGGTACAAAGTTAAGTTGTTTGTACATAATATAAAGACTGACCTTATCGTGTCAATTAATCGGCCCCAAAGTTTTAAATATACTAGGACCCTGGTCCGCATATTAATGCCACTTATAAAAGTCGTCATGACTACTTTCGCGCTATTTTATAAACATTTTTAACAACATTTGGGGTTAAATATTATAAGTCTCTAAAAAAAGACCAGTGCAAACTAGTGTTTTTGAGAGGCTAATCGTACGTCGCGGTGCCCGTGACCGGCTATACGTATTTTTTCACGGCACAGAAATTTTTGAACCTTCACTTAAAAAATAAAAGTGAATTCTAACCATGTCTGATTAATATAATTGAGTATGGACAGGTCGTCAGACTTTGTGCACGTAATTTTCTAGTGTTTCAACAAGGGGATTCAGAAATTACTGTTTATCATGAACATCGTTGCTAACCCGTGAATACATGCTGCCAAACGTGGCCTTAAATACCGTTTCACAAGGCGATTGCTCGTGAAAGATAGTCCCACCCTTGCCATGCCTCGTGTGGCAAACAGATCGGTTTTCGCCATACGACGTTATAAGCTACCATTTAGTGGTACTGAGTACTAAGAGGTTGAGAGCACTTGCACTGGCACTTACTACTATTAAACATGTTCCCACAATTGATTCGCATTTTAACACTTGCATGTATTGTGATCGATTCTCACACTGCAGTTTTATTAATCACTGCTGCATGAGAACAAATATGTGTTGAAATATAAGTTTTTTTGACGTACGCTGTCTGACAGTCTGAAGCAATAACATAATAATTGATTTATTTATCTAAACTGTAACACATTTAAATAATATTACTTAATGTATTAAATATTTTAATGATTTTCCGTTTCATTTCGCCCTCCATGAAATTAATATTTTGTTCCAAGACTGTAAAAGATTATGTAATTCTTTTCGATATCGCAATTTTTATTGTGCTACTACATTTTTAGAAAATCTCAAAACATTTTTTATTCTTTTCAGGTATAATAGTGTACGATGGCAGACGGGACAACGCGTGGAGAGTGACGCACGCGTCCATGTACCCGGACCCGGACCTCGGCGAGTACGACATCGGCGGCGAGAGGTTCACCCTCATGGACGGCGTGGTGGGACTTGCGCACTCACCAGCACAAGGACTGCTGTACTACCAGCCTTTGGCTACTGACAGGTAATAGGTCGTTTTTACCCGTCTGTGAATGTATATATATATATATCCCTTTTCCACGATTTGTAGCCTAAATGGCTATTAGTCGTATAGGCGACAGGTGTCGTTACATTCCTAAATTGTGAGAGTGACACTGGGCATAACAATTCCTTTTTTTCATCAGTTAATTTATGGTAAGTTTAACATTATAGTTTACCGTTTCCACGCAGTCGGTTTTTTATTCATTTGTTCCCAGGGTAATCCCTATAGATTTTCTTTGCGCTAGGGAATATTGGGTGTGCCAAGAATGATATAGTTAATTATATTTATCCGGTGACAATATATTACATTAGTTTCAAAGTCATTTTCTCAACGGTTTGACTACGCCCACATGGTCCCAAAAGCAGATAAGATCGAGAAAATCAAACATATCCAATTACGGTTAAATTCTAAGTACTTTACCTACTTTAAATTAAATCAGATTCTTCTTAAGCTAAATAAACAAGTAACAGAAAAAACACGTAGGTATAAATCTAAACTTTATTTAAAAATAGTCATCACGTCAATTTGAAACTCAAAACCTAAAAGGTGACTATTTTGTTATTGCACATTAAGTGCTGCAGCTGTGTCATTAGCTTTTAATTTACATTTTTTTGTTGAAATATATTTTGATACATCATAGAAAAATATTCCAATAAATCAATCCCGTTAAATCGCTGTTTTTAAGAAATACGTAGGATGATGACCTTAAAATGCATTCTACTGCTCCCCATAGCCGTTAAATCTTCCCTAAGTGTGCCTTTGCTGGCACACTTATATACTCATTTCTTATTGCAATAAAAATCCCTAATGTCATATGTTCTTTCAGGCTTTTCAGCGTATCAACAGCAGTGTTAGCGTCGGGACCCCCGGCAGAGGGCACCGATCTGCCCGTGAACCTGGTGGGCCGCAAGTCCTCGCAGGGGCTCGGCGTGGCCGTTGACCCGCGAGACGACACCATCATCTTCAGTCCCATGACTGAGACTGCTATCGCAGCGTGGAACCCCATCACTAACTCGCACAAGTAATAACATATAAATAACGTATCTAATTAGAATAGCTTAGCTATGTATTATGGTGATATTTTGACTAAACAAGCCCGCTTTGTGCAATTCATGGTGCTTGAGATAAAACACTTATAACACGTGTAAAAAAACTATGTTCGTTACAGAGACAGGGTAAACATATATTTAAAAGTAATTATTAAAATGCTCCTATGGGTTTTTCCTTCGGTAAAAGTATCCGGATTTATTTTATTTCGCTAGCTTCCACCGACCTTGTGCTGTTTCTTTCCGTTCTAGTTTGTACATCCTTGTATATATACTTAGGTATAAAAACGATATAATGCATTTTAATTGAATTGTTATAAGTACGTAAATATGACGTAGCTACTTGAATCACAGGCTTTTACGATTTGTTTGATGTTAGTTTCCTATAAGGTATTGTTCATCCAGTGATTCATTTAATAACTAAACAACAAACGTCAATTATAAGGCAGTGGTTACAGAAGCTTTCCTTGACAATGCGTATTCTTGAGGTTTTGCTAAACATCGTGGGAAATTCCTATTAATTTATTGTTGCAGTAATTAGCACCGGCTGATGAAAGTTCGATGCAACTCTTGTAATAGAGGATACAGCGGGAAGTTAATCATTAAATACAATATCACAATAATTCTTTAGTCATTTACTTATTCGTGGAATGTGGAATTTCCTATTAATGAAAATTACTGAGCGCCACGCTATAATGCGTTCTCGTTTGCCTATCTTCTCACAAAATACATGGTTGGTTGAGTAGTCATTAAAATAACATTGTATGATACTTTCGTGGTTGAGGTATCCGTAAGTTATTATTACTTTCAGTTTTTTCGCGTTATCTCTTACATATTAAAATACTATACACTAAACACTGCAGGTGGGCATATCAGGGACGATTAAAGTGAAATATATGGATCAATTTTCTAAAAGTTTAACTAAGGTTTTTGTTTTCAAGTAATAAAAGATATCTCTCTCGTGTTACAGGGTTCTGGCGCAGGACCCAGAGAAGCTGCAGTTCTGCGCGGAGGTGCGATGGGCGGAGCGTGACAACGGCGCCGTGTGGGCGCTCTCCACGCGCTTCCACAAGTTCTTCCGGCGCTCTGCATCTAAACATGAGGTAAGATAAAGATATATCAGTGTATTTGTAAACTATTTGCAAAATATTCATAAGTATATTGCCTAAGTTCGGAAAAATAAAAAATAATCAAACTATGAACCTTCTTTCCCCGAGCTCAATTCTAATTGACTTTACTATGACCGAATAAGTATAAAGACAGAATATTGGTATTAGTTTAGAGGTGTAAATAGCGCTAATTGAATAAAAATAGATTCTACTGTCAATGAAGTGTTATTAACCTGCGAAAAAAGTCCCTGTATCATGTGTCCTGATTGAGTGCTTAAAATGCCTAGTTTGTACAACAAGATAGACAACACTGGTATCTAAACTACTCGGTGTAGATAACTGTTGTAATATTATAGACCACATTTTAATTAGTTATAGCAACCATAAGCTCTTACTCAATATTTCCTTACAGATCAACATTCGCATCGTGCGTGTGGTCGACAGTGGATTCGTGTCGTTGCAGCCGCATGTGCTGCGTCGTGCCGCCAGACAATTCAACGCCACCAACTATTAAGAAGGAGAATTGCCAAGAAAGTCTGCGATATAGACAAACACACTTGTCATCGCAGCTTCCATGTTCTAAAGCCGCTTAAAGCTAGTACCATATAGTACCTAATATAATTCGGACAGAGTACGCAACAAAAATAAATCAACGCATTGTAAAAATACATTTCAAATTGCTTTGGTAACCATCTCATAATAATTACATTTACCAACAGCCATTTAGCGCTTTACAGCGACTTTGTTCGAGTATAAGTAAAAGAGTTTACTGAAGAGTAATTCATTCATAATGCGGTTAGCGTTTTTCTTAAAACACTTTTATGTGTGTTTAAGCAAACAGTTTGTGCACATATAGAATGTATACGTCATTAACGAGTGCCGAGGTTCTTGAACCGTGATCGTACATTAAATTTTTACGATACGCTCATTATCATCAAACACTTTAATTTTATGTCAATAAAATGTAGTGTAAAGTTGGAAGGGCCCAAGAAAACCCTTCCAGCTTTTTAAATTTATGCATACTTTATTCTTCACGAATAAAGTGATTGCGTCATCAGATTCTTTGTTAGAAAGGATTTGTTTATTTTTTAGGAATTTTGGACATTTAGATTATTCCTGTGTAAAAGGATCTCGTAGCACTCGTTCAGTTATCCATACCAGTGAGATTTGGAGAGGCTAGTTTAATTTCTCTCATATATAATTTATTTGCATTATATCGCACGTTAAACAAAAACGAGGTATGAATGAAACCGTGTGTATTTCTGAAGAAAGATTTAGTGTTATAAGCTGTAAATTTACTTAATTTTTCTTTTTCTTTTAATAAAGTAGCTGCTTACATATTCATATTACTTACTAATGATTTATAAGTAATTATATATAGTCTTTAATTCGAGCTTTGATCATCAAATCACAATATATATTTTTGCTTTTACAGCATATTTCAATTTTAAAACTTTTTATAATAAATACCCAATCAACTCTATTACAGATCTTTTTTTAATCAAATTTGATATTTTATATGTTCGTTTGTTTATATGGGGCATGTGTTTATATATCATGACCTTCACTTGTGCCATAGTGCTATGGTGTTGCTATCTTTTTCGTTACATTTTTCATTGTAAATAACAAAACTGTACTGATGAATTTTGTAATAATAAAATTGTATGTGGTATAATAGTAATAGTATTTATATTTCGGCTCTTAATGTTTTCTAAAAAAAATACTTGTTCAGGATATTGATTTGTAACTTTAGGCACAATCGATTTACTGGTTTTTATTTTGTATATTTTGTTACATTAGTACAGTTTGTGACATTCAAATTTAGACAATTACGGAGATAATAAATAACACAGGGCATTTACATAGTATTGAATATTTTTCATTTAATTTGTTATCTATGTAGGCCGAACAAGCACAATACATGTTAATGTAAATTACTGATGACTCTTGCGCTACTTACCTGGTTTCTTTAGAAATTTTCGGTACCTACGCATGGTTTTTTTCCGTACTAAGGTTTTTCCCCCATTGTATTATTATATTTGAGCTAGAATAACCACTACATTTGACTATTGTCGTCATGAGTGTACTAACACTAGCAAATACATAATATTTAAGTAAGGATTTTCTATTTACATCAATATTTACTATATCTTGAACATATTATTATAATTTTTGTATTTTACCTTTAGGAGGTAAGATTTTCTAATACACAAGGTCGAATAAGGTCTAGTCTAGAATTAAAATAAACGTGTATAAAGGACGTGTAATATATACCTACCTACAGATCAAATATATAGTTACCAGTACATATTATTGCTTCATACGGCTGACTGACGTCAAAACACGATGGCTTTGAAACTAGCTTATCCAGCCCGTTCTGCTTACGTAATTGTACATAGTGATTAATTAATAGACCTGTGATTGACAAATAAGGATAAAACATATTGACTATCTCTAAAATACACAGTTGCCTATCGTGAAATTCCTGGTAGCAGATATGGTTAAAATAGTGGTTTGAAAATATGCTGAAATATGAAATTTCTTTGTGTTTATCTTATTTATTATTTGCGATTTGCTGGTTTAATTGTAAATATTTTATGCTTTAGTTGCCCTAATTTTTCCTTTGTGAATTAAATTGATTTTGTACGGACCAATGTTGATACGTTTATCTGTAAGTAAAATCGCCTTGTTGAAAATTGTTATATTAAATTTACGTTTATGTGAATATACACCTAAGTAGTTCATGTCCTAAGAGTACCTGCATTATGACACGGGCCCAGTGCCTTTTATCAGTGACTGTGTGTTCTGCCATAAACATTTTATCTTGTAACATAAACCGCAGATGTGACTATGTTTGTAACAAAATAGTTTAACACCGTACAGTGCAATACGTATCTTCATACAAGCTTCATACTAAAATATGTTTAAGTACTTGCTTGTACTTATGCTTTGTAAAAACATCCGGAAGATGTCGTGATGTGCGTTAAAGATATAAATGTAATGTATCGATACGTCGATATGTATGCTATTTTTATATTTTTAATAATAAAAAAACATAATAAATCTTGTGTTTAGAAATGTCC
The DNA here is from genome assembly GCA_932294365.1 of Diachrysia chrysitis. Taxonomy (NCBI): domain Eukaryota; kingdom Metazoa; phylum Arthropoda; class Insecta; order Lepidoptera; family Noctuidae; genus Diachrysia; species Diachrysia chrysitis. Next base: position 6,628,079 of record OW028650.1, on the reverse strand, counting down.
CATTTTTCCTATTTTGTTTCTATGTAAACGCGAGCAATTTTATTTAAACGTAGTTAAGCAAAAAGTTTGTCGAAATAATGTAAATGAAAAAAAGAATATTTTATATGTCTCTTTTAAATAAGACGGTGATGACATACGAACATATTTGTATGGAATTTTACAACAATATATTCCACATAAGGCCCCTTGTCAAGGTGAATGTAGATCAAGTACAGGTCAGAAATGATCAAATCTTTTTAAATAATATTTATGATAATATTAAACGATTATATACGATTAGATTAGATTAGATACGGTGGTCGTGCATTATCCTTATAGAAAACAATATAATATTATATGAACTCTCAATAATTATAACAAATCTAAAACAAGTATAAAACGACACGTGTAAGGAATTATGAATTCATATTCGGTGTTATTTAATTTGATAAAAAAATAACCGGATTAGTAACAATACGTTAGGATTCTACTACAGTATAATTATAGCAGAATACACAACTGTATGTTATAAGTAGGTACAACAACAACATTATCGAAGAATTAAAAAAATTAACCCTTTTAAGTACCGTTCAAAAGTCTTAAGAATGCCAAGGTTGTATATGTTACGGTAAAAGCGTTTAATGTGATTATTATTACCTAGGTGTTGCCGTGGCTTTGCTCGCGTGGGTGTCGGTGATCACGCCAAAAAGTAGCCGATGTCCTTTTTAGAATCCAAGTTTACTCTATACATAGTTTCATCAAAATCAGTTCAGCGGTTAGCGGTGAAAGCGTAATAGGCAAAGAGAGTTAATGGGCAGGGATTTTACGTATTACCTCAACATTCTTCGTCAAGCTTTTTTTTCAATTACTTGTATTTTTGGGGCATCCCATCTTACAGCATCACGACACGGATAGGTTTGGTTCGAAGCTGCTGACTAGTGTGTACCTAAGCGAATAAAGCCCCCGTCCCCTTCGTGCTATGTTACTTCAGACCTCAAAAAAACGTCGACTATTTGAGCGTTGAACACAATGTATTATATTTTTCACTATCAAGGTAAAATTATATCATTAGTAAAAGTGATTGATTTCTCACTTTTAACTCAAATTACAGTAATTAATGTAATTATTAATAATTTTGCAATTAATCAAGCTAAACGGTAACATATACCTACATACAAACAACGGGTTTTCAATTTACGACTAGAATAATTCGAATTAGAATGGAATTTGATTGTTGGAATGTAATGGGTATGAAGCAATTGAGAATTAAAATTCTATAAATTCAAGCTAAATAAATCCGGTGTACTGAGAGTATACAACTCGATACTCTTGGTTGACTGGTCAAACTTTGTCCCAAATGTATACAACGTTAAGATGTGTTCTGAATACAACTGACTGAAGAGTTTAATATATAGTATAAGTAGTTTATTGTAATAAGTTTTACTTCATGAACTCGGGTCGGTCTCGGAGTTTAATAACAAACAGACATCATTTAGTGTCAAAAGATAGTTATAGTATATATAAATAGATATACTATTTAATAGATAGAAAGAGATAATGATGTTCCATTATCTCTTTCTATTCACTTTAGAGATATGGAAATGCGAAGGAAAGCTAGAATAATAGAATATAAAGATTAAAAATACTAACTGTTTTGTTTGTTGTTGCCAGGTTACTACCCGAAAAGTTTAGGTAAAATTCCAAAGCTAGCAAGCTAATAAAGACACGCAAAAACTAAGATAAAAAATTTAAAAACATTAGTATCAATTACAAATTCTATAAAAAACCTATCAGTCAATTCTACCACAAAACTCCTACGCAATAATTATGTTACCTACATAAATGATGAATTAAAGTTACGTTTAATATTTTGTTTAATTATGTTTTGAATGGCATCACGTCATAAAAAAACCAAATTATCCGTAATACTTAGGTTAATGGTATGTAAACAGTCCACGTTCATAGATTAGCTAGGGGCAGGCGTATAAGGGGACTTTCCTGGCCTACTGATGACTCAAGTCACACAATGCGATAACACAAGTGTGGTGTAAATCAAAACTCTATAGTATTTTGCAAAATTGATATCACGATGTCGTGACGTACGAGCTTAAAGAAGAATATATAATATGTGCATAATTTATCCCTATAGGAAGTAGTTCTGCACATATTAATACCTAATGGCTTACAGTGTATGTGACGTAAAGATAATCTATGATAAGTAGATATTTCTATTTTGAAGAAATTGTAGAGTCCAATTTTTTTTTACTCTATCGAATATTTGCTTGCAAAAACATGTGCACATAAGTATCTACCGTAAACGGTAAATGGAAACTGATGTTTAGTTTTAAATATAATATCGAATATAAAGTAATATGTGCAATAAACCAAGGAGTTGGCAGAGGTTTGCCCGGTAGAGTTCACCACCCATTTTGTGTTTAGTAACGACGTATATTTGGATATTCCCTATATATAGTATATAAACATAAAACTTTTCTTTAATCCAGCATTTCTTAACGGCATAAATGCATCACGAGATTAAATAAATAAATCGAACTGTCCTTCGGTGGCCGCAAAATATTTTTTTTTGTCAAACGAGTTCTGTCAATGACTTCAATGTGAATTTGCCATTATATAAGAATCCAACAGGTTAGTAACGGGCATGGGGTTTTATCTGGGAAATCCCTAATACGAGTCATAAGAAAGTCGTGCCGTGAAAGTTAACGGGTACACAATAATGATGTGAATGCATTATTCCGTAAAAAAAAAAACATTGTTTTTTGACCGTTATTTAAATAGAAGGAGAAATATACAACTAAATCAATAATGTGTTTTTTATGGACATCGATTTATCCATCAATTGTAACTCGTTCGAAAAACTCTTAACTTTTTCTTAGGTTGATTAAGATATATATTTTTAAACATGGCACAGTTAAGTTCTAACAAAAAATTTGATCCATAATACTTAGTTACTTTTTTATAATTGAGTTTAAAATAGTATCTAATAATAATAAAAATATTTAAGAATAACCAAAACCATCTGTTAATTTAATTATTTGGCCTAAATAAAAAAAAATAGGTAGTGTAATTTAAACTTCGATACGCTAATTTAATAAATTATTATATTAAGTTACAACCTATATAATAAAGTTACATTTATCTATAATAATAAAAGAAATAGTGTCTGACTTTATGCACTTACAAATATATATATTTTGCTACTTTACTAAATAGGTTTCTTAACATAAAAATATTTATTCACAAATAAGTTTAAAAACAAAACGAATAAATTATGACACCTTACTATGATGGTAATCTGGCTAATTGTAACCATTCATAAGTTTATTAATTATTTTATCGTTTTAATTGCTTACAACGTTGTTAAGTTATAGTACCTATAAATAGTTAAGTACGTTCCTTATGAGGTATTTCATAAATATAAAATGTTATTTATTTATATTTGTATACATATTTAAATGTCGATCATACTTAAGTAAATACGATTTATTGAGTATTTAATATAGTTATATTACAAATAGGTATATAATTATAGTAATAATAGGTACCAGCCTATAAATGTCCCACTGCTGGGCACAGGCCTTTTCTCATATAGAGAAGAAACGAGCACTGATCACCACGCCTGCTCAGTGCGGGTTGGCGATTTCAGATTATTTTTTTTTGGAATCCAGGTTTCCTCACGATCTTTTCCTTCACGATTGTCAATGATGTCTTAGAATAATTAAGAAAGTACATATAATTATAAATATAGGTATAGGTATAGTTAATATAATTATCAGTTTATAAATATATAAACTACACCTTTTTGTATTTTCTTTATATTTTAAATAGATAATACATTTTACTATTCAGGTAATAGTAGAGCAAATCATTTTTTGATTTTAATGTTATTAATAATGACGTTAATCCAGATCAAAACATTATAAATAATGTTCATAAAAATATCTTTTAAATAACTGCAAAGCAAGGATAAGACCGTTTTGCCCTTCCTTGGTTATCTTTTTGTACGTTTGAGCAACTCAAACTAATAATACGAAATATACTTACTATAATGATAATGGAAATAAACTACGCGTGTTTAACAAATAGCCAAGCAATGAGTAGGTTGGTACCTACTATTGAAAATATCCAGTCATGCGTTTAATGTCAGTTATCAATTATAACTTTTAATACTCGTATTACTATTACTACATAAACCAGGTGACTAGAAGTGAGTTAATCTGTCACAATCCATTGTACACATAACTTATTTACTGTAGTACATTTCATCCGGTGTTTGTTCATTATCACGGTGAGTTGACAACAGAAAATGCTATCAAATATTTGTTGATAGTTTTGCTCTCTAGTGTAATTTGTGTTCAGTGCTACTAATACATAATCCATGTGGCAGTACCTACACCATATTCAAGGTTATTTTTTATAGTAAGTTGTGATTTTTTCGACTAATCACAAGTTAATAAATTTTATGTATTTTTCAACTAGACAGTTCGTAAAATGTCATCGAACCCTTCATTTTTAATCGAAATTAAATTATCTGTTGAAAAATTCACTTTAGTGCCTAATGACGTTATTAAAAATTCACACAATTTACGCAAATTTAAAATAAACATTTCTTCGAAATATTTTACGTCGGTGTCCTGTGGAGGGCCTATCGCAAGTAATGCACGCGTAAGTCACGGCTAACGGCGCGAGTGCGACGAGGAAATCGTTTGAAGATGAGACGCGAACCTTTCCGGCCAAATACAGTTTACGGGTTTTATTTATAGCATTTTGGCGGCTTTCGCAACAGTCCACGTTTGTCTCTCGCGAGAGTCACCCGTATATTATTATAAATATTTATATTTACATATATTATTTTTATTGTTTTTCAATAAACTCGTTAAATCAAGGTTACACCGCATCTTATCAAGGTATGTAACATTTAAAATAATTCAATTTTTCCCATTTAAATTATTTTTAACTCTTGTTACTGATAACCAGATTTTTTATTGTTATTGATATAGAGTAAGCTATAATGTTTTTACTATGCGTCAGATCGTGCATCGTATAAAATATTTATTAAAAAAATTACACGAGTCAATTTAAAACGCCATCAATAATTTATAATCTCGTATTATTATTTGTTAGACATGCTAAAACTAATTATAAAATAGGATTAGATATATTTTATGTTATAAAATCATATTTCATTCAAAACTATATTTCAAATAAAAGAATAATATAAATGAGGATTACATACTTGTTTTGATTAAATTAAAATACAAAGACACTATTAAAAATAATTAGCTCATCATATTGAATTTTGTAGTAAATTTATTGATTACGATTATCCACTGTTTTTTAATTGAATATAAAGAATTTATTACACACTTAGTTTAGTTGCTTCATTAAAAAAATTGGCATAATAAACCTTTATATTGAATAGTATTAAGGTATATATTATTATAAAATAAAAGAGCAAATTATTATGCTGTAGGCAATTCAGATGACATAAGGCAAAAGCCAACTAAATTGAAGGGCGTAACTAGGTATAATTATGAATGTTGTGCATAATTCGTTTAATTAAGATTAATATATTAAGATGTGGTAGGGCAACAACATATTATAAATTATTTGAAATAGATTGTAGGTATACACAGTGGTATTATGGTATTATTAATAATTTATAGGCATTAAGTAAGTAAAAGATTTTGGGTGTGGCAAATATTAGATTTAAGGCAAAACGTGGAGCTTTGTTCATGAAGATGACATTAAAAGATAAGACTGCATGTGAATGCAGCGTAATTTGTTATACTTATTAGTTGTCTGTTTAACCAACCAACCAACTTATTAGTTGTCTTTTTAAACTTTTCATCCTTATTGACTATGTAAATACCTACTATAAATATTACTTTTACTATTTTAAAAGACACGCTTGTGAATGAGAGATCTTGTCTTCGTAATAATAAAAACAAAACATTGTCTCTCACGAATTCGATAATTTTGTTATGTTCGTTTGTTCAACATCTTTCCTCATTAATCTTGTAAATGCTGAGCACGTGATATATTGCTTTTTAGTTTTTATAATAGGTACATGCTTAGTTTTAAATGCCATAGGTATTTCCCAAAGGATAGACATCGCACGACTCGAAAATCTAATTATAGTTCAGATATTTTTAGACTAGAGAATTACCATATCTAAAGACTAGCAACCCAACTCGGTTAGACAAAACATTAATGAATAATTCACTTGAATCACTCTACCCATTGGTGAAAACCGTATGAAACCCCTTTTGGGGCTTGGTGCTGGTAGTTTTTTAATTTCCAGGCAGCGAGACGCGGCGGGGGACTTTATTTTATTATATTATGTATTGATAGATAAAGATAAGTCTTCCATCAATAATGAGGTTCCCAACGTTAGAGGCCTGAACCTATGCGTCTATAATACATTGGGCAAATAAGTATCATGTAAAGAAATGCCTATCTTAGACCATTATTAAGTTTTCGACTATTATAGTTGTATTAGCAATACAGCTTGTAAGTCTGAATAAAATATATGCTTATTATACTTTGACGTCGTTGGTAAATATTAGCTATTTATAAATTAAATATTTTAATTTGATTGTTTCGTTCCAAAGTCGAAAAACCTGTTCGTGTTAAGCTCAAACGTAATTTTGGATTAGCTGTCCTATTCATTATTATGCGGTGAAGCTTGCCTACATGGGAAAAAATGCACGAATTGAAGCTACGTGGTCACGTGTTCGACCGGCTGTCTGTTGTAGATAATTGTTATACCACAATGATGTCATCATATTTTTTAGTACTTTTTTAATCACCTACATACCTATTATACACCTAAACATCGTAAGTAGTTGACCGGGATGTTGTTCCTTATCAACGCTTCTTAATAACTCTCTAACAATCCCACTAAAGTCTTCGCTCTATGTAAACGTTTTAGCTAAGGATGATTTTCTTCTTCACTATATATTAAAAAGTAAGATCACACACACATACACATTGTGTTAAATACTCTAATTTTAATCTAATTTAATTTTAAATAAATACCTAGTTGCGTAAAATGTATATTATTGTAATTAACAATAAATCACTCAACTCAACGCACTGCGTAATTGGTTTTTATATTTCTTTGTCTATTAATCATTCAGGTATTTTAATATATTACTGAATGGTCTAGCACTAATATCTTGATGTTTGCGAGCTCCTTATTTAGATTTAATGTATTGACATTTTATTAAAAGCATCATGCTATATGTTAGTAGTAAAAGAAATATAAAATAAATTACTAGTAAATATAACTAAGAAATAGTCAATATTTACGACCTGCGAATTCCGTTTAACAGTATCGTTAATGTTCGCGTGTCATCTTTACATTACGACGTAGGTATTGGCGTTTATATGACGTAGTTTCGACGTCAAAAAAAAACGTCTACTAACAACTAGATGACGAATTTATTACTGATTTTATTCACGAACGCTTCAACGTAATTGAGAAATAAAATCAGTGCTTTCAACTGCACGTATCTCTATGTAGAACAGTGTAAATTATGCCAAGTAAAAAGTGCGACGTGAAATAAACAAGATTATCTATAATTTCATGAATAACCTAAAACAGGTTGTGGTTGTCATGGAGTATTATTATATTTTTCTATTAAATAGACGACTCCCGCACTAAGGAATTTAATCCTTGTGTCGCGGGGGTTTTTACGAATATTCAAATCACATGCACAAATAACACCCAGATTTTGAACAAGTATTTTTTACCCCACACAAATGCTATGCTTAAATCCGAATCGAACCCACAGCAGATTGCGTACAGAGGCATTGGCGTGGTGAGATCAGATTCCAATAATTGTCACATAAAACACCGTTATGTCGTACCTTTAGCTGACACAATTTTGAAAATAATTACACCGTTCCTGATAAAGGCTTTTTGTCACTAAAGGTATCGGAAACTCCTTTTATACAATATAATTATACGTTCAAATGCCAGAATATAAATAAAAAAAGTAAAAATGATAAGAAAGTGTTTATTTCTCTTTAAACAAGTGACAATCCAAAAAGATCAATAGTGCGTCGTTTTCCACGGTACGTATAAATTGTTTTATTGTTAAGGAAACACGGTTGAGTAAACTTCAAGCTTTTCCATCTTTCGGTTACGGTAAGTGAAAGCGGTTACCGGAAAATTTACAGTTTTTTAATTTAGCTACAATGCTATATAAAAATAATTAATATATAAAACCATAAGCCGGCTTTAATAAATATTGTATTGATTAAGCCCGTAAACGCTTAAATAAACCAGTTCTAATTTAATTAATAAAAATGTACCTTTGCGACTATATTCGGTTATATTTGTAAGATATGGTAAGTACCTACAACTAACTAGTTTACGACCTAGTGGTGAGACTACGCGGACATCTGCTTGTTGGTATAACCTGGCTGCCCCATAAGCGGCAGTGTGGAAGATCCATCGATGTGGCCGTATTGGTTATCTGTATATAGGTATAAAACAAAGTTTGGTTAGTTACACTACTTATAAAGCGCAGGCCACACCGCCAGCTAGCGGGCGGGCGGGCTAGGCGGGCGAACATCGTTTCACCTCTTTACATACTTCGGTTCACACCGTGAGCTACCGACTAACCTACCGAGCTAAGCTAACGAAATATCCGACGATTCCAGCGAAGCTACTCGTTCACGTCGTTGGCGCGCCCGCGCTTGGCTAGCTTAGCTCGCCCGCCAGCCCGCTCGACGCTCGCCCGGTTCGTTCGTCCGTCCTCCCCGTTTCGAGTAGACTAGTCGACGCTCGTCTTTCGAATAGCAGTGTAGTGTTTACGTTTGTGAACGATGAATATGTCATATATCGACGAATAGAACATCGAATAATAAATATCGAATAGAGTATCGAATAGAATCGACAGATAGAACGCTAACCTCTCGCTCTCCCATCCGCGCCCCCCGCTCCGCGCGCTCCGCCCGTCGCTCGTCTGTCCGTAGTTTTCGGTGTGAACCCCATAGTTTAGCTCGCCAATATTTCGCGTAGTTTGTATAGTTTCCTTCGTTCGCTTCGTTCACCCGCCTAGCCCGCCCGCCCGCTAGCTGGCGGTGTGGCCTGCGCTTAACTCAGTAACAGATGGTCCGATTTTCATGATCTTTGATTAGTTGGAATTCGTCTCCACCCCGAATAGCAAAATAACTATATAAACTACTAGCTGACCCGTGCCCACTTCGTTGGGCATAATGTTAATAATCCTTTTTTAGTTCATATGACCTAACGATTTAAATTATTTTATTAATATTAAAAATTAAATTATCTATACTAATATTAAAAAAACTACTTTTTGTAACTTAAATATATAAGTTAAACATATGCTGTCGTTGACTTTTTTGTAGGCATTTTCAAGCTCCACATCTTTTCTCTAGAACTCAAAAATATATCGTTCATAGTTAAGGCAGCGTTCGTAAGAATCGCTTTCATTCGACCGTTTTTTCTCCGATTCACTTTGCAAAACGGACTACCAAGTAACAGCCTTTTTATTTTTCGGTTTTTTATATAGCCTATGACACTCAGCAATAATGTGGCTTTCTATTGGTGAAGGAATTTTTAAAATCGGTTCAGTAGATCCCGAGATTACCCCTTACAATTTAACAAACACACAAACTTTACTTCATTATAATATTATATAGTAATATAGTAATATAGTAATATAGTAATATAGTATATAGTATATAGTATATAGTATATAGTATATAGTATATAGTATATAGTATATAGTATATAGTATATAGTATATAGTATATAGTATATAGTATATAGTATATAGTATATAGTATAGATATAGATATAATTATAATTTAAAACTGGTTCCTAAAATGTATAAAACAAAATAAATAATATAAATAAACTAAAAAACAGGATTGCCAAAAAAAAAAAGAGATGTGTTATGGGAACGTTGACTACTTACGCGGGTAAAACCAAAGGATATCACTAGTTTTTAATAAAAAATTGAAATCCTGATAGTCAATACAAAAACTTAAAAGTAAAAAACAAGTTGTATTTGTATTCGTTAATTGTCATTTCAGTCGGGGAACTACTTAGATATAAAAGTTTGATCGGTTCCCCGACTGAAATGACAATTAACGAGCACAACTAAGTTTTCTTTTATTTTTGTTTTCTATTTTTTTTCCTTTTATTAAAAAAATGTATATCAATTATTTAATTACCTCATTTTTAGCTGAAATTTTGTTAACTGGCTCTCTACCAGATGTACTCTTCGCCCCTTTTGGATAATACATATACCCTTTCGGTAACACCCTGTTTAGTTTCAGAATGATCTCATCAAGACCTTTAATTTGATACCCATGTTGTAAAGAAATAAAATATTTTTCCTTCTTTTTTGGCTTTGCTGCTGTCGGGTAAAATCATATAATACCTATATTTTTCAAAGACTTCCGCATTGGGCCATCTGCATTTAATCCCTGCGTCACAGAGGTTTCACTATCTGAATTCGTGAAGATAAAATAAAAAAAAACTCCCATATTCTTTCGATCGGGGGCAAGCTTGGGGGTAAGCTGGAAATAGACATAGTCGCACATAGGTAGTTGGTGTGGTAACCTATACCACTGGGGTATAGGCCACTACACCAACATAGGGACGGAAGAAGATTTTTTGAATTTTGGTTATTAATTATGTAGGCAAAATATATACATAAGACCTAGAAACATAACTTAAACGTAGAAGAAATATCTAATTAATATGCTCATGGATACCTAAAACAGAATGAAGTTTGACTTTGTTATTATCCAGACTCATACAGGGACCGCTTTGACGTCGACGTCGTTAATAATGTCTTAACATTTTAAACTTAAATTAAAAGTGTTATCAATTTAAATAATTTAAACGTAAATTTAATTAATTTTTAGATTACCACGAATTAGTAATTAAGAATTATAGGTAAATTAACATTTAATATAATCATTTAATATATTCTAGAGTACATAATCCCCGAACTTAAATACAATTTATTATGACATAGGCGCTATAAGATACGCAAAGAATAAACAATTTCATATTTCCATAAATAGAACTTGTAAAACGATTATTACATTGTTCATTACCTTAAAGTTACTTAGCACTGTGGAAACGTCATTAAAAAGGCCGTCTATAAAAAAGTTAAAGGTGACAAAAAATTATCGAGAGTGAAAGTTAGCACAAGTCATGGCGCGGCGGCTCGATGGCTGTGGTACACTATGGCTATTGTTAAATGCCCATGAATCACAACAGATCAAGTAATCAGTTCAACTTTACATAAAACGCATTTCTTAATAGTATTTTTCTAATTGTATTATTACCGTTGATGTAATTATAATTGATTTAATTACATCATTATGTGGTATAAATGTAGTACTTATTCGATTTATTCCGTTCTACTTATAGCACTGGTATTTGTTTCCACTCATATTTATTTTCTATGCCGAACGGAAACCACTCTTTAAATAATTAAACTTAATGTGCGATCGAATACTAACTACTTGAATTTGGTAAAGTCAGCTCAGCCAAACTTAATAAAATTAATTTTGATATCTATAAATTATTATTGTAAGTGATCGTAATATGTATAATGTTAAAACTTACAGATTTAGGCCAATTTAATATTTTTACAGAGGTAAGAGTGGTTAAGTGAATTAACTTGCAATTTTTAATTAAAAAAAATTAAACATTTTGAATTAAACATTAAAAAATTAAACTCAAATGTAGGGTCATAAAAATATAAAAATATACGATAAATCGGTTCGGTAGTTTTGGAGTGAAAGCGCGACAGACAGACAGAAATACTTTCGCATTTATAATATTAGTAAGGATTAGTCCTGAAGTTGATAAGAAACAAAAGCTAGTAGAATACAAACATTGTTACTAAAACAAAAGAATACAAGATTTCCTTTGATCTGTGTATCTGTAATTATAGTAGCCTATAATTAATTTAGTACTGTTTTTTTCTAGCAATGACGTAGTTTTTAACAGATATAGGAAACCATTACCGAAATAAACAAGTAGTTTACTTACTTTAATAAGATACAAGCTTATTTCACTTCATGGTCACAGGGTCAATAGGTTTGTTTTTTATCCACAATCGTTCAATATGAATGGCAAATAGGGAACTAGGATTGGTAACGTACCTCTCACATCATAGTCATTTGTCAACTGGCAGGTTATACACACTCTTCAAAAGTTTTGCCTTCAAACAGGACGAAACCTAATCCGTCTTCCACTCTTCTGCATTTATATTTTGAATTTTGTTTTATGAACATATTTTACTTGTTAGTTAATAACACACACGGTATCTTTGAAAGATAGTGAAATAAGAAAAACTCGTCTTCAATTAAAGTCTCGTGCCGAGGACGGATCTAAATAGATTGATTGTGTATTTTATCTCAAATGTTTCTAAAGAATTGCGACGAACATTATTAAGTGTTGCAACTGTTTAGTCTTCAACGGATTGTCTGCAACCACTGGTACCACAAGATTCAGTTAATAATTTGCGTGTAGTGTTTCGAGGTGCCAAGTACTGCGGATTTTTATTTTATTATGACTCTTAGTGCAAGTACAAAAGTGTGTGAGAAGTGGGCTGATAAAAATGCGATGTCGTATCGCTACTATCGGCGAAATACAACAAAATCTTATTCAGGTACACATCATACAGGATACCTATTAGTTTACTTTTATAAATTATAACTTAATTCGTTATAAACTATTGTACCTTAAAGGTACTAAATGTATAATTTTATTTAATAATAACGTGTTAACGAAATATCAGTTATTTACAATTCATTAGTGTAATATGCAGGAAATAAAATTGTAAATATTAGCAGCAATAGCTAAGATTATGACCTTTAAGTTTATTCGTTAGAACAATAGAGCTGTTATGCAAATTAGAAAATAAATAAAACGGTTTCAGTTTCCTATATATTTTTGGTTTCTTTCCTGTTGCGAAATATGCCATAAATTTTGTTTAATTCTTTATTTAAAATTCTTTAATTAATGTTTATTCATAAATTTCAAAATATTGTTACTCAGCATGTAATCTATACCTCCAAGCTCAGTGAGGTCAGGATGATTCAAGATCATATATATCGATACCCATCAGATAGACAAGATAATGACCAGTCCAATGCAAATATGTTATAAGTAATCCCTATTTTATAATCAAGGCTTAATTAAAGTATCGACTATATATCCAACACACGCACTATGGGCAATAATAGTTTGCGAACTCAATTTAACTGTTAACATCAGGTTTGTTTTAAATAATCCAATATCACAAAAAACTTGTGAGAATGTAAAAGTATTTTTTGCGACAGTTAAATACAGAAAACTCAAAAAATAAGAACAAAGACAACTTAAATTACGACTTACGAGGCTTAACTTAAAATTTTAAAGGCTAAATGTCAAATAAAATATTTTGCAAGATTTCTAAATGTATTTGTTGTCCAGTGAAGTGACCTAGGGGTTATTCTGTCGGTCCTTTTAGATATCTCCACCCAAAGTACGTACTTCTAATTATCATAAAGGTTTTCCTTGCATTGTCAATCTCTGCAGTTGTTTCAGTTTCAACTTGGGTCTCATCACTTTCAGTTCAAAGTTGTGTTTGATACTCGCTAGAGTATTATTGTTCTGTGGTTTGAGAGTGCGTGGTTATTTTTTACAGTGCATTTAATGTATATAGTAAATAAAAAAACTGTGAATATTTTTATATTTAAAAAGATAACATATTAACATTGTCGTACAATTATGTAAGACTTTTAAAGTATTCAAAAATACAAAATATTCCTATAAAATCGTGACCTGAATATGTAATAAATTAATCATAACATATGTAGGTACGTCTTCAAACAAAACATTTCAGATAACACAGAACCTTAAATATTTATGAATGATATATCATTCACTGATACGTGTTTACGCAGGCTTTTAAAATCATCGAGAGGCCGATGAACTCTTATATTGTCATTTGCTTTTACAATCACGTTATACAAACACTTTGTTTAAAAGTCTATGTTGATATAGGTTAAACAGATGACTTTAATACTCAATTACCTAATAATTTGACTTATTAAAATGCTTTGTTCATAATTTGGTTGCCTATAATAAGACCTTAGTTCGTTGTCCTACATAATTTACGTCCCTGTCAGCTAAAGTCAGCATATTTAATATTCATAAAGAAATATGAAATGTTGAATATCGAGTGCCATTATGGATGTAGATGACACAAAATATCGCCTATGGTAATGGCCATTTGTCAATATTGGTGGATATCCGTGGTCAGTTTTGAATGAATAAAGAATAGCGTCACACGTTCTAAAGTAAATCAAGTTCACTGGCTCGGTTGCTTTTATACAACTTTTTACAATACAAAAAAGAGTTAACGGTGCATCTAAAATGTACAATATAAGCTCTATATTTATTATTTTTGTAACTGAGTTCATTGCGATTGTATAAAATTATTTACCGGGGTTCTGCAATGAATTAATGTTTAGATATTATTTTATTTTTTTATATTTTTTTCTCATTGTTGATTTGTCAGATAGTTGTGACGGTTTTATGTGAAATATAGGAGTATTGTGAATGAAGTACTAAAATGTGTTATATTGTGAAAGTATTTGTGTTATTTATTTTATGTGTTAATACAATGGCTATATTTCGATCGCCGTACGAACAGCAGGAGCACTGTGAAGTTTTGCTGAGTCAATATGGTAATATAAAAATTAGCAATTAAAGTATATTAGTGCAATTATTATTTTATTACCTACTTAAGTGTAAAAAAGAATTAAATAAAAATTATTATGTATCTTAATTTATTTGCTCAATTGGTACACCTTCTTTATTTTTATGCATAAATAAGCTCCAATTTAGGGATTGGAATTAGTAACATGGGTACATTAAACGGTTGTTATGTTAAATGGCATAAACTAAACAGATACATATTTTAACATTAGTATGGACATAAATAACGAATAAATATTAACAATAAACATAAAAGAAAACTTGTACACGAAACACGCAACTGAAGCTACCGAAATTATATTTGGCTTAATCTCAACTGTAATGTAATTTAAATTTAATTTTGTGATTGGCATAAAATAAAAGGCTTTTTCTATTTATGTTATATGAATCTTAATGTGCAGTTTTTTTTTCACCTTATGTTGATGAAAAGCAGTCAATATGTTTTACTTTTGTGACCAATTATGTTGTAACTGATTAGATTAGGAACTTGCAAATTAAATTATAAAGTGATTTTAATCATTTAAAACATTTTTCTAGATCCGCATCTACTCGATACTTTTAAATTGGAGATGTCGCAAGGTATCGAGAGGTTCTTCCTGCTGTCGTACTGCCTGGCCTGCTGCTGGCCTGGGCTGGGCGCAAAGAGCGAGCTGCGAGTAGTCAGACAATGGGCAGAACTAGAATTCAACTTTCCCAACGAGGAAGCAAAGACGACGGCCATAGAGAAGCGGTACTACGTCCCGGGAAACTCCGTGCCTATTGATGTCGACGTGCACCATAGACAAGGTTAGTAAAATGACATCAATATTTTACAACTATGTGTGTCGACTTCGCCCGCATGTTTTTTTTAGAGATCATAACTAGTAACTGTGGTCCATGCTAGACTATTTTCCGGAGATCATTTTGTAGCTAATTTTCTCCTATTTACTTCTACTACCGATTAGGGACTGTTGTATATTAACGTGGTCAAGCGATTAAGAAGATTAAAGTGTGCCGGACTTTTTCCTTCGAACCATAGAGCAGTAGGTTAGGTTTTCAAAGGTCAATGAAATTCACTCATAATTGTTTTTTAATACTTTTACGAATAAACTATTTGTTCACATCGTAATGGTATTATTTGCGACGTGGAATAGACTGTCTGTCAAAACACAGTGCAAATACAAAAATATTAAATACACAGAATTCAGTAGTAACGAAAACGTATTGTATTAGTTTATAAAAAAAAATAAGTACTTAGTACCTATTTACTAGATATAATCTACAGACAAATATTTGTCAGAAGAAAAGTATGCTTCTAGAGCATTTAAAATGATATTTATTCTATTTTGCAGTAGATAAGAAGGATCTAGTCATTTTTTTCTAGCACATTTCCCATATCCGTTAAATATTACCTACTTACGTTTTATCATCTTGGCCGTAATAAAAGTCATATAGAGTTTTTCCTTGCTTTTTAATTGTTTCTAGAACAAATGCCTTGTAAAATACCGAGGTCTTTAACAAAAGCGCGATCCATCAGCTACTAATATAGAAACTTCTCATTCAAACTATCTCGTTAGACCTTATCTCTACATATCGAGTTTAAGAATGGCGATAAAACCACTTCGAAGTCTAATTTGTTTTAGGTCGTGTCCATAAAATAATAATATGGCTTTATGATATCTTAAGTCTCATAAATATTAAATCAATGCAAGAATTTTTAAAATCCTCTTGCATTATTAGAGTAGGTAGATTAATTATGGATGGATGATTAAGACTTAGAAGAATAAAGTCCGCGCTATTATTTATATTTCCTATTTGTAATCAAATTAATTTAAATAATAACTATACAACTAGTTGATAGACTAGCTTTTATTATTCAAATTTAATAAATGCCCTTGCAAAATATGCAAAATACTCAAAATATTTTTGTAATTATTTGTACGGGCACAATAATTTGTCTTGGCGTGTTTTTTTTCAAGTAACATATAACCATCACATTATTGTTTGAGTAGAGGGATATATTTTCAAATGTTAATAGCTCCAAATTAAGTTACGCCGGTCACGTGCCAAGGGAGACACGTCTGAGTGAGCAGAATTACCGAAATGCATGCAAAATGTTTTCAACGATATAATATAAAGCCTGTCAGAGTTCTTAAGGACAGACGAATCTAAGCAAAATTATACAATATTGCTAAGTTCATTTTACAAATATACACAGTAATGGCATATTCGTAAGTAGTAGTTTACCTCTACTAGAGTTTTATTTTACTGAAACACCATACAATTTATGTCCAAATTTATCACAAGGAAACCCAATCTATATGTTATTACATTGGCGTTGAACAGAGATATACTAAAATTTTACGACTCTTAGGTATTCCTATTCGTGAAATATTCAGCGCCCGCCGTGATCTGATGAATAAATAAAAGTTCTCGAAGAGTGCGATCCGTCAGTATGTAAC
The DNA here is from genome assembly GCA_932294365.1 of Diachrysia chrysitis. Classification (NCBI taxonomy): domain Eukaryota; kingdom Metazoa; phylum Arthropoda; class Insecta; order Lepidoptera; family Noctuidae; genus Diachrysia; species Diachrysia chrysitis. Next base: position 6,610,868 of record OW028650.1, on the reverse strand, counting down.
TAAATAAAGCTCTTAAAATGAAAGAAATTTACATAATGTTTTATTATGGCTCGCTATCGTTAGAATCAAATGGTTTTCACATGTAAGAAATAAAATAACAATATGAGGTAGCTCTATATTTTGTTCTATCTTATGCTATTTCTATTAAATCATGATAAGTAATTTAGGATAAAAGTTACACTGGTCGTGACTACTCGCGACGCGTGCTAACGATCTTTATACATAACAACTGGATGAACATTGCATGTCAGTACAAAACAAATTAACAAGATAATACTCTATAAACGTTATAAAATGATCGCTCCAACACTTTGTTTCGTGGCTTTTAATACATTACCCATCATAACTCGTTGACCTTCTAAAATAACACGGTTTGGACAAAGTCCAACCTTTTTAAAAGAAATAACCATAATGCGAATGGTCTTTCTTTTTTAATTTATGCGTATCCTTTCTTTCTTTTGAATAACATTTCGATTTTTAACAGTAAATTTATTGCCGAATATTTTTGTAGCCGTGTCCTTTTATTGGCCAAAAGTATATTTTATTAGTAATTTATTATAATTCCATTATGGATATTGGAACTGGAATCTTTGAATAAGTTTTTTTCTAAAGAAATTTAATGATCCTACGACAGAGCACGTCTTATGAGGTAGGAGCTTGTTGACTTGAGGTTTAAAGGAGCAAAATGTTGCTACTTCTCTTACTGACTTAAATACAAAGACGGATTTAAATACAGATTAGGTTAGTTAGGTTATAGCTTCAAAGCTATAACAATAAAAATTACATTTGAGATTTAAGTGTCGGGAATTAAACAATAACAAATTGTACTCAGAATCTTGTACGTTACCCTCTACGCTAGCACTTGACTTCTAGTTAAATAGATTGTGCTATTTATATATCTAACTTTATATTCTCTTTTAGGTTCACTCTCTTCAAGGATTTTCGTGACGATCCCTCGATTTGACGAAGGACGTCCAATAACATTGGGCACAGTCGATGATAATGGCAAGATCACCGCTTATCCCGACTACAGTTGGCATGACAACCAAGGCTTAAATTGCTTTGGTTTGACATCAGTATTTAGAGTTGCAGTACGTATCCCATGTAATTTTATAGCTAGTATAATAACAAAAGAAAATTGTATTCCAATATAATGTATCTTTACACAGTATAAAACAAAGTCGCTTTTGCTGCATGTACGCTTAGATTTTTTACTACGCAACGGTTTGAATTGTAATTTTCAGAAATAGATTGAGTGATTTAAGAGAAAGGTTTATATGTAAAACACATGCATGTTATTATTATTACCGTGCGAAGCCGAGGCAGGTCGCTAGTAATGTATAAAAGCATAGTTTACACTCCCAATATGGTTAAATAATTGTACAACGAAGTTAAGGGAAAACCTTGTGTGTTTATATGTACTTATAGTTCAGTATAATCAACAGAGGCCATTGTCGAGTAATAACTTTGTTTATGGGCTTGTATTGAGACCTAGATAACAAGATGTGTCTGTCCTCCGCAATAACATTGAGAGTAGATAATTGTAATGTTTCCGTGAATGACGTAGGTCTGCAACTTAGGTAATAAAGGCATTCAAGAAGTTTGTAAAGAGCACGCGACGATTTGTACTCGAACAGTTAAATCGTGATAAATAGTTATAGAAAGAGGTGATGGTAGCGTTATGGTACAACAATGCGAATACGATAGCACAATAAGCAACTAAATACAATAAAGATCTGGACAAGGGCCAGTATTGTTTCACATTCATTAATAGATCATAAAGACAAGACATGACAGGTAATTTATAAGAGCTACCGTACTTATATTTTTGTCGCTATTATATTAGAGGATTCTCCAGCAATCATAACGCCGTATTCAAACAAATCATATTATTAAGTATATAGAAACCAAAAAAAAACTAAAGACGTGACTTTGTGGCTTACCTTCTAGCATCAATCATAGTTTTTGTATTAAATAAATGAATCGCGGACATCATGTCTATTACATTCATCTCTGCCATTATGCCTTAAATACTAATCCGGAGCTTGCTAGCTGTGCGCAGCAATTTAAGGCTCGTTTTCGGTTACTAACCCGAATACTTCAAATGAATGACAACGCGTCGTAATAATTATTTAGAAAAAGGATCTAGTTCTTATCAAGGAACCGTTAATAAATAAATTTGGTCAGATCCTATGCCCCAAATTGCAACCCCACCGGCCCTACCTCTTTTCGTCTTTTTAATGTAAAATATATATTCACATACAATTATCTACCCTTTATTTATACTCTACACGTGCAGATTACAACTGTCATATTAACACTTTATTTAATATATTTTAGATCGACGAATGCCGGCGCCTGTGGGTGATGGACGCGGGCAAAATCGGTGACAATCAGGTGTGCCCGCCTCAGCTGCTGGCCTTTGACCTCGCCTCCGATCAGCTGATCTACCGTCACGTACTAAACTCATCCGCATACACAGGAGCATCTCTATTTATCACACCGGTAAATATTGTTCTACATTACTACCTAGTTATTTCAACTTTGCAAAGATAAATAACAATTACGTTCCAACCTCATTTCTTTATCTAATAATGTTATAACTTTAAATTGTTTTCTAATTATGTGTTACAAGCCACTTTTATTTTGGTTACCAGGTTAAATATTTAAGTTGCCTGTATTGTATTATGTTATTACTCGATAGTCCTCGCATTACTGAGAGCTATACATAGGTAAAGTATTTGTTAATTTCTAACTTGATTTAATGGAAATATACTTCACTTTTTAAAGAATGACAAAGGATTGAACGGAAAGAACTCAAAAGGTGCTGATTAATTTGGCCAAACAAAAAAAATACTCAAATCACTTCCTTTGACGGCAAAGCAAAACAAAAACATAAAACAATGTCGTTGCCCCTAAGCATTTTGTAGGCGTTCACGAGTTAAGTGCTTAGTGTCGACACAAAAAGGCAAGATTTTTTTGTTATGGCAGATGAATTTTTTTATTGACAAACCAGTTGTGTCATTTAGGTTCCGGAAAACAAGGCGGTGAACCGAAAAGTAACATGAGAAATTTCACGCATTTTAATTAATGCTATTGTTTATACCTAAATTACAAAAAGGGTTCAGAACAAAATGAGGTACTAATGTGATATATAATTTAGTAAGGCTAAGCGGAACGACTACCTCCGCAAAGTAGCTAAAGGTACCTACTGGATGGAAAAAGCCAAAGATCGTTTAAGGTGGAGTAGGTACTAAGTCTAGCAGTGGACTTCTTTTAGTTTATAACAAAATGTTTCTAGTTCTATGAATAAATTTTCTACTTTCAGATAGTAGATGTTCGTCCCCGCGGCCCCGGGGATTGCGCCAACACGTTCGTTTACGTCGCCGACGTGAATGCCTTCGGTTTGGTCGTCGTCGACGTAATGAGGGACATATCGTGGCGAACCGTCCACAGACTCTTCTATCCCTACCCTTCAAAAGGCACCTTTACCATTGACGGTATGTCTTAAAAAGATGGAAAACTGTTACTTGTTCTCTGGCAGGCATATGCTTTTTTACGTATGAAGAGAATTTATTCTATGTAGAATGAGGATTATTAAAACATTTTTAGTTGTAACAATTGCCCCATATTCTCATTGTTTCTGTTGCCACAAACTTAGGCACTGCGCAAACGTGTTTTCCTGTGTTCAGATGTAAGCTACCAGTGAATAAATTTTTTTATATTTTTAAAACGAAATCAGGCACTACCCGCGCATACGGAGACACTTTTCGTATTCAGTTGCTTCCACTTATCATATACTGATCGCCAATGAAAAGTGATGGGTGTCGGTAACTGGAAACTAAAAGTCAAACTAGAAGACAAGCAACATTAGTTACAATTGTATGTTGCAATCGGTGTCCGTATCCTGTGTGCGACACATTTCGATACGATTCGGGTGATGTCCTGTGTGGTAACAAGTAATCGGCGCCTGTGTCCGATTGCCGCCACCGGATACCAATACACCGGTGTCCTGTGGCGAACAAAAAGAGATCACATTTGCGTGGCGCCTTAGCTCACAGATTTTTGTCCATAGAACTTTCGAAAACGCTAGTAAGTTACATAATCTACAATATAATTATTTAAAATACCATATTTATTACTTTTAGGCGAAACCTTTGATCTTATGGATGGTTTATTCGGCTTGGCTTTGTCACCGTACCAGCGGGGACGTAGTCGTTACCTCTACTTCCACGCGCTAGCTGCCACCACGGAAAACGTCCTTAACACCAAAGTGATCAGGAATGACTCTTACATCCAAGACACTAACATTCACCCAGATGCAGTTTACGTAAGACACTTTTTAACCAACTTACTGAACAATGAATACATGATAAGCCAAAAAATAAACTATACCTTACAGAGGGTGGAGAAAGGTTGATTTTGATGCTTAACTACCTTAAGTATCACCATCAACCACACAGGCATACTAAATGTAATATTCACTTTCAGGTATTTCCGAACGAACGTCCTTCTCAATCAGCATCTGAAGCTATGGACCAGAGCGGTATCCTTTACTTCGGAATGATGAATCCGCCAAGCATTTGGTGCTGGAATACTGCCACTGAGTTCCACGCCAACAACTTCCATGCAGTAGCTATTGACCAGGAAACATTACAATTCGCAAGTGGAGTCAAGGTTGTTAGAAATGCCATAGGAGAAGAAGAATTGTGGGTGTTGACCTCGAGTTTTCAGAGAGTAATGACGGGAACACTTTCATCAGACAGGATTAACTTCAGAATTCACGCAGAGAAAATTCCAAATATTTTACAAAACTCGCCATGTAGGACTCCCCCAAAGGGGCAGAAGTCTGGCCACCATGCCAATATTATCGAACAGTCGGGTGCGGGTCACATGCCTCGACCGTACAGGTATGGTTCCGCATGGTATCTATAGAGATTAATGCCATGGCTGAACGTTTGCTCAGAAGATTCTCGAAGGATAAAGTGTAGAATTGTTTTTGTTTAATTTCTTATAAGACATCTTACGAAGAACGCTATTTTCTAAAGGATTCTTTGAGTTGCCGCATAGAGGTAGAGTGTACGTCTTTTATCTTAGTAATTAAATCATGTAACTATTCTTCAATACCGGTATAAGAAATCACTAAAGTGTAAGCAAAAAACTTGTTTTAAAAACATGGTATTTGCTCTACAGTACGGGCAAACATTTACCTTTTATATATTAATAATATAATAGCTTATACGCCAAAGTCAGACGGTACTACCACAAAATGGTCTAATTTAAGTAGTTTTTATTTTTAATCAGTTGTCGCCGTGTTACAATGAATTGGAAACCATTTTGTGGTATCACCAATAACGTTTATTTATAAAGTCCCGTTTATACTGGTATGTTCAAAATAATATTAAGTATTGTAATCAACATTGAAAATAAATAAATGTAATTTAATATTTAAAACCTATAATTATTGAGTTTTTGTTTATATCCCATTAGCTAATAGTAAACGAAACAAAATACGTAGCCTTAATTATATATTGCAGCGTAAAAACCTTAATGAAAAGTCGAATAGTTAATTTATAGGAAAACTTTATTACAAGTAATTAACTGACAGAATCACTTAAATACTTTGCTTCAAAATCTCTGTATACATTTGCACTTTCCTAGCGATGCTCATGTCAATGTGCTTGTCTTCAATGCCGACAATCATACCACCAATTATAGAGGGATCCACTCTCTCTGTCAGTTGGATGTTCTGTCCTGGTTTGACGAACTTCTTCAATGCCTCCATGAGGCTTTTCCTCGAACCGTCGTCGAGCGGTTCTGCAGTGATGACCTCACATAGAGCCTCGTTCCTGTGCGCCACCATCACTGCCAGGAACATATTGATCATGCGTTTTAACATCTTCAGCCGGCCATTCTCGGCCACAACGCCAAGGAAGTTCGATGCGGCGTCTGGCATTCCTGTAGATTTTATTTTTTTAAATAATCATTTAAATATCTTATTTTAATATCAATGATTTTATTTATTTATTAACTTACCTTATAATAAAGTCTATAATTACAAGAACATGTAAGGCGACTCTATATGTACAAAAGTTTATTTAATAAATAAAACATTTATGGTTTATTTATCAATCAAGAGGCATACAATATTAATTTGCGACCCCCACACTAAGACTACCTGTATCGTGGGCGCCTATTATTAAGTCTATTTCATTTCCTCGTAGTAAATAATATTATTGCTCAAATTTAAGTTTCTATTAATAAGTTTGGCGGTACCTGTCTCTTACTACTCGTTTTTACTATATTGGACACATACCGGCTTTCTTTCCAACTTCTATAAGTAACTTGGCTTTAGCATTTCGAGATACCAAACTGGTTTCTATGAAGTCCACCACATTTGGTTTAGTCAGCAGTTTTTGAAATTCACGAAGACTTTTTTCTGTTGTCTCCAGTTGGTTCAGCTGCGATGCGGCGCTGTATAGCGCGGACACATAGCGACCTTCCACACCTAACGTGAATAGAATTTACTCACTTAGGTACAATAGGGTACTTATATGTCACACGAATTTAAATCATAAGATGCTTTATGTAAGGTAAATAATTAATTACTAACCGAAAACTGAGATCGGCGGTTTTTTGGTTATCGTCGTAGTTGTCATATTTCTCATAATTATACGAAACATCGCTAAAGATTGGTAAGCAATAACAAATTATATTAGACATTACAATGACAGGAAATGTAACACAAACCATAAATAAATGCAAACACTTTTATTTAATTATGGATTAAGAGTAGTTTTTTTCTAACAAAGAGGTTGGAAAACAAATAATTATCAATCTTGGATTCTATGACAGTACGTCGTACTGGAAGGCTTGATCTGTTTCAAGTAATGCCCTGACGTAGATCACGAGTGAGCCGAGAGCCATAGCCGATGTAAGAGAGTTGCAGGCCCCACCTTCTGACATAGCTGCCTTCTTTACCCTGTACTCTTCCTGTAAAGCGAAAATTGCATCACTAAACGACATATTTCAAACTAAAATTGTACAGTACTATAAAGCACAATAGGCGTAGATACAATTGCAAATTTACAACTAAATAAAAATGGACGAATAGATTATAAGGCACCTAGCCTAGCCTAGCATCCTGTTTAATCGACTGATAAAATATTAAGTGTACATACCAATAACTAAGCACTGCAACAGCCTAAATGTAGTCTATTTTCAGTTCTTAATTTTATTATTATTTACCTCTCTCTCTTTCGGGGTCGGGGCAGAAGCGGGACCAACAAAGCCAGTAAGTTTAAGAAAGGGCTGGCGATCATCTGAGTAACATCCTTTGGGCTCCTGCCAAGCCAAGATCCTGTTCATCCAGCGCGGCTTGATAAACTCTCCGTAGCCTTGTGACGCACAATACAGAACTGACAACACACCGGGAAATGTCACAAAGTTTACGGAAACATCAACAATAGATTTCACAAATAGTCTAACAGTGTCAGTTTTATTAATAGCATTGCAAAAACTAGTGTATTGAATTTTGAACCTGAGAATTAATTAAAAGAATATAGATCTTACCTTGCTGCATAAACAACGTTCTTGTTCCAGGAGGATGGTCCCAAGCTTCTAATGACTTTGTCTCTTTGTAAACTTGGATACAAAGTTTATATATGTGAGCGGCTAGGTCAAGTCCTTCCATACAATCAAAGAGGTACGCTAAGGCAGCAGCCCTAACTCGACTAGTCTGCTGAAACGCCAAGCCTGAACCTTTTAATATCTGTGTGGAGCATTCCGGTGTCAATTCACAAGAGCCGTCAGTCTGAGTCGTCTGCGTCTCCATTGCCGATATCAACAACTGCATTGTGCACGCATCTGTAATATCGTAATTCAATTATAAGTAGGTCGGCAAACTTTCACCTCATTTTCATTGTCACCAAAGTTGATTAATGTCAAGTGGCGCTGCATTGTGTAGCGGTTATTAATGGAACTAAAAAACGACCTTCGAATATCAAAGCCGTGCCAATTTGCAATGAAAGCTAACTTCAGCAACACTACAGTATTCAAGTTGAACGATAATTATTCGGCAGTTATAAAAATATTTTATTGCAAGACATGTCATGCGAGCATTCTTAAATGAAATCAGAGGGTTGATTGAACTCGAAAATATAGCTAAATGATTTGTAGTTCTAGCCTTGATATCGCTGCGATTAAATTGAAACTCTAAATATGAACATCATTTTAATATTTTTGTTTAATATAAAATGATACACCTTTCTCATTTATAAATTAAAATTGTATCAAGGACTGAATGAATTATTTTGCATTCGGCTGTAACAAATGCTTTATCAAAGCTTCTCCTAATGCGCAAAAGACAGTCGGCGTTTATCAACAAGTCCTGGCGCATAAATCAAACCACTGTGCATTTTTCAGTTGTTTATAGCTTTCTAACAATTTTTCAGTTTATCGTATGGTTAACTTAATACTATATTTTTTCGTTTAGAGGTATTTGTAGAGTTCAAGTATACAGTAAAACACACGAAGGATCAATTTATGTATTCGAGAATGTTTTTATTTTTAAGGTATATGTACCCGCTATTGAGTTCGGCTAATGAAGTCTCATAACTAACCTGCGGCTTTCCTTGTCGGCATTTTAGTTCGCGCTTCTTGCACGTATTGCTCAAATGAGAACCGATAAGGTTTCTGTGTCCCCATTGTGCCAATAGAAATTGGTTCCATAATACTTGATAGCACATCCAAATTTTCTAAAATTGCTTTTACAACTGTAGAAAATAAATGGTTTTAGTACAGGTAACAAAATCAAAATGTATGAGATCGAATATATTAAAAACGATGATTGTTTTTTTAATTATTTATACAGGAAACAAAACAAGGGAATTTGATTATTTAATGTTAATCAACCATTTTGAAGTACATCTGGTTTTACTACAATTGGGTCAATGTAACAGTACAACTTTCCCCTTTGATTAATGAAATTAAACACTATACTTAGTATCGGTTTTGGCAATACCACATACAAAATAAAATCGTACGAAGGCCTGAACCAATAAATGATATAACTTCAATAACTTTATAATATCCATTAAGAGTGAAACTCAATAAATTTCTCTATCCACCGTAAACTGTAATAGCACTACCTGTATTTATTTAAAACGATTTAAGTTAAGGTCTGTTTATACTTAAACGGTCACTTACAAGTTAGTTAACCAAGCGTATATGCATTATTTTGCTCAAATATATCACCTAATTCAGTTAGAAGTACTTTTAAAGTGTGACTGCTAATTTAATTTTTAAATTTTCGTGAAATTTTGTAGTCCACATAGATCAATGTGACCATTCACACAAATATTCCGAATCACATTATGCTGTGGGATAGCACGATGGCACTGGATGATGGATATTTTTGCATGGATGTAACGCATAATTTCCGATCCTTTTTTGTTATTTTTACTTTTTATGCGGCGCATTTGAATCAACTAAACGCTATTTTCTTTTTTTTCTCTTTCTGGTCGATAACAATGTTTGTGCATGTACAGCTAGGTAGTAAAAGAGTCGCGTATTATACCTGCACCTTAACGAGAAAGTTATTATTCTAGTGAGGTATCTACCTATAGTTACACGTCAGAATGAAAAGCAATAAAAAAAAATTGAAACTAACTTGACTAACTAAGCGAGCGACTTCTCGTGGACTATAAAAACTATAAGGTGTTTTTCTAAGAGATATTATACATATATAAGAAACATTTATTTGTAATACACCTAAGTAGAATAAAAATATTACTTAAATGTTACCTAATGATGCGCCTTATTACAAGTCTTAAATAATTGCGTATGTAATCATTAATCATAAATAAAATTTATTATCAGCCGATAGTAGAGTAGATTTGGCAATTAGCTATTTCGTAAATAGTCTAGCTAAAAATGAGTACTACCTATAATTTATGGAGGGGCATTACATAACGAAAGGTGTCCTAACTGCATGCTGTACTGACATTGGAATCAAAGTTGAGTAATAACAATAAATCTTTCTGAATAGGTTCTCTACCTTCAATAGGTAGTATTGTTCTTACTGATCTTATAAATTACAAAATTGTGAAATACATTAGAACAAATTTCATCAGATTCTTGGCAGTGGCAGAATATTTCAGTATTAGTTTATTTCCGACGTTTCGATACCTTTGCAGGGCTGTTGGCCACGGTACCTATGCTCATGGTATTTTTATTTAAATATACTAACATTTGCGTGAATCTTAAAAATCATAACATGAAATACGAGATTCTCATTTATATATTTAAATGTTTATCATTGTTTATATTATGACACACATTATTTTGTGTCAGTTACATAAAAAAAAAAAAAAATTTAAGAATGTAAAAGCAATCATGACATGGAGAATGTAGTTTAATTCAGAAAAAGGAGCGAATGGTATTGCTGGCCGCGGGCCTACGACCACGTTATAATCAAAACGGTGCATTGTTCCATGTTACGTCAGCGCACAGATTACTAATTATGTTTTCATTTCATTTTAAACGTGCAAAGGCCAATTGCATTTTGTAACTTACGTAATAAATTTGGTATTTTATCTAAGTAATTAATATTAAATAGTTAACTGTTAATGTTTTATTTGTCAATCTAAGATTTAAGTTAAAGCCTGAAAAGTATTATGTTTGTCAATTAGGCCGTCTTGTTTATAACCTTATTCATTATTATTTCACATGAATCAGCAGATAAAAAATGATTTCCCTCAAAGAAACAGTCTTATAAAATCTTTCTCAATCATAAGTAATGTGAGAGTATGCGTCAGTGAAAATAATATTCTGATTTTATTTAAAGTTTCATAAGTTTCGATACGGAACTCTAAAACTCTCCAATTCGCCGACGCAACTTTTTCAAGTAGGTATGTGCAATAGCTAGATGTATATCAGGCTAAATTTAAACTTAACTTTTGCCCAGGTTCACTTTAGTAATTAAAATTAAGCAACTATGTCTACTTAGGTAATAGTTTTAGGCATTATATTAGGTCGTTGTATACAGCATGTTTTCATAATAAAAGCGTATGTTTTACAAAAACAAATTCATTTCTAACCAAATTTCAGTCACGGCGGCTATTTCAATGACTACGCATTAATTAATAAAGAACGAATAACAAGAAGTTGTTTCGCGAACACAGTCCTCTATTTCTGTTAGTCAAAAGCGTAACTAAACCATTACGAGTACAAAACAATACAAGTCCCAGGAGCAGAGCTTTACGTTGTTACAAGTACAATGTTCTAAACATATTTACATATCTTCGGTTGGCTAAGGAGTAGAAAAGGTGTGATCTATGGTAAAAAAATATAAATAAATAATATATTTTTTTTTACAACCAGCCTGTTTTTTTCGATGCAAATAAATAAAGTTCCAGGGGTCATAAAAATAAAAAGAAACTAGTTTAGTTCTGGCCAATAATAAGCTTAGACTTTTTTTCCTTTGATCTCATTATACAGGCACTTGCATTTCTTTTAGCGAAATAATCGTGACCGCAAACTAATGACTGTATCTGATTGGCTATTGTTATGAGCACAAGTTAAGCCATGTATTTGAAATTGACGTTTAAAATCAGTTTTCGGAATAAAATGTAGTGTAAACAATCAAACGATTGAAAACTATGGAAAAAAGTAGATACAGTCTACCCACTGAATTTGCTGTCTAATTCATATGAAACATTTGACCGCCAAAATAAACAAAAAAATGTGGACCCGTAAAAAGAAAGTATATCGACTTGTGAAATGCTGGGATAAAAAAAATATTCATTAATACAAACCATATTCGTAATCTTTACTCCTGTATACGAAACTAGAATAGTCGGTGTTGTTTCTGATGCGATCCATACGTCTTGTAATGTTCTGCAAATTTTCTTTTAGCTTTCCGGGCACAGATTTATCCAGTTCATTTATCGTGTATTCTAACTGACCTGAAACCATAATTACCATGATTTATTGATAACTATTTTCCTGTCTGATTTACAAGGATGTACCTTTTGCAATTAGTATTGTGCGTGGGATTACAATTTGAATATAAACGAGCATTCATTTTATTTCGCAAAAAAGATCGCAAGGTCTTGTTAGATGGTTATCACATTTTCTAGGACTGTACAATTACTCTATTTAACGGATAATAAATATTTTTATGGGCGTTTTTATATAATACCTCTAGCCATTCCTAACGCAATGTACCACTCTGGATCTTTCGAAGGCTTCTTCTCATAATGCTCCAGTAATTTGTCTAGCGTGATAGATATTCTGTAAACTTTCGGTACGTTGTATATAAAGTCCTGCGTATCAAAGTATGGATAAATACTATACGCAACCTCGGCACTAATAATGGTCAACAAGACGATATATTTTACGCACATTTTGTTGAAAACTGACCGTTTTAGAGTAGAAAGTTATGGCAATCGTAAAAACTATAAAGTGGCCACCCGTTAACCACTGATTGGACCATTTGTACGTATTTTATTGAAGTTTATCGTAAGTTTGCAGTTTTCAGTCAATCGGGACTGCGATCTCATTTCCTTGTTCTTTCATATTGCCGGAACCTACAACTTACATAATTTTAATGATAACTTCGTTGTGAACGTAGCATAATTAATGTACTAGTTTAATGTTATATTCTTCAATAATTTAATATTTATGCTGATTTCGATTATTCGAATCTATCCATATTTCAAATTTGGGGTTTGTAAGATAGTTATGCGCCAATTTAGTCAGTTATAGCTTTAACAGGAACTATTTATATATTATATTTTTATTACTTAAATAGTAACGGATTAAATCACTAAAGATAACAAATGCCAAATCTTAAAAAAATATTGTTTATAAGCAAAGCGTCAAAGCACACACAAAAGGTCTGGTTACCATAGTTTCGTCCTTGATCTCATTTTGCCCACGGGTTAGTAAAAAGCTTTGAAATTCATACGTGTTTGTACTTGTATGTACTTACAACCTACCTTTGATTTGATGTGGTTTGTTTTTAGATAACAAAGGATGAATAATGTATGTTTAACTAATTTCACTCTAACTTTATTTACCTTAATATCGTGGAATAGGACCTTTAAACTTTTTGTTTATAATAATCGTTATTTCGTGATACAGTAATTCTACTGTTCGAGCAGACATCAGACCTAGTTTTGAAATACGTTTATGAAGCCTGAATTCCTCAGAAATGGATGTACTTAAGTTTTTATATTGGGTGTACCTACCTAAATAGGTACTACTAGATGTGTAGTACCTACATGTTCCGTAATTGTAGCATCTCATGGTTCGTTAATTTAAAATATTTTGTAATTAATCGTGAAGCATCCTAGGTCCTGCAACGAATTGCAGAAGTCACTCATGTGTCCAAATCGCGAAAGCTGCTCCGTGGGGGCAGAACGTGCTCTTATGGAAAGGGCGCGATCACACCGCACCGACAGACAAATTCAAGTGGTGTGCTTGTGCTAACGTATTTTTTGCGATGCGGAGAATCGTATCGAGATCGTTCTGCTATTTTTATCGGGTCAGTGACAACCGCCTTAGTAGGAAAGAGAAGTTGAAATTATAGTGTTTTAATAGAGATTTTGCATTTTACGTAAGAGATGGCGGTGTCGCATCAGTGGTTCGTGCAGTGGTCAGCCCCGCCGATGCTCTTCGCAGATATTACTAGTCAGTACAATGACGTGAACGATCGATGGAAAAATGATGTTCCTAAATGGAGTGATACTTTAAAAGTACCTGAGCAAAGTGGTAATAGATACAATGACTCTACAAATCGCGAGAACATGATAGATGATAATAATTACGGATTAAAGACCGAAAAAAATAATGGTAAGTAAAAAAAAAATATTTAAAGTAACCGCAAATAATTTAATAATATATTTTATGTATTTTTAAACAATAAACCAGTTATTTAATACGTCTTTAATCTAAAATAGGGATACTAAGCAGATCTGCTCCTTAGTAATTTTTTTCCCACACGATGACTTTAAGGAAAATAAGTCACCAACCCACAAAAGTTTATTGTTCCACGGACTATTGTATTAACAATATCGAACTTCCAACATAATTAGTTAGTGTACAGCGTAATTAAACACTAAGAGTTAACTGTCAATTACATAAATGCTACAGGTGCATAAACAAATTAAAAAACGGCGGAAATGCGTTTTTATGTTGTACTAAAATTAACTGTTGAGTATTCCAAATTCGATCATGTGGAAATATATAATTATTAATTGCATACATACCTAGTCAATTAGACTGCTATACCAGTCAGTCGGGAACAATGGATTACATTTTGATTGAGTTCTATTTTTTTAATTAAGAAAACGGTTGTCTTGTGTTGTATTTTGATTTATGAAACAGATAGGTATAATAATGTCGTTAATGATATATGGTTATGGTTATATGCAGATTGTATCACAATGTTTTACACAATTTAGAGCACGTCAATCTTTGTTTTGATGTACAAGTTTCATCATGCATAATTATACCGTAGTATTAATATATTCAGCCATCAACGATGGTTATAGCCCTTCCTTGTTCGCTGCTATTATTGTACGTATCTGATCAAAGTGTTTCCACTTATTGAATTGTATAATAAGTTAATATATTTAAGTGTATTGACAAAGGAATATGTAAAAACAAGTTTACTCCATAAAGCTATTACAATTTTAGAGTGACGCTGTCTACTCTTTAATACAAACTAAGTACGTATAAGCTTGGTCTACAATAATGGGAAGTAAGAAGCACATCGTTTTTAGACGGTAAAAGTCTACGTATCATTTGGGCCGCGGCGGGCTCTAAGGCGAAGGAAGTCCACAAGTACAACTGCCTTTTTTTATTCAATGAATAAAAAAAATAAAAACAGAATTGAATACTAGAACACCAATTTTGTTTTTCGGGGTGTAAAGTTAATATTTTTCACCTACGCCGAGGGCACGGCGCGGCGGCGTGGGGTTATGTCAGACTTCCACCGATTAAAACACCCCGATCCCGTCTCTGTCCTTGGTTAAGTCGCAGGATCGCAAGCGCATTCTCTGTTTGACTCCTCCGGGACTATAACATCCCTGCCATTACTAACGCAATTTGACAAGCTGATACTCATATTCATACTTTTGTAAACTCTTTGCACATAAGGTCGTGATGCTGCATACATACATAATAATTGTATGTTTATGCAAGTTACACACAACAGTTGCCATCACCGCACTTAACATACTTTTATTTTTTTATGTGTACACTTATCTACAACATTTACCCACAATCTCATTTAGCGTATTATTTTACGCATCGATTTATTTATTATCTTAGTCGTCAGCCTCTTATATTGTAGGCTTTAAGTGTTATATTCTAAATACAGTGATACCCAGAACACCTTAAAAAGGATTGCTGTGGTTAGCTTTCAATAGTAATAACTGCTTTTTTAATGTTATTCCAGTGAATGCCCATTTCTATGGTAACGCGTCCTCCTTTGTGTGTCAACCTTGAGATCATTATTATCTAAATGAAAAGTAGACTATTGTAGTATGATATTAATTTAAATATTATCTAACAATAACTAGGCATCGGATATCGGTAGTAATTAGATATTTTTATTATTTTTGTCGGTGTCCCAATGTCACATATCAATCAATGTCTGTCGACTCGTTCCTTGTATGATAAATTTGATGAAATCAATACTCATTGAATTACTCATTAACGTACTTGTATTTAGTGGTGCATTCAACGGTAAGCTGAATTTTAAAGAATTTTATTACCACTTTTTTGCATTATTGAATTTTACTTAAATCTTTGTCAAGTTATTACAATTGACCCCTGACTGTCGGTAGATGTTCTCTTTCTCTGTGAGTAATTCACTTTTCGAAATTCTTGATGACCAAAAGCACCACTCTTTTCTTTTCTAGTGATCTAAAAATTTGGAATAATATTTACTCGTTCGTAATTTGGGGGCACTAACTATCCTACCACTACCTACCTTTTCTCAAAGCGAATCGACGTTTTTTAGAATTACATTATAGGTATTAATGATATTTGCGTGTAAATACATTCTTAATTAAGAGTGTATTTATATAAACTGCTACAACACCAACTAACTTGTATTTAAGCGTGAACGTTTAAATATGATTGAAGGACGTGCGATTATTTGTTTTGTTTTATGATGAATCAATTACTGCACCTAGTAACCGTTAATGAGCGATCAAAGTAAACCGTCGTTATATAGTCGATTATACACCAGTAATAACACTATAAATAGTTATTAAGGTTGGTTTTCACAATTGTTTGTTACCAGAAACTTGCGATAGACCGTACTTAAGTGGTAATTCAATATTTTAACACTAAATGAAAGCTTCAGTCTGCGTAGGTTTGAGGGTATCTGTCCTCTTAAAGGAGAAGGTAACTTAATTTCTTGATATCAGGGACAATTGCACAATTTATGAGTACTGTGTGATCATACCGATCGCTTTTTATCGGTCATACGCGTATCATTCCTACTATTAGCATGAAGCATCGAAAGTAGGTCTCTACTGCCTTTTGTTCATTATTTTTTTTTACAAAAACATTACTTTAATACCCACTGTTATAATACAGTGGGTATTAAAGTAAGTATTATTTTTTATTTTTTAAGTCTATGTAAAAAATGTATTACAGGTCCAATCAGTATACATATAGGTACTTAATATGAAATATGCACCTATAAACACTTACTATGAAATATACACATATACATAATTATTATGAAATAAGTACATATAATAAGTAATATGTCGTTAATACCACTCATTTCATAAATTTCAAATTGCAATAATTTTTAAATGTAAGCCTCTTAAGTCAAATTCAAACACTACCTTCATCAAGGATAAGATTAATATCGACTTGAAAGTTTTGATTATAGGTAGGCACTACTAATATTACAGTGACCACAACGTTTACAAACATAAGAATTACAGATATAATAAAAATTGTTTTGTATTTGAAAACCTGACATAAAATAAAACAGTTTGCAGCATGTTACCCACACGTTTTTGTCTTAAGCAACATTGTATGCAGGTGAAAGTAAAGTCGATTACACTTATCGGTCAGCAAAGCCATAGCGAGTGTTGAATAAGGCTCTAATTATTATTGTTAAAAGGCACGCAAATATTACTTTGTTCTTAAAATAACTCAATTGTAATAGAAATAGGGTGTTGTGTGGACAGGTTATTCAGTTGATAACCCAGATAAGGTAATGGCAAATTGTTAAGCATTCATAAATTTGTGGAATACTTATATACATATTTGTGGCCTGTATTTGTAAAAGTGATAAACTATAAAATAAAAATTTTAACTATAAGAAATTGATACCCGTGTCGCGGGATTACACAAACATTAAAATCACAGGCACAAAGAACACCCAGATTTAAGTCTGCCACATGCGGGGATCGAACCCATATGTTTTATTGCGTAGCCAGCAATTTCAAATTACTTGCTCCCTACGTTTCTGAAAGAGGTCAGCGAAGGTGTTCACTGCCAAAGCGCTGGCAACAGTATTGAGCCTCATTCGACGCCGGACATTATTTATAACGTTAAAGAAAGCATACAAACTCTTTGTGATAGCACTGTGAATACTCTCACAGTGCGCCCAATAACACAGTGCCCGACAATGACATACAAGACGATAAAATATTTTGGTGATCAAATAAAAACAAAAAGAATGAAAGCAAAGTAGGTACCTATATCAAATAAGGTAAGGATTGTATGTGTAGTACATGTAAAGACTTTCAATGCATCTTCTTTACATACGCACTGTTTGTAGGTATCCATTTGCCCGTATACTCAAGCACAACTCATTTATAAGTCGTCATTAAGTATAATGCGGTCCATATTACTTTAAGGTGAAGCAACAAATAGGCTTTTAACAGAGCCTTAAAGTTAGGAGACGTTTTAGTCAAATTTCATGAGGTGTAGCTAAATATTTTATTGTATATTTTTATCTCAGAATAAATAAAACAGAAAATTACTCTACCAGGGATTTTAGCAATCCTAGACTTACCTAACAATATTGAGTTACTCACATTAAAATAACAAACAAAGTAATCTAATATGCACGTCTATTGCCTTTCTACATAACAGACTGGCGATGTGCATCTGGACGAGAATTGCTCTAGAAAGCGCACATAGTATATAATATTTATTCTTACACAATTCATATTTGCAATTTCTTTACTTCACGTTAATTATTTCATTTCCTCGAGAATTAGACAGCCACTTTTTAGAAAAAAACTATTGTGAAAGATATTATGGAACAATAAGATTTTAATGAAATAGCAGATAGCGAACTTGTGTGTTGCATACGTAAGTAAATATAAGTAAGTAACGTTACTTAACCTACGATTCCGGCGTCGCTGGCTTCAGACAGTCAATCAGTAAATCAATATTTAACCTAAAATTAGATTACAGAAAAACTACGAGAATTTCGGCTAAATACTCGTAGAATGGGTGAATATACTCTTTTGTTAGATTATTGGGGGTCTTAAAGCGGATGCTCGGTAGCACTCAATGATAATTATAACACGTAACAATAAAAACAATAATAATTTATTTATACAAAATAATTAAGTATTATTTTAACACCAGTTTAAAAAAATACGAAAGACAAAATTAGAATTTTACAACATAGGTATACATTGTTTTAGCAAGGAGGGTTTTCGCGATTCGCTAATCCGCTAGGTTCGATAGTCTGTATTTAAGGTTAATCTGTCAATTTCCACCAATCACGAGCTAGGAGCTTGTCTCCCATGAAGTTGACAGATAGACCTCGTGAGTTAGTGACAGACTTGCGAACCTACCTCATTCTAATTTTGAGATTTATGTTACTACTAATTGTTAGCCTTCTACATATTAAGTAGTCGAAGAGTATTAAATAAATATTTGTTGTTCAGTGTACTGCTTTAGAATTGCAATTATTTGCACGCTATATACCTTTAAAATAACTACAACAGAAAGGATTTTTTGCGTTTTAATAGAAACCATACTGACAATAGTTAACTTCTCGATTCGCATACCTACCCAAGACTACTATTTAAACCGATAAAAGGTTTTTAAACTATACTTTTATATTCCTACATTATTCCAAGAAAAAAAATAAAAACTGTTTAAGACCACTGTTGAAGAGATTGTGAAAATGTTTATAAAACAGCGGGTTTCATGACTTTTACTAGCATGTTTTTTCAATCGATATTGTTCTTAAGAATTCTCTTCCTATCGATTACCATCGATGTTTTTAAAAGAAAGTAATCAGTCACGAATGAAATTGATTGACCATGGTTCACTTCCCGAACCACATTGTGTCCAAAATGTGAAAACAACCGTCCGTTTCGTATACCGGTGTTTGTTGAGGCCTGTGATTCAGGTCATTATACTCGTATGACAATGAAATGTTAGCAGGGGCTCGTGGCTAAGTGTAAGCCGTACGGTTTGACCGATAATAAAGGTGAAGCCGCGCTCGCCGTGGTTGGTCCGTCGATGGGTGACCATTTTTAAATATAACGAGACCCTTCCCGACTGTCATATGATCTTTGACAGTCGTTAAGTCATTACAAGTCAAGTAGGTACCAGTCAAATGGGTTACGGCGGTCAGATAGTCCATGCAGTCGCTCCATGTAAAATACAGTATTTAACTGAATCCGGTAAGACTGAAAGCGAACCCAGCGTAGTTTGGGAAAAGGCTTAGCAGAAGACTATTATAATGTTATTAATCCCACAAAATTAAATTTCTATCTTCTTACTAACACCTGATACAGAATTCCATATGGTATTAAGTCTGCCTTATGTACCTCTTCTTTTTTTAGTGTGCATTATCTATATTATTATTATAAAAATGTATAGATTGTGTTTGTAGGAAGTAATCTCTGGAACTAATGAACCGATGTTTACCGGTAGAAAGCTACTTTATACATGAGTGCCACTATACGGAACGGGAGGAACGCGGGTGCAACCAGAGCGCTCAGCTAGTAAATTTTCACGTAACATAATATTAAAATTATCCGGTGAAACACCAAAAGACCTCCTTAGAGACAATTGTGGCATGCCTCTAGAAAATAACTTCAATTTTAGAGTCCTCATATTTTAAGAATAAAGATAAGCAGGGTCATCCAGAGCTAATGTATTACTCGTCCTAAGCGCATCTGTGTTTTGGTAGCAAAGAAAACAAATTGTTCCTGATTGTAACCTTTTTTTGAATCACTCTCTTTTTATCTAATTAGGAGTTGTTAAGATTAGTTAAAAATAGAGTAGCTTTTTCTAAATCCGAAACGAAACATTGTATACAATGTAATGTGCTTATTTAAACCTAATTTTTAATGTTACATCTCAAGACCCGTGGACTTGATTCATACAATATCTTTAAGCATAACAAATTATGTTCATATTTATAACACGACTTTATTTAATTTACGTTTTGTAAATTTATATGTGATCTAGCTATTGCGCGTGGCTACTCTCGTGTGTCTGTCCACAAAATCGGTTAAGCTTTTTAGCTGTGAAAGTGTAACAGACAGACAGTCAGAAAGACAGGCAGACTGAGTTACTTTCGCATTTATAATACATATTAGTATGGTCATTGAATAATTATAAATTGAACACGTTCCACGAATAAATATGTTACAACATAATGGTGTAAGATTATTATTAACAGCATTGTTTGGTCACATAAGTACCATTGTTCTTTAAATCGTTATCATTATCAGAACGAAAGTTTAATTTGAATCCTTATTGAAAAACAAACTTGATTCAGTCGGTCATTCTTTGATTCAGTTCGAGTTTTTTCGTGATCGCGTTAAGTACAGTGTTCTAAGGCTTGGATTAAGAAAATGATTGCCGGTGCGTATTCTTAAAATCAATAATAATAAATTGCTTAGAAATATTTTTATTGCACTCGCGAATAATCCCCAAGGACTTTTCAAGGTTTAAACTAGTCAACCATTACACAGTGCACCCTGTAAGTTAAGTCGTACATGTGTTGTTTTTAATAATTCTTATACTTAAGCGTATTTTGTGTATTAATTATCGCAGTGCAAAGTAAAACTTATTCCTAGGTAAAGAAGAAATGCATATTTAATTAGTATTAACTCACTTTAAACCAGTGTTTTTTTTTTTAATTTAAAAATATTAAATCCAATTTATATATTATTCAACTCATAAAAATGTTGAGTGTTCGTTTAGATTTGAATTAGTAGGTTAATGGTTAGAACACGTGTTCCATTCTAGGGCATACGAATTTGGTCAGGAAATATTTTGTAGTATTATTTTATATCTAGTATGCCACTGCAACATGTAGGATAATTGTAAATTAAATAAATAATACTATAAATGTTGTAGTCATTAAGGAGTGCAGTCACTCACTACAAAATATAATGACCTATGCACTAATAACAATAATTGGCATTTACACATGAACGAGGCAATTTATTTAATACCGATCAATCATCTTAGCTATACTTACAAAATTAAGTAGATATTAACACTTTAGATAAGTTAACTTAATTATTACTAATGTTCAAGCTATGCTTATACAGAATTACTGATCTTTTTCTTTTTTAAAGTTTACTAGCAATTTGGGTGGAAGTAACATTACTAGCAATCTTGTTAACCCCTCCAACTAAGCTAAATAATATGCTTGTGTCTGAAGTGAGTTCACGTCAATAGTGCAATGGGTGGGGTTCGAACCTGCGACCTCTCGATCACAAGGCTGGCACCCTAACCATTAGGCTGTTATCGCTAAATGAAGGTACCTACTACGTACATGTAAACAATAGAAAAGGAGGAACAACATAAATAAATATATTTTGTGTTTGTTGTCCGTAAGTAGTCACATGTCTTCATTTTAGTGATTATGATATCTTACCGCGTTTACGAATAGGTTTGAACAAAATACTCCACTAAAATTAAGCAGTTATAAATGATTAACATGTCGTTTTAGACATTTTGTACTTTTTTACCCTTTGACTTATACAATTCAAGCATTAATTTTAGACATTGGTCAAACTTCAACCTTGTGTTGTGTTTTGTGTTACAACTACTAGTTTGTGTAGATGAATAGATGTTTAGTGATAAGATTTTTTGTAATCTGTGTTACCTTACGAGGCTGACTTGGCGCAAAAGTGCAAAAAAGACTCATTAAATAAATGATTTAAAAAAAAAAAAAAAAACTACTAGTTAACAGTGAAAGTCATCTGAATAAAGCTAATGCGATACTGGACCTTCCTCAACGCTTTTACTAGTAACCAGACGTAGTTACTTAACTATGACATAACTATCGGCTTAGTACCAAAGACCTAACGTTACTTGTAAGTTACGATGTATGAAAGAGAAATCGCTGTTGATTTGACACTGAGGGCACGACAAACGTTTAGATTCACTCAATAAAAGCAATAAACTTACGCGAGTCATGTTACTTTCATTTCAAGATCTATTTTCTTTTTGTACGCACATTAACAACTTTCGGTTTCGTCAGGTGTCAGTTACCAATTAAGTTTCTGTGATTTACTAATAATTAAAACTGTAAGAGACACTGGTAAAATATATAGTTTAAATAATTACGCTATAGCAAAATAGCTTTTTATTTAAATTGTTTTATCACACTTCTTACGAATTACATGATTTTAGTAAATTAGATCGTATAAATTCGTTTGTATACACCGAAACAAAAGGGGACTCTGGGATGTACCCACATATAATGTATGCATAATTTTTATAATATTTATGTTCAAGGATAGAAACACTTTTGGTTTAAAGTTGGACGTAATAATAAATCCTTCCAACTTAGATTAGGCACTGTTTCAAAATATTAGTAGAGATTTGACAACTTTTCTTCGACAATCTTGACGAATTATATATATTATATTCGTATCCTGTTCCAGACCGACACGCAGCGGGCATCACACTCTGGCTGACGATGCTGGGGGTGATGCGCGCGCAGTCCGTGCCCGCCGACAACGACACGCCGCCGTTCAGCACGCTCTACAAGTGGAAGCACGTCGACTACGAGTTCCCCTCGGCAAGACATCGCAGACATGCTCTGTCAACTGGGTAACTTACCATTATATAAGCTATTCGAATAAGATGAGTCACACGAGATAGATTACTTACATTGTCCTTTTATACTATAAACTAATAAATTATTTAGTTAAACCTTAGTAGTACCATTATTTTAGTTTGCATAATACGTAGAATAAATCACTAAATGTTTAAGAAGCCTTACTTAAGAAGAGTTAAATTTATTCACTGAGTAGGTACAATAGGTACTAATTTAAAAAACAAAAAAATAACATTCAATTAAGCTCTACTTAACTGCCAGGACACATTCATTTCACCCTTTGGAGGAATAGATGATATTCAGACTTTGATTAGTAAAATGTTAATTACAGAAAGTATGTACCTGCTAACGTGCTTCCCCTGGGCCTGGAGGTGTGGGGTAACCGAGTGTGGGTGACGGTGCCGGCGTGGCGGCGCGGGGTGCCTGCTACTCTGGCCACACTGCCGCGCGAAGGAGGACTCGCGTCGCCACAGCTTAAACCGTATCCAGATTGGAGCTTTCATTCTGCCTTCGGTAAGAACTTGCGTCATATATATATTTTTTTATTTTCCCATCAAACAAGCATTCGTTTCCTATAATGACGTGCATTTGTATTATTTTCAGGCGACGCAAAGAACTGCACGGGGCTCACATCAGTATTTCGAGTAAATATTGATCCCTGTGGAAGACTTTGGGTATTGGATTCCGGCCAAATAGATTCGCAAGATAGTCCAAAACAACTGTGCCCGCCTAGTCTAGTGGTGTTCGATATTTACACAGACAAACTTATAGCACGGTATCCAATCCCAAAACAATTTGTGTTACAAGATTCTTTATTCGCAAACATTATAGTAGACACGAGAACCTCTGACTGTTCAGATCTTCATGTCTACATAGCTGACACCTGGAGATTCGGACTTCTAGTCTTTAGGTTAAGTGATGTACAATTTTGGAGATTTACTCATCCTTTATTCTTCCCGGATCCACTGGCGTCAAATTTCACTCTACATGAACTTAATTTCCAATGGACAGACGGAATTTTTGGTTTAGCACTGACACCTCCGGATCCATTTGAAGAACGCTTATTATTCTTTCACCCAATGTCCAGCAACAGAGAGTTTTACGTTTCTACATCTGTTTTACGTGAACCGTCACGTGTTAATAATAGTTCTATGGAATTCAATCTAATCGGCGAAAGTAGAGGGCTACATGGACAATCTTCTGCTTCAGCAATCGATAGACGTGGGGTGATGTTTTATGGTTTAGTAACTCGGGATAGTGTAGGATGCTGGGACACAAAAAAAACTTATAAAAAGAAAAATACCGAAATTGTGGCTATGAATTCGGAGACTTTAGTGTTTCCGAACGACATAAAAGTCGACCAAGAAGAAAGGCAGAGCCTTTGGGTAATATCAAATCGATTGCCGATGTTCCAAGCCGGTCCGCTGGATCCAGACGACTATAACTTTCGCATTATGTATGCTGATACCTCAGAAGCGGTACGAGGTACAGTATGTGATCCTGATCTAGAACTGCCTCTTAATAACGACGTAATACATCGAGGATGGCTGCCATAAGGATGTACCTCAATTGTACAGTGTAAAGTTATTTAATAAAATAGTCTTAAGTCCTTTCTAAGTTTTCTGTTGATGTTAGCGCCTACTCAAATAAAAGCTGCACATACATCGATAGTCAAATTTATTTAGTGTTTGGCGGCGCTGATGCTTCTCTTATTGCCTTCTGTTGCCATACTATTAAATTTAGCTGTTGTGTATAACAATATTTTCCTAAGTCACTAAATATTTAGAGTTAGCATATTTTATAAGATTTTCATAAAGTTTTTTTTAATAATCATTCTTAAAAGCACCCCTTCTTACTGAAACTGAACAATTCACTGTACGGTATTTTTAGTACAGAGCTTGATTAGAAATACCTAATTATATAATGTAATAACTCGAGCTTAGCTACTGTGATTGGTTTATCCACATATCATGATGATAGTTTAATTCAATTATTTAACAGTCATTTATTGTTGCACGTAACTAAAGCGTCATTAAACAATTCAACGCACTACAATGGTAAAGGTATAGGGAATCGTTTATTTAAAATACGTGTCACTAGTACGCAAAAATTTAATAGGTAGAGTAGAATGCCTTAAATGCAACTAAATCTGGGGGGGTTACTCTTAAATGGATTTCAATTCTAATACTAACCCAATGCAAAATTGATATTAGTTTAGCAGGCTCATCAAACAACACACAGCACAGTAAAATAATTGGAAAAAAACTGTCAATGTATAGATTCTAATTACTTCCATTAAAGTTTTTTTTTTTCAAAAATCTGAATCCCGTGCCACTAAACTAATATCAATTTTGCCATGGCATTATATTGGAATTAAAATTAATTAAAGAGTAAGGGCACAAGCTTATCTTAACGCCTACAAAAACAAGAATAGCAAATCATAATTGTTAATATTTTAAAGTACAACATCGGGTATGTACTTCACAAGAAATAACGCTAATAGGTAGGAATGATTTAGTTCGCACATTTTTTATATTTCTGTTTTGATGCTTTCGAAATAGTACTAATAATATGTTAAATATACAAATGTGTTATTACCTATTCTAGTTATAGTTCAAATAAATATATCTAACACCTATTTACGACGTTTTCATTTAATAAAACTTTAATTTTATACCTGTATAATAATTTTCGTGTGGAGTATTCATAATTATTTAAAAGGAGTTCCTGATCATGAGCTGGCCCGGTGGCGGTGGTGTCGCAGTTCGACTCGCGTCGCGAGTCTGCAACTAGTCGGGCGATCCCGAGAATGTGCGTGAGTAAACCGCTGTATTTTACTAAATAATGTTTTACCTTCAATTTTACCTCGTAATATAAGTAATATAAGACGAAAAAATATAAGACATGCATAATCAAGAATGAAGCATGTAAGTTAAATATAATTTTCTGTAGGGTTACTTAAAAGAAAATGTGGACGGAAACTTTTCATAATTAGGTATTTTAAGAAACTATCACTGTCGCACGACGTTGGGCCGCCTTATGCATGTGTGACAAGGACAATTGCCATCCCTGAATAGCCTAAGTAAAAAGATATATCTAATTCGAGGTTTGATTCTCGCCTATTTCCTCCCGCTCCAATATTGAACCAATTTAAAACATTTTTCAACTGTATGTTTTTCTATTTTCATCAATAGTTGTCAAGTTTGTACTTTGTACACTATGCTTCTGTTAACAGCGATCTAGATAGGAGCATTTTTTGAGGGTGCTAGTGCTTTTAAAGATAAATTATAATTAGAAAGGAAAACATAGGTGCATACAATTATTAAATATTTATATTATTGTAAATAATGTTGCTTAAAGTAAAATTAACCAAAAAGAAACACCTTCTCTTTTTTCTTCCTTTTCCTCTTACCATATATTTTAATACCCGCAACTGTTACAGAACAGAACCACAATATATGTTATAGTTGAAAACTAATACAACACCACCATAATCAAACTTCTATTAGATACAGATACGAATGCGATAGAGCTTAGCAAAGACATTTGTTACTACACTTTATTGCTATTAGAGCAATTAAGGATATAGAGTTGGAAAACTTAATGTTCCAATATTTTTTCTTTGGTATCGTGGGTGATTGAAGATTTATCTTTTGAAGTTGTGTTTAAACACCACTTTATACTATATATCTTTGCTGGGCACAGTCAAATACTGTCAAGGTAATAAAACATAGCAAAATAATGACACGAATCAGAACTAAACTAAGGATCATGTTTGGTGTCTGGAAACCGCTTTTCTTAACAATGGAGGGTATTTATAGTGATTTTAATAAATAAAATAGTGTATTGGCGGTTAAAAATGAAAACGACATGTAAACAAATATTATATTTTATTTAGTTTTGTTCCTAAGTTTAGTTTTGTTTAAAGTGTACATATAGTTAAGTTTGTAAATATTAAGATATAAATAATGTAAAAATGTCAAAAACAATAAAAATTAAATCATTTATACATTTACATCAAGTTATGTTCCTTAGGTACGTAAGTATTTTTTTCGTAAATAACAAACTAAACCTGTACCTACACTGTAACTGCATGCAATACAGACACTTGTGTCAACTTTTTGAACCTATTGTATATTTTAATTAAATTGTTTTTTCTGAATGACGTTGAACTTTACAGAGCCGGTAATGTAATTTTTACATGATAGTGTCGCAGCACCTTCACAATAATGAAATTGGTCTTATCTCAAAATCTAAACAAGACAACATTTTCTTCATGTTATGTTACGTTTTTAATTCGTTCATAACACGTAACAAAGTATCTAGCCTAAGTTCCTAAATCTTTGTTTCTGAAACTATATACTATAATATCAGATGATGATATTTAAAATATTTTTACATTTTATTATGCAGTGTACGTAATACGGTGACCGCAGAGTGATAACATTTAAAACCGTCTTAATTTCAAGTTAGTAAGGTTCATTTTCTCAAATCCTTTAAAGCAATGATGTTTGTGGTAGCAAACAAACTTTTCTTGTTCATTAAAATCAAAAGTTGAATTACCCAAAATACATTTTCAATGTTATTGAGAAAAAACCTTCCCTTCTCTGAAATTCTTGACCAGTTGGGAGCGTAAGCTGTTATACTTTGTTTGCTGCACCTTGAACATAGTAATATGTAATACCAGAATCGCTGAACACGCCAAAACTGTTTATGTAATAACTTCTATAATCCTCATTAAGTCCTCGGTGTTACACATAACAGTTCTAAACCACCGACGGTACGGACGTGCTTCGTACAAATTATGCATAAGTGATTAAGTGTAAACGTTATCATGGATAAGGTACGTAATCAATAATTCGTTTACGTAGCTTTTATAATATTATATTTATAATTTAGTTTTAAAATAGGTAATTTAATGGTCAAATTCGTCCAAAGGCCAAGTAACATATTGACGTAAAGGGCCAATTTCCTTTTTCGCGCTTAATAATTATATTACAACTCGCGGATAGACTTTTGCGTCCGCAACACGTTATATTTTAATACCTGAACTCCGTCGTGAACTTATTCTATATTAGCTTTAGTTGATGTTAGAATTTATTAATATATAATATTTGTTGAGAAAATTTCTATGTAGTTTACAAACTATTATTTTATTTATTTCAATAGACGATGTACCTTCCCAGTAGAAAGTCCATCAAAAATCTTAAAAGTTTGTTAGCCAAGAATATAGGACCCTAATGCTGGAAAATCTTTATTTTGAACGAATATCATAAACAGCACTCATGGATTTTATAAGTAATGTAACAAACAAATTTTGCTGAAACCGGTTTGTAGAGTCGTTGTCCTCGCCAGTTCCGATGTAATTTAGGCTAGTCAAGTAGACGTTTTTCGTCATATTAACAGAAACTATTTTGTAATTACATGGTGACAAAATTAGACAATCAAGAAATCGAAACGAGAATATCTGGCCTGTGCCCCGACAATGAATATTAATTTGATCGGTACACATGTTATACCGCTCAGTTTACTCGTCTCTTCGGTTTTCATTTGAAATTTGGTCTAATTACAATCTCATTACACTTTTGATCTCTAGAATAAATTCTACAAACAAATGTGTGTGTGTGATAGATAATTAATTCACGAACTTAATAATGCGTTAAAATAATTTAAAGTTTTTTCAAATTAAAAACGTCTGTCAGTCCGTATTATAGCGTGACTAGAGATGTCTTCATTAGGCAACATTTTAATTATTATTTACTTAAAGCTAACATTTCTGCCTAACTGTTATAAATTGTACGATTACTACGAGTTAACATCAAAACTAATTACTATCAGGAAAATTATTCGGATGTACCTAGGTGTGAAACTCACGCAACGGGATATCACTAACCAGCAATGTGTATTGAAAAACAGAGTATCTATTTACTATTAATTACCGTGTGGTTTTGTAATTATTTATGAAGATAATATTAATTATTATTATTATCCATTAGTGCACGTTCCATCTATGTATATTCGAATAGCAAATAGGCCGTTAAGCATTTAAGGTGCAATTCAAACGAGTTTTTTGATTGGCTAACGGATATAACTCTACGACACCATACCATATAGCGACTGGTTGCTAACTGATTTCCTAATACATATCTTATTCTATCCCTTTACTAAAATGTAAAATATATAGTAACGCTATACCTCTCTAGAAATACATTAAAGATTAATGTCGTGAAATAAATGTCTGGCCGTACAAGAAACTGTCTTATAGTTTCTTGTACCGCCTGGCATTTATTTCTACATTTATACAACTAACGGGAAGCAAAAAAAAAAAACATTTTGTTAAACAAAATGGTAAACTTTACAATACCTACAACTTTACAACACTGTAAAGTTTACCATTTTAAGCTAACCTATTATTTCCACAAAGGTTCAGGTGCTTCCTAAGGACTCATACATATCTTAGCAGTCCAACTAAGTAATTGTGGTACTTTTTGTAAATTCACCTACAAAACAGAAAGGACTGCTTGCTTAAAACAACAGTAAACCATTTTCGAAAATTTTTGTTTATGCTAACCCTATCTTGAAGATTACAAACACAAAAAAAAAACAGCCAAATCAGTCGAGCCGTTCTTAAGTGATGCTCCGTGTTGATTGGCTAATTTATTGCAATTGGTTCTTATAATATTGACATATTATGATCTTAAAAAAAAAATATCCTCGATAGAGCACCTAAACTTGAGCTTTAATAAACGTTTAATTCTAAGATGATTCTATGAACCTTAAAATAAGTTTAAACATTTACAATATTTCACAAACTACCGACCTTAAATCGTGCCGCATAGTTTGTTGTCTCTGACGTCAATCTCCTACAAATTTCCTAACATTAGCCTGTTTTACACTAAATATTTAAATTATGCAATAGCGCTGCCTCAAATGACATAAGCATATAATTTTAATCTAGTTTCTTTTCTAGGTATTGCTAAGTGTGATACTTACTAGTATTGCCACAGCAAGTCTTGGATACATACAAATTGCTAGTAAAAGTCCTATAGGCACTTTATACAGATGGAAGCAAATCGATTACGAGTTTGCAACCCCTCAAGCTCGCCAAGAGGCAATCAATAATGGGTAATTATTATATTATGTACTACTTACTTACCTAATTATTCTAAAGATTAAGAGTTACATTTGTACCTTCATGTGTATGTACTTTTATAGCCAATTCATCCAAGCCAATGTAATACCTCTTGGAATAGAGAGATGGAAGGACCGTGTATTCGTCAGCACGCCTGCATGGAAGAAAGGTGTTCCGGCGACTTTGTCGTCCCTACCGATTGGGGCACAGTCTGAATCACCCCGTCTGGAACCATACCCCAACTGGGCTTGGCACAATGCAGGTATTCAGAATTATCTACATGTACAACTGTAAAATTTTAAATTATGTTATCTGTATAAGGCTTTCATTTAAATTTTCTTTTCACCAGCTAATTGCACCGGATTTACGTCAGTTTTCCGCATGAGTATTGATCACTGTGGCGTGATGTGGATCCTTGATTCCGGCCAAGTAGAAGCATTTGAAACACCTCGCCAAGTTTGTCCACCAACATTGATTGCAATCAATTTAAATAATGACACCGTAGTGGCGCGTTATCCTATTCCAACCGAATTCGTTCTTCAGAATTCCCTGATCACTAACCTGGTTGTGGACTCCAGAGACGTGCGATGCCGAGATCTTCACGTTTACATAGCTGATGCTTGGCGGTTTGGACTACTTGTCTTCAGGGAAGAGGATGCAGCATTCTGGCGATTCAGTCACTACAGCTTCTATCCCGAACCGTTGCTCTCAAATTACACATTACATGGTCTGAATTACCAGTGGTCTGATGGGCTCTTTGGTATGTCCTTAGGCAAGTATCACCTGGGAGATCGATCACTATATTACCACTCTATGTCGAGTTCTCTAGAATTTGTCGTGTCCACATCCGTTATACGCGACCCTGCGCGCGTGAGCAATGCAGTGGGTGAGTTTAAGCTGCTCGGCGACAGTCGCGGCGCAGACGGACAGGTCTCAGCCGCAGCCGTCGACCGCAACGGTGTTATGTTCTTTAACCTCATTTCACGCGACAGTATCGGATGTTGGGACACACGCAAACCTTACTCAAACCAAAATTTAATTATTGTAGCACAAAACAATGAAACGATGATTTTTCCTAATGATTTAAGGATAGATCACGAGATTCCTCAGATGGCATGGATTATAACAAATAAATTGCCTATGTATCAATTTAATTTAATTGATCCCAATGAATATAACTATCGCATACTGTACTTGGATCCTGTGGCAGTAGTACAAAATAGTATATGTCAACCTGAAATTAACAACCTTTAATAATTGTATACTTTAAGTAAAGCTGTTTTATTTATGAATATGTATACGTTTTGTATGTGTAAATTGTAGGTAATAAATAATAAAATAACATAACTTTCAAGTGCTTTTTTGCAATTTAATTATTTTAATTTAGATATTATGTTTAGGGTTTGTTTATTAAATCTTTGTCAGTTGACGGTTTTGTTTCATTATTTTCTACTTCGTCACTATTTTGTGCTGAGGTGTGCTGTTCACGATTTGAAGAAGCATTGGCAGATTCATTATTTATATTTTCCTTCGAAGACATTTTATTTCCATCCAAATCATTTTTTGTGATTTCATTATTAGACTGAGATTCAGAATCTTTTGTTTCCTGTTTGCTTTCATGCTGGGTTGTAGTATGTTGGTCTAAAACATGACTTGACGTAGCTTGTGTACGTTCATTTTTCTTATTTTCATCCAATGATATTTGATGTGACTTAAAACCATTTTCTTCTTTGTACTTAATTTCAATGTCATAATTAGACTGAGATTCTGAATCATTATTTTCTTTTTTTTCTAATTCGTTAGTATGCTGGTTTGATGTATTTTGCACTACAGCATGACTTGAAGTAGTCTTTGTAGATTTATTACTTCCGCTTTCAACGGAAGATATTAAACCATGTTTTTCCTTATTCATAATTTTACTATTTTTAAATCTAAATTCTAAATCTTTCTTTTCCGAACTGTCTATGTTAAGACCAGTTTGTCTTGAGTCATGTTGGTTTAGAGAACGAGTTGTCGTAGGGTCTAAAGATTCTTTACTTTTCTTTAAAGTTTTGTCATTTTTTTGTATTTTATTAGTCGTCTTATTATTATCTTTAATTGGAGACGTTGGAATTTGGTCGGACTGCTTTTGTCTGTTTTTCTTTAGGGTTTGGTGAACTGAAGTACGGCTTGAAAAAGCTTCAGTAGATTCATTACATCTTTTTTCATTTGAAGATATTTTGCACACTTCCAACCCATTTTGTACTCCGTTCGGTATTTCATTTTTAACTTTGAATTGAGAGTCAGTATCATTTTTTTTCTGCTTCTTTTTTCCGTCGTTACTTTTAGACGTTTTCTTTGGTTTTTGTTGCTTAGGCAATAACAGCTTATCATTTTCAACTTCAGACGTTTGTTGAATATCTGAAATCGATATATTTTTCTTGCTAGCAATATTTTCGACATTGATTGATATCGTTTCAGTTGATGTATCAGGCGACACATGTTTTCTACTTTTGCTCGTATTTCCATCTTCACTTTCAACGTGACTGTGAACAGTTTTTAAAGATGCGAGCTTACGTTCTGTGGGAGGAACATCTGTACTTGCCCTTTTCATAAATATTTGTGGGTATTCCCTAAGGTAAGATGCCATATTTCCTCTGCTGCTACCAACAAGTGGAGGTGTTTCAGTATCGTCTGCATTCATCGCAGAACAATCAATATTTTCACGTTGAAGCCATGACAAAGGTACAGCCGAACTTAATATCTGAGAATCAATAATACTTTCCAATCCTTCCTTCTTTAAATATGCACCAATACGTAACAACATTAGAACAATTTGTTCTAAAATGCGGTCAGTGTCACGAGGTATCATAACTTCACTGCCGAACCAATCCTCGTATGCGCCGATATCGGACCATCCAGTAGTTGACACTGTCAAAGGTTTTGCATCTGCTACTGGCAAAACCTCTTCTACGCTTGTATCAGGCGTGTGAACCATTCTTGACGAAAGTTCTAAGGTAGAGCGTAAATATGCTTGATTAGTAATGCTTGCATTACTTTCCCCATAACTGTAAAACAGATAACACAATTATGAAAGGACCTAATTTACAACGAAGCAGCGGCAGAAAGCGATCGGTGTGGTCATTGATATATACGTGACCACGACATGTTACGCCAATCATAACACCAATATAGTTTTTGTTAATGAACACCACTAATTTTAAGCTAAGGAATACTAATATGGAAATAGACTGTTCATAAACGAGGATTCTCAGATTTTAATTTTAGTCGTAGACAATCGTATAATATACATTGTAAATGCGTAATTTTTTCATAGAGCAGTTACACGCTGTGGGTACCTACTACAAGACTTTCCACATTATTATACATATTTCATAGGTAGTAATAAGATATTTACAAGTTTGCGACCAGTTTTTTGCGGAGCTGCTCTTCTCCGAGCAGAGACTTGGTGCGTCGTCTCCGGACGGCGAGCTCCAGCCCGTAGTCGTGATCGTTGGGGGGAAGGACCGCAGGAAACGTTTTAAATGCTGCTGCCACTTTCAGCGCGTGATAGTAACTGTAACATGTAATTGTAGTATTCAATAACTTTTCGATGGTTCTTTATCATGTAAATCGCGTGTCTGTGAATCGGATGAAACATTGACACTAAATAGATTATGTCCAGTTGACATAATATGGTATCTTAATTTGATTGTTTTACATAATTTTTATCAGTATATAAATAAATACCTACGTAAAAGACCAAGCTTTAAATTAGACATGTTTACATAACTTTTAATATAACAGCTCTTTTTTGCCTACCTGAGAGTGCAAAATATTGTAAAATTAACCTGAACACCAGCATCCACATGTAAAAGGCAGGCATGATTGAAGTGAACTTGACAACGACGAACTTGATGCAGGGGGGCCTGGCGGGGCCCAGAAGCACGCACGTGCCTAGGCCGAGCGCCAGACTGGTCAGTTCACACAGCAGTTTGCGTATCGCAGCCAGCAACAGCCATGGTAGAACCAGTGTGGGGCGCTCCTCCTGTTTTACAAATAGGCAAAATAATATTTAAAATCATTCAAAACTCCTGCACTACACTACTTATAATCTACCCTGTACGTCATAAGTTA
Organism: Diachrysia chrysitis; assembly: GCA_932294365.1. NCBI lineage: Eukaryota > Metazoa > Arthropoda > Insecta > Lepidoptera > Noctuidae > Diachrysia > Diachrysia chrysitis. The sequence continues at coordinate 6,576,519 of OW028650.1, read as the reverse complement.
AGCCCTTTCCAATTATATTACTATAAACATACAACTGACGGTCCTTTTTAATTTATTTTCGAGTCTCTGGTAAGCTAGTAGCTTTTTTTACCAGGACACAAAAATTACTCAAACTTGCAATTCGCAATTCTTTATACTACACGTGCCAGTTTATACCTGAGATAAAAAATTTGAATCGAGCAATAAGCTTTTACAAACATTGTCGTGAAATTGTTCATCAAACATAAGTAATTCCCAAACCACACGGTTCAGTAGGACCAGTCATTCCTAAGGATTGATCATTTGTTCACGTAATCAAACACGTGCGACGTTTACATGTTCTGAGATGATTTACACAATCGTGACGCATTTTTCCTACCATTATTGTTTTCCATATTTAATTTATATAATGAACATAAGTGACTTATAGAGTTGCGGTAAACATAACTAGGTACCTAAATCCCGTGCCTCCAACCTCAAATGGACCTTCGATGATTGTGTATGACTAAACCCCAATACTAGGTAAAATAAAAAATAATTAGAGATTTGAGTTGATGCCATTCTTGCATAACGTAGTATGTCAATAAATACTACCAAGTATAGAGTTTCATTAGGTGCTGGTTCTAAATTACTAGAAGTAAATTAATATGTAGATACGTAATATTGGCAGTATTTTGAAAACTAGTTTGTCGTATCTTAGTCCATATATGGCGACACAGACACAGATGAAAGCTTTTAGTTTTTATTTATTAATATTTTATGCCATAGTAATTCCGTAGAGCCGATCACTAGCAGATCCATTACTTTGGACCTCATGCTTTATATGTTCGGTAAAATCACATACACATAAATACAAGAGATAATTGAAATTAAATTTAAATTCCTTCATTAATGACACAAGTTGAAAAAGAACTTTTGTATTTTTCAAGTTGTGTCGAATTTATGTGATATTATTTTTAAAATTTAGTCGTCATACCAGGAAAACAGGGTACAGTAGTACTATGTAGGAGGCGAGGTAGACGTAGACGGTGAAGCACTGCACCAACATCACACCGGAGATCATAGTGCGCAACACCCGCTGCACTGGCATCGACAGCTCTTCCGGCATAGTCATCTGCCAGACCTGTGTATTAAATTTAACATTGAATAATTACTACATACGGACCTACGGATTACCTACATACGGACTTTCCCTGGTTTCTGAAAGACCGATCACCTTATAAATTTATCAATTATCTGTCCAACCTGGGGCTGTAATTGGTTGTAACATTCTGGTCATCCCATCACATTAGTTGACATTCTGTTTAACAACCAATCAAATTGAAAATCTCTTTAGAAACTAGAGGACAATCTTGCTCCTTAGTTGTAAAGAGAGGCACAGGTAACATGTTATGTGTCCTTCAGAAAAATGCAGTCTTTTTAAATTTATTTAAATGTCATATAATCCAATACGTATCTAACAATTATTTTTACGTCAAGAATATTTGTAGAGCTAGAACACATTTCCAGTCGTTATGTGAGCAAGAAGATTTGTATATTTGTATATTTCGCTAACTAGAGACTACTGAAATCATGACTTATTTCCTTATTAATTTAATTCATTTATACTATAAGGAATACGATAACAGTTTGATAAATGACGAACTTTCATAGTAACTACCTGTTGCGTCACTTAAGGAAAAACATTGCATTTTCATCAACAATTATAAATCAAGCAATGTTCAAATCAACGGTATTTAAATCTCTTCAACAAGCATAGTTCATTACTTCATCCTAGTAAAAACCTTGATAAACATTGAAAAAAGTAGATAATTATAGCCCGGACAAATCTTATCAAATATTTTTCCGTGTTATAAAGCTTTTTAAGGATATTTAAAAAAACTTAAATAAGTAAATAACTAACATCAATCTGTCATAATGTAATTTATGGTTGCTTATTGAAATGAGGCTGATTTAAATACCTAACGGTAATCAAATAATTAGATAGCGATAGCTTGGCAATGTAACTAATAAATAATAGCTGGTACCATCTTAATTATTAATGAAAACATTCACTGTTCGTGATACCCATAAAGATAATCTCCAAGCATACTGTAAGTCAACACGTGTGTGCACAGTGGGCTGCTCAACCTCAAAAATACTTAATTATAATGTTGAATAAATCTGTCGACGACGCGGCACCTGTTTTAGATTGGCGTTTACTTTGAAGAGAGTGGCGTCGAAGATGGTTCGCACCAGCCCCAGCAGCGTCCACAAACACACCTCGGATTGCATGTTCATGCCCACGTAAGATAGTATGTTTATCATATTTATAGCTAATGATTTTGTTGCCAGGTCATTTAAAAATAGGAAGCATTTTTTTTGTAAACTTAGTGATTACTGGATTATTTGTACATTTAAGCGGTTTAATGTCAGACATGCGAAATTAATGTGTCAATTTTTGTTTATTTTTATTGTGATGAGATCGTAGCCATGATAGTTTTATTCAGCCAACAACAAACCTAATTTTACAAATACTTACCAATTAAAAGTTTAATAGGGAAAATTATTTTCTAAAATAACCCAATAATCTAAAAATAGAATGCAAATAGGTTTATATTGATCATTATGTTCATAAACATATTTTTTGTAGGTATATTCGGCATCAAGACAGCAATCGACTGTTATATTCCTAACGACACTATTTGATTCATAAGAAACAGACGCATACATTGTGTTTACAAATATATACTTAAATGTTACAACATAATTGATGTATAACAGTTGTACAAATCTGATGAATCGAACCCGAGTCAACGGCTGATGCAGTGATAGTACGAGTATGATTAGGTCTGTCATCATCAGCGTGCGTCAGCCGGGCCCTGCGGCTAGCGTCGTCGGCGTCGCGCGGTACAGTCGCCGCGAACTCCTTCAGACGATCTCTGGCGAGCGAACAGTCACATCGCGTACTGACGCGCACACAACTAACGTGAAACACAACGTGAATGTAATTAATTACAAAAGTGATTAGCAAGTGGTAAACAGTGATAAGAAGTGATTTACAACAGAATTCTACCCTCGTGGAAAAGGTAAATAAATGAGATCATATTTTAAATAAGCCGGTGCTTATTTTTCTTGCGTTCATATTTAAATATATATTATTTTATACAAGTGATGTGTGTGGTAAAGGCCTTGATATTGTTTTAGAATATATTTGGGTTACGCTACGTCCTTACCTTGAGAGCGTGAGGCATAAGTTATTTTTACGAACTCTGTTTTTACGCACCACCCGTTATGTTTATGTAGAGATTCGCGAAAAGACGTCATCGTCTATGAGAAAAATAACAATGCAACTGCAAATGATTCAAACAAACATTATATGCCAACTTAATTTTAAACTTTGCTGTTTAGGTACAATCCAAACCTTTTTTAAGTTTTTTATAAGATGTTTTTTTCATAATCTCTGGTGAATAAATATTATTTTTTAACGTTCTTCGTCCTTGGGGAACGTAGTATTCCCCAACCTTTATCTACGGCCCACACTATCCGGATTGGGTAGCAATGCTCCCCTTATCTTTTCATTAAAGGATAAACATGTATTATTAGAAGTAGAGAAGTATTAGAACTGTGGTATTAATGAAACGTTAAGGATTGTTTTTTTTTTGTTTTTGTTAATTATTATTCCACTTGTTAGATTAACCTTTAAATGTTAGAATTAAAAAAGCTTTTAAAACAGGTTGTATGTTATATTGTAGTACATAAGAATGACAAATCAACCTGTTAGTTTTTGTTGTTGCTATAAGGTCGCAGCTAGATCAACACAATGATATTAATTCTACACCTACTAGAAGAAGTGTACTTCCTTGCTTGTTTACTACTTTGAATTATGTACTAGACAGGCATACAATAAAAAAAGAATATCAATTTTAAATAGCTACAGATAAGTAAAAGTACCCACTATTCGTAAAGCCTTACCCCGGATACTAAAATGCGCGCAAACATTTCGAAAAAAGTTCGTTCGCTTTGATGTCTGTTAAAAAACCGACACAGCTTGGAAAATAAATCATTTGCAAATGTTCTCCTACACTTGTGGGTTTGCTTATTCGTGCGAATGTGAGTGACTGTCTTAAGAAGATGGCCCATCATGTCTGACTTAAAAACTATAGAAGTTTTTAATGGAGTAGGTATAGGTAACACATAACACAAATATGACATACGGAACAATTAAGAAACGAGTATGGTATGTAGTGGGAAGTAGATGACGATGTTATACGGCCATCGCCTACAATATGAATTATATTATTTATTCATAATTACTATTATGGAGACGGAAAATATTAGTTTTTACTAGCCCTGTGCAAAGGCCTACATTCAATAATGCACCGAGTTTTTATCTTAAGTTATGTTATTTAAATAAACAACATACTGTATAATCTCACTTTATAAACTATTTGATATCACAGATCTGTCTGATTGTGAAACCGTTAAGACTACAATTATTATTTATGGCAACTTATTCGTTTTTGAAGTTTTTAAATCAGGATTATAATATCGTCTTGTTATGCAAATCAATCAACTTTATTAACCAACCAAGTTTTACTGTCTTATCTATATCTATACTCTATAGTCTATATATACTAATATATAAAGCTGAAGAGTTTGTTTGTTTGTTTGACTGTTTGTTTGTTTGAACGCGCTAATCTCAGGAACTACTGGTCCGATTTGAAAAATTATTTCAGTGTTGGATAGCCCATTTATTGAGGAAGGCTATAAGCTATATAACAATACGCTGCTACGAAAAGGAGCGGAGCATAAAAGAAAAATGTTGCAAAAATGAAAAACCGTTGAAAGTAAAACACGCGGACAAAGTCGCGAGGGATAGCTAGTTTAATTATGTATTCTAAAACGGTTATTTGAAAATTCAGCTTTCAAGGGGATTACAATCGTTATATAGCTATGTATAGGCTAATATTATTATTTTTTTTTACTTTTTGTGTCCAGTGTTACTTTATGTATTAGCAGAGTTTCAGTATGATGTCATTCACATCCACGATGTAATTTAGAATCACTTAGTCCCCAACATTCTGCTCAATTTACTCAAGGATCTATTTATACATATTATACAGTTAGCAATCGCAATAGACAAATTTGGTCGCATACAAATTTATAAATTCTACTTGATATAAACGAATACGACTAAAAACTAATATAATTAACTGAAAATAAAACCTTTTTTCTGATTTAAGCTCAAATCTTAAGTGATTGTAGATTCAGGTGAATAACCTCCTGTGACAATCTGGTTTATTTATCATCTAAATAAAAATTTGGCAACAGATTAATTATCTGCTGTCGTTTCCTCGTAGCTTTCTTTGACGGGACATCAAGATTTTTTGGACGCGTATACAATTCGCCAACACACGCAGCTAGTCAATGAGGCATCGTTAAAAAATAATCAAATATCAGATCAATGGAAATCAGATCAATTAATATCTGATACAGTAATCTATAACCGATCGTATCATAAAGAGAGAGTTGAAATAAAACAGTGCCGTTACAAAAAAGAAACGAACAATATTAATACAGTTAGAAATAACTAGTGCCACCCAAAAGTAACAGACGTTTAACGATAAATAAATAACGATATAAAACTATAGTTTAGCACGGTACAGTTTTCTGTTAAGAAAACCATGACAACGGAAACATGTGTTTTAAGAAATACCTAAATACGAAACGGAATTCCACAGAGATAACTCAGCTACGCGTATGTAATATGTTGCGTGGAACTATTTATATCACCTTAAGATTTGGCATAAAACTCTGTAAACAAATACGATTTTTAATAAGAACTCAAAAAATGTAAAAGATTCCTTTAAACCCAGACAGACGTTGTTTACCAAGGCTTTCTTTTGTCAGTCTTATCACTGAACTACTTTTCGTAAAACTTCTTTGGAAAACAGTTGTGTCAATACCGGTATCAAATGGAAAACGGTACAAGTGGTTGTGACATTCTTGATGTACGTGAGAACTCGTCTATGTTCCCTCATCGACCCATATAAGGATTCTCTGCATATGGTAGTACTAACATGGCTTGAGAAGTTGCCTTGTAATTTATCCTCATTTTCTCTGCTTTCTACTTAACAACTACACGAGAACTAGCCGTTAGCCCACGCTTGTATGCACTCATTCGATGAACCTTATACTTCTTCCAATTATCGCTCCATATTAACATCTAATTGCCCGCCTACAGCAACACCTAGGAAACAAAGAGAAATTGATTTCGTTCATTATTTACCGACTGACGAATCGTTTTGAATAATTATTGATCTAGATCATTCTGTAACAACAGCGCGTATTAACATTCTGTTTGAAAGATACATGAACCGTAACCTAATTTAGTGAGAACATCGTAGTACACTAATGAAAGACAATAAACGTCATGATATGCTTTATTAAAGTGTGACATTTATAAGTCAGCCCTACAATGGCTAGAAATGTTAAGGTTATTGTTCTTTTTATTTATCCCCATAAATATTATATCCATGCAGTTATGGCGATTATAGAATCAGCATTTATATCGTAAGTTTGTGAGTCATTCATTTCTGTTGCATATTGTATTACACATCGCTATAACATTGCTGTTTCGGCTGATGTCATCCACACATCAAGAAGTACATATTTATGTCGAATTATGATTCTATGTGTCTTGGGTCAGAGGGTCTACATGAAATCCTTTATTTCTAAATACATAACATATTGATCTTGTAAATGACGACAGTATGACTGAGTTCTACCTAGACGAGGTAAACATGCTGGCAAAAGGTGACGTCACTTAAAAGTGAACCTTGACCAAGTAATGAATCGTGGGTAAAACTGAGGGTCGCGCAAATACCTATGTGAATAAAAGGTTATTATTTACATAGTAATATATAATGTTTATTTTTTTGTATCAGAAAAAAAATACCGCTCCAAAGAGTACCTGATTTCTCGAAATCGAAAATAAGAATCTTGCTTAAAGAATTTTGACCATACCAGAAGTGATATACCTACACAATATTTTTAGTTTTTTTTTATCAGTAATGTTGTTAATAGCAGTTGACCTTGGTTCGCCAGTAGTCGCTGAGGTCTACGACCAAATATAGTTTTTGCGTGAGTTCACTGCTTCGACGAATCGTAATCTCAAAGTCAAGCTTGACACTGACATTGTGGCGCGGCTATCGAGTCACTACTCATTTGTAAGTAATTACTTATTCATAAGTTGTTTACTTAAACCCACAATTAATTCTGCATGTAAATACAGTCATCATTAAAGTAGATAATTATGACTAGTCGATGTATAACGAGAAGTCAGTGATTACAAAATAATATTTGTTAGCATCTTATTTCATAACGGCTTCTGTTGTTCAAGTGTCCTTATACAACAGATCAATTATATCACAATTATATTATCGATACCACTTTTGAATTTAATTGTTTTTTCTGACAAAAGCGGGTTAAATATTTTTTTATTATGTTTCTAGGTTTTAATATCCGATATGTTCAAGGTAAAATAAAAACATACAAAATAATTAATCCTTTACTTCTGAATTCGAGCCTTATACTTGAAACACGATTACTTGGAATATTTAACTTGAAATTTAATTGTATTTTTGTCTTATAAACTATATTTTTATACTTATTTTAATTCTCATTAAATCTTAGAAATGTGTATGATAACAAAGATTGGCATGTTAGTTTATTAGCTAAGGATTCATTGTTTACAATTTACATTCTTGTACGAATGAGTGAGCGTCACTCGACGTGAACCTGGTGACGTCACGTTACCTTCTGCGGCTGCGCGTGCGCCGGCCTTCGCGTAGTCCGCGCTCCAAGCGAGGCAAACCGCGCGTCGTGGGTGATGCGAGATCTCAAGTACCGACTACGACCTTATCTTTACATAATCGTTCTCTCGAACTTTAAAAAGGGATATGACTACATTTGTCGCTTTGTATTGTTCCATTGTCGAGCACCAAAAGACAGACATGATTGGGTAACTTAAAGTCATAGATAACAAATAGGTCGGTATTTAGTTTCATATCTTCTATAACATGTAGGGTTATAAAACACGTCGGTAACGTTTCAACTTTTAATGGTACATTTAGAACAACACGTTCTATGTACCGTTTGTACACCTCTAGAGCGATGTGTGCACGAAGCGCAGAGCGAGGCCCCTTGTTAATTAGTTAATGACACTGACTTTGCTCTACAATTACAAACGTACTCGTTTGACCTTCTTTAACCGTATTTATTTAAATAGCATTAATATGTATTACGATAACCTACTCTTAACACATATCTATTAATGCGCTATTTATTATAATTTATACGCGGAAATATAACCACAGTAACTACTCCTCCTTATCCGAATAAAAAAAGTTAATAATAATAACTTACATAATACATATAAATGACAATCACACGGGACTGTATTTATCGGGAGAATTTATCTAACAGTACAGTAATATCTGTGGGATTACGCAGCGTATGGGCGTTTTAATCGGGAGCATGCATCTGCGATGCTGCGGGCGTGGAGAGGAATGCCCGGATCAATTGCATACAGATGCTTGCAATGGACTTTTGATTGGGTTACTTAACGTCGATTAAGTGAATTGAGAGCGTGATACGATGTTAGATGATACGGATGTTAGTTCTAATCATTTAGATATTTATGCGGTAGATAGCGGATGTTGCTCTTCTAATAAGTGTAATTTTACCCATTTAGATAAGACGGTTTAATACTTCACACCTCTTTATGCAACCTCTTCGTTTAGACAAACAAAATCAAGGCCATAAAAATAACATGTGGGTCCAGACACCCGCTTAAAATTATAGAGTTCATTTCGAGCCCTCAGCACAAGGTTATAAAAAATGAACTATTTTATATCTTTCAAATTATATTTTACTTATAACAAATAATTCTTACCCCGGTCACTCACATGCGAAAGGCGAACATTAGATCGAGGTTCGCCCGTTTTGATGTCCGTTAAAAAACCGACACAGCTTGGAAAACCACATATGCAAAAACTTTGCATAATCATTTACAAATATCGTCCTACACTTGTGGGTTTGCGTGCGAATGTGAGTGACTAGCATCAGGAGATCACGATATTTCCTCTATTTTTTTTTACATGCGTAAAATAGACTAACCGCTGTAGTGACAATGACACAGAAAGCTCAGCTTTAACGTCGACCTTCGTTTGTTTAATGACCGATAGTCAAGAACGTATTGCGCTTGCCAAACTCCACTCTCGATATCGTAAATATATACTATAGTCTATACCTACAATCTATGCTATAAAGCTATTTATACAGTTGATTCAGAGGGCAACTGAACAAAACAAAACGAATTAATAAATGCAGTAAAACAGTTAACACGTATTACGTGTTTAAAAACCAATCATTTATATTTTTCTTCATATCCAAGATTCAAATATCAATCATCCTTTACTTGTAAGCTTCTAAATTTATGTAATCACGATTCATACAGTAAAAACCGTTATTAACCAGCATATTATTACGTAGTCTCAAAAGCGTAATGATCCCTTACAAGTAATCGTCCTAATTCAATCGTACACGCAAAGGTAGAGACAGCGCTACAATCTAACAAAGAAATCATACTACTTAACAGGGTCACACAGCATTACATACCCATTAAAGTACTCTGATTACTAATCCGACTTTAATGGATCTCTAAACATAGCTTCCCAACCTGCGTTTGACTTCATTTGTTTAGTCGTACGTGACATAAATACAGTATTTATTAATCAGTTTTGAAAAACATTAGATAAAATGTGCTACTTTAAATAAAATAAAAATAAATTTCATTTAACTACTGACGACCTGTTCGTAATATACCTATGTAGCAGGAAGCGGTCATAAGATGTGGCCCAAAGCTAATTACAAAATATCACAACCATAACGCTATAAAGAAATTAAGATAAGAATTTTAACTATCTGTGTTATGTTATTGTTAAATGATAAGGATTACATATTCGGGTCCTGACTGAGGTCAAATTTTTCCAAATTTAAATAGTTATGTTATATCTTTTTTAATGGATGTACCTGAAAAATTTAATCGTGTAATTTTATTTTACGAGTTTTGGTTACCGACTGTGTATAAAAGCGGAAACAGACGGAACAAGAGTAGTATTTGACATGGCATGTGTTACAATCTGTGTTGCGCAATGTCCCTGACAAAGACGAGTATGTGCGCTACCACGCTGTGCCACCGCGCCTTACTCTACTACGCACTATGATTTATTACTCATACAAATCACTCCTTACGATCTCTTAACTACATCTTAGAATTGAATTAGATAGCATGATACTTTGAATGGAGCAGACGACTTATCTACATGAGACTATAGAAAACAGAATGAGGCAGGTAATCAGATCTAATAATATTGTAATATGTAAGCAGATTATTGCCGAAATTTCTGTAATAGTTGCACATATTATTATACGTGCAACATGCATATATTATGCTATTTACAAATTTCTCATTGATTACAAATGTAATCATTTATTTAGTTGTATAGAATTTAAAATTAGGCTACTGTTAGGTCCCCAACTATAGAACATAATATAACAAAAGCAAATTTTAAGGACATCTTGCAAACTCTACAAAAGCAAATTTTGTAAATGATGCAACTAAAAATTTACATATTAGCACGAAAGTTAACAGTAGGTAGTAAAAGTTTGGACAGTTAGAGAGTCTTCTATTCTGCAGTAGCCAATAGATATGGTTTTTATTAAAAGAGAGAATCACGTGTTGTTTTCTACATTAAATCTGCTAGCTACAAAAGCAAAGAGAAATGTTAAACTTCAATGCCATCCATACGGTATTATAGCTCTGTAGTATATATAAATCAGACATTCACAAACACATATAACGTAAAAGCTTTTAAAAAATCAGCGCTGAAAATGGTAATGGGGTGTAAAATGGGAAGGTAGGTGTGCCCCATAGCTGTAGCCCTGTAGGCGAGGCATTTGTTCTAATGGGGCCGATCTGGGAACTGGGTCAGGCCAATGCCAGCGATAATGGAGCTAGGGTTATCCTCACCCCACCACTTATTACATGCTATTTGCAAATCAGTGTCTATCCGGTTGATGACACAGTTACCCATGTGTATCAATTACAAAAGTAAACAAACGACACCTGTTTTCAAATGAATAATGCAAATGTACAATTATTGTCTCTTGATATGTCGGTATCATGATTAACAAGATGGACTTTAATTTGCTTTTTAGGCTCCAAAATATTTGGTCTATTACTCCCATTTTAATAAGACGTCGAATGTAGTATCTATAAATTACTTTTTGTTAAGCATACATTATACACAATATATTTTGATACGAATACAATCTTATGAACGCGCTTACTTCATTGATTGCCGAAATCAAAACAACAAATAACGCAACATCCCGGCGCGGCGCGCGGAGCGGCGTTGGACTTCGATTCCTAAATGTCGGCGTCAGTATTCATAAATACATAATCGAACTATTAAACGTGATCCACAATTGATTCAGTTAAATTCAGTACCTACCTGTTACCCAATGCTTCTAATTCTGAACCACAACGTTACAGTTAGCCAATCAAAATCGATCGCTGTTGCGAAATTTTTAATGCATGCCATACGAAATTGGTTACAGTCGCTTTGATATACAACATCTGTATAAAACCATAATAATGTTATCTTACCATAATAATTTTGACATTTTAATTGAATTGATATTAAAAAGGTATTAATGTTATGTTGTTTACATAACATTGGCACGGATTTTTGTGTCTAGACTTTAGTTTACTATTTATTTAAAAATAGTCAACAAAAATCGAGTATGTACCTAAAGCTATTTGCATACGAAATCTAAACACAAGACTACGAACGGAAAACGGTATTATACAGGCGAGACGTATGATACTTATTAGAGTATTACGAGTAGACGAGATGGCTTTACAGTTTACATTATATCAATGTGTCTCTACCTTCTGTGTAATAAAGATAAACATTATTATGCTCTGTCGTGGCCACGGTGTTGCACGTCTTAATGAGCTAGCCACGTGTCACCCGATCAAAAATAGCCTCCTGCCAAACTCTGAGAAACCGATATCAGCGGTGTCGCACTTCGGACGGCTTGCGAACGGAAGTCGCCACAGTGATGCAATATTTTTACGGCTTTCTTCTCGGTTTATGGCGCCGGCCATAGGTGTTTGTCTCCTTGCGTCGTTAAAACCGTTTTTGAACTCATCAGTATGTAGCTATTTACTCTCAGCCGTACACCATTACTACATTTTGAGTTTAACCATAATAATAACATTCTAACCTGGATTAGACTTGAATAAGAACCGTATACCTACAAACGAATTTTACATTCTTAAACGTCTGAGCATTTAAATTTATGCGCGTTGTTGCACCATCTCGAATATCAATGAGATAGAACTGGGTGTTTTCTAATAACGATGATATCCCAAACTAGTGGAACCACAAGAAATCATTGAAGTCAATGGCGACGCGGAAGTAACCAGTCAAGCCAATGACGGACGCCCACGCCACGTTGTTTTGTAGTTACCTCCATTAACAAAACACAATCCATACGATAGCTAAAACTACAGCGCTATAAACTATACTTACGTAAAAGAAAGATCTGTTTAATTAGCTTTGTAATGAAAGTTGACATAAGTAAACAAATGATCACCTTTTATCTGATAACACAAAGACAATTAGGCACGTAACAGAGATAGGAAGATACTATCAAGAATGTTTCCTCCTTTTCTGGTGGCAAAACGTGTTCTGTTAATAGTCAAATAAATATTAGCAGCATTCATAGCGTAGGCTGTTTAGCGTTAAGATTATAATCGATTGCAAAACATTTCTTATCAACGAGCTACATTTAAAATGTTTTTATTGCAGTCATGAGGCGGTAACTCGATATCAAGAGAGTGTTGGGATTTGAAGTAAAATTGACCAGACGCGATGAAGCGGTTACAAAAATGTTGTTGTTGTGCGTCAACTCGCACGGGCACGCTGATCACAGCGATCCTTGGAATCATTCTCTCTATAGCCACCATCATCGTGGTATGGGTGGTGAAGAGGCACAGAATTACATTCAGTACATTCATCTTCGATGAAGAATTTGATAGAAAACTTTCAGATCTAGACAGTAAGTATCAAGTACAGATAGATTCTTAAAGATTTTTAAACGAGATTGACTGGCGCCGATTTCCTTGTACGCTAACTAAATCAAAACTAAACCATTGCTATCTTTTACTAACATACAGCGTGAGAAAAGGACGGCAACAGGTAACAACTAACTTAGAAATGTCAAACCTGTTTTCGCCTGGAACATCATTCGATTCATCATCGATTGCCTAAAATAACTTTAGTAAGGGTTTAACAGAATCGGGGCCATTGTTCTACTATAGATTAGATTTTCGAATTAAGTACCTACCTACTTAATAATAGTTAAAAAAAAATCTTACAATTAAGTACAATATTTGAAATGAAATTCTCAAATGATATTTTGGATAGATTTTGATATTTAATAAGCATATTTGGAAATGTAATGTTTATGTAACTAATAGAAATCATTTTTTTTTTCAGTTCCACGGATAATACTAACAATCAATCTATGTTTTACCATATTGATATGCACACTCCTGATTGTGGCAGTTCAAAAAGTAAGTTTATTTATAGATAATTCATATAGATTTAATTCTTGTCTGTTTGCATTAAAAAATTATTATAATTTTATATTAGTAACTTTAATTTAATACAGTTAATTATAATTGAATATAACATTTTAAACTACATGCCTCTAAAAGACGTCGTATTCGGTGAGTTATTAAAAACATCAATGACTTTGATTTACTGGCTGTAAAAATATGCGCTATATTTATTCATCGCTCTAAAATTAACTGCACATTCATAGCTAGCTGGACAGATAGTTTGTCCATTCAGACGTTTTAATAATGTGAAGGAAATAAAACCCTATGATGTTTACCTATTTTGGCGAGACTCAACACAGACTTCACACATATCGGCAAGATTTAAAGTATACTACATATTACCAAGTATTACCTAGTAGGTACCTACTTTAAACTCTAATAGCTACTTAGTATCTACCTAGACCTGTGTGTTTTCCGTTATTTTTAAATAACTAATAAACCCTCGTTTTTTGAAGCGACGGTCATGGTTGATGCTGCCGTGGGTGGTGCTGGGCATCGTGCTGGCCATCGGGCTGCTGATCAGCGTCCTGCATACCTCCATCACCTACTACCTTGACAAAGAAGACTACGTTATCATCGCAACCGTCATACTTATTGGTGGACTTTTCTATTTATGTAAGTAGACGTTTTGTACCTGAGGCCTGATTTAGACTATGCGATACCAGAAATGTCGAGCAAGTTCACATTGTGGTGCCGTTCGGCCGGCGCGCCTCCCGGGCAGGCGAATGGACCTAGGTTGCCGCTACCCGCGTCGCGCGTAATTCTATTATTAGGTAGTTATGTTGTCGCTAGCGACAAGTCTACAACCTTAACGAGCCAGACAGAGTTATAAGTTTCAATAAATATCTTTAGATTAAGCTCTTTTGCGACCTGCACTTTGTTTCGTCGCAGATAGACTTGTGACAAGTGAACCTTCTGTACCTTGCACTATTAAGTATTCTGTGCTATAGTGTCAAAAGTGATTGCTCATGTCGATCATAGACAGCAATGTACCAAAATTAGAAATGTGTCTAAATAAACTTTAAAAGTAAAAATAATATCAATGAATTTAGAAGTCTGATTATGATAATCACTCATGAAAAACGAGTTAGGTAATTAGAGCGATGCTGTAGCGGCCAATCAAACATGACAAAGATGAAAAATCCAACTAAAAGTTTAATTGGTATCTAAACAAAATAACAATTCGCTTTTTTTTTCATTTCTTCGTTGTTAGTCCTTTACGGTGGACAGACTAGATACAGAGTAGATAGACAGGTATTTCTATATTAATATCATTGGATACCTATTTTCCTAGTAATTTCAACCCTTTCTGACTTTATTAT
Source organism: Diachrysia chrysitis (assembly GCA_932294365.1). Classification (NCBI taxonomy): domain Eukaryota; kingdom Metazoa; phylum Arthropoda; class Insecta; order Lepidoptera; family Noctuidae; genus Diachrysia; species Diachrysia chrysitis. The sequence goes on along the minus strand of OW028650.1, from coordinate 6,561,477 downwards.
TTCACCAATTAAGACTGTATTACTTTTTTACCTTCCAGGTCTGTATCTCTACCTTTGGGCAGTTGTGTTCAGTCATTACCTAGACGTGCGTGACGAGGAGGAGCGAGGCCGGTACCGCAAGGCTCCCTACAGACGATGAAGCCTTCGCTGTACAACAACGCTGTACCTATACTTTAAAATGTCGTCGTCCAATCCCAATGCTTTTATATCGACGATCATCTGCACGTCAATGCTAATATCAATTGCTACCCAAGCGACATAGTGTTATCACTGACGCGTGGTCGACTGTTAAATAGAATTTAATTGTCATCTTATTTTTAAGTACAATGCATGAATACAAAAAGAAATGTAAAGTGTCTTAACAGTGCCTTAACTAGAAGTCAAAATATTTTTTTGTAAGTTATTAATGTAGATAATTAATATATTTTTATTTTATTGATGGATGTAAATGACACAATCCGATCAATTATAAGTTCTAAATTAATTATAATGATAACAAATTATTATCTTGTGCCTTTATTTCCGTTTTACTGGTAATTTGATATACCTACTTATTGAAGACTACAGTTATTGCGCTCATCATTTGACACCACTGCCTTTTAGCTGTCAAAGCTCACCAAGAAACTGGTGAATTTGATTTCGTCGTTTGACGTCACATGGGACGAGCACACCTGGCGGTGAAATTAATAACGGTAACCCTCATCATGTGAATAGAAATGCAGGGGCTAAATAAAGAATTGTGGTTTTTTACATTTAATGATTAAGGGTAAGCTTGTTTTTTATGTAAAATTATATGCATGCGACACAAAGGTAGCAACCCTTTTCCAAATCACCCCCAAAACATTTTCATTCACCCCATTTTACGGTAACTTACATATCGGATACAAGACTAAAAGTTGGAATATCCACTCAAGTTAACTAAAGAAAATTATTACGCAATAGGCGGCAAAAACTTACGTGCTGTGTAGTTACAGTCTCATACAAACCGTACCACAACAAACAGTTAGAATTAGTATATACTTACGTTTAGGGTACCGAATCAAAATGAAATAGTTTATTCAAAATAAAAATAAAAAAAATATTTTTTACCTACCTTTGAACTTAATAACACACAGAATGTTACCGAGATGGTATATATTTATCGAAAAAGGGGGAAAAGTTCATCTGGTATAGTCAGTTTACATTTTTTGTATGTACTCTTCACCCCTTTTGGATAGATATTCTTTTTGGTAAAACTCTGTATATGTGTAGTAACTAACTAAGAACAATGAACATAAGCGATAGAAAAAAAAATCGTTGGTTGCCTGTAAAGTCGGTATACGGGCGAAAGTTTTACGTGACAACGACTGTCAATGTCAATGTCTGTCTCTCTCGCTCTTAGGCGGGCTAACCATGCCCGAGTGGAAGGGACGCGTGCCTTTCACTCGCTCTCATTGTGAGCGCATAACGTGAGTGGAGCGTTACCCAGTTTCTTGAAGTGTCACCCGGCAAACCAATTTATAAGACGTTGTCACGTCAAAAACACTTGCATAATTTAAACAAGTGTTTTTTTTTTCATGTTACTTATCGCCTCAAATAAAATTAATGTTAAAATGTTACGAGAATACAATTTTATCGATTGTTATTAACTTATTTTTGTGTTTATTGAACAACCTATTTACATGTTAAATAGTTATGTTTAAGTACCTACTTCATTTTAATAAATGTTCAGGAATAAAAATATAATGTTATTTTTTTTTAACCCCTTGGTATAGATATAGGTAAGCGTTGGTAGTGCTAGGGTTAACTCATCATATTTATAAAAATGAATCGTACCAATACAGAATGTTACCCTATTGGTAACATATAGAGGCAGTATACAAAATGTACGCTAAAAATAAATATCCAATGTTTTGCATCAATTAATCGCCATCAAACCACATCAAACATCATAACCAGACCTCTGAAGCGATGTGACTTAACATTTAGCGGTGACTCTAGTAGAGTGGTGACACGTTTCTTACTTTCTTATCGTTTTTGGTGTCGAATAATTAATGTAAATTTGATATCAATTCTTTTAGTAACTGATTTTTTAGCTGTAATTTTGTAAACTGACTCTATACCAGATATACTCTACACCAGGGGTTCCCAAACTTATTTTGTCTACTGCCCACTTTGAGATTAAATTATTCTTTAGCTCCCCCATATTTTCACCAACTTAAAAACCACTATAACTTCGAATTAAATTAATTATTTTGAGCTATATTAGCGGAGATTTGATTTTTTTTCTGAGTCTCTTACCGCCCCCCTTTAGGCCTGCAGCGCCCACAAGGGGGCGTTATCGCCCACTTTGGGAAAGGCTGCTCTACACCTCTTTTGGATAGATATAGGTACCTATCCTTTCGGTAAAACCCGGTTTGTTGATTTAATTGTATTCAATAATATAATAAGTATAAAAGTTTGTAGTATTTTAGTCACCGCAACAATTATATAATTTACTGTATTTTTATACCAATCTACTGTAATTTAAAATACAAAACCCTGCAAAATTTATCAATTTGTCCTGGCAGCCGTGAGTGGACTATTTATCACTGGACTTTACAATTTTGTCACCCTTGTACGCACTGCTATGAAAACCTAAACGCCCGGTGACAGTTTCATCACCGTCTTATCCGCAAGTCGGTGGATAAAAATGTCACCCGTGTTACGCGTCCTAACGTACGCGCATATCCTTACTCGTCTCTTGATACTTGATAAGAGCTACGAACTGTTACGAATAAGGTTACGAAACAGAAACAAGAGTCCCTCGTGCGTGGAGGCTCGTACATTTTATTAGGGTGTCCAATAGTCAACTTTACATAGTACCTATGTACCCAAAGATTTCTAACTACAAAAGTTAGTACCTAAGCTTTATTTATACAGGTGGAGGTGAAATAGTCTCGTCAATAAAGAAAAGATTTAGATTCCTTATACCTAGGGATATCCGAAAATACTCCACGTTGGTATTATTCCGCGATTTTTTTATATAAATACTTTTCTCATTTTTGAAGAAATTCGTTGGAGACATCTTTTAAAATTTATTCGTTTTTTTCTACAAGGTCTGTGCTAAATTATTATCAAATTGATGATAATAAGAAAGACACTACTACCTATAATTTATTTTACAATATTTTATAAGAAATTACTATTAATTATTATACAAAAAAGAAAGAAAGACATTACTATAAAACTCTATTATAGATGCTATATTATCTAATATCTACGATAGACTAGGCAGTATGGTCGAAAGACCCTAGCCCTCCCGATGGGGAGAATTAAAAAAAACAAGCTGTCAAAATCAAGTGTCATTTCATATTTTCAATTGACATTCAATGACATTTTGCAAGTCAAATCAATTTAGAACAGTCTGCTGTGCGGAGTTTGCGTGTGTAAAAGTATTTTAAATACTTCTTGTGGCGTGCTGTACCACTCCAGATATTAAAACTATAATACAAAAATATTTACAAGTATAAAAAATGGAAATCTCATTTAAAGGAAAGCGAATACTCGTTACCGGCGCTGGACAAGGTTAGCACACATTTAAATAATATTAGGTATTATCCTTTTGTTTAATATCAGTAATAATGTAACTATTAACTTATGGCATTGTTAACATTGCAAACAGTTTATTGACTCAGTTAATATTCGTGCCAAATATGTTTCTTTTATAAGCGTGTAATCGTATTAATATTATACCGCAGGAATCGGTCGGGGCATCGCTATAGAATTGTGGCGTGCTGGAGCGAACATTGTAGCCTTATCTCGAACAAGATCTCATTTGGAGACGCTTCAAAGTGAATATCCTTCAATAGACATAGTAGACGTCGATGTAGCCGACTGGGACAAAACTCGAGAAGTGGTTGAATCTCTGGGTCACTTTGACGCATTAGTGAACAATGCCGCTATCGCTATATGCGAGCCTTTCCTCGACTGCTCTGCCTCGGATTTTGATAAGTATGGCTTAAAATGTAACAATGTAATATGGTGGTATTATTTTTGAAGAAAACCTTAGCCTGATAAAGAACATGAATATTAATGTAGAAACAGCTTAACTAATTTGCAATAGTAAAATAATACTTATTTCTTTTCTGTTCTTATCATTTGTTTAATAAAAATTTAAAATTTCCAGAACATTTGATGTTAATGTAAAGGCTGCACTCAATATAAGTCAAATTTTGTCAAGAAAAATGGTAGACAACAAAACTCATGGTGCTATAGTCAACATATCTTCACAAGCATCAAAGGTAATTCACATATTTTTTTATTATTACTTTTTTGTCATGATTTGTCTTCAGATTACTGTAATTTTTAAATTTTTAATTCTAATCAAAAACAATAATTTAAAAAAGTTAACAATTTATATGTTGTAACTGGTAGTTTATTCTGAAATTATAAATATACCTTGTTAAAATTTATGTACTAAAGATAAAAGATTATTATCATTACTAACCATACTACCAAGATTATGTTAATTATATTATTATAAAAAAGTATTTATCATTTGACTTAATGTTCAAATTTGTTATTATCCCTGGTTTATAACAGTAAAAAAAGTTTTAACAATAGAATTAAACTTATGTATTTTTTTAGTAAAATCAGATTATACATATTTCATGCATGATCAAGATATTGAACACTCATGACACATCACCAACGTCAACTAGAGTTGAGTTATTATTAGTAAACTTCTCTTCAATTCTCATAACATTTAATATTACTCATGATTGTTTCCCCTTGCCATTAGCTAAGTTGCTGTTAGCTCTTATGTAATATGTGAACTTATTGCTTGTAGATTTATGTTTAAAAAGAATTTGTTTATTGGTTCAATCACATAAAATGAGGTTCTTCTGTTAATGTATTTACACTTTAGGTAGGTACATTAAAATTTGATCTACTGTAATAGATAATATTATTTGTCTCAAGATCAAAGATTAAAAATATAATTGTAATGATGTAATTTTTCAGGGTGCATTGAAGGACCATACTATCTACAGTGCATCAAAAGCAGCTTTGGATGCCTTAACTCGTTCAATGGCTTTAGAACTTGGTCCTTATGGTATCAGAGTAAATTCTGTGAACCCCACTGTCATTATGACAGAAATGGCTAAGGTGGGATGGTCAGATCCAGCCAGAGCTAATGAAATGCTTTCCAAAATACCACTTGGAAGGTAAATATTAATATTATATGTAAATAGTTTTAATTTATATAAACCATTGCCCGGACACGTTTCTGTTAATTATTGATGACACAGAAATGTAAACAATCCAAAAATCCAACAAGTGTAAAAAGGAATACTTCAATTAAATTAATATGGGACCACCTTTAAGGTATAACAATTTTTGAAATCAATCCATAATTGCTGGAGCAAAAATTAAAACTTGAAACCTTTTTTTTTTTCCTAATACTGAATGACTTGCTTAAACCAAGCCGAAAAATAGATATTATGTAACTTGTTATCCATATATTATAATTATCATCTTCCAGGTATCAAACTGTACAAGATAAGTTTTAACAATAACACTCCTTCCAATGATTTGTTTTTTTTTTAGGTTTGGAGAAGTTTCTGAGGTGGTGAATGCTGTAGTATTTCTCTTGAGTGAGAGAGCTAGTATGATCAATGGAGTGGAGCTGCCTATTGACGGAGGTTTCCTCGCCACATAATAGTACCTTTTGCTAAATACACACTTATTTAGCAAAATATAAACAATATAATAATGGCTTTTAATAATATGGAATATTTTTTTAACAAGTATATTGGATCTATAATTAGTGAATCCACCAAAGATGATTTAAATATCTTATTGCCATGATTATACTTATCATGTATGTTTATGTAGTGATATTTTGTTATCAATTTGTTAATGAACCATGTAATAACAAACTAAAATATGAATCTTACGACAGCTAAACATTTACGGTGTAAAACAAGTTTTTTTTTTGTGATAGGTAAAAGCATGTATTCTAGTATGAAATATTGCACTAATACACAACATTTATATTATAATTTTAAACTTGTGTACCACTGTAGATCTGTTCGCTTGATATTATGCCCATCATTCGTCTTTTTCCATTACTAGATTTTATATTATTTCTTCAGCATTTATGAGCTTAAATATAAATTAGCTAAAATGTAATATGCTGATTGTGATTAGTCCAAGTAATAACAAATAGTAGGTGTAAAAATATAAGAAGTTATGAATTATTCTAATACAACTGTCATGCATATACAGTTAATGATTTTATAATTATTATTTTTATGTGAAATGTACAAAAACGGTAACAGTCAAAATTAAGACTATTTACAATAATGGACTGGTCAAGTTGTGAAAACAATAGCTAAATCGATGTATAAAACAAAGTCGGTTTACTTACACCATTTATGACTCAAGAACTGGTGGATTGATATAAAAAAGAATAACACCAAAACTTATAAAATTTGTTTTGTCAGACCATTGTATAGTTTATCAAAGCCATAAAAGTTATTTTGTTAAATAAATGCTATTTGTTGAAAATCAGACATCTTATTATTTTATGTGCCGTTCTAATAAATTCGCTTGTATTCTAGCTTCTACGTTTTCAACATCCTTAACTACAGTAAAACATAAGTTATATTATGTTGTTACTTTTGTCATATTGTGGTCTATCTTCTTAGTTGGTTGTTACACACGACGGTATTTGATAACGATCAAGTGAATATAGGTAACACTGTCTATAAAAGTAGAATTTAAAAGAGAATGGTTTCTTAAAACTAACTTGAAGAAGACCGTAATGGATCTAGCAAAAAGATATGAAAAGTATTTAAACGGTGAATTTAAGTTTACCTACGTTACTCGACAGCGACAAGAATTGATTACGAATATAATGTCGAAGGCAATCGCACCCGGCACCATAAACAACAAGTCTTATCTAAGTAATAACATCCACGTTCATACATACCTAATTTTAAGATAGCTGCAACGATAAGTAATTAACCACTAGTACTTCGCGTACAGTGCCGGAGTCAAGTTTGAAGTTTCTTTAAATCTCAAGTCATGGATAAACAGTTTAAAGGAAAAAGGATTCTTGTAACCGGAGGCTGCCAAGGTACGAAAATTTGTTTTATAAGACTAATACCTACGTTATCTAAAGTGATTATTGTTTAAACTTTTTTGTAATGGTATGTAAAAAGTGTGCATTATCTAAATGAGAGCATCTTTAATTTACAGGCATCGGTCGTGGAATAGCTTTAGAGTTGTGGAGACAAAGCGCAAATGTTGCTGTGCTTTCAAATCAACCCGATAACTTAGAAAAACTTAAAAAGGAATATCCGTCTATTGAAACTGTTTGCGTCGATCTACGCAATTGGGAAAAAACCAGAGAAGTGGTAGACTCACTGGGTACATTTGATGGCTTAGTCAACAATGCAGGAATTGCTATTACCGAACCCTTTTTGGAATGCACCCCGGAAAGTTTAGATGAGTAAGTACCTAGTATTAGAGCGTTTTCTTTAATAAAAATATACATGCATCATCTTTTGAATTTATTACAGGACTATCGCTGTCAATGTAAGAGCTGTAGTAAATATTAGTCAACTTGTCGCAAAGAAAATGATACAAAATAATATCAAAGGTTCTATTGTAAACATTTCATCACAAGCTTCAAAGGTAAGGTTTTACAGCCGTAACTACGATTTATTAACAAAAACATTTTAACATATTGAGTTTTTCAAATATTAACATGATTTTTTATTTCATATTTACCTGCGTATTTGCTTCTATAAAATACTATCATCTACAGGCTGCTCTGAAGGACCACACTACTTATTGCGCTTCTAAAGGTGCAGTTGATGCTATAACCAGAGTTATGGCTTTAGAACTAGGTCCACATGGCATTCGCACGAATTCAGTCAATCCCACGGTTATAATGACTGACATGGGCCGTAAGGTCTGGTCTGAACCTGAAAAATCTCAGGGTATGCTGTCTAAGATACCCCTCGGAAGGTAATTTTTTATATTCTATTACTTTTTTTTTCCTATTGTTGTTTTGTTAAACATCATTAGTATAAAAATTACTATAACGTCAAAACAGGTCTCTTAACAATTATATATTTTTAGGTTTGGGGAAGTATCAGAAGTCGTACATACGGTTTTATTCCTTCTGAGCGAAAATGCTAGCATGATCTGTGGCGTACAGCTACCCATTGATGGAGGATTCCTGGCTACTTAACATATTATACCCAGTTAAAAGACAATTTATAATACAAAATTAAGAAAACGATTTTTTTTAATATTTTACTCAGTTTATTGTGCCAAAGGAATTTATACATACTGGACATAAAAAAACAATGCAAGCATAACAATTTATTTATAATGCATATGCTAAGATAGGCTAGCACATAAATGTATTTGTAGTTATAATATACCACTTGAAGTAGTAAGAACATAAACTTGGTTAGACTGGAAAAATTATATTAGTCCCATGTTATAAGTGCAACTTACTTGTCTTCATTGGGAGGGAAAAAATCAAATGGATACTTAAATTCGAAGGTTATACGTAATAAAAGCCTTCCCTTACTCATTGCAACTAACTAATTTCTGTAAAAGGATTTTAAATTGATAACTTTCCTATCCAGAAGACAGTCATAACAGCAAAATAATTTCAATGACATTAACGCTACAACAGTTATGTATGTATTTATTCCATTACCTAAAATATTGTAAAAAACAGTGTGTCTGCTTATCTAATTATCTTATAATTAATATTTACAAAATTAAGTCCATAAAGTCTTTCGTCGTTTATAGCGTACACTTAACTTTAAGAGCAAGCCACGACCTTTCCTTGCCAAAGCATTTGAGATACACGTTGCGCACTCCACACCAGTGACGACAAGCGCGGAAACACCAGCTACACGAGGCACGCCCGGGAGGCACATGCCATCTTCTCATTATTCTGCCGCTCCTGGCGTCGATTCTTCACCCACTACACACGACATCGAAACATCGTCTAATATACAATAATTAATATAAATTCATAAGAATTAGTAACACAATATCATGTAAAATATTTGGGTACTAACATACGAACGCTCTTAAATGAAGGAATTAACTAAAACACTCATATTGTATAAGCTAAAAATACACTGATATCAATATTGGCACAGCGTTGTAAAGTTATACGACTGTCACTTGTGGATAAAAAATTTGAACTGTCTACAAAATTAATTCAAACGATAATTTCAAAAATGCTACAAAATACCCTGTAGATCTAATTAATATTGGATTAAAACTTAGAATAATGTGCATAGAATTACATTAAAACCGAACAGTAATGATAGCTACAATATCGACAATGTTATAATAATGTCATACTCTCAAGAGCCTGATAAAAAATAATGCTTAGATGTTTTTATGCTTAATTCCCTATACAATATCATGACAACAGAATGATTTGTTTGAAATCTCAAAGCTTTGCGATACAACCCCTTGAAACGAAATTGAATATTCTCAGTCATATTAAGAGGTGATTATGCCTATATTACGTTCCAAATAATAGATAAGTCCACTTTATAAAAAAATCGCATTACATTTTTTAAAGTCATATATTTACAAACTATTATTATATATTTATTAACATTCGCTAAACATTGACAGAGAATAGGACATTTTACAGCTTTGTATCAAAAAGCAGAACAAAAACATTTTGACAGAAATGAGGATGGTAACAGATTTGAACTACATTAAGTATGAGAAAATTTGGTAATTTACATGAGATCATAGATTCCTTGAAGTTCTCGGTCGGTTAGGAAAAGTCAGCATCAAATCTATCTGAGCATACGGAGTGCAAAATGTTATCTTCTTTAAAAATACAGCTCAGACAGGACAAGGATTTTTTAACGGAAAACTGAAAAAAAACCGCGGGAGTTTGACAGGACGACTGTCGGATCAGCAGCATCAGAAATAGATAAAATAAATTGAGCAGTTTCAGACCGATAAGCGACAACTTTCATTCTAAAGTTGTTTAAGTCAAGATAATTCAAACAATCATCGTTCCATTAGATTTGATGCTAACTGTACATTATTCGAAATAATAGTAATAACAAGAAAGTAGACATTGCTACATGGACTCGATTGTTTACAACTTCAAGCATGTATAATGATCATTTATTTTTATTTTGTCAATACAGTACTTGGAAATAATGTATAGATAAAACAATGAACTGCAACATTTTCTCGAGTTTAATTTATTTCCAAATCAACTTACTTACATAAAGCTATGGCAGTGGCTGGACATACCTTGTAACATTGTCTTTAGGTTGCCTGTCTATTAGCAGGAAAACATCAAGTGAATATCTTAATTGATATGATCTGAATTCAATACTCATGATGTTACTCAGTAAATTGGAAAGAAAAAGTGTCTTTACTGAATGAACATTTATTGATATCTATGGATAAATCCCATGACCACTTTCGTTCGTTAACGCTAAGTTAATTACCCGATAGACAGACGTCCTACACGTCACATACTTATAAAGTATATAATTACCCCTTTCAGCACAAAATGAAGAAGATATTAAATATTATAAAAAAAAAAAACTTGGAAGACCAGGTATCTTTAAGAACTAAAAGAATCAAGGTAATAATATTGCACACCATAACATTTTGAATGATTTTACAAAACCCTATTGAATTGTGTATCAGAATCCATAACGAAATTTAGATTACTTAAAGCCTGCTGATAGGATGAATTCTTGAAGGTCTTAAATATCTCTCATTTTTATTCATTACTAAAATGAGAAATTATTATTTACTTTTATTAGATCAGTATTTGAACATACTAAGTCTAAAATTAAACACATTAATTACTTTCGTTCAATGTAACAGAGTTCTTTTAGCTGAAGCAACAGGTAAATGGCCAGCTTTAAGGAACACTATGCTAACTTGAAAAAGTTGATGCAAAAATATTCAGTTAGCAGACATAAAAGCCATTTATTTTATCTTTTGATTATTTGATTTGTATTGTGGCAATGGACCAAAATAATATAAGTTTCGTGTAAATTGCTGGTATATTAATTATGTTAAAGGATGGTTCACCAGCGCCTACATCGGTTATTTCAAAAGCATTATTTTGATATACACCTGGAATGCAATTCCAGTGTATCCAAATAGTACTGGGTTTATTATCATTGACATGGCAACATAAATAATATATTTATGGCAGTTTTACTTAATTTTGCCAAAGTAAATCAATACATTTAGACTTACAGATAACTACTTGATATTTGTGTCACATCAAGTAGAAACTGAAACTTGTCAGAATGCAGTATTATTTTCCTATAATTATCAAGAGTCATGGCCCTTGACCGATTTTTTTGGGACCAATTGACAATTTACTGTTTAAAACTTACCAATAAGATAGATTATGTATCTTACTTCTAAATATAACTGAGCATAAAGTACAATGATGTATGGGTAGGCCTATCAATTAACTTTATGCTTAAATGAGTCATATTCAAACTAAAAAAAATCTATTTATTTATTCCACGGCCCACTCATCATCACACTTAGTCTATAATTCAATAATTTACAATAATATGAATGTTAACACGAATGCATACAAAATTGTTTCCTTATTTTAATACAGAATCTATTTTTCGGAACGTGATAACGTCGTAGGACGTCCACGCTCGCGCCTCAATTCCTACCGAGCGCTTCGATGACGTGATAAGTCGTCGTTAAAACACCGTCATAATACGTGAATATATCAAGTCTCTGTCGTTTGTTCGGGCGAACAGAACATTCAGGTCACACAATACGAACGTGGTTCCATAGTGGTGGTGTTACACTGCGACGACGGCGAGATCCCTCACCGCCACTCCGACACGGCCGCCACCGTGGTGCTCGGCTGCCCCGCCGCGCCTGCCGCTGCGAACACGTACGTTACACATAGTTAGCTACTGCCATCTACAACCCCAACTATTGAGATCCATCAATCATTTATATTTCAAGCATTATGATAAAGTGAGTTAACCCTTTGGACGCCGTAAGAAAAAGTAATGAGCGTACCTGCTACGCCGCGACCAGTTTTCGCGTAGACGGCGGCACTTTGAGCATAGGGTTGGGACATCCTTATCGAAAAAAATATAAAAAACTATCCAATCATACTTTTTTTTGCCTGTTACAGCAAATGACCCCTTAATATACACATTCATAACGTATCACTAAATGTTTAAATCAGTACAAGAAGGAAATAGGCCAAAAAAGCTTTTTTTCATATTTAAATAACACAAATTTATTCACATCACTAGGCGACTCCTTTAGTTGTCCGTGGCGTCAGCAACTTGTCTTTTTTTCAATAATATATGGAACAGATAGTGTTGTCCACGAGGAAGGTCGATATTATAATATATACCTACTCTAGGTAGGTACCTACTATTATGGCACTGAGCCGTTACAAACGACATATCTTTGAAGTAATAGTATGGCGTATCTAGGGGGGGACAGGTGACTATGAATGATTAAAATTTAGTTATTAAACATGAATATCTTTAATAAGTCACAAATAAAGTGTCTTCTGGTTTGGATTACAGAGTCTTTTTTCGTGATAAATTAGAAAACATGGCATGTATCTAGTGATACTTCGTTTTTTAGATCGGGCACAAACTTTGCACCGAAGTTTCTTTTTGTCAGGAATATAAGAATGCATATTAGGTATGTTGTGCTGCGTTACCAGGTAATAATCGCGTAGGCTATTCTAAGGGTCGAGATGTAGAAGGTAATGTTCTATGAATTGATTACCGACATTTTGCAAGCACTATTCGATAAACTGAATTCGCTTCTGACGTCACAAGCGGGCGCCTTAAGGTGTCCGTGGCGTATAGGGAACGTAATTTGTGTTTTTATCTAGAAACGTCCTTAATTTTTATCGATAGTGGGTAGTCAATTATTTTTTGAGATTTAATACAAATAGTAGGTAAGTACCTACTTATAGAATACCTAATCAGAGAGGTATAGAAAATTAATTATATTGCAATAATCGAGAAATGCTAAAACCGCTTGAGCACATGCAACATACATTTTATTTATTCATATTTACATTGAGTGGTATTGATCGTTCCTCTTGAGTATCTTCTCCCTCTCAACAATCTTATAAGATTTAAAATTTGTGTATACGCATTTGAACGTTTTGCTTCCGGCAGACGATCTAATTTAAAAGCCACTAACTTTGCGAAGCTTTCATTTCTTTCATCAGAAGGTCTCCTGTCATAGAAATTTATGTTGGGCAAATGACGAGTAGAAACACCAATTTCTTATTTTTTAAAGTTTTTCTGTACACCATAGAATCTGTAACAGTGTATTCAGTTTGTGTCTGCTTATTATTTTCATTTTCTGTATACTTTCTTTTATAACTCTTCCGACTTGTATATCCGGATAATGTAGACGGCGAGGAAGGTTTCTCTTCTTCCATTTTAATTCGCATACGTATATCTTGCAATACGTTAAATTATTTAGATGATAATACTACCGATCTATACACAGAGCACAATAAAAAAGTAGATTATGTAAGTATCTACCATTAACATAGGTAACTACTACAATAACATAAAACGAAGGTAGTGATGAAATCGATACACGCCCTTCCCTACGTGACACCTAAAGAAGTCGTTGGCGCAACGTAATAGTGTATTTTCATTCAATTTTAGATCAGTCTAAATTATAATATAAATGCATAGTTTTAACTTTTCTTTTAATTCTACTTTAATAAAAACAAGCTTTGAGAGATAAATAAACAACGTGTTGATATTCCTTCTATAAATTTATTACAATAGTAACGATTTTTTTGGCTTGAATGTGATACTAATTTGGACAACTTAAGTAGTCGTTGGCGTTTCAGGACAGTTTTCGATTGACGCCTAAAGGTGTCCATGGCGTTCAAAGGGTTAATAAGTAAGGCACATAAATAAAATGAATCATTACATTCGCCAACAAACAATTATGATGATCAATGCTTATTCTCTATATGAGAAAAGGCCCTTGCCTTGCAATGAGACTGTTTCAAGCTAGCTTGAACTATTATAAAAATGATGGAAGGCATCAAAGTTTGTTTACTTACTGTTCTCTTGTTCTTGAGTTTGTTCATGACGTCTTAGTGTGCGGTCATTGGCACCTGATTGATAATTACCACGCTGGCCACCTGGAAAGAATGTTACATCAATTATGTTTTACTGTAAATCTTAATAAGCAAATACAACTTATGTACATATTAGCACCTTAAAACGGAATATTTTCAAGAGAGTGATGCTACTAAAATCATATAACAATAAAAACAACATATCACACAACTGGATCTACATCTACATAGTAAATGATTTTTTTATTGAGATAGATTACTGGATTTACCCTCGGTTTCTGGTATGTTGATCAACACAAAAATTTGTTAATCACCTGTCAAACGCCACGTTAATTAAGCCCCTTATGATTGGTTGTCAGTCTTTTGGTCAAACAATCACAGTTGTCATCAGTTGATTTGACAATGGATTAAATTGATCAGCCTTTAAGTAATTGGGGGTTAAAATTATGAATATATTACATAAAACAAAATAAAACTAAGCCTTACCAAATTTGAGCATATTCCAATCAAATACGTAGTCGTATGTAAAGCCTTGCCGGTGAAAGAGGGTACGGAACAACTGACGAAGGTGGCTGTAGTCTGGTCTCTCCTCGAAACGCAGCCGTCGGCAGTACTTGAGGTACAGTTGGAACTCAATGGGGTGGTTCTGGAATTATTCAGTTGTATCTTATTACATTTTGGCTAATGTATTTAATTATTATAACTAAAAACTTACGCTGGATTTCTCATCTAAGGCCACTTGATCAGTCACAAGGCCGTCACCCTAACCATTAGGCTATTTCCGCTTAAATATTCATATACATAATTTGTATATGTATAATTATATCATATTTATATATAATTTTAAATAGGTATTAATTACTATTTTTTTACCAGGAAGAAAACAAATAAGGATAATAAGTATTATTCATTAAATTTAATAATTAGTAATTATTCAAAAATAAATAATTTTCTAAAACAAAATTCACTTACTTTGCAAAGTTCGTCAAAAGGAGTAGATAATTTCTTTTCAGATATTCTCTCATATTTCTGGCGTTTGGTTGCCGCCTTTAGTCCTTGCCAGGGCAGACTGCCGCGATTGAAATACATGAGTACATAGCCCAATGACTCCAGATCATCGCGGCGCGATTGTTCGATGCCTAAATGTGTATTTATCGACGCGTATCTAGCAGTTCCTATAAAAAAAACGTTTTTTTTTTAATAATACCGTCACATTTCTTTCAAACTAAACTTTGAACTTTCGTTTAAACAATAGGCCTTTAAGTAAAAGGATGCGTGCTCGTACTGCTTGTGCTAACGGATGCACCGTACGCACGTATCGTATCTGAAATTAGCTCGCGTCGTATGAATTGTAATGTCATCAATATGAGCAGTACATAAGGTAACACATATGATGCGTCATCTTATTCTTACTTAATAACTTAATAAATGTTTAAAAGAATGTGCCCTTTATATCTAAACTACAGAATTTTTAACAAGAGATTTGTGAAAAAAAACTTTCTTAAGTTTTATGAAATGTAGCTTTGCTTACAGCTTTTAGTTTGCTTTGGATGATATATAAAGGTTTGATCAATACATACACAGTTATATGGTTTTAAATGAATTAAAATAAGTTACTTCTTGTCAGAATTTAAGCTGAGAACATTTTTAACTGGATACTGGTTGACTTTTATTACTAGGTCAAAATAAAAAAGTTTTAGACACCAAACAATGTATAGCTTAATGATCTCAATATATTAAAGTCCTGGAAAAAAATTATACCATTACAATACCTTGAGTTAAGTAGTCATTTTAATAACTTACCTGTTAGGTTTTTGTTTTCTCTATATGGGATATGTTGCAATGTGCGTGCATCTTTGTACTTCTTTGCTAAGCCAAAATCTATTATGTACACTAAATTCCCTTTTTTACCTAGGCCCATAAGAAAGTTATCTGGTTTAATATCTCTGTAAAGGAAAAATAAAGAATTTACTATTCATTTATCTTGCAAAACATGAACTTATGACAAATTTGTAGTACCAACACAACAAACTAATTTGTTACCTAAACTCATGTTTTCACCGATATCTTATAAATTAAATTCATTTGGCGAATACGTCAGACTATCACAGATATAAAAACATTTACAATATACATATATACAATGTACAATAGTCACATAATATTGTTTGATTAAGAGATTTACGAGCATTCAATGGCATAAGATGTCAATGATAAATGCAAAGTAATGACTTAAGTAAACAGGTAGTTACATTATCTCTCACCCTCATATTTGACCCTGTGACTGGTATCAGTAATGCTTTTAATACTGTCAATCATATAAATAGAAAATCGTTACCTACCGAGAAAGGCTTAGGTTTTGTGTATGGTTTTTGCAAGAATTATTAAGTATTGAAGTCACAAACATAATACTTGTATAAATTCTAGTAAATATTTATTATTATAACTATATTTCCCACATGAACATTAGTTGCTTTGAGTTCACAACACAACAATAAAACACAATGTCAAGTTTATTCTCAGCCTAAGGTCATTTTTATAACTAGCAGCATAATTAAAAATATATCATCATTTTAATAAACAAAATAAAATGCAGCTCTGTGAGAAAATTAAAACAAAATATAGGTTACCTCCTTGAGAGGCTGAAAGGTGCATTGTTTTATTATAATGGAATGCTATAAGAACTTTTGCAAGATAATTAACATTATGATATTTATAATTCTGACAAAATAGTATCAATAATTTACTTTTAGAATTAAGGAACCAGATACAGAAATATAGGATTGCTAACATACCTATGAATAAAGTTCCTGTAATGTATGTCCTCAATGCGAGTAATGAGTTGATCAGCAAGAAGTAAAACCGTCTTGAGAGAGAAGCGACGAGAACAAAAATTGAAGAGGTCTTCTAGTGAAGGGCCAAGCAGTTCCATTACCATAACATTGTAGTCTCCCTCTGAGCCGCACCATTTTATAGCAGGTATACCAACTGTTAAATAATACAATTAAGGTGGTGAAATCAACCTCAATTAACTTAAGAACATATATTTTTAAACTTTACTTATTAAAACACTTAACGGATTTAGACACATGATTTTTTTATATGATTTATTGTAAGAGCTTTAGTAATGTTACGGTTTGTATTAAATAGGCTAAGCACATCACAGTAGCATAAACTGCACCATTTCTACAATGCACAATATCACCAATATTGCTAACTTATCTTCACAGAACATTTCGTATACTTACCACTGTGATAAGTCACTTTTGTTGACTTTCTTGTTTTTAAAACCATGTAAATTATTGATTTTACAAAACAGAATTATGTGTACTTACCACCACCTTGCATAAGTTTATAAAATTTGCTTTCTATGTGTAGTTGAGGGTGCCTTGTCTTTATGCATTCTAATTTAATAGCTACCTCTTCTTTAGTAACAATATTTGTTCCTGAAAATTAAAATAATAAATTAAAGCTAGGAATACCTTACACAGAATAATATATACATTTGTTTGTAAGTGTAGTAGTAAACAAGTGTATATTATTCTGTGACACTCAGAGCAAATGTTATTAAACATAAACCATAACGATTTGAATATTTTATCGCTAGGTAGGTACCTAGACAAAAAGTTACAGAAGCAGTAATAGGGATTCAAAAGTCAATCACATGTTAACATCAGTTATAGCATCACAAATTACATAAAACGGTGTGTACAAACTCCAAATACGCTCAATGAGCATCACTAGAGATGGCTTTCATGCTGATGATATAAAAAGATATGATAGATATTTCGAAACGAAAAAAACTGCAGCTGGCCCTACCAAATGACCACTTTTCTTTGTTTACTATAATCTCACAATAGACTCACCAAGATAAATGTCTCCAAAAGATCCTGAACCGATCTTACGTCCTAGTCGGTATTTATTACCGACTCGAAGCTCCATTTTGGTATTTATCATGCAACGAAATCACAATAATATTACTGGCCACCAAATCATTACAGGACGGCCATATTGCGATAGACGCAGAACGTATATAAGTGAAGTATGTAACTTTATTTGGGTGGAATTTGTTACAAACAGTGTTTTTCTACAAGCTCAAATCGTAATTTACTTGAATACTTAACCATGTATCGCATTTAAAGGTTTTTTACACAAAATTACTCTAAAATGTATCTAATTTCTACACACGCACATGAGGATTTTTTGTCGTAGACAATCAGTTTCAGTGGGGCGCGCTCGCCTAACCAGTAATAATTACAATCGAGCTAAATCGAGTAAGCTACTAACAACAATCGATTTAGCTCTGATGTTACTAAACATTCTGTAGGCAACACCAAATTTTAATAGTAATATTTTGGAACCGATTGGACTGTATCCAGTTTATGTTTGTATTACATAATACAACTAGCGACGCACCCCGGCTTTGCAAGGGTTCAATTTGCATTTAATATGTATATCAACCTTCCTCTTGAATCACTCTATCTAATGCTGAAAACTGCATTAAACTGTGTAAAATCCGCTGAGCGACTTTGTTTATAATAGGATAAAATAGTGTATTTAAAGATTAAAAAAAATTGTTTATACTAACTTTAGACTAAATTAGTATTCAAATCTTTACGTTAATCACGCTCTGTGATTGGTTATTAGTCTTTTGGTCAACCAACAACAGTCGTATTTAGTTGATTTGCATTCGGAATTAAGTTTTGGAATTTCAAATCGGAACCCGTAAATACATCACACTAGAGACACAAACGTTTATTAAGTTTAAGCTATGAAGTGTTTACTTGCAGATATCGCGGCAAAGGCGATGGCCAAAAAATAACCCAGGCCCGGTGCAAAAGTTTTGTATCTTAGATATTATGCCCGTTACTCACATTCGCACGCACGATTCGCTCGATTACGCAAACCCACAAGTGTAGGACGACATTTGCAAATGATTTTATTTCCAAGCTGTGTCGGTTTACTAACAGACATTAAAGCCCGCTAGCCTTGAGCGAATGTTTGCGCGCGACCAGGGTTAGAGGATATTGAAAATAAAATTCTGTACTAGCACTCTCTGTGTGTGTCTTTTTATAGAGTCATAATATAAAATGAAGTGACCAATTAGTGATAGTAGACTATAGAATATTGTCTTTAAATATCCTCTAATATCTTAGGCACAAAACTTTAGCCCCGGGCCTGGTTTTTTTTTGTACTTGATTTGTGCCATCTTATCTCCTTTTTCAATCTGACCTGGCAACACAGGGCGGTAAGCACCGGCGGAAGAGAGCGGGAGTGACAATTTTGTCACAATAAATTGTGCAATAAATCACAGATTCGATATTAGTAGCAAGTTTTATCTATATATATAAACTAGCTGTCCCGGCAAACGTTGTTTTGCCCTATAAATTAAAAATACCTACCCTACCCTACCTACCCTACCCTATCTACCCTACCCTACCTACCCTACCCTACCTACCCTACCCTACCTACCCTACCCTACCTACCCTACCTACCCTACCCTACCTACCCTACCCTACCTACCCTACCCTACCTACCCTACCCTACCTACCCTACCTACCCTACCCTACCTACCCTACCCTACCTACCCTACCCTACCTACCCTACCCTACCTACCCTACCCTACCTACCCTACCCTACCTACCCTACCCTACCTACCCTACCTACCCTACCCTACCTACCCTACCCTACCTACCCTACCCTACCTACCCTACCCTACCTACCCTACCCTACCTACCCTACCCTACCTACCCTACCCTACCTACCCTACCCTACCTACCCTACCCTACCTACCCTACCTACCCTACCCTACCTACCCTACCCTACCTACCCTACCCTACCTACCCTACCCTACCTACCCTACCCTAACTACCCTACCCTACCCTAACTACCCTACCCTACCTACCCTACCCTACCTACCCTACCCTACCTACCCTACCCTACCTACCCTACCCTACCTACCCTACCCTACCTACCCTACCCTACCCTACCTACCCTACCCTACCTACCCTACCCTACCTACCCTACCCTACCTACCCTACCCTACCTACCCTACCCTACCTACCCTACCCTACCTACCCTACCCTATCTACCCTACCCTACCTACCCTACCCTACCTACCCTACCCTACCTACCCTACCCTACCTACCCTACCTACCCTACCCTACCTACCCTACCCTATATTTTATTGTAAGTCATCAAAAAATAAAAAAAAAAAATTACCAAAAAAAATTAAAGTTTTTAATTAACAAATAAAATATAAGGGTTGATCGTAGAGGGATGAAAATTTAGGGTTGTATGTATTTTTGTATGCTGTGTCATAAAAAAATAAAAACAAAAAATTTTGCCTAAAAAATAAAAAAAAAAAATTAGGGGTGGACTACCCTTAACATTTAGGGGGATGAAAAATAGATGTTGGGCGATTCTCATAGATACCGGATAAGCACAAAAAATTTCATCAAAATCGGTCAAGCCGTTTCGGAGGAGTTCAAGTTCGAACACCGTGACACGAGAATTTTATATATATAGAGAAGTACTCTGTGATCTAAGTTAGCCAGCTACAACAGATTGGAGACCAACTAAGTCGAATACACTACACGACACTGGCAGAAATTACCGTAAACCATAAATAACAACAAATTGACAAAACATAAAAAAACCCAAGTGAAATAGACACAGATGTAGAATAATCTAGATGGTCATATAAAAGTACTCTGTGATGGTCATCGACGTTATACGATACGAAATTTGTGTTGTTTTTGTAAACGGCTTATCGTTTTTGTTAATAATAAATAAGCCTGTAGGACCTAACAAATTATAGCTACATTGGCTGATAAAACTGATGGGCTACAGACAAAGCTGATATCGGGGGCTTCTTAATCATTAATGGGCGTACATGAAAAGAATGACGTTTTTAATTTTTGCCACAGTGGATAGTCCAAAACAAGGTCCTTATCATAGTTAACCCTGCTTACTGAAAGGCTGATGAATTCAAATCAACTGATCACGACTGTGATTGATTGATCAAATATTAACAACCGAACAGTGCTGAGCACGAGGTTTTACATGTGATTAACAAATTATTGTATTGATTAAAGTTCCAGAAAACGGGGGTCAGTCTTATTATACCTACTTATTAGTATATTACCTAGATATATATATATATATATTTTCCTGTTTTTTTAATATTCCAAGGTCATATTAAATAATGGCATAATGTTATCGCATGGTGAATACAATTATCCCACAGTTTTAGTGTTGTACATACAAGGTAGTTTGTACCTACATAACAAAAAAACTTTCATACATACGCAAAATATATTTTTTATTTAGTTAATCAAAGTTTATTTCTATACTAATGTTTTTAAGTTTGTGACAACATTACGAAATGTATAATATTATTTTAAAGAACAATGAATGGTCTTTCAAAGCAACGATAAAAGTGATTCAAATTAGCAACTTAAAAAAAGGAGCTTATCAATGAGGGATGCTTACCGTTATTTTATACAGCTTCTGTTAATTGACATAGTCAGTTTTTTTCCCTGCTACCACTACCACCCAAACCCTAATTCAAATTTTAACATAAAATTTGTTAGAAAACATAAATTAGGGGTGTGGCCTAGCATGATCGACTGTTTTTATTCGGCAAAACGTTTAGGCCATATTTTCTAACAAATGTCATGTTAGTAGTTTGGGCAGGAAACACGGCTTGCTAATGATCCGTTATATATCGGTAGCTACTTATTGAGGACGTTATTTGTGGCTGTAGTGCCATCCAGCCATCCTAACCTAACCACTAATAGTAGGCATAATGGAAGACATAATGGAAGACACTCTCTTTGGGAATTTATAGAGATAAAGGCCGAGACTTAGGTATTAGGATACCGGAGTTTAGTAGGAACTTCTAGACTTCGGTTGCAAGAGTAATATTTTTGCACCACGCAAGCGGATGAATCGATTTTGATGAATTTTGTTTGGTTGTAAGCTGACATGGTGGTTCTTGGCGGTTAAGATCTGTTCAGTTGTTCAAAAATAATCAGCACTCATTTACTTATTTTATTAAAATAATAATAACCCCTCGGGGTAAGCCGTTACCTCATCATGAGAATAACGCAATACCTGAGGGGGATATTAACTTGCTATTTCCAACTTTGAGATATAAATAAAAAAAATGTATCTTGAGGTCTATGTAGGAGCATACATCCGCAGGGCAGCTTTTGGCGAGCTGTTTGTGAGTGGCGACACAACGGACCTGAGTACTCCAGGGAGTCACTCCTTAGGAGGGTTCCCAGCTCTTTCTTGCCTTAACTGGCTGGCTAGAGAGGGGTCGCTAGAGCTATATGCTCGGGGGTGGAAGTGTGTAATGGCGTAATAGCGAGGAAACCCGCTCCGGGTCCGCTACAGTGACCCGCGATGGCGACATCGGGGCCGCACCGCTCGACACCCCTAGCCGCTCGCACTGGTGTTGCCTCCTGCTGCCTATCGTGGCGGTTATGTTGGGGGGCCCATCTGGTGAGCTGGCGAGTCACCACCTGCCTATTTGATTGCATTAACATGTGTTAGAAGGCAGGTGCCATAGTTTTCCGATTTAGTTCTAATAACCAATCCACTAACATTTACCTACACATAGCCAATTTTTTTATTTTCCATCCATAATTTACAATAGCCTTGTATCTACTTTGGACCGTTCATAGCTGTTCTTCCATAGAGCAGAGGTGGATGGGCCCTGGTAGATGCCCCATCCCAGTTTAGAGTAAAGTTCTCAACAAGGCCACTGCGTGTTGGACCTGTGTCCCCACGTAAGCCTTTCAAAGGACCGGGTATTGTCGATTCTGAGGATAGCCCGTGAAAAATGAGAGATACATAGGTAATAATAAATAAAAATAGAATTAGGAATTTAGGTAATTAAAGAAATATATTATTTTTAATGTAGATATAATTTCATATAATATAATCACAAATTGTTTGCGTAAATACAAAAAATAAAACATTTTGCACATTTTATAATTACATAATTATTTATTTAGGTACTACTACATTATACAGCTAACTCACAATGACTGTAAAATGCTCATTAGCCATTGAAATGCGTGTGTACTTAAACAATTATGTACATTTTTTAAAACTAAATTTAAATATACTCAAAGGTAGGTAGGTAACTATAAGTTGAGATTTCGTTAATTATAATATATTTTATCAATAACGTAAAGATCGCACTCATACCTATTCACGAGATCCTAGGACACAAACATATTTTTGTGCATAGCATCAAAATTCCTAAAAATTGAAATTGACTGTTTTCCTGTAAATTTATATCTACTAATTAACTGTAGGTAATTATGCGAAAGTAACTCTGTCTGTCTGTCTGTCTGTTACGCCTATACGTAAATAATTCTTGTTTGGCATTAGCGGTCATTTTGGCACCACGAGAAAAAAATCTGTAGATAGGTATAGGTCGGCACAACAATCGATAAATTAGCACAAACACTTTTAAATTACTTTGAGATCTAAGTTTATTAGTATTTTTGTTTTCCTTGATCGTTACTCTTTGCATTTCGTCCAAACATATTTAAGGCTTCAATAAATTTACTATACAGT
Source organism: Diachrysia chrysitis (assembly GCA_932294365.1). NCBI lineage: Eukaryota > Metazoa > Arthropoda > Insecta > Lepidoptera > Noctuidae > Diachrysia > Diachrysia chrysitis. Next base: position 6,537,755 of record OW028650.1, on the reverse strand, counting down.
AAATAAATGCTAAATTAACCAAGTGTCTGTTTGATTTGTTTTAGTTATCTATTTCACAGTCTTGTAAAAATAATTAAATAAATACTCTGATAAAACGATGAAAGTTTGATTAACTATTTGTCATACTTTCTTACGCCCGAAATAAATAATAAATTTACCCATCTTTGTTTTTCTATATTTGTATATTACAGATCACTTTTGAACCGACAAATTCAAATGGAGGAGGTTCCGAAATCGACGGTTTTTTTTTGAATCTGGCATAATTTGTATGGCTCTTATGCCAAATTCTATGTCTAGTATGGAAAACTAAAGATGGATTCGTCATTATTTTCAGCCGTTAGTTGGCTTGCTCATGTTTATTCACCATGTAACACAGTTTCCTTCTTCATTCAAATCTCTTTTTTTTTTCGATTTTTTTTATGTCGTCTAATAACATACATAAATAACGATTATAATATTTTTAAATCTAGCAATTAATTCGTACCATTGGTCTTTGGGTGTTTAGGTGTGCTCTTACAGGTTTTCATATTGTAAAACTTGCTTGCTTAATAATAGCACTGCTTTTAGAATTTAATAAATAATTAACATTCGTAAAACAAAGTATATCTGTTCTAACATAAAATTTTAAACATTGCAACTTATTGGATACTTTACTTCATAATACTTTCAGTTAAGTACCGAAACCCTATCAAAATCACAATATATGTAATCGACTTCGTCGAATTTCTTTCAATTGCCTTTTAGGTAGTATTAGGTGTATTGGAATTTAAGTTAAAACATATATTATTGGCATATAAAAAAATTTAAAAGACGTTAATAAAATATAGGTAATATGCACACATTCTAAGACGATGCACCTTGCTATGTGCAGGTATCAGGTTTGAATCTTGATTCTACGTTACATTATATTTGTTCAAGGCATGCCTTCATTTGGAGAGCTTGGTTTGGCGGTGGATGCGACGAGAGCGAGGCGGGGACTAGTGCGTCTTTGTCAGAGGTTATTCTGAGTTCCGGTGTTGGAGTCTTCTCGGTCTTGGTCACTCGGCACGTTGTTGTTTTGTTCCTGGTCTCGATTCAGAACGAAAACGGGCTCTACATTTTCATCGTCGCTATTAAATCTGTAATTTAAGAAATACCACACGTTAGTGGTTTTATAGAGTATTAGGCAGGTATTAAAAATACGAAAAAAAAAAATATATAAGTAGTCGCAAATCGTGCGGTTGTGAAAGCTTTTTTGTTTGAATGCAAGTGTAATGCAAATGTTTGTTACCAAATAACGAGAGGCGACTAATATGTGGAATAATGCTATCTTAAAAGGCTACATCTATTGAGTAAATAAACTTACTGGTATCGAGGAACTTCTCCCCTCATCGTGCATATTGCATTAGTAAGGGCCTTGACATAATTTTTAGCTAAAGTAAGAGTTTCTATTTTTGATAAACTCCTGTTGTCTTTCTTGACATGTGGTATTACGCGCCGAAGATCCTAAAACAGAAAAGAATCTAAGTCAAGCCAAAATGCCTAATGAAAACGAATACAGAAATAACAGTTAGTGTGATTGATTGATGCTTACCTCGAAGGCTCTGTTTAAAGAGTGCATCCTCATTCTTTCTCTTTCATTGCTCTCGAGCCTGCGCAGGTTGCGCTCGCGTGCGGAGATGCCGCACCGCCGCCGCCGGCCGGGACCCGTCGGCCCGCTGCTGCTGGCTGCTGACGACGAGGACCCTGCAGCCGCTCGACGGGGCCGACACACACGACGCGGCACCTGCTCGTCACTGCCACTGCCGCTGTCGTAGAAATCTGAAACGTCACGTCATCATATTTAAAACAAATCAATTAGGTACAAACACTCTTTAAACACGTGGTTTCAATAAAAAAAAGCTACTGAATATCATGCTAATGCGTACGTCATCTAACCAACTAAACGTTAACAACATTCGTCGTCACGAAACGTTGGCAACCACGAAGCTGGCAGCGACACGATATCGAAGCGAGACCACTTAAACATTTGTGCAACAAGTCAGCTGCTCTGTACGAAACTTGGGCATTACGTGACGCGAATGCACGCTTGATAAAGTATTTGCGTAAGAGCGCGAGTGCAGACTAATCGATTTGTACGCACGGCTACGGGTGATTTTCGTAATGCCCTTATCTGCTTCGGGCTTTTCGACGGCTGTATGTATTATAATAATAAATTAAAATTCAATATCCATATAGATTCGTATCTTAAATATTTTCTTTTATAATCGCCATATTTGAACGGTTATTCCTAATCAACTCTACTTGCAGGTAATAAATGAGTTACTAGCTATATATATCTACATTCACTATGTGATATCGGTGATAGTAATGAGGTAAAGCATACCTACGTTTATTGATATCTTTCGGGCGAAGTTGATACTGTATGCCATAGGTAAAAAAAACTTTATTTACACTTTTCTGACCCTCGTTTAAGGTTATCGAGAAAAGTAATCATTATTCTTCGTCTACGTTCACGAAATTTGATAACTTAATAATAATAAAGTAGAATCGCTGTCTTACCTCCAGCTTGTTCTATTTTATCTGCAATATCAGTTTTGTTGTCATAATACTCTGAGGTTTCGTCTTCATAAAACAGCATGGTTTGGTCGGGTGACTCTGCCTCAGAGCCGCCGCCCTCCGCACTCGCCCACTGTGGCATCTTCAGATCTGAAACAAAGAGTTCTTACTTTAAACAGGTGCTCATATAAATATTATAACCGCTATTAACATACGATTGTAAACAAATGTTCGTCATGCAGTCTGTTTTGGCTCGTTATTGTAGAGTTGTTACGAACAGGATTTACAGACTTTAATTAAACTTATAAAGATTTTAAAAGTATTAGATTTTAAAAGGTAGATAGTTTAAATACTTTATAAATATGCTCGTGTTATTTGCATTAATTAAATTGTCAGCCCTTGTTCTTCCACTTCTTAAATGTTTTATTGTCTATCTCAAAATAATATTCCGAACCAGGCTGACTTCAAACCTAAGATATTAGACAGTAGTACTAAATTAATTAAGAATTTAACAAAAGGATACTCTATATTTATTTCTGAACTAAATCTGTGACGTAGTTGTGACGTCGAAGTCCAGTAAGTATAATTTGAATTACAGTATGCTCAGTGTCGGCTAGTGACTGGTGGGAAGGAGCTAGTTGAGCTTAATGACGTGATACGGGATGTCGTACATGTTACTGGGTGGTCATAGGGATAGCGGGCAGAAGGCTCGGTCCACACGACACAATATAATAAAATCTTAGACAGAGACAAAATAGGTAAGAAAGTCGAAATACAAACGTACACTTTACAGAACTAGTTTCACTTAAACGTATCACAACTTTGCCGTATTAGTTTTGTAAATGTAAACATAATGTACATATACTTAATTTAATAATTTTAACATAATTTATATGTATATATTGCCAAATAAATCCTATTCTTTTCATATTTAAAACTTTTAAAACAGAACTTTCCAAGTCAAAAGAACAAGCCGTTAGCCAGCTACCTTATCCTCTATATTCTTTACTGATCATTGAATCAATAAGCGCCAGTAAATTATTATTATATTTTTTAAATGAACGTCGAATCTTCTGAAAGCGTGTTTATTAAGGGGTGTGGGCTAGGCGCCACAGTTGCCCGACGACCGGCGGCGGCGCCCACGCGGCGCCCTGTCGCGCAACAAATGACACGCTTTATATACCTACCTCGTATATTATTTACAAGTACACAAACCCAACGTAGTAGAAATATGTCTGATGATACAGGGCTCAATCATGCTCAATCAATGTTTCAATCAGGTTTATAATAATACGTAGTTTCCAGACTGTTTTCTTGTAACTTCTAAAAAAAGAGTAAGTAGGCTTGAGTAAAAATATCAAGATTTCCAATATTCACGTCAAACGGGTTAGAAGTATTGATAATTTTAGATATAGTCTACTGTTCTAGGAAATTATTTAATTTTATGAGTACTGCTTTCAATTTAATACGAAAAATTTTGAATTTTTATACTAAAATTTTGCTTTTATTTATATACATATAATGATTAACATTTCATATTTTAAAGCTTTTTTAGTACCAATTATTTACAAAAACTGGTAAGACTAGTTTGTGTCCCGATAGTGCGTATTATTACTCTAATTAAAATACTTGATCACCTAGCTCTATAGCTAGTTGTTTAGTATATTTATAGCAACATATGGATTAGCATAAATTATTACAATATTTCTTAAACTTGATAACTACATAAATAGTTGACATAATATAAAACACTTAATGTTATATGAAGTTTCACTGTGCCACGTCATCTGTGCTACGAAGGATGCTACGCGGCTACGGCGTAATGAGTAGAACTACGACACTTTGTTTACATTTTTAATCGACTTTTACGTATCAATAGGGATGTTTCCTGGGTATGAAAAGTTAAAATCTATTTAGGCCGTCAGTTAGATAATAAAAAAATATTAGACACGTATTTTTTATTTTATCAAAACAATAAAAAAATACAAAGATACACCGCTTTAAAGTTTCGGAGTGGGGGCTTATGACGCTACGCCTCGCTAAAAATCGTAGCGAGGAGTGACGTCACGCGTAACTTCAGTTCTCTGTATTTTGATCATTTTTTGTTTGCAGGAAAAAAGAAAAAATACGTGTCCAATAAAATTCATTAATCTACAAGACGGACATTAAAAAAAAATAGGAAACAGGCCCATTATACTGATTCATTTTTTTAGACAATATAACTATTCCTTATTTATACTGTAGTAGAGAATTAAAAGTTTTAAAGTTATTTTCATACTATTCTTACTAAATTTATGCTGCAAGTAGTCCACTGCAAGCACGTGTTTAATTATTCATTTAATGAACCCCACCCGTAGCCCTGGTTCTGAGATTGAGTAGCTAGTTTCGCTTGCCAATAACAGAGTGTCGTTCCACTTTGTAGAAACCGGTTTCTATCGAAAATCACCATGTTATGAACTAATTTCAAGTAGGTTATTTATAAAATTTTCACAATGTTTGTTGATTGTGAAGGTTAATTATCTGACATTTATACATAGTTCATTTATATAATTTACCTAACCAAGCCTAGCAACCTCTAATGGGACAAACGTACACTTGGGCACATTCTAGAGAAGGATTTTTGTAAAATCACATAAGATTATTTCGATCAAATACATTACATAATAGTTCAAAAATTGTACTCGTTGATTAAATGTTATAAGGAAATAACTAGATACGGCAGAAACGCAGCGGTGCCTATATCCGGATGTTTGGCTTGTGTGCGCTCTCCGCCCGCTCTCCGCCTTTATCGCGTGTAGTTCGCACGTGCGCGTACAATCAACCACACCAATTATGCACACATTCGCAACATTGCATTATATAATACGAGTCATAGGTGTTTAACAATGCAGCTTAATTACACTTCTTCATTTTCTCACGAAATACCATGAAGGCTTGCAAACGGTTTTTTTTTTAATTTATTTAAGATTTGCAATCAGTTGTTACAGAGGTGGATAGTGCAACGGTGTTTATTGTACAACAAACCAAAAAAAAACGAATATAGTAAAAGGGTAATGTCCAGATGTAATAAGTAGTGAAGTTGATATTATTTTAGGTTAAATTTCTATTAATTTATTTATAACCAAGGTTCACTCAAAAACAAAATCAATTATTCTTTATTGTTAACATTGTATGTGTTAAATTGAATACATATAAGCGATAAAAATAATCTTATTGTTTTAACTCAGACATAATACACTAATGTATTTACAATCAACGATTTGCGTCACTCTCTACACCTGTTCTAATAGCTGTTATATTATTATATATTTGATAGTATTTTATTACAGTAAGCCTTGAACGAAACAACACAAACGTAAAATTTCTGTTGAAAGATTTTATTTCGGTCATAATTTAGAGACATAGTGACTTCCGCATTTACGTTTTGAATTATATTTATGAGTGGTCGATTCTGTTGAGCCCGGCGAGTCTACAATTACAATGTTGACATTTACTTGACATTTTGAATGGTAATGTCAGTGAGGGCAATGCGAGAGTGGCGGAGCTGGGTGCACGTCACTGGCCGAAGCAGCGGCGTGGCAGCTCTGCGGCTCGGCTCGGCGCGTGGCTTGGCAGACGACCTTCGCGGACCTCGCTCGGACACTTTCACCACACTTACCACCGCTGTTAGCCCACATACGCTTATCGTTTCCATTGTTATTGTACTAGAGCAGTTGCATAATTATATGAGAAGGCAACACGAAGCAAATTCCATTCTATGTGTGTCAATATACTAATTTTTGACCTCATATTGTTGTTTTATTGCCGATTGTCATTATACATACAAACGCATTGAACCCCAACAACGTAAATAGTGTACAAGACTTCCTATTACGATGTTCTTTTAAAGCATTTATTAGGCTTTACTACGGAACATTTTACAAAAAATTTAAACCATTTATATTTTTGATTTTTGTAACCATGTAAAAACTACCTATGAAACATAAATTATGCAACGTTAAATGTTTTTAAAACTAGTTTGAAATGGTTTCCTTGCAAACTCCATTACATCTACGTTATGCTTTGATTTCTAATTTGTTATTACCAGATTAAAACACTATTCAAGATTCAAGACTATTTCAAAACGTTGGACAGAAATCAAGAATAAAAACATAATAAAAATCAAAACGTATAAATTGGAAAAAAGAAGCTGATTTGAGTTTCTTCTTCGGCCTTTGTAAATTAACGTAAGCAAAATAATTCGTGTATGTTGTCTACTGTACGCAGATATTTAATAGGTTCATAATATATGCCTACATTGTATAGTACGTGCACTATCTTGTTTTTAATTCGATTGTACGTAAGCTGTTTTGAATGTCGTTTATAATACGACTGTATCAGCTGGTTAAACATTAAACAATTGAAGTAATTTTTATTGTGGCCATGCAATAACTTTCTGGCCTTATAACAAGGCTTCATAAAATTAAAAAAATCTATAATTCACGTGATTTTCATAATATGTTATCCAATCATAAATTTTATCTATAAGTTCTTATCAATGATAATGTGCATAAAACGAAATTAAATTAATCGCCTTTCATTCACACTTACAACAGCTTCCACATAAATAATGTGCTATCAACGGGTTTTAGAGGTAAATTTAAGATAAGATAAGCAAAACTTCCGTTCAAAATATTTATTTACAGATAGTACCATAATTACTATAATAGGTAGGTACATAAAAACCCTGTTCCCAAAATACTCTATTTTTAATGAAAATGTCGATAAATGCTATAATAATTTTCAGTTTTGTAGATTCAAAGTAAAGCTTTTTTTATATATGTTTGGCCTGATCGTGACTCATTTTTATGATCCTATTATAGACAAATCGTGATTGTTAAATTGCATTCTACTGACAAATATATTCATAATGATGTATACTTATTATATAAAATTAATTAAAATTAATTTTATTTAATCCACATTGCCATGAACTGGCATTGTAGTATTTAACTAAGAGGGGTTAGGTGCTAGCATAAATATGAAAATTTATAAGTTCTATTGTTTCGATCTTGTTTTTTATCAATTGCCCATTTACAGCTAATTACATAATTTCATAAACAGTATATTAAATATATAGCTTAATATATGTCCTTAGATGATTGTACTATCAAGCTTCGTCTCTACATTATTTGAGAAGAACCTGTATGTTGGGCGACTGTTAGAGCAGGCTCCTGACTGCCCGTCACGACTGTCATAGGTATTACTAAACAGTGTCGACGATTTACCGTGATCTTCGAAACACAAAGGGATCGTGATGTTAAAATAATGTTCCCCATCTAAGCTTTGACTGTGGCAACCGTATCCTAGCCTAATCAATGCTTCGTTTTCGAAACAGAAATAAATATAACATTTTTATATAAGCCTTGGATTTATATATAATCTAGATCACAAGGAAAATGTAAAGGGGAAAACCTGAAGAGGCTTAAGTACCTAGATAATGTTTTTAAGTTTTTTGTATACAGGTTTATCTAAATTACATGCAGTACTACATTTTGCCGATATGCTTAAAATATAGAACTTGTAATCATTTGGGTTTAACAAATTGTTTTAAATGTCAGTACAAAACTCGATTAGTCTAACTATGTTTTATACAATTATATTTTTTCTAAATAACAAACATGTATTTATTATTCCGTAGATCCCTACGGAATTTCAGTTTAAATCCCTTCGATATGCATAATGAAACAACATGCCCGTATAATCCAAATCATATGAAATCCGTATTGAAACGAGAGGAGGATTGAGCTGCAAATTAAGTTACAGTTTCAATAGCCTGAGCGTCCTCAGTAATTGTAGCTACATCCATCTACGGCGTGATCTTATCAGGCAACTGAGATTGGATTTCTAGTTCAGGGAATAATGCGAAATAATGCCTCTGGTCAACCTCTAGGAAGACTATTATTTATAAAAGTTCATTATATACCTATTTATATTAATGTCAATTTCTCCGAGAACTCGTTTTGATAAAATCATAGTGTTCAATTTCTCTATCTAATTTAAAACAACGCTATGGTTTCAAGACAAGTTATATAAAAAAAAACAGATATTAGGTACTTTTTAGGCCTATGTACCTCAAAAAAAACAAACGGACACAAATTAAAAAATACAGCCATTTATGTTGTTTTTCCCATACATTTCCGAGAAACTCAAAACCTATAGGGTACTTCCCGTAGCCATAGAATCACGAAATTTGTCAATCAAGTAAATCAAAAAATCCGAAAATTCTTTTTTTGTAGTTTTATAATTATCCGACCCATATAACTAAATTTGAACTTTCAGCAACTCCAATTAATATCATTATATATTTAGATTTGTAGGTACATTATTTTGTCCTAAAGTCGTCATTGTTTAGTCTTACGCTACTTAAGTACTCACGTACCTCAGTACATTCAATAAAAGAGTAGATTACGTAGGTAGGATCACCCTTGGCGCTGAAAACCAGCGCTAAGGGTCTACCTCTAGTAGCACCTTAGCTTATGCTGAGCGCTGGCCGTTTTGCACGGGTGTGAAGTTTATATTATTATGCCCCTTACCTTATTATTTTGTCTACTTTTTTTATGCGTAGCATTTATCACAAACAAAACTTTCTTTCTTTTTCTTTTCTTCCTATAGCGTGCGTACCTAATAGAAGAAAGGTAGACCTGAACCTAAGAGAGACGTTTGGTGCTCTGTGAGCAGAACGTTCATCTTTTAAACAAAAGCTTATTGCTACATGTACGATGCAGTGTATATTTTCTATCAATTAACTTGTAATTAAAGTACTGTAATAAGCTTTGAAGGATGAGACGCATTTACCCTACCAGGTTATAAAACCAGGATTTCACTTCGAAGTATATCAGCCTGATACGAGTAAAAAATACTTTCAAGTACTTATGAAAGTATGTGATAAGTCGGATCCGCGCAGAACTTGAAATATTACACAAAATACTTGCATAGGAAAACGATCTATATATCTTAACTAGCTGTCCCCCGCGACTTTGTTCGCGTGGTTTCAACGGTTTTTCATTTTTGCAACATTTTTCATTTATACTCCGCTCCTATTGGTTGTAGCGTGATGTTATATAGCCTATAACCTTCCTCAATAAACGGACTATCTAACACAAAAATAATTATTCAATTCGAACCAGTAGTTCCTGAGATTAGCGCGTTCAAACAAACAAACAAACAAACAAACAAACAAACAAACAAACAAACTCTTCAGCTTTATAATATTAGTATAGATAAGAATGAGGAACACAATCATATAATCTATGTAAATAAAATATACTTTGTACCTGTGTGTGTGTATTTTTTTATTTACATATTTTGCTTTATTTTTTATAAACAATTTTGCTTTTATCCATCATAGGACAACACGGAATACGGGTCAAATTCCTATGCAACCATTTATTTGTTACGTCCCTTCCTAGTTTTCACTTTGGTACCTTTACTTATTGTGTAATAGCGGGTAGATAGAATCGTGGTACCTGTTATTTATTAGGTTATGGAGTAAAAACTATCCTGCTTCATCAAGTTAGGCAATAAAGTCTAGTAATTCTCGCGAATAAACAAAGATAGTTCATACAAATAAGTAAGTAAGCGGAAAGTGAAGGTACAACTTTCGCTAACATTTCCGACCTCCCCGCGGAGCCTCTGCTAGTTTAGAGTTTTTATACGTTCGATTAAGAACAACACTTTCTATAGGCTAGCGTCGGGAAGCTTCTTTAAATAGCAATCGTTAAGTAATAATCCTTTAATTATGTTCTTTTCTAGAGTTGCTAATTTTAAATTAGTATATTGTCATGTTTATATTATAACGTCAGTTACGACATAAATAGTATTTCATTTATAATCTAAGCCGAATGTTTTCTCTTACAAAAATAAAACAAATATTATATAACAATGTTAACGAGTACTTATTACTTTATAATTGTACAAGAATTGGAATACAATCAGACAGTTACATAAGTACATACCTACATCAAAGCAAATACAAAAGCATTTTGCTAAAATGAAGTGTGGGCAGCACTTTCACAAGTACAGCGCATCGGTTAGTGCGTTTACTTGATCTTGGATTTGATAACATTCCTTCATCCATACTAATATTATAAATTCTAAATTAACTCTGTCTGTTTGTCTGTCTGTCCAGCTTTCACTGCCAAACCGCTAAACCAATTTGGATGAAACTTGGTATGGGGCAAGCTTGGATCCTAAGACAGGACATAGGCTACTTTTTGCCGCGATAACCGACATCCACGGGGCCAAGCTGCGGGCAACAGCTAGTATCTTATAATTAAGTAATCATAATACAGATATTTGTTAATGTATGTAGGGTATATACTTAAGTTATATATTTTCTCCCTTTATTTACTTCTAAAGATTTTCTGCATTCGTACATGCAAAATTTTATTACCTAGAGGAGAAGCAGATCAGTGGGTGGATCTATGCACATCCAAGGCTAATCTCAACACCATGACACGATCTGAAATGGTTCAATAATCTCATTACCGCCAAGAAACTTATAAGAAATTACTACTCGTAATTTACCACGGATAATTATTATAAAAATAAGTTAGTCACGTAATTGCGCCTCTATATGCATAGGTATTTGAAAAGAGTTAATTTACATGAATGCAATTCATCGGCAATTCCGGAAGAATGTGAAAATCACATCGTGTAACATAGATAATTCGTTATTATACAATCTACAAATGTTCTTGTTTTCTATTACGCTTCAACTTCGCTACATCTTGTATGCATTCTTTCAACTACAGCTAATTTTATAACCATTTAAGCTTTAAATTTACTGTACTGTGCCCTTATTCTCCAATTTAATTTTAATTCTAAAACAATGCTAATGCCAAATTGATATTAGTTTAGCAGGCAAGACATTCTGTTTTCCTAAAAAAAGAAGTCTATGGAAGAAACTTACAGATATACTCTGTCAATATAGGTACCTAACTAGGAGTGAACTCTTCTCGATATAAACACAGCGTTATCTAAAAGTCACACCATTCAATATTTTCACAGCTGAACTTAGAAGTCTCAGACCGCCACGATAATACCAGGTGTTAAACTGATTGCGTAATACATAAATGCCAATTTTGAGCATAATTGTGCAAAAAAATATTTTCGTGTGGAATTTGTAGTTCCCGATGCTAAAAATCAAAAGACGTTTATGTTCTTAATTTAAACCCAACTAGTTAGGAGTTACTCAAATAAAATACGGAGTTTTTTAAATAAAATAAACAAATAACAACTATAGAATACAATTTTAAAATAAAAAGCTTGGTTATTTTCCTAATTGGTACCTAATCTCAGTTTAAGAAGATTATCTAACAAATCAGTAACAATATTTATTCACAGAAATTTAAATTAATTTTCGGTGTTCAGGATATCATTACAAGTGATTTAGAGATATAAACTAATAGCATCTATTAACATTGAATTCACACAAGTAATTAATTAGCGATCGAATTGTCAGATTACAAATGGGTCCATTAGAGATAGACTGAATGGATCTATTCAGTTAGCTTATAATGAGAGCTGCAATGTCTAAGCTGTCCTTTCAAGTGGGCTAGTTTCAAGTCAAGAGCTATACAGTAGTAGTGCGAATACAGTCGAAACAAGTCAGAAGTAATTACATTACATATTGTTATTATAATTATCCCTCATATTTTAGGTAGGTGCGGCAAACTAAGGCCGTGCGTACGAGAGGCGACTTTAGTCTACCACCACACGTTTGTATGTCTGTAATTGCTTGGATACTAAAATCGTTAGGTATCGGAGACTTGCGTCGCCTCGTGTACGAAGGCCGTTGAAGTCAGAGAGTATCAAGGAATTGCGAAAATCAACCTCAATGAAAAAAAAGCACTGACTAACTAGTCTAAGTGTTTAAACATACCAAAACTAACCAAAACCCGTTTTGGTATGTTCCCACAGATTAAGGGATGATTTTTCCTTAATCTGTGGTAACAGGCCCGCTTGGTCATGGCCCTGTTACCAAGCGGGTTGACTGGAAGTTTGATCGACTTAAAAGAGACCACTTATAAAGTGCAATAATATCATGAAAATATGGTTAACAATACATAGATACATGATTGCGTCCTACTAAGCTACTGTTAAAAGACTTCAAAAGTTTAGAGGACGATGATAGCTTGAATAAAAAATGTTGAGGCATATTATAAGTTAAAAAAAACACATCATTTAATCGAATGTACTTCGGTTTAAAGAAGTTTATTTTCTTAATATGGCTATTTATAGATTGCAAAAAAGAAAGCTTGTATTGACATAAGTATCCCACCAAAAACATTTTCATGTAAAATGTTGCCAAGACGAGCCCATATGACTCGCACTGTCAAAAAGTTATCAGATCTCATGTAGAGCCAAGCTTCTAACACTACACGCCCTAACTCTACAAGGCCTAACTTCACAAACTCTACACCTTAGTCAAAATATGTGGCTTGGCCATTTCGCTACATTCACATCGGCGTAAGGTGAAAAATTAATCATTACTTTTGTGTTATACAATAGTTCTTGTAGTAACGAACGGCCAAGCCACATATTTTGACTAAGGTGTAGAGTTTGTGAAGTTAGGCCTTGTAGAGTTAGGGCGTGTAGTGTTAGAAGCTTGGCTCTACATGAGATCTGATAACTTTTTGACAGTGCGAGTCATATGGGCTCGTCTTGGCAACATTTTACATGAAAATGTTTTTGGTGGGATTTCATTTCTTTTTGTAAGTTGTTTGTAACAAAATTTTTTTTTATTTTTTTTTTCTTTTTTTGGGGTGTATTTCTTGCACATCAGAGACGCCTTTTTTATAGCCCACTCTCTATCTTTGCCTTTTTTCTTTGTTGATTTACTGTTTATAATAAGTGATAGATCAGGGCGATACTTGGTTCTTAGGCGATTATTTTTTTTTTTTTTTTACAAGGAGTACCTATACATATATATATCTAGGGGAACCAAGTTTTAGATTATTAGATTAGACCTCTAGCGTCATCAAAATTTAATTTAAAATTACAGGTCTCATACAAACTCCCATCCCCTAGTTTAAGGGGTTGGGGGATGAAAGTTACAAGTTTTATAATTTTTTTGTTGTTTGTGTGCTAATACTAGCTTACATACAAAATTTCAGCTTTCTAGGACATTAGGAAATACCTTAAGAATTTTGATGATCATCAGTGAGTCAGTGACGAAATTAGCGTTTTTTAGATATAAATAAAATCTGAAGTATAAAAGCTAATGTAATTAAAACTTAATATGTTCAATAAGTCCGCTATTGACAATATATCCCGAAAATTTTGTTGATCTAGCATAATCCAAACCCAAGTTATGAGGGTTCAAAAAAACGACGAAGCGCTTCGAGAAAAGGTAGGTAGTGCCCGTGTGCTTCGCTTGGCTCGTCTTGGCGGGGGCACTACCGTGCCCCCAGATTCGTCAGAATTTCAAATGATTAAGAATAGATATTTCAAAGATTTTTAAGAACAACTAACTTTAGTTATTTGCTTTTGTTTTTACGTCCACCGTCTTCTAGTACTTAATCGAAGAACTACACTATATAATGCAAGATGGTTACTTTTCAGAATTTGAATCATAACTAAATACTTACCTACTTTTCGACGCACGTGCTTCAATCAGCTTTATATCAGATCATGTATTATAATCGCCGAAGTCTTTCGTTATAATCTGAAGGACGTGTTTAACTTCAAATACGTCTTGCTCTCACTTTTTATCGTACCTACATAGAGTGGTATGTAGGCAGTACGGATCCACGTAGCGGCAAAACGTGACGCACACTATCGCAAGTACATAGATATAACAGTAACGTGTTAGATAGATACAGATTGTGTTATGCACGAGTATTGAGAACTGGCGCTTATCATGAAACCTTTTCTCGGAGCTTTTCTGCCCACGTGCAAGGAGAAAATCAATAAGCTTCATAAATATCGGTTAACACCATAGTTCACTCACACAGTACACGGTACACAGTACACTCTACATTAAAATTGCTCTTTAGTCGAAAAAAATAAGCAATTATTGTTCCTTAATTATATTACTTATATAACTGCTTATTTACGTGTTTTTCCCTAATACTCAATAATAAATAATGTTATATCTAGCGATTAATTTTATAACCCTTACGATATGGTAGTGATATCTTATTTGAAGCTAAGCATCAAATGATAAAATGCAAAAGATTAAGTTAAATCTCTATGTTTTGTATTTAGGAAAATTAATACATATATCGGTTACTTATTATTGAAATAATTTATCTTTTTATATCGATACAGAATTGTTATGATAAAGCTAGCGTCTTTATTGTTACATTATAGAGATGCACGTTGGTTAGTATGCTATAATTACAATATTGTTATCCATTTCTTTATCTTATTAACAAACGAACAAATTGGATAATACTATTACTAAGTATGTAAATATTGTTCGCGTGTTGATTTATGACAATGTGCTAAAACAGTTGCGATAATGTTTATTATCGTAACTTGCTGAATGTTTTAATGTTATTCAAGTGTAATTTCAGGTGTTATACATAAATTTATTAGAAAGAAAATAATTATTTTGAATAAGAGTTAGGTAAGAGAAATCTTCAGAATAAATAGCGCTTTGTGAAGAAAGTGTATATATTGTTTGTATAAGTATAACACATTGCGATTTTATACGTACAATGTACATGTATATATTTAAATGCATACAATTATAATATTGTATCCGTCATAACTTTTGTTGTTTGACTTGTTATAAAGATTTCGCATCGCACCTTTTATGCATCAGCACAAAACAATTTGTTACTTTTACAACATTCCACCTGAGTGGCTTAGGTACCCGTATTTTAAGTGAAATATATTATCTTCTGGCATTTTAAATATCAAGGACAAAAATGTCAATATGAGTTTAGCTATCAATAATGTAGGTCAGTGTTAAATGATCAAAATTATACACAAACCTTAAGTAAGCAGATAACACAATTCACTGTTGTAATAAAAAATATAAATTGTTTGCAAATCATGAAGGCAGTGTGACATATACAAAAAACATAATAAATGCGTACGTTACATGTATTAACAATTAGCAACTAATGACTTTTAATCGATATCTGGTTACATCAATTAAAAGTGAGTGCTTTTAGAGATGCACTATACAAGTTGTTGTCAACCTATCCACGTAATTGAACAAAGAGTTTGCCTTTCACTTAGCATTCGGAACTGACACGTAGACTCGATTTTGATTCTGACCATGGAAGTATAGATCAAATAAACTCACCTACCTTGCGAAGCTGCCGTGGTGGTAGAGCCGGACAGTGCACAATAATAAATTCACAGTGTTATCATAGTTAAAACTTGATTGTCATCTGGAGCGAAAGTGATAGTTTCCGTGTAATCGTGCGCGGTGAGCGAATTCGGTCCAAGTGAATGTTGGCGTGGTACAGTAGATAGGGTAGCGCGTGGGGCAAGCACTCGCGTCGGCTACTCGGCGCGAAGTGAAGTACGGAATACCTAAACACCGGCAGCGGCGAAGGCTGACGCGCTAGCGGCGTCGTCGCGACAACCCGAGCCCCCGGCTCCCGGACTCCCGGGCTCCTGCCACCCCATACCCACTTTAGGGTTGACCACATCATATTTTTCCTACAGTAAACAATTACTGTTCGATAAATTCTATGACAGATATAGATGTACTTTATATTTTATTTACAAAATATACATTTTGCCAATAAAGCTAAGTTATAAGCCAACAACTACAACATAAACTGTAGTTGTCATTTAGTTTCACACATGTATAATGTTTTGCGATGATATCTTGTTGCTCTCCATTGGCAGACATGTAGCATTGCACGCTTTTATTGATTTTAAATAACGCCTTGCAATTTCCATGAAACGCCATCAATTGTGAACCCGATTCAAAGGTGGATTACGTCACGCTTGACCTATTTCGAAACCTAGGCATTATGTATGTAGATTTTGACTGAGTATGCTAACATGCGTGGTACTTGTAGATGCCACACTTACACAATTAAAGATTTTTATAGAGTAGAGTTATAAAATAGTTTCAAAATGTTAATAATTAGATAATATATTCAAATATTTTGTCATTTCTAATTATACGCCTACAATCTCCTAGTACTTTCTTTATGGTTAAGCGAAGATCACCCATTTTCACTTTGGTACTAGAAAAAAGGTTTCATTTGTTTAAATCACATTAAAAATTAATATCATATTAATTTGAATGTGTTATACAATACATAGGTACAGAATTTAAAAGACTTTCATCAATGCAGTGATTGCACTTCAGAGACAACGTACAAGAATAAGTTGTTGTGATTTACCCAACCCCCCACGCAAAATAGGTGTTTTAATGAGAGTGGGATAAAGTGTTAAAGAAAATCTTCAATCTGCAGATTGATGGTATAAGCTCGATATAAAAAAAATTGTCGAAGATTTTAAAATGATGGTCGAAATCAAGTTGGTTACACTTATTAACAACACAACGTCTTGTAGATGTCTATTCAATAGTTTGATATTATTATAATTAGATACAAATATAGTAGAAAGGAAAAATTTAAACTTTGGGCAGGACTCGAACCCGCGACTACTGGTTAAACGCACCAGTTTAACAAGTTTACGCTTCGCCTGACATCTGATCAAACATGGAAAATACTTCTGGAAATGTTAAAACGGATTCTACATTTTATGTTTACATTTAAATCATACTACGTAACACAGGTCACAACCACCCCTACAATTCGTAGACGGCTAGCAATAACCGTTATTTTATACTTAATAAATGTTGACAATAGCCTTTACAACTTGTTGAACCTTGTTTAGACGGTAGGCTAGCAACAAGTGTGTCTCCGGGCTTGCCAACACGCCAGAACCAATTGCCACAGTCTGGCGTCTCCCCGTCGAATATTCACGACACCCCAAGCTTACTCCTACTCACATAATACATTACGCAATAAATTATTAAGCTAGCCACGTTATCTTAAACTAGCAGCCCGTAAAACTCGGTGGATTCAAGTAATGGAAGCCAAAGGAAATATAAGTTATTAATATCAACACTGTTGCACGTAATCATTTTTATTTACAACTCAGTAGACGGTAGATTGACGCAATGAATAGGTCAACATCATAATTTTAATAACTATATAAAAGTATAACTTCTAAAAGGGTACCTCTTAGATCTACAGTAATATTCTACCTATAGATATTATTAACTCTACCTATAAAAGGTATAGTTTGTAAGTGCATATGTAGGAGTTAGGTAATATTAAAAACTATTCAACCAGTTTTGATGAAAAGCAAAATGATGGAAGTTTATTGCTTAGTGTCCAGTATGTTCAGTGTTAATATTTGATAGATAGATATATAACATGAAAGGGGCTGAATCCGCAGTCAAAAGCTAGTATATGCTTATAGCATGTATGCCACTATAGGTAGATTTATTAAACATGTTGTCAGCGTATAAACGTGCGAGTGCTAAAAATAGAACTCCAAGACAACGTAACATTATAAATATTTAACGCCTCCCAGTTATCAGGACCCGACGCAAGACGTGAGCAATTTTGACGCAAAGCTGTATCTAAATATAAACTTTTTCTATATAGGTACCCACGGTACTTTTTTTTTTTTTTTTTTTATTTAAAAAGGTTACTAGGGATGTGGGTGGAATTCACATTACTAGCAATCTTGTTAACCCCTCCAACTAAGCTAAATATGCTTGTATCTGGAGTGGGTTCACGTCAATAGTGTAATGGGTGGGGATCGAACCTGCGACCTCTCGATCACAAGGCGGACACCCTGACCATTGGGCTATTGCCGCTTTTCTGATAAACAGTTCCGAAGAATAAGAATCACCTTCTTTTGTTATCCTTGCCCGTTTGTCCCAAATTCTTTAAAATGAATCAAAACACTCTTTTTAGCTTAATAGACATCTCTGACTATTTTATTAGGTGGAGTTCGACTTGTGACACCACCGCCGCCGCGTCAGCTCATGATTAGGGACTCCTATGGAGTCTGAAACTAGTCGGGCAAGCCCTAGAATATGCGTGAGTAAACCGTTTTGTTTTAAATAATTATGAATAATCCTCACGAAAATTATTATACTAATATAAATGCTAGTTACGATTCCACGGCCTTGTGAACCAGGCAAGTCCTGAAAGAAAGTGGAAAAGTTCGCTTACACGTCTACATACTTGTATAGCAACAGACTCGCTTGTTATTTATTACACAGGCTCTATATATGTATGACGACATGTCGGTAAAAATCAGTTGATCTATAAGTAGTTTAGTGAAAGATAATAATTACCATTTCAAAAAGAATTAATAACTGACAAAATTAAAATTATTTATTTAAACTCCACAGACGACAGAGCATATCAGATACATGAATGATTCACATAATATATTACAAATAGTTTGATACTAAATTATCAACTCAATTACACTTGATAACCGTTAATAATGTAATAGATATAAAAAACGGAAGATCAAAATTATTTTTTTACCCCATTTATTCGCAAGTGCACGCGTATTTACGTTAAAATAAACATTATAATGGCTTTTTTTATAGTAGCTATTGTGACATTAATATTAAATGCAATATTTTTATTGGGATCGTTACTTTACACCCTTAAAGCTTCTAATGGCAAGGTGAGTTCTTTACTACATTTTATTAATTAACCCTTAACGATTTGTACGTCGTTTCCGTGTTTATTTTTATTTGTCAGCTGTCAGCAGTGATTTGTTGATAATAACTACAAAACAAATAACCTATTCGGCATTTTTTCTGATACCATAAACAAAACAAAATTTATTGATACCCATGCGGAGTGCCTTTGTGCTATATCTACGTAATACGCTAACTACAGACTATGATATCTGCGTATACGTTGGCTTGGTAGCCGTTACTATAGATAGACACTTGGACAAAGCAAGTTCAACATTTGACGTCACCATATAATGTTTACGTCACTAACTAGCTCCATTTCAGCCTCCGTATGTTTGTAGCTGCAAAACTCGAATACAAGTCGATCGATTTACCTGAAATTAAACAACACGATATTGAAATACAAAAATATATTGATATACCTTTTATTTCTGCCCTCCTCATAGTGTAAGGCCGCATAGAAATTGGACCGGGTAAAACAAAAAAAATAACCAGAATAAATAAAATATTATAGCTCCTTCTTGATGCCTACGTAGTAATGGTGTTTTAAGTAATAAGTCTTAGCTAATGAACATCTCCAGGCGAACAACATATAGTAATAATTACCCCATAATTTATATAAGTTACTCGAGTAGAATTCAATATTAACCCGGTATTATATAAAAATGTCTAAAAGGTCACCTCCCACGTTCGACCCACGCTTTTATACTTCCAGTTCATGCTGTTTAAAGTTCATAAATAAGAAAAGAGTTTTATTTCATAAATTTTCAGTTAGAGTTGGTTACGTTATTTACCTATTGAATACTTTGTTTTCTTTTATAAAATAAACAAAAAAAAATATTGTTGTTGGTAGAGATGATTGTAGATTTAATTAAAATGATATTCAAACTTTGCATTTATTTGTTTAGAGTAGAGCTGCAGTTGTACCCGAATCGTGTGTTGTAAAAGAAAATAAAAACCTTCGGATAGACAGCATTTCTTATATTATTTGCAATATTCTATATACACGTTTCCAGTAAGTACCTACCTTCTACGGCTTCTACCCCACAAAGCTTTGTGAAGGTTTGACCAAAAGGAGAGGTATCAAAAAATATTAGTTTACGGTGCGGTTATTTGTTAAAACGTAGTAGGTAGGTATAATGTATTATATGTGCTAATTACTGTAAGTAAGTACATACTATGTATTATATTTTGAATAGTTACCTATGAAGACAATTAGGTTTATAGGCGATTTCTTGGTCCTAGTATGTACCAGTGTAATGAGGTTTATGTTAATTGCTACATTGCAAAGAATTGTTAATTATACTTAAATGTGTGTACAGACTAGACTGTTCATTGCAGCGTGCACCAATCGTACCTACGATGTAGTTGTAGTAAAATGAAGGTATTGTTATTCGATGACAGACCTTTTTCATATCTTTAATCTTGTCACGTAATATGAAAAGCACAAACAAGCTATATAAACCTAATGACATAATATTAAGATAACATAAATTGGCGAATTAGGTACCTACAGCAGTGCAACTGCTACCTACGTCTACAACATATCGCGGTGACGCCGCAAGTTTAATCATATTATTGTCTATTGATTTCTGAAGAGACTCGCTATTTTCTTTATTCTAACAATATGATTCGATATTTGTATATTAATGCCCGTAGTTAGCATTAATTAACATTACTTCAATTTATTACCAATACTGATTGATCATACAAGTCAGATTTAGGTAAGTTACAAAGGTCATACCCAAACGTTCGTTTAGTAAAAAACTACTCTTTTTATTCTTAATTTTTACAGTTTCATCTTAAAATAAATTAATGTAGTCATAATGTGTTTAATATTATTATTATTAGAAGATGTCTCTCACGTCTTACTTTATGCAAGCCCCTGCGGAAGTCATTATAGCAATATATCTTAATCAAAAACAAGAACTAAGTATGTTTTTATTTTAGGCACAAAGCTTTAATAAAAGAGTATTTTTTTTTAGGCACAAAGCTTTAATAATAGAGTCATTTCTTGGGCCGGGTAATTGTTATTATAAATAGTTGGGGATTTAAATCCCAAACTCAGATTGTATTTTTTCTATAAATGTTCTATTTAGTCCTCTGATAAATAACTAAGAAAAATAATTACGGAAATATTTTTTTTATAAATTATATTGCTGTAAATACTTATGTTATCCCTATAAGCACTACTATTAAACTTATTTTATTTTACAGGTTGATTCAAGAATTTCGTTACAGCCATCTTTATTCTCCACCCAGTTGGGCAGCCGCATGAGCCTGCAGCCTCAGATGGTAATGTGCGAAGCCTTAATTCGCTTTAGCAATGACTATGCGCCTGGAGTCCGTCTTCAGGAAGCGAACCATCAAGTGGTAAGGGAAAAACAAGAAGGATGACTGACGACCTCAAAAGAAAATATTGCGTAAGTTTAAACAAATATTTTTCGTTTTGAACAAACATTTTAATACACATATTTTACAAATATTTTAGTAATTCAATAAATATATACCAAAAATATAACTACTTAATGTACAAAATCAATCGATATTTAAACTGCAATAATATATTGTAATCAAATTAATTATCTCCTACTTCCCAAAGTAGACCTAAAATGGCTTCTGATTTAAATAATAATAGAGTAAAGTTCTTAATTAGGCCGCTGCGTGTTGGACCTGTGTCCCCACGTAAGCCTTGCAAAGGACCGGATATTCTCGTATATCGTTCTGAAGATAACCCTTGAAAAATAAGAGATAATAATAATACCAGCATGTCCCACTGCTGGACACAGGCCTTCTTTCATATTATAGAAACGAGCATTGATCATCACGCTTGCATATTGTGGGTTGGTGATTTAAAAGCCAGTTAATGTTTCTTTAACACCTAAGTTTGGGTACCAAATTATTCCAAAGAAAAAGTATACATCTTAAGTCTACGGTCTTCTATAAACGCTATCGTCCGACCAAAGCGTCACGCTGTACAGTGTACGCCGCGTCACGATGCTGAGGTACTATAGAAATGTAAAACGTCCACACGCCGACGAAGTCGGCGTCTGAAAGAGTTCACAGCAGTGCATTTCTATAGTACCATCCAGATGCGGTTGTCTATAGCGTTTATAGGAGACGGCAGCCTCAAAAAATAATATTTCACACAGAAGACTTTGAAAAGTAGAGCTCGCTCAACACATATTCTGAGATTCAAGCATAATATCGTCAGTGTTGCCAACTTAGTGGATTTTCCACTAAAACTGGTGGTTTCGATCCCCCTTTTAGTGGCGAAATATTGCCTTCAGTGGCTAGTGGATTTTTCTAGTGGTTTAGTAGTAGAATTTAGTTTCAATTACTGAAAATGCGATCACTCAACCGCTAAGCTTCTTCATTTAATTTTCAGGAGTATTCACTTTAACTCTGTAGGCAGCCTTCAAAATGACGTGGTTGACGTTTTAAACAGTTATCAAACGAACCATACCGCTTTATCTATACTTACTAATACTAATATACTAATAATATTATGAAGAAGTAAAGTTTGTGTGTTTGTTAAATTGTAAGGGGTAATCTCGGGATCTACTAAACCGATTTTAAAAATTCCTTCACCAATAGAAAGCCACATTATTGCTGAGTGTCATAGGCTATATAAAAAACCGAAAAATAAAAAGGCTTTTACGTGGTAGTCCGTTTTGCAAAGTGAATCGGAGAAAAAACGGTCGAATGAAAGCGATTCTCACGAACGCTGCCTTAACTATGAAAGATATATTTTTCAGTTCTAGAGAAAAGATGTGGAGCTTGAAAATGCCTACAAAAAAGTCAACGACAGCATATGTCTAACTTTTATATTTAAGTTACAAAAAGTAGTTTTTTTAATATTAGTATAGATAATTTAATTTTAAATATTAATAAAATAATTTAAATCGTTAGGTCATATGTACTAAAAAAGGATTATTAACATTATGCCCAACGAAGTGGGCACGGGTCAGCTAGTAGACTATACGCGGCGATTCGCCGTGAACTTTTGTTTACAACTGAGATTCTCCTTTTTTTTGGCGAGTTTATACATGCATAATTATGCCTAAACCGCAATATAAGCAAAAGTTTTGGGATTCTTGGCTTCAAGTTATTGAAAGTACTGCTGGTCAAGTAGCGAAATGTTAACTAAACTTTTATGTACCAAACATTTTTTAACAGTAAAAATGTGTTTGGCGTGTTATGTGTTGTTTAGTGGAAAATTTAGTGACTTAGAAGTAGGGCCGTTTTTTGTTAGTGGTTTTCTGGTGGTTTTAGATGTTGAATCTGGTGGGGAGCTACCTTAACTGTTGGCAACACTGAATATCGTTGAACACACAAATACTTTTGAACTCTAAAGGCCAAAATCCTGCAAAAAGTGCACCAAACGTTCATCAACCTTGATTTGTAAATTATTAATAACAATCTTAATATCCTCAAATCTATAAATAAATACCGTACAATTTAAATACCTAGTGTCTTGTTTTAGTCGAATAATATTTTTTGCGCCTTCAATTGTCTGTGTGACCTTCAAGAACATTAATTTTGATTGAGAATGCTGATTACACAGGGATTTGAGACTTGCTCACTTGTGACAATGTAGCGTCACACGCATGTTGTAGGCGTTGAAAATTCATGTAATTTAACCGAACGTCTGCGATACTTACGTATTTTAAAGATTTTTGTATCATTGTCTAAATAGGTAGCTATTTAAACATAATTATGCAAAATGTTATAGTAGGCTAATAAATATACCTATACATAAACCAGTAGACAATCTAGGTAACGTATACTTTTATCAAAACCAATCTATACTAATATTATAAAGCTGAAGAGTTTGTTTGTTTGTTTGTTTGAACGCGCTAATCTCAGGAACTACTGGTTCGAATTGAAAAATTATTTTTGTATTGGATAGTCCGTTTATTGAGGAAGGCTATAGGCTATATAACATCACGCTACGACCAATAGGAGCGGAGCATAAATGAAAAATGTTGCAAAAATGAAAAACCGTTGAAACTAAAACACGCGAACAAAGTCGCGGGGGACAGCTATATTATATAAATATCTAATAATAAAAAGAACTTTAAAATTTTTCAAGTGTCAATAATCCCTAAAGCGGGATGAAGACCATCATTAATATCACACATCTTCTAAGTTCTAGTGCAATTCTTCACGGCCTAAGTTTGAATAAGATCAGACTTCATTAAAAACATTTTATTAGATGATGATAAGATGTTTGTCAAAAGAGGGGATCACGTCACACAGTGGCAGTTAAAGTGGTATCCTGTAACAAACGGCTTTATGTACGTGCAATAAAAAAAAGCAGAAAACTTATACAAGGTCGATAGAATATGTTATGTTTTTATCTATACTAATATTATAAAGCTGAAGAGTTTGTTTGTTTGTTTGTTTGTTTGTTTGTTTGTTTGTTTGAACGCGCTAATCTCAGGAACTACTGGTTCGAATCGAATAATTCTTTTTGTGTTGGATAGTCCGTTTATTGAGGAAGGCTATAGGCTATATAACATCACGCTACAACCAATAGGAGCGGAGCATAAATGAAAAATGTTGCAAAAATGAAAAACCGTTAAAACTAAAACACGCGGACAAAGTCGCGGGGGACAGCTAGTATTAAATAAAAGTCAATACTATTTTTAGCTTCTAGATAAATAATTGCTTACAGCGATATTCTATTGTTTCACATTTAATAAAATTCTCAAGACCTGAGACACAATGTAAGGTAGGTATTCGTACGTTGTAGTACGTAACTAGTTCTCGAGCACGTAAATGTTCGCCTTACTTACTTCTAAATCTAGAAACGTGATGTATAAGAATGTTCCTAAAAATGCTGATTTCACACTATTTAAAGTCACATTTAATATCTTTGATAAATACTTGAAAATTCACTTCTTATAACGATAAGATATGTTATTGATAAGCGAGTATTGTGGCCACTTGAGAAAAAACTTAGGGATTATGGTAAACAACAGCAAATACCTTAATCATGCTTTTAAGATAACTTGGTACTTTGATTTGTGTTCCTAGTGTAACATTGTTCAAAATTTAAATTTCACTTTTAAGAAACTCATCCACTGCAAAATAAAAATAAAAATAATCACGTAACTAATTATTATCGGATAAATGTTGTAATCATAATTAAGTTTGTGACAAAACTAGATAAAAAATATTCAGATTAAAAATATAATCACATTATTTATATTGAAATAATAAGTAAACACACTCAATGTAGAAAATGTAAAATACGGTATTCAGCTGATTCCAGTGAGACCGAAAAGCTGACCTTGGTGGTTGATCAGCCATTTCCCTACCTATGTTGGCGTAGCTTAGGAAATGGCTGGGTACCTAAAAAGCACAAAAAGCAGTTTTTATTTTAAATCAACACTGTCTTATTTTAGTATAGGTACTTACCCATCTATTCCCTAACGAAAGTTCAGTCCAAAATATAAAAAAAGCATCGCAAATCTAAAAGGTTTTGGGTGAAGACTGAACAACATCAGGTTTCTGCTTAAGCCTCCGGTGAATATATGTACCTACATAGATACGTTGTTTTAGTTCTTTCCGCAAACCTTCAAGCGGCAACTCGAAGGAATGCCAATGTCCGCTAAGAGGATATTCACCACATATTATGGTGCTAGCTATGTCCTTACATTTAAAATGCAGGCACATCTCTACCTTTTATACATAAGTATAAAGTTAAAGAAGGTAATTGAAAAGTAATTGTAGTGCTTATGCTAAGCGCTATCTCTAAACGTGGTGTAGGTACCTGTATAGCCTACCTGTTAAAGTTATTTCTGTATTCTAGATAATTATGTAGAAAAAATTGCGTTTTCATGTCAGAAATACTTATTGACAGATTTATAAGACAGATGGAGTTTGCTGTACTATTTATATTTATAAAGACTTTCAACTTAAAATGCTATAAATGATACTAAAAGTCTACAGAAAATGTCGCCTCTCTGACTCTTTATAATCATGTAAATAACATGTTGCGTGACGACAGTGTTTTGAAAAAATACAATAGCCATGTCTACACACAGCTGTTTAAAGCGTAACTGTTGTTATACTTAAGTATTGGTAAGTCGTCGACCAATGAAATAACATTACACGATACGGACAATGGATGAATGTCATGACGAGGCCATGACGACACATGGTAAAGGATGTCAATTTATAATTGGATTTTTAAATGGAGAAAACTGGATTCCCATGGAAAAATGCGTGCCAGAAATCATCGTTTTTTACCAAGAGCAATTCAGTAAATCTATATTAATGAATTATTCTGTCTTCGCCACTGTTCTTTTACGAATTAACTTCCTAAGTGCATTTTAAAAACAATTTATTATAGGTACTAAATTACTGTGAAAAATCTGTTTGTAACTGTAAATAATTCCGATGAAATCGTTAGCAGGCCTGCAACCTGCAATGTGTCCAATCAATTCTTTTAATTACGCCTCAACGAGTAATTTTAAATGAATAGATAAGGCTTTTTATACAAGAACGATTTACTTGTTTTTTCTTAACTGAACCAATTAGGGAAATATTTAGTTACATGTTACAGGTGTCACCCGCATTTACGTATACATAGAGATACCTTGGTACGTACTTATGTAGATATGGAAGGTAGGTAGGTACTAATAAGGCTAAAAATTAGTATTCTTAATTACTTATTAGTGATGAATGATAACTAATCGGTTATCATTCTGTTGAATTGTGTAAACTCACACTGCTTTCGAATGATTGAGACCTACATAGACAGTTTTTCATTCACCGTAATTTTTTGATGAAAGATCAAGTAAAGATTTTTAACATTGGAATCGAACCCCTAACTATACTACGCCTGCCTGACGCGCTTCCAAATGATAAAGGCATCAATGTGTCGTGATGATACGTGACGACCTACCTGTATGATTAGGTATACAAATAAGTATATGGAATCACTACAAAAATTAACATAAAGTATTACCTAAGTAGTAGGAAACACGACTTATAAGATTAGCAACGATACATGGTTGTTTAATGTTTGGTATATGTATGGTTAACGAACGTTAGAACCAACGGACGCTTCTGTTAAATTTGTGAGTCATCACACGCCGGTGTCGTGGTTGACTTCGATAAAAAAGTCAACATAAACGCTCAGATTGCTCGTTCGTAAGTAGTCTCGTGCAGTTTTGGTTGAACACCGTAAGGCGACTCACGGCCCGGTGCAATTTTATTTCAAACTTGCAACAGTTTCGACGTCTAAAAAGTAATCATGAGTTACGCGTTTTTAATAGTGGTGTCGGTCGCAATAACAGTGAAATTGTTATTTTTGAGTTTGTCAATGTATTTCACTTTGAAACACAACAAGGAAATTGAAGTAACCGAGGTGAGTGGTTTGTTGACAGAATTTAGAAATCAGGTTTGGTACGTTTCTTACTGTTGTGTCTTTAAACTATATGTTTGGTAACCAGTTTTTGTGTTTTGCTGTGCCCACCTAATCGATATTTTTCGATACGGCCCCACTGACCGTTATCTTAGGAAGAGTAGTAGATACATAGATAGATAAATTCTTGATACTTAGGTACCAATGACACTTGACACTTACAGCTAGGTACATAACTACATCAAGTGCTTTTGTTACGATGTTTTAAAGAATACACAGTTGACAGAAAATTAAAATATTTGTATTAGAAAACCCTTATTTATTAGTTAGAATTGTGTGAACAGAGAGTTAATAGCCTTCGCTTACAAAATAGCAATTGTTATAACGTTTAACGAAATCGTACATTTTATTTCGAACCCAAGGTTACTTAATTTAGATTGTATCTGGTTTTCGGTACTTTCCTCCTTCGCGAATGTGAGTTATAAAATAATTAAAGACATCAAAGCAAACAAAACGTGAAAAATTCCGCAAATCTATCACGAGGAACGAATCTATAAGTAATTATGCTACCATTATTAAATTTTATGTGAATGTAGGTTTTAGTTCTCTTACACAACGTCGATGTGTGCGGCTAACTGGACGTGCCACTACTTAATTGTTTACATAATATTATTATTTCGTGTAATAATAATTATTATATTTCGTCACATCCTACATCGACAAATACATAACAAAGTGCTACTAAGTACGATAAGAGCCGTCTATTTCATATTATTCTATCGAACGACGCGGTTCGAAACTTGAGTATAGCTTGAGTATACCTCACTAACATCCGTTAGATAAGTAGGTACCTTGGTATCTACAACCGTTAAACGGGGTAAATGTAAATGCTGTGGGAAAAAAGTCAAAAACAATAAATTTGGAAAAGGATTCTGCCTTTCGTCGTATTTCATGGACGATATTTTACATAAAAGCGCTTTCTTAAGATTTATAATTTAATTATGTGACAGATAAGTCCTCGAGAAACCGTGTGGAACTTTATTATTTCGTAAATAAGAAACAAACATTAATAATATCCACCTTATCAAGAGGTAGTAAATAGGTAAGTAGCTGCCATACCTGTGCCCTTACTCTCCAATTTAATTTAAATTCTAATACAATTCCAATGCAAAATTGTTATTCATTTAGCAGGCACACAAACAACACACAGCGTAAAAACTTATTAATAAAAAAATGTTTAGATTCCAGCAAGTTCTTTCCATTGACAGTATTTTAAAATAAGAAAACTGAATCTCTTGCCTGCTAAACTAATATTAATTTTGCATTGGCATTGTATTAGAATTAAAATTAAATTGGAGGGTAAGGGCACTGGACTGTTTTCTAATTTAGTTAATGGAAAATAATAGGAAACAGCAAGCAATTAGATATAAAGGTAGGTACTTGCCAATTAGATGCTTATTCGATAGGTACCACAGATTACTTTAATAATAGGTACAAAACTATACTTAAGTTGATTATAAGTATACCAATAGACCAGTAGGTACTGTATATTCTTACTGTACCTACTTATTAGAATAAAATCATTTTTAATTAATTCTTACAAAGATACCTTTTGCTACAAATCAAGTTTGACGAGATTTTAGATTAAATTGCGTAAGTAGTCGGAGTTTATTAATACTTACTTAGAATTTTGACTTAGCGCCACACAAAAAGGTGGTAAGTATTTCTATCTTTAGAAAATCGAATCGATGTTAAATGGAGAATCCATCTGGATACGTTATTAATAACGGGCGGCAGTCATTGATGGGAATGATAGACTTCGATTTAGACCAAAGTAAGAAAAACTAGAACTAAACCTTGGTTGTTACCAAACCAACACAGAGTATAGAGTTCAAACAAAAACGGTAATACAAGAGGCTGCAATTAGCTGGTAGAGTAGAAATGAGTGGTGTGATTCATTGGCTCACCAGTATCACTACACTAAGTAGGTATCTGTTCAGGCCACTGACTGGACAGTAAAGAAAGTGTAATACAATGTTTACTTATATAATACATCTATTAAATACTAATACTAATACTTACTAAGGTATTAGTGTAAACCCACATATGTCCAATTGGCAAGGTGATTCATACGTAGGTACTTATTCGTTAAAATCTAGGTAACTCATCTAAGAAAACCCTCTTACTTGGGAGGCCTTCTGTGGTTTACTCACGACAACATCGAGTTCTGCTTCGATCGAATAGAGATGAAGTTCTTTAATAGTTGAACCGTGGTTGAACCCGACAGTAGCGCATTATGCAGTGGCATGAGCTGGAACTCGATGGAAAAAATCCTAAGAGAAAATCTGTCAGAAGACATTGTAAAAAAATATTATTAAAACCGAATAAACCCAAGAGTTTTAAAACTTTATGACGAACGTAGTCATCCCTAACTAGCTAACAACGCACAAAACACTCGATGTTGGTTTGATTCAGACGTACAATCACGGACTCTCACGCGTAGATAGTTCGAAAAGGTTTTAGCTTGGCAAGCGTCGCAGGCGACTTATACGCAAGCTCCGCCCTCCTGTGACGTTAACCAATTAGGACATTTCAGTAACGACATGCAAATACTTATTATTACTGTTTTTGTGAAGTGAGTATTGGTAGGTACCAATTCAGGATCTAATCGTGAACCGAATAGAGTTTGAATCAAAATAAAAAACGGAACCAAATCAGTTTCAGCAGTAATAAAAGATTAGTGATTTCAATGTTTTATATGCGGGTGTGATTTTTTATCTTGGTGATCTTGGTTATCTTGGTAGGACATATAGATAACTGCAGGAAAACAAAAATTCGGGATAAGTATTTTTTTACCTAAGTTGATTTTGATCTGCAGATAGTACCTACGAGATAGCGTTTACTCATCGTAGGTATGGTACATAATCCGATAATTACGTGTGTAGATAGGTACCTATCTCTTAATTGTGGTAATGTGACAATATTACAACAAGGACAAAAACATACGGATGCAGCCAGCTTAAATCATGTACTGTCATAGATGTGATAGGGGTAAAAGACCTACCAAGCAGCGCTCAGTTGGTCTATCTCGGTATTGGGCTATCGGAATTTTGAAATAGTTTTACTGGAAAGACGGGGTCCTTAGGTACATTCTTTTTTGACCACACTTAGTACTTAACCATAAACTCGTCGACTAAAATAACATTTTTGATTGGTACCTATGGTTACTTAGTGTCATATTTTAATTTTTGTTTTTATTTATCTAGGTACCTATGTACTTACCTACTACACAATGTTCCTAAATATCAGGGATAACATAATGTGATTACTTAAATAATGAATAAGGGGCTCTCAAACCGCTACTTTGGTATAAACAGTCGCAGCGATAAATTAAGCTCTTTGACACTCTATTTTTTTTTATGCGGCAATGCAATTTTTCCGTCCTAGAAAATAGTTGGAAAGGATCTACCTGTGTGGATCCAACAATATATCCCCAGTTACAGGCAGTAGACCGCGCCGTTGAGTAGCTTAATTCTCTACCCACACAACCCTCTCCACAATTTTCGCCAAACGGCAGGCATCGCATCAGATAGGAACGGATTTACAATCTTTAAACGAAATTAAATCGTATACACAGTATTTAAAGTCTTCATTACCATGCCGCGCACAGCAGCTTGACCGCGGGCGTCTTCCGCGACACGCGTTAGGAGGCGAAAGCATGCTGCGAACTGTAGTATCCGATCGAATCCTTTCGGATGAACTTTCAACCATTTTCTTACTATTAGATAAACGTCTGCAATTGTTTTTCTTCAAATTATACATGTAAATGTTATTGGTATGGTCGTGACTTTTCTATGATATGTTTTACATAGATAGAGATGAAAGAACTAATCTGTAGTTCGTCTTGTCACCCCATTAAACCCACACCTACCTACTTGCTGTTTACACTTTCATTTACATAAACCTAATAGATGTGCAATGGCTGGTATTGGATGTGCTAATAAGTACAATGTATTTAATGACTATATTTTTATGGCATAGATAACTCTTCCCTAATTAATATCATAATTTATGCATTTACTTAAGAATTTTTTTTATAATAAGTACTAAAGGTACCTACAGTGAACGTGAAGGGTGGATAAATACGCGTTGACCTTCAAAACGTGCTAAGTATCCTACTCTGAAATAAAAAAATATTGAACCTTTTTTTTTTTTTTGTTACAGTGCAACAACCAGACCAAGGCAAAGAAAAAATCCCTATTTGTATCATGGAAAGCGATCCCTCGCCTCATCTTACCGAAATCAGTATACTGTCCCAGTACAAACAATAAAGAATTTAATAATAAATCATAGTAATACATATCATAGTAGGTATATATGTTTTGACCTTTGAATAATGTCTTGTTAACATTTTTATGTACAGTACGATGCAAACTTAATGGCGGCTGTGAACACGAGTCGAGTCGCTGCGCAGTACCAAACTTATGCGCCAGCGGGGGTGCGGGGCGAGGTACTGCGCAGCGTTTAGCGAACTTCACAGCCGCCATTAAGTTTGAATCGAACTATATATAGGTATATCTATTTTGAAATTAAAAAATATGTTACAGTAAAATATTTTATTAAATTCATTATACCTAAGTACCTACATAATCTACATATACACAATGCTGTACATTTTACTATGTCCTTTGTGTGACTCCTTAACAATTAATTGGAAAGAATATGTACTTTGTTATTAATCACCTCTACCATTTATTCTGATTTTACAAATATATTCAATAAAAAAAACTATTACAATTATTTGCAATATAAGGCGTCAAATTATTTTTTTTCCTTGATTATTAATACTTTTTATACTATGTTTTTGCTGATTAGCAGTTTAATAGTATATAATTAGTATGATGTTCACTTGTTTAATAAATAAAAAATTGATATATTAGATAAAAATATACCTTGTTTGTACCCATTAAAATTGATATTTAATTGTTTTTAAACTTATGTAAAAATATGTATTAAGATTTGAGCTATTTCATTGGCAATTAATATCTTCAATAACTAAATAGTTTACATCTCTTTCATAAGTTGATGACCAGCGCACTTTCTTTTTCTGAAAGTCGAGTTTTATTTTTTTTTGTTTGTAGTCTAAAGCCATTTTCACCATCTGTTGATTGAATTTGTTTACAAGGGGATGAGTAATATACTCTTCAACATCCATCCACTTGCAAACATTGAGTTCCCTTTCAGCAATTGTAATTTTTTCCGTCAAGGCTTTCATCATAACAATTGCATGTATGTCTGAGTTTCCAAACATCATATTGTGTGTATGTCTGAATGTAACCATTGATTCAAAAGCTGTATCTATGCCAGTTTCCTCCTTGACTTCTCGCATAGCTGCACAAATTATGTCTTCACCTGAAATTAGCAACAATGCAAATAATCATCGGGTGAGATATAGATAAACCATAAATAGTAGATAAATCTTGTATGGGATAAGTATTAGGTATTAAGATTTATAAAATCTCCCCCTTGAAATAGTAATACAGGTGTAGTTGTAATTTACTTGGTAGGAAACTATCTGACTGGATTATAATGCATCCACAGAAGTAAATTCTTTAGTTTAAAATTCAAAAGCACTGCAAGGCAAGCAAGGATAAAGTTTCAAACCTAGATTAGTATAAACAAGGCTTTAAATATTTCTAGGTACATTCTAAGGCAGTATTGACTCATGATAAAAGATAACGATTTTTTAATAACGAAAATAAATTTACCTCTCTCTACATATCCTCCTGGAAGTTTCCAGTGAGGATACTCGTAGTGTTTCTCTGATACCGCCAGAAGGTGGTTTTTATCATCAAATACCATTGCACCAATTCCTAAATTTGTATGAGAGGTTGGTGGTAGATTTGGTTTGGAGTCCCTTGGCAGCCATTTATACATCATGACAAAATCTTCCCTCGCATGATGAAAATTAAATCCTTTCTAAGAACAGCAAGCCTTAATTAAAAACAATAATAAATGGGTGAAAACCTTATGAGTTGTGAATGAGTTTATTAAAATTATCAAATCACTTACTTGTGCTAAGATTGGTATACAAAATGTATCCTTTATGTCTACCTTAAACCATATACATCTGTAACCTTCTGAACTCCAGTTGGACAAAGACTCTGGAATAGAAACATTTATTTACTAAATAACAGAAGAGGCAACTAAGATATGATACAATTTCCATTAATAAATGATGCAGAGAGGATTTGGTCAACCGTTTTAGTTTCTTAGTGTGTTATCAAAAAAGTTTTCTTTATTTCACAAAAAAAGAATATTAACATACTTTCTGTGTTTTTTTAATCATCAATAATAATTTAAAGTGTCAATCAATCATATTTAACACTAAACACGTCCATGACATAATGATATGATCTATACTAATATATAAAGCTGAAGAGTTTGTTTGTTTGTTTGAAAGCGCTAATCTCAGGAACTACTGGTCCGATTTGAAAAATTCTTTTAGTGTTGGATAGCCTATTTATTGAGGAAGGCTTTAAGCTATATAACATTACGCTGCGACCAAAAGGAGCGGAGCATAAATGAAAAATGTTGGAAAAAATGAAAAACCGTTGAAACTAAAACACGCGGACAAAGTCGCGGGGGACAGCTAGTATAATATAATCTTAAACAAAACTTGAGTATTTTTGTGCTAAATAAGTTAAAGGTTCAATCTAAATTGTTAGTTTTCCGTTCAAACCAGCACAATCGAAACTATAAATAAAGTTACTACTTACATACCTTTGAGTTTTGTAGTAAAAATATTCTGGTCTAATTTCTCTTGCTTTGAGTCAATAGTAATTCCATTATATCTATCTATAACACCTTTAAATATATCATGCGCCTCTGAACAGAATGAACGATTTGATAAAGTTCTGAAACAAAGATTAGTAAACATTTATATTTAGCTTGTTTCTAAAAATTGTGTGTAAACAAATGATTACAGCGGGAGAGAAAAGAAAATAAAATAGCTAATTGTAGTAGCAATAACAAATCTTTTAAGATACTTTGCAACTATTCGAAATTAAAAGCGGGTTACATGAAACATTTGAGGTTACATACACTGGATATAACTTTTTTGGGTAAGATCTTGTACAAGCTAATAGTAATTTATACATCGTTACTAAAACTGTAGATCACTTCTAAATAAACAATCAAATATTGAGCTCAAAGCCAATTCTCAGTTGAGAATTGCGTATGCGTTAACCAATAACAAATAATTAACCAATGCAAATGTGACACTGAACACTACAAATAGTACAAATGACAATTTCAAAATGACAAATTGACATGACATAACAAGTCTAGGAGTCTAGGTCACAGCATAGAGTATACATATATAATCTATGTATATAAAAAAAAAAGTCTTATAAGGTCTTCGGTATAGTTACTAGAACGAAGGACTAGGTCACAGTTCCTTTGATTATAGAAGCAAGAGGAAAATGTGGCGACTGTTTTTGTGTAAATAATAATGTTTAATTCTAAATAAGTTTACTGTAAGAAAGATTTGTATGATCAAATTATTGCTAAGGTGATTTTTGCCTTGCCGCATTAAATTGTCAATATCTACAAAACGCGCAGCTAAAAAATTTTATTTTTTATTAAACCTACGAGTCCTTTGTTTTTCAAATTACAGTATTTAAAATTATCGCACTGGTAAATAAATGAGGGATACCTATATTGCACTCTATTGCGCTCACGCTCACCATTTCTACATCTATGCGATCCCATATATATAAAAGTTCTCTGTGATGCGCTCACAAGTAGCTGTGACTTAAAGCTGCCAACCATCAAGCAGTTCATGAAACGCGCCGCGACCCATTTCTTCGACACCGCGGAAACCCACCGTAACCCGCTAATCGCAGCGGCCGCGCGATAATGACCTTCAGTCTTCTTTTTTTTTTGGAGATTTACGCAGTTAGCCTAGAGCGCAGGCTTTGACTGCTTCACCGGACTTTAATGCGACCTTCAGTCATCTCTAAGATGAAACGTCCTAGACACACTCTCCTATCCCGACGATAAAACAACGCTTCTACAAGAAGCATTCGACTTAGCTAGCAGTAGCAACACAAAACACAAACGCCGTATACTACCAGCCCCGTCGCGTATTATAAATAATACTACTATAATAATAATACTACTTTCTTTTCATCCGTGAATAGTGTTGTTATAGAAATTTTTACATGAAGAAATATTTTTATTGCCCAGCCCAGCCGCAATCACTTAGTCCATTTATTATGTAGTGTTATTAAAAAATACGTAGACATAAGAATAAAATACCTCTAAAAAAGTTAGATGAAAGAGCCAAACACACAGTTATTTCATAAATTGATATTTTTAAAGGGCAATAACATATTTTTATTTTTATTATTAACTAAATAGAGTGATATTTCTAATTTATTTGTTTTATTCATGTTATATCAAAACTTAATATGCATTTTATAACACTAAGAATATCGAAACCATCGATATTTTAGCTTGAAGGTCTGTCGTCTTACGGACATCACTAAGCAAACGAAAAGTGACAGTGACAGCTAAATATTAGCTTTGCTTTCGTTCTGCACAACAGGCCATAAGCGATAGGCTTGCTCTATAGTTATATAAACTCTATGATTCTACCGCACCGACCACCACATGCCGACCACGATCAGACAGAAGAAAAAAAATAAAAACAGTCGATAATAACGCTTTTACGTTGGAAACGTAACATCTCAAGTTAATGAGGTAGGGTACATTCTCGTATTGCGCCACTTATCTCTCAATACTGATAATTGCGAATTCAATTCATGACACACGAGATTAAAAATTACTGTACTCTGTGGATTAAACATAATTGAAAATAGCGTAGAGCGTTAATAGCCTGTTTTTTTAATAGCAAAGAAATACGATTACGTTATACCGTAGTATCACAAAGATAATAATTAAATTATGATAACTTACATTTGATTTAAATGTAGGCTTGACGAAACTATTAATTGTTTATTAAAAAGAAAATTAATTTTAGATTTTTACTATGGAGTCAACAACTTTTCAAGGTGTTAGTGATAGATATAATGGTATAACAGTAAACTCTCAAGAGGAACCTTGTGAAACTAACAATTTTTTAAAGCAATTAAATGGTAAGTTATCATTTGAAAGTTAATCTTACTCAAAACTAGTTTCTATGTTTTATCATTGAAATACTGTAATTTTTAGTACTTGCATGTTATTTTCAGATTCATTGAATTCCTGGTCAGAACAGAAGAAACGCTGTATATGGTTCAAGGTTTACATAAAAGATGCTGCTTGGGTGCCTCTACTAGCAAATGTAATTTTTTGATTTCATTTTAACCAATTTTACATAAGGTTTAAAAATCTTTCTATTTCATCTAATGTTAATTATTTTGATTCAGGAAGGCTTTAACTTCCACCATGCTCGAGGGGACTATGTGATGATGTACAAATGGCTTCCAGACACTACATCTAACTTGCCTCCAGCTAGCCACACAAACCTTGGTGTAGGAGCTATGGTTTTCAATGATAAGAACCAAATACTGGTTGTTTCTGAGAATTACATTGATTTCCCACATTGGAAATTGCCTGGAGGATATGTAGAAAGAGGTAATAGTATCATTAATGACCCATATTCATTAAGAACTCAAATGTATTACTACAGCCAGTGATTTCACGGTTTCAGGTGAAGATATTAAAGATGCTGCTGTTCGAGAAGTTAAAGAAGAAACAGGAATTGATTCAACTTTTGATTCCATGGTGACATTCAGACATACACACAACTCAATGTTTGATAACTCGGATATATATGTAATTGTAGTGCTAAATGCTACATCAGAAACAATCACTAAATCTGACATGGAAATAAAAGCATGTAAGTGGATGGATTTAGATGAATATATAAATCATCCGCATGTACATGAGTTCAACAGATTCATAGCTAATCAAGCTCTGGACCTAAGGA
The DNA here is from genome assembly GCA_932294365.1 of Diachrysia chrysitis. Taxonomy (NCBI): domain Eukaryota; kingdom Metazoa; phylum Arthropoda; class Insecta; order Lepidoptera; family Noctuidae; genus Diachrysia; species Diachrysia chrysitis. The sequence goes on along the minus strand of OW028650.1, from coordinate 6,500,138 downwards.
CCAGAAACCTCAAACTCGGACTTCGGAAAGAATTGCTTAATATTCCAAAAATGAATCTGAAACGGGAAATGACTTGTCTTGTTTTAGAGGATGCATAGTCTTGTTATATTAAACTATTATATTCAGGGTCAAGTGGTAATGATAAATTGATATCTTACTATGTACATATGATAACAATGTGATGTTGAGTTTTGCGAAAGGCAGCTTGATATTAGTTTTATCTCAGTATAGGTATCAAATAGGGTAATAAAAATACTAAATCTAAAATCATTATCATGTATTTTATGATTATCTGCACATTATATAATTCAGTTTTACAATTAATAGCTTGTGAAAGTTCAAAAATATTTTTATGTACAACATAAGGTTTCTGTAGTTACTATAAATTGTCAACTGAATTATCCTAATATTATGTACCTAATGATTTTATGACTATAAATTTGTTATCTAATAAATTAAAAGTTAAACAATTTTTACATTTTAATATTTCCACCTAGTATAGTATTTATAACCTAACATTTTATAATGACAAAGCAGAAGCAAAGTGTTATTTACATAGCAAGTTCAATAAATTGACCTCTTACGTCATTGCGTTATGACTACATCCTATGGGAATATTTATGTGGCCAAATCTACTACAAATGCTTTATAAATTGTAGACTTTTCTACATTGCATCAATGTTTGATTATATCACACGCAATGCGGTGTTGTGGTTTAGTGTTTCAACAGAATAGTTACACTATCTAATGTATTTGTGTGTATAAATTTAAATAACAGAAAGCCCTTAAGAGCTTGTACTACCATCCCAACCCCACATATTTTAGTCATAAGTAAAAATAATCTGTAATAAATTACTCTAAGTAATATCTAAATAAATGTAAAATACTCACTAGTTATTAGCTTTCCCATAAAGGTATTTAGAATAGAATACCAATTGATTTATTAATTATCAAGATAGGTATCATTATATTGAACATTGCTAGTTATTTCAAAAGGATAATAGATGAGTTAAAATGGAAGTGTAACTCTATCACTAAACTTTGTCTTTAAAACAATTACATAAGCAAGTTTTAATCAATGGTGACTTAGTTGATATGTCAATGAAAACAAATGCAAGGTAAAGTGATTCTTCCACTGATTCAATCTAAGTCTGGGGCAGCACCATTTCGGCCTACATAGTCTCCTTCTTCATCAGAACTGTCTGCATCACCAATTATAGATTTCAGGATTCCACCAAATACCGAATTAGGATTCTTGGTGTCAGGTGGTATTTCTATACCAAACCATATACGACCAATGTTATCTAGATATACATGGTAGTTTGGATCCCTTTTAATACTTATAGCATACCAGTTCCTTAATATTTTAAATTGATTTGCATGTTTTCTGAAAATAAAAATTAAAACAATTACATATACGAACAGGACTTATCAAAATAATTAAATGTTGTATTTACATTCAAACAATCTTATTGTCATGAAACTAATTTTATAATTTTTAAGTTTAATACTTACTGTTCAACAGCACGTAATAGGAACCAAAGAAAATTTAATAATGGAAACAAGTATGGTGGTCCTTTATTATTGTTAATTCTAGGATGTAGGCCTGTGTATTTATTAAATGTTTCTGTAGCCATTTGTACATTCCGTAAACAGAGAATCTGTAAAACTGGCTGGGCTATAAACAAATCTATTTCAGATTTTAGTCCTTTAGTCGTATGTAATTCAACCAGCATACTAGCATATGCTGAACCATCACAAGAATGAAGAAAATGTCTATGTGCTGCGGTATATTTCTTCTCTTTCCAATATACTTCTGCAATTTTCTGTAATTTAATTTATAAAGTAATTTAATTTAGGCAATAAAATTAAATAAAGTAATTTGATTTATAATCTGAAAAGGGAAGAACCTTAAAAAATCTATGCAATAATTAGTTTACAACCATTCTGTTATTTAATTACACACGAAATACGATACATAACACCTAAACTTTTGACATTTCCGCATTGTTAATTTCTTACTATGAGGAGCCAATATCTGAATATATCGATGAGGTCGAAATATATCAATGAGAAAATAAAAGTTATTAACAACATCAAAATGCTCAAATCAATGTTCGAGCGTAAATCTTTACTCAATTAGATACCTTACCTTGTGTAATAATGGATGTCCCTTTTTATTATTGTCCATGGACCATTTCACTGCATTGGTAAGGTATGACTCTCTTTCAGGGATAGTAGCACTCATTAATTCGAATAACTTTCCTAATTTTTCAATCCATTCGCTACATGGTTCAGTTTCTGATTTGTTCAAGACGTCTATTAGTAATATTGCCAAGTCTGCTCCACTACCATGCTGATCGCGCTCTAGTAATAATGAAGAACCTTTGTACAATAAATTCAGTAGATCCACGTATTTCTTTTGACTAAGATATCTGAAAAATCATAATAAACAAAAGTAAATGATTGTTATTATACACCAATCTCCCAAATAAAAGTTCTCAGTCTGAATGTGATGTACCTGAAATATAGGGTTCTATACATTTGATGTGCTTCATAATATTGGCCAGAGTTCACAGAAGCCTCTAACTTATCAAGTACTCTCCCAACTCCTCTTTCCCCTCTTGCAGCCATAATTTATTTTCTAGAACAATCTGTTTTTCTTCTATTTCTATTCACAAACCAATTTACGCCATAACCACGAATCACGAATTGCACAAGTTGTTTTTTTTTTAATTTACTGGCTAGGACGCTTTGTCTTTTGGGACAATCAAGTAGAGCTTAACACCGATAATCCACTCGATTTAAGTTCTTAAAATATTAATTTAAAACAGGTATCTAGATTTTTTGCTTCGTCTGTTTACGGAAGTTTAACCTGGGGGGTTTCACCCCGCAGTTTAGGTACGTTCGACTGGCGCGGCGCGCATCCCGGACCACCGAATCCGAAGGGGAGTAATGAGCACAGATTAAAAACTAGTAGTAGTGAGTTGAGTAGATTGTCGCCAGCCCACAGAACAAATGTACTCTGACAAGTTCACAACCCATTTATTTTTGTTTTTTATATTATATCAATTTTTTTCAAACCATGCCAGAAATATGCGACGGATATGCCGGAATTGCACCGATTAATAACACCCCGGTCCAGTCCTTGCCTATATCCCTAACGCGCTACGCCAGACAGAGTTGCGCGTTAGAAGGGTTTTTCCGCTAGTTTGTCATGAGGATTATCTGTTAATTTTCTCCAATCGCGAGCCAGTACCTTGTGTCTAATTGGTAGAAATAGACAGACCTCATGAAGTTATGACCGACTCGAACGAACCTAGCGGGTATTTTAATCGCGAAAACCTAGCGAAAACCCTAATTACACTTTGTTGTGTCAGAGTTAAGCAGAGTCTACTTCGGCAGCTTTTTTACAAAACATTGTTATAGTAGCTGCGGCCTAGCATCGTGCATATGACAGCTCTCAGTATGAGACGACTAGGGAAGTGGCACTATTCGAACGGTGCTATCGATAAAATAATAAAATAAAATAGTTACATCGACCTTTTTTTTTAATATCATGTATTTTTTTATTGATCGCTTATTAATCTTGTTTTATTATCCTTTTATATAATATAAAATACAAATGATGAATACTCTGTGCATGTACAAAATAAACTTATATTATAATGCAATTAATATGAATCCAAAGGTATACACACATTACGCTGTACATGCAGTATTTACAGTAAATAACCTATAGTAATTACTTTGACACACAAAAAATTTATATAAGTTTTAGTAATAACAAAAAATTAAGTGTAAAATATGATTATCGAGAATTTCGTAACAGTAATTTTGCATCTCTAAAAAAGTCGATGACATTACGTTACATGCATAAAGATTAACATCGCTTAAAAACGTTTTAAACTTATTTCATAGTATATACACCACAAATTAGTAAAATTTTGGTAAAAATGATTTAATTTAGTTGTGTTACCAATAATTTAGTATTTTACGCCTGTAATATTCAGGCTAGCTCAGAAATTATTTACGATCCGTTTGATCACTTAAATATTAATTAGTGTAAAGGAACGGTTTGTCTAATGTCATACGCACGATCCTACAACGCAGGAACTATAGAAAACAAAAATTAGGGCTGTGTGCTAAACGTTTTGCCAAATAAATCGTCGATCATGCTAGTCCACACTCCTAATTTAGGTTTTCTAACTATACTTCATAAAATATAGCTTGATACCTGTGACGTTTGTCAGAATGACATTACTAGGGATGGGAGCGTCTTTCGTATTTTATCGATATCGATGTCGTAATGAGTTTTATAAAAAATGACATTGTAACGACATTGAAAGAAAGAATGAAGAAAGAATAAAATTAAAGATGTCCCTAAGTTTAAATCATAATTAGGTGAAAATATATGTTTTCTTTAGAAAACTCCCCACTATCGGTTTATTTTGCCATTCATTATTATTTAAAAAAAAGAGCAAAAGTAACCAAAATATTATTTAATAGTTAATTCGTCGCGTCGGCACTCGTACTGACTCAAAAAAGATGGCGCCCGCTTGTTTCCTGCACGCGAAACCATTATTGCCAGACTAAAAAAATACGAATCTATAGTAAAAACATTATTTTATTTAATAATTTTATCCATTTAATACTAGTGAAATTTTCATAATATTATTTTATCGATTTTCGTCTGTCAGTCAGTTACACGTCCCTACCTGTCTTCAAAACGCGTTTATAAAATAAGCTAACAAACAAAAAAATATTTAAGAAAAATTAGAAATTATTTAAATTACCCTTGTTTTTACTGGTATCTTTATAATAACATGATTGTTTTTAAAAATGTGTTCTATTTTTATACACAAATGTCGTATTCATATTTAAAAACTTGAACTTTTTCAGAAATAAATTTAGTAAAGCTGTCTTTAAAACAGAATCGCTAACGTCGCAGGTATCAAGCTATATTTTATGAAGTATAATGTTATGTTAGAATTTTGGGCAGCAGATAAGGCTTTATGTTCAAAAACTACCATGGCAGATACTGCTTGAGAGTTGCTATTTAAAGTTTTCTGAGCAATAACTAAGTTTTGCACCGATTTGCGTGTGGCGTTGAAATGATTAAAATAAAGTTTTTTTTTAATCTATTAAAGAGATTAAACATTTTAGACCTATTATATTAGTGTACTCTATGTTTAGATGAAGATTATCCTGACAACATAGGCCAAAGAACCTTATAAAACAATTGCTAGGTACATGACTACTATGACGGAGCATCACGGCTCGACCGATTAGGTTGTTTTATTTTCGGTGTGTTTATAATTGTCGGGGCAAGGTTTGTATGTACGAAAATTTGCTGTTCCGTACCCAAACGTATCTACTTACGTTACCTACTAATTCTCCGCTGTCCGTCCGTCCGTTTGTCTGTCAGCGGGATGTATCATGAACATATACAAGCATAGAGTGCGTGCATCGCTAATAGCATCCCCTTGTGTCGAGCGTACGCAAATTTTTAGCTACACTCGTTTATTGATATAAGTGAACGAAGCGAACGAATTTCTTGTTCATACTAGTGCCAACAGTTCATAAACTGTTAAGCGCACTCCATAGTTTACTAATTTTTAATCTAAGGTCATGAACCGTAATAGCTAGAGAGTTGAGATTTACACAGAGTAGGTAGGTATGTATTTCTGTTGCCGCTATATCAACAAATAATAAAAATAAAAACATAATTAGATTTATAATAAAACTAGAAACGTTCTTTTTTGGAGATATTTGCTCAATCTTAATAGTGACAACAGGGGGTCCCCATAAAGGAGGGATTTATACACAATTTTATGTTTTACATGAATTATTCCGAAACACAACTAATAAATTGAACGGTTTATGAGGACAGAAAATGTCTCACTGCAACTAAGTACAATCAGTAAAATATTTGTTCGCAATGGTAAATCTTGGTAAATAATACATTGCGTGAGGATTTACGTTGAAGCAAAGAAAAGACAGGTTCTGGGGCGATGCCCCTGAGGAGTAGTTTATTTTATTCATGGATGAGCGTTTGGTAGATATGCCAACGCACGTGAGAAGCCGTCTCAAGCACTCAAAGTAAATAATTAATTTACATATAAGCTCGAGTCAACACCTAATCAAGCATTGTCAAGTAATATTTGCTGTTGTAGAAATTGATAATTGTAACCCTTTCTAAACTTAGACTAACGGCAATATGTTAGTTAATATTCGACACACAATGAATACACGGTCACAGTCTCGAGGATAAATGACTTTTGTCGATAATTATTTACGTTGATATACTTTGTGTAAAACTAAAAATACCACTGATATAGATAGACCTAGATACCGCAAGAGCAATAACCTACTTCGACTGCCACTACGCTTGCCCGGCTTAAGCATAATGTGCTTAACGTGGCAACTGTCTGGTTCAGTCTGCATCGGCGCGCCTGCGCCGCGCAAGTTGGTTTCACCAATCTGTTCCAGGCATAATTGACAAACGAATGTAGGTACCTACATCATATTTTTAAGTTGATTCTAGTTTGAAATTATCACTAAATAGTGCTTGTGACGTCATAGTAGGTAGTAAAAAATGACACGCTTGGTTTTTATAAAGATACTACGTATCTATATTTTGGTGTTTACCGCATTGCGGTTTCTTTTCTTATCAATCTCGAAGCCTATATTGATGTCTATATCAATCAATGAATTATTATAAATTGAGTAGCATTTGCATGTTGCGCAATATTTACATTACCTAGGTACTTATAATAGGTAAGTACCTATATATCGTAAATTAAATACTTTAGCGGTAAGTATTTAATTTACAATAAATAGGTAGGCTGTGGTTGTCTAAATAAAATTAAGTATTAATTAAAATGTAACATATAGAAATGATTTATAGTCAAAGTGAGTAAGCAGTAGGTACTTAGTTCTATAAGTATTTCTATACTCTACTATGCTTGTCGGTAATATATTGGTTAACTGGGAGGCATCCCAAAAGTTGGTCTCGGAGGAACTGTTGTTATTTAATTATAAACTCTTATAGGGAAAGGCCGGGCTCTTCGATAGTGTTATTAATGATCAAGTATTAACGAATAGTGATCGATACACTAGGAGATGGAGAAGTAACAGATTAGTAGATAGATTTATCTTCGCAAGAACGAATGATTGCAGAATACATTTATGAATTACATATATTTAAATCAGAACATTATTAGTCGTTTTAATAGACAAATAGTTTCATATTGTATATTGACAGATTATACTTACTCTTGTTTTTAATAAACTATCAATATCAATAACCATATCCATGTGTAAACTCAGAAGTAGGTAAGTGCTATCCGATAGAGGGGTGGGTCAAGTATTTGGCAAATAAAACATAGTTGACCTTTATTGAAATATTATTTGCCTTAATGTAACAGCTTTACGATATATTATATATAATATATTTGGCCACGTCTAAATATTAATTTTATTAATATTTATGATTTATATTATATTCTTATGGAGTGATTTGTTTGACTTTTGTAAAGTTAAGTATTAGGAATCTAAAATAATATGTAAGTAGAAAACGATCAAGTACTCACATGTTCTTCAAAACTTTTTAGTCGGTTTTAGCGGTCGTTTTTTTTATTTCCTACCTCTTAAGCTAAAAACCATCAAGCTTTACATTACATACACTCGAAAAACATAACCCTCCTTCTGGCGCAGTCGGGTAATTAATTTGTAATAGATACTAGTGAGTGACGAGATACAATACTTTTGCATACAAACCTCCAAAAGGTTTAACTTAGACTCATGAGTGCAACGTAATACTGCAATAAGTACAAGTCTGGTAACGATGGTGAACCCGCACAATAAATATTTTCCAATAAGCCCATAGACTATACAAACAAGGCTACAGACACAAGGATATTAAAAATTCTTTAAGAACAATAAGTTCACTGTTATTAAGGATTTTAACTTCACACAGAATTTTCTCGTATTTTATAACATGTGTGTATTGTGTAGATCAAATCTTATATATATTTTTTTATGTTTTCATAATATAATTCCATTGATTTCTTTAACAAAGCAACCGCTGCATGGCTTTGGAATGAGGCCAAAGGATCTCCAGCCGGCAATTAGAGTCTTTTAATGTCTGTGAAATTCAGTTGGAGAGTTTTTAAGGCTCGTAATTAATGGCGTTTTCCCTAATTTCATTTGCAGCTAGCAATTTGAAGTAAATAATATTAGGGAGGTACGTTGGCCCAATAAGTTATACGTAAAATCGTTAATCATTTTATTGAATGGGTAATGGCTTTCTGGGCATAGGTAGGTACCTACACCTACTTATCTTCGTAGGTGTCGAATATTTTTATCGGACTACATTAGCAGCAAGAAACGTACTTAATATATAAAACCGCAGCAAGCCGTTAAAATTGATACTCAGAGTACGTCAGAATCAGTCAAAACTAATTTCCAAGATAATTTAGAAGATTGATGTATGAAATAATTTTCTTTTAAAAATATTAGAGAAGGCTACTTTGAATAAGATGACGGTATTACTTATATGATGACGGTAGCTACTGTCAATATATTAAATCTGAAATACATATAATGTGGGCTTCCAATTTACATTTGTTTTCATTACAACAACAACAACAACATTACAAGGTTGTATCAAATATCTATTCTCTAGTCATGTATCTACGTTTTTATCTTTTTCCTAACTTGATTGTGAATTTGATACATCGTTACGTGGATAAACAATTTAAAATCATATTATCCGACTTCCATATGTGGAGCAAGCCTTTAAAGTAATCCCTTCAAATCAAATTCGGTGAAGCATTGAACAAATCTACCTGTGTAAATGTACTTACCAAATGTCCGGATAATTTGAACGTGATTTAAACGCTTTATATTCAAAAGTATATTAGTACTATGATTGATTGATGTTCTTTGGCTTCCACATGGAATCTAGCTATTTTTATGTACTAAGGTAGGTATCTACTGTACCTACTCCAGATAATCAGGATACAATTGATTGGTACTATTTGTCATAAAATAAATATAAACGAAAATAAACACACTCCCTACAAAAGACTTATTTAATTCTAGTACCTAGTGCTCCCAAAATTAGTACTTACTAGACGTAAAAATAAAATGTAGGTACGGATGCATCAATAAGAACGCTATCTATTAGGTACTATGGCCACTAAATATTGTCTTACAAAAACAAGTTAATGTGATCTGGGGGCACGGTAGTGCCCCCGCCAAGACGAGCCAAGCGAAGCGCACGGGCACTACCTACCTTTTCTCGAAGCGCTTCGTCGTTTTTTTGAACCCTCATAACTTGGGTTTGGATTATGCTAGATCAACAAAATTTTCGGGATATATTGTCAATAGCGGACTTATTGAACATATTAAGTTTTAATTACATTAGCTTTTATACTTCAGATTTTATTTATATCTAAAAAACGCTAATTTCGTCACTGACTCACTGATGATCATCAAAATTCTTAAGGTATTTCCTAATGTCCTAGAAAGCTGAAATTTTGTATGTAAGCTAGTATTAGCACACAAACAACAAAAAAATTATAAAACTTGTAACTTTCATCCCCCAACCCCTTAAACTAGGGGATGGGAGTTTGTATGAGACCTGTAATTTTAAATTAATAAAATTAAGTCAAAATATGTGGCTTGGCCGTTCGTTACTACAAGAACTATTGTATAACACAAAAGTAATGAACAGTGAATTAATTTTTCACCTTACGCCGATGTGAATGTAGCGAAATGGCCAAGCCACATATTTTGACTAAGGTGTAGAGTTTGTGAAGTTAGGCCTTGTAGAGTTAGGGCGTGTAGTGTTAGAAGCTTGGCTCTACATGAGATCTGATAACTTTTTGACAGTGCGAGTCATATGGGCTCGTCTTGGCAACATTTTACATGAAAATGTTTTTGGTGGGATCAATATTTTAACACTGTCTGCTGTCGCTATGGTTACAGTTTTCTTACTCGTCTTATTCCTTTCATTTCGTCTTATTGGAGTAAAAACAAAAAGTTACCGCAAAGCAGTTTCTCCCACAATAATAAAATAATCATTTTGTTTGTCACTTACATCCAGAGGGCACATAAAATTTGTCGGCGAAAAAAGTTCAAATACAGAATCTGTATAACGTCACTAGTGTTTGAGGAGCGTGTATAAATTTTGCTTTGTTCGGTTTTTCTCGGTCAGGAAATGCCAAGAACAGTGAGTTGTTGAAAATAAATAGTAAACGTCGTGCCAAGCCTCTATCTAAAATTCAAACATCATGCTAGCGCAGAATATTTTTTCTTGCATTTATATGCAAATTAGACACGTGGTTGAAAATTACGCCTTTTGTATAACAGTTTCCATTTATCTTCTAGACTTTACTAGGTAAATTAAACACTGTCTATAATAACGCTCTCATAGTGTCTTGATTTTTAGCTCATTCATTCCATCTTATTGATCAAAACCTCATTCGAATTCATTAAGTATCTTTTTCTACCTCACTAGGCTTCACCTTACTAGGCTGTAGATTTGTATATGCAATGTAATACATAGGTACCACAGCGTTATCATAAAAAAATATTTTTAGGGTTCTGTATCTCAAAAGGAAAGAAAAAAGGAACCTTATAGGATCACTTTTTTGTCCGTTGTCTGCCTGTTTGTCTAGATATTTTTTTTGTAAGGAACGCGTGGTGGTATCTAGTTTAAATTAATACCAAGTCTTCAAGTCGACGGTCCCTTAAGGCAGTAAAAAAATATAGCTGTTTATGTTATGTTTCCCATACATTTCCGAGACACTCAAAACTGATATATATACCGGTATAGGAAGGGTACACCACCCGTCCACCCAGAATCAGGATTTTTCAGTCTAACGTCACAAGTAAAGGACAATTTTTTTTTTTTTTAATATAATTCTGGAGAAGTGGAAAAGACTTTACCTATACACCGTATATTTTTAAAGCATGTTTTATACCTGATTTCTACCTGATATCTCAAATATTGCATGAATCAAATTCTATCTAAATCAATCTTTAAAGACTCTAAATGGACGACCTCATTGCTTGAAATTTTAAATTCTCATCTGGGATCAACTAGCAGACTTATAAGCTTTTAATTTATTACTTCCTCAATGAGGAGAAGAAAGGGAATTTTAGTTAAGCCGTTCGTGTTAAGACTTATAATTTGTGAATATAGTTTGTCACCGAATATTGTTTGCGGTCAATGTTGGTCGTTATAATCCTCCTCATTTAGTTCATGTATAATCACAAAAGTTTTATGCTGTAGAAATTGACATAAATACTCGTTTATGGAACTGCTTTCTCGTACTACATTTATTTTTTAGAGAGAACATTTTATATAGTAATATCTGCCAAAAATTAAGTGTTAAGAGTGCACTTACATTAATTATTACGGCCGTGAATGTTTCAATTACGTTTTACGACCAGTTTGTTCAACTACCTACTTTTAAAAGGTCTTTTTATACTTAGTAATTTGAAGTTGTAATTTGAAAATACTTCTAGGTTTTAAACTTGCAAAGGAAATGTAAATGTGTCTTTAATTCGTCCCCTTTTTTTTTAATTATAATGTGTACATTTTAATGAGACATTCTCTGGCCAGTCTTGTGCGTATTTCGTAGTCGTACCACCGTTTTCTAGGCCTTCCTCGGCGATGACTAACATTTTCGTGCGCTTTTACCTCACAGAAGGCCACTCACAAAAATAAGTGGAAAGCTATGTGATCTCACTTTACTACACTAGCTACTGATGTCACCACGGCGCAGCGTCCTGATGATGTAGGGTCCTAGTCATACAAATAAAATGCCCTAATAGGGTCCAATATATTTACATATTATTATTAAGCTAGAATGGAAAGATATATTGTGAACAATAGACATTTGGTTTTGTACCTTTTACATAATATAGACTTAGGTCAATGGGTGGTAAGCACTTAGGGTAAGTAGGTAATTCTTTAGCCGGAAACAAACTTCTTGGCTAGAAGCCTGTTGTTGTTGATACTAATTAACATAATGATCATACCACATTCAGCCGTCGAAGGATGTTCGTTAACTAATAACTACTCCAAAATCACGTCGAGGACTCGTGACTCGCGGTTTTGGTGTAGGCAATACACATTAACTTGCGTTGTATTAGTTAGGAATGGAATATTATCTAGTTAACCACTAGTGAGTTTGTTGTTTGCTTGAATATTGACCATAGATGCAAAGCCGGTATCATCAATCCCTACGCAATGATAGAGGTCTCCAAAACATAGTATATGTACCTACATAACTAAACATCTGTTTTAGTTTTATTAGGTCTGTGGCAAAGTTATAAACAAGAATTAAATTTACATTAAAACTAAATTATAAAAGTTATATTAAATTGATAGACCTTTTTGGGTGTGATGTCTCACAGGACGAAACTAACTAATAGTAATACTTGAAACGGTTTGTGTAAATACTCATAAATGTACGAATGTCGTGAGTTTGTCGAATTTACTACCAAACTTGGGTTCTGAGTCCCGATTGTATGTAACATAATACACACGTCGACTATTTTGTCGGCATAATATGTACATACAACCACACATCAGTCCTACTTTACTGGCATTGAGAGATACTTTAATTCCAAAGCAGTAAGTTCGATTTTCGTTATTTATCGTTACTGCTGTAATTTGGTCGACGGTACATACGTTGACATGTATGTCAGCGATAAAGTCGAGGCATATTGTCCCCTTTCTAAAAATATGTACTATGAGAGGCCGAGATGTCGTGAAACCGGAATCTGGCCATCATCTCCCTTCGCTAATATCCGATTCCAAACGGACCACATGCTATACGTAGAGATAGCTCTCGACGTAAGTACTTTGATAACATTCAGGCTTGATCATTTTCGGAGCATATATGTAAGTATATTTTACTGATAAGCAAAGCGTTATGTATAATGTAGACAGTTCAACATTATATTGACCAAATATTCGTGTTTAAATCATTCTAAATCAGAGGCAACTTTTTTTGTGTCTTTAGGAAAATTACGATGTGATATCTAAGATTATTTTTTATTTGTACTTATTTTAAACTAATAGGTAGGCAATATAAAATATATCAAAATAGTGACGGTTTTAAGACTGGCACAGAAAAGGGGTAGCTTATATCATATACCTATGTAGGCTAACCCCAATTTGGGGTTCGCGAATCGTAAATCCTGGTTTGTATCTGTGTACATATCCGGCATGTAGATCGGTATCAAACAGTTTCAGGAACTCACGTTTCGAACTTGAGATTGGGGCTAAAACGATGAGCACTCAGGTGGCAATTTATTTCCGTATTTTCCTACGGCGTTTTCATACAACTTACCTAAGACAGTATTAAAATCGGCTGCTCATAGTTACCTATCTAGTTAAGATTTTGTTACTCTTACAAGTAAATTGTTGGTTTAAAATGTTGTCTGTACTAAAATTCTAGTAATTTTCTTACTCTTTATATATTTTAATCTTGTACTTTTTTCTCCTTTCATTTGTATCCAACAAACTGACGCTATTTACAACCTTTTTAATTCTCGTTATTGATTTTGTTCATATAAAATGTTGACTATGTCACCCGAAACTGAATGACACCTCATTCATCAAAATCGACTTAGAAGTGTAGGCGCTACAGTAGAACATACGGGAATACATTCCATTCATATATATTTATTATTTGGTATTCAATGCATACTTATCATGTAGACATGTACATTCACTGCTAAAATCACAACTGTTCCTTCCAATTTAGTCTTAGACAGATAAAAGGATAACAACAATAGATTATTCGTTAAACACTGGTTTGTATCTTTACCTAAATAATGCTTTTGTCTTACCCGTAAATAACACGCTCTCGCGAACAGGAAAAGGGGAGTGATAATTATTGGTACGGGGCTCAAATATAATCTCATCAGACTGTAATGAAACAATATTAATAGAATATCTTGCGTAAAAGATTGAGCAATATGGTGTTAGGAGTTGTGACATCTATTCTTACATTATTCAATACTTGGTGGATATATTAAAGAATAAAGGTGTTGTTTCTGCCTATTAGCAAAGTAGTTATTGCATGAACCGCATCCTGAAAGGACTTATAGATGTTCGTGTTACAAAAATTACACATTTTAAATAGTACTTACATATAAATATTAAACACGTAAGGTACAACTTTGATATTTGATAAGCTAACGAGGAATATTTCACGCCAACTCTGTTCAGGTAATTAAATTAACGCCATTTCGTCGTCACGTAAACATCATTTGCTATTCAACTGTAAAATCTAGTAAGTAGCAGTCCTAATTAACGCTTTGTGCACAGTTGATATAATTACCATGAGCCCGAGTCACGAGTTACCCAGTTACATTAAATGGAGAACCCGACACATGTATAGTGGAAAGTAATAAGACTTCTCCATTACATTCAAGAGAGCAATTAGGAAGACAAGACATCTGTTTACACTACTGTAAGTCTAGTCAGAAATTTTCTAGAAAAGTGAATCTTCCCAAACTTGAAACGGAATCGTAATCCGTCATAGTGTTGTGTGTAATCATCACAAACTATTCATGTTTATTACATAGTGGACGATAATCCTAATTGATATGTAGCTAAACTATTATAATTGATCAGTATGTGTTGGCACAACACAGGTTTATTGATATCTCTAGCTAGGCAATCTCTGAACGGTACACTGTGTTACACATATTGCTGTGATACGATAATGATTCTGTTATAACATCCTTTGTATATTTGTGTTATAGAGTTACATTTATGGTTAAGTGGTTCAGATTTTTTTTAAATTCAGTCGAGTGTTCATATAGGTACTCTAAAATTAATAAAATGATTGGTTGCGATGAAATATTTAAAGGTAAGGTGAGATGTAGAAGATAAGTTCTTAGAAAAAAAGAAGCATGCAAACTGTTGCAAATAACTATTGAAAAAGAACTTTCCCGAAGACAAAAGAAAAGATATAACAACATTTTTATGAATAATTTTAAAATTTTACTAATAATGAAATAGGATTATGAGTACTGTTGGGCCCGTTTCGGTTCTCAAACAACAAAAATGCTCAAGTATAATGGATAATAAATTATAAAACCGGACAAGTGCGAGTCTGACTCCCGCACCAAGGGTTTGCTGATCGTTACGGTAATTCTAAAAAAACAAACTAATAACTTTAATATGATACCCACTACGCGTTCCTAAAAATTTGACAGACAGGCAGACAGACGAAATACAAAGTGATCTTATAAGGGTTCCTTTTGAGGTACGAAACACTAGAAATGTCCCTTTGTTTATCGAAGCATCAGAATAATTGTTTTCCTCCGCCACTTCTTATTATGATGTGGAAAAAGCGAATCCATTAGGCTTCCGTCATCGTTTGATTAATGAACTCAAACGTTCATGGCTAAATAACTAAAGCTAATTAAGTTTTCGAACAGTAATAATTGTATATGCAGCTCCATTCTTTTATAAATGCTTGCATTTGATGACGTCCGGAATGAATATTGCATTTTAAATGAAGTTTATATTTTATGCATGAATATTGTTTTATATCATCCTTTGTGGATTGTTAATTTTATATTCTTTAATTAATTGAACCTTTTTGAATTGAATCTATTCTAGAAAATTATTAATTTCGAAAAGTGCATTTAATCAACTGCTTGGCTTTTAAGAAAACTTTAACTTTAACTTTAACTTTAAAATTTTAAGTTTGTGTGACTATACAATTAATCGCTGCAGAATTGCATAGTTCTATACGTTGGGGGTGGGAGCTATGTTCGTAGCAAGCAGTCTGCGGTGACACTGTGATAAATTGAACCACTCATTGGAGCACTTATCGCATCCTGAGACGGGCTTATCCCTATAGATACCACTAAGTACGTTGAAATCGACACTTACGACGTAAAATCAAGATGAATATATCCTTTTATTAATTATTCAAAATTTTTAACCATTTCTCACTTAGTAACGTATTATTTTAGCTTTGTTATCCGTATATTTTATTATTAAATCCGCTAACTATTGCATTGTCTACAACTTAAAGTAGAAAATAAATATTTATTCTGCCACATAATTCATAATAAGCACAAGAAATAAAAAAAGTCTAAACTAAAGCGATGCCAGAAATGGTCCGTATCTCAGCATTATGCTGCGGTACTGTTTGCTGCAGCGTAGATGTTCTGATAAGGCAGGAATTGTAAAATGTGTATAATTTTACAATAATGTCAGAATAGGGAATTCCACTTTAGTTGAATTCAAGCTGTCATATGACAGCGTTGAATCTGGATAGAAAATAGGATAAACAGTAATAATTTTGTTTTATAACTATCTTACGTATGCTCATAAATAAGAAGCCCGTGTGATGTACTGAGAGGAATATTAAAATGTCGTAGGTCCCCATACTATTTCCGTCTTATATTATGCAGACCCTTCTTTTCTACTGGGTGTCGTAAAACGCGATTAAGATGTTAAATCAGGTAAGTGGGCAAGAAAATTAAAGGGTGCACGATGCGGAAAACGTGTGCCTCTGAGGGTTGCGAAACTCCTATTTATGACAGTCGCAGTGCGTAGAATTAGAACTGAATGACTAAGTTATGGGCTTACTAACGAGTGCACGAGGACGTTTTTTCGTAGCACAAACCTTGTTTATCATTAGAAAAACGTTAGGACGCAGAGCACAAATGTTCTGTAGATGGCCGAGCAATATTTTTTTATGCATTATCAAGTTTTCAATATTTCGCAAATGACTGTCGATTAAAATGTACTTACGTATTTTTTGAAATACAATCAGCCAATTGTAAATCGGAGAGTTGTACGAATGTAAAATATGTTGGTTAATAGGAATTATACAGATCAATCCCCTCCTTTGTCTCATTGTTTTAAAATCACGTTAATTTTTAGTTTTAAACCAGTAGAACAGGCGGTAAAATGTAAGAGCAAAAACGTAAATTTTCTAATAACGTAATCCAGACGAACAAGAACAAAATGCTAAGCCCACAATCGATGGCAAACGGAAAGGATAAAACAAAAAAGAATCCTTGAAATTTATGAAATTTCTTAAAATGCTTATCTCAGTGAGTTATTGGCACCGTCCCAGCCAGTGAGCTAAGAGATCTTGTGAGCGTCGCGAATTCACGCCGATTTCAACGACGTAAA
This sequence comes from Diachrysia chrysitis, assembly GCA_932294365.1. Classification (NCBI taxonomy): domain Eukaryota; kingdom Metazoa; phylum Arthropoda; class Insecta; order Lepidoptera; family Noctuidae; genus Diachrysia; species Diachrysia chrysitis. The sequence continues at coordinate 6,482,941 of OW028650.1, read as the reverse complement.
AAGATGTGTCTAGCATTCCTTTATTTTTACAGAAGAGATTTTATTGCTGTCTAATGCAACTGCAAAGTTATTTAATTGCATTTTTAGTAGAATAATGCAAGTAGTTTATGTACCTAAATCGGTAATAGGTGGGTTAATAATTTTGTATACAATTGAAATTCGTTTATGAATATGATCAATGATCAGTGGCAAATTTTATACCTAGCTCTATAATTATTTATCAGTAATAAACAAAGCCCACTGCCTTATTTATTACTCGTCACACAATGGAGAATAAAATGGCATATTTTAAGTTATATTTAACTACCTACAGGCTACACTTATAAATATTTAGTCAAGTCCATACAAATCAGCGCATAATTGACACATGTATGTAAATAAAAAGTTGTATCAAAAGTACCAACAAAGCCAAAAATAAATGCACATTCTAAGAAAAAAGTTGAAGTCCTGCCAAACTAATTTAATTAAGTCTTTATTAAAACTTTTGCTCCGACGTAATTTGACTTTATTAAGATATTTCATAAAATCTTTGTTAATAATGTAACAGTACCGAATTATTCGCTTCTAGCCTTATCTTCTCGGGGCAGCCGTACCCCTGACCCTTTGACTGATGAAAAAATAACTCCACGCCATCTCCTGTATATTTAATTGGCCACCGGCAAAATAAATGAGAGCGTGACAAAAAGTACAACAAATGAAGAGTTTTGCACCCTGTAATGATGTAGGTAACGAACTGCGAAACTTTGTTTGCACATTTCTTTGTTTCAACAGAAAAAAGGCGGTGCTGCTAATTGTGGGACGACAGCGGGGCAAAAGACAGTTATGAATTTAGAAGTCGTTTTTAATTGTTGTTAGTTTTAAGTGTATCTTAAAATTTTGGAATGTTTAAAGAAAAATAACGCTTTTGGTGTATGCTGGTCTAAAAGTCAAACAAATGCCAACACACGCTGCAGGCTACAGAATTTTAACGTGAATATTTCGAGAGGCTTGCGAATGGAGACAGTTTAAATGGGCAATAGTTCCAGTCCACTGTATCGAAAGGACTCAGTTTAGTGAACAAACTGCTAACTTTTACTATGGCGATTAGCATTGAGCAGTGCAGCACCGAGTTCTCGGAAGTGAGATACACAATAGCTTGTTCGTGTATCCTGTGTGAATGCGTGTTCATCTAATAACTCCTACGGCATTTAAACGTATTTTAAATTGTTTCGTCCACAATTCCACATACTCTAACTTTATCGAATCCATTTAAAATTACATATATATTAGTTTCTATTATATGTGATTTATAAATTGGTTCCCCAATAACGTAACGTTTTATATTATAACGTAATCAAGCGTAATATGAAGTCATAAAACTTTAAGCTATTCTGCGTAAATTATAAGAAACGACTGGGGTAATAAAATGGGTCTCGTATAAGGTATACTTTACTTTTAATACAAACCTTCGGAGTTCTCACAATCTTTTTCATCCTAATAAATTTTGTACATATGTTTAAAAACCCATTAAGTTCAGCCCGGGCTAAGCTCGAAATCTTTCAACAATTATGATCCTTGAATAATGTTGGGCCGACCCATTTACAAATCTTTTGCCGCTTCGGAGAAACATGTTTTTTGTCATTATGAAAATTCGGTCCATTCCTGATAAATATAAATCTGTAATGAATACTAATTGTGCTTGTGTTATGTATGGCAAAAACCCGAGGATTACCCTTTGCGTCCGGAGTGCCGCCAATTTACTCTGACATGTGATTATTCAGATGTCGATCGGTTCGGACCGAGTATCGTAGAATTGAATATGTGCATGAAGCTGGGAATATAAATTTGGCACTGACCGGATTTACGAGCCTTCCAAAATGGAATCTTTACGCTAAGCTGACGACCATTCACTACACTTGGTACCCTAAATGGTCGCTATGATAACGGCTCACGGGTCAATAACAGAATTACAAAATGCAAAGCACAGGTTTCAGGAAACTTTATTACAACGGATTGAGTGTAAAAGTTGCTAGGCAAAGTCAAGTACCATCGGTAAATTTTTTCCTTTGAAATAAGAGGGAATTAAGAGAGGGAGGTGCACAAAATGCCTTTTCAATTATTAATCCTCGTGTACGTCCGACCCACCCTGGATTTCCAGCCCCGTAGCTAACTAGCTGACTGGCCAATTCTTTTACAATGGCATGAGCAATTCTGAACCCAGAACAATCGATTGGTTCTCCATAGAGCCCGATCAGGATATATTTCGCTCTAGAATTGAAGTTGCTTTATTAAGATATTGATTTCACTACATGTACATTTGACCCACTATGCAAATGAAGCATCGTACATATATGTATAGTAAACGAACCATACTTACTTGACAGGCAGCTATTTCTGTCGAAAAACGAATCATTACACATTGTTATATCTACAGCCTACCAAAATTAATCTATGGCGCACAATAGTCCATTGTTGTAATTATTTCGTTTATTTTCCTCAATAGGTGTACATTGGGGTCGTATTGTAAGTCGGTTGGATTCACTGTCTATTATGAATGATACTGGGATGAATTGCCACAGCTTTATCAAAACGGCAACTAATCAAAGTCAAATTAGTTCCCATTGTTGACCCATAATAATGATAATCATTAATTAATTGACCTTCAAGCTTCGTCGTTAGCTCGGGTGCTATACCCCATAATAAATGAATGTTATTTTAATTATAATCGAATTTTTACTTGTAAATAAATTACTAGTTTTACATAATGGAAATAAAAAAAAAAAATCATAGAGTTATACTTGTAGATAGGAGCCCACTTAAAATTCTGCTGACTCACTAGTCAAATGCGGTATGATATAGTCATGAGTGGATAACGTAGGAGGTGCACATGTATCTCATTAACATTTATCTCTGGTTGAATATATCATACATTTTACTTCAAGTATGCAGAAACTTCGTGTCTACGTATGTGCTTAATTAGATATTCACATTGAAAGTCAAAAACAGAATTTCATGGCGGTGTGCGGTCGTAAGTCAACCCTTTATCCGTCCTATGTGAATACATCAAAAAGACTCAAGGTGTTGTACTTTGCTACTAATACGTACCCGTAAAAATGGAAACTTGTCGTAATTCTCGTAGCGGATATGGGAAGTCTGATCCCCATGGGAGATATAAACATGTTATCTTAGAATATGATTTAAGACCTTCATTGCAACGATGTTCTCTGTGTGATCTCAAAGTAATATTTGTATTCGACTTTCATTTGATCAGGATATGGAATAAACAAAAGAAATATGTTACTTAATTGTTAAAATATTATAGAAGCTAATTATAATTTAACAAGAGACCAGATAAAAAGCGCAGAATTATTCTGTTAATGATCCATTTCTAAACAACTCGGCGAACTTTCAGGGCGTTTTCATTTTTTAAATATTAACAAGGATTGCCTCAACAGTGTGCTGGAATCTTGGCTGAAAATAAAACACAAGCTTATTGTTAACACTGAAAAATTTCCCATAGGACTGATATTGTTACGATATTCGTCGGCTCGTATCTACGGAAAAAACGTGAATGTGAATATTCGTCGATGTTTACATTGTTCTACAAGTAGTACCGCGTTATGTCCTCACCGCATAATATTCATGTAAACCATAATAATATGAGATTTAGCTAAATAAAAAAGAGGAAAAGCGGCCAAGTATTACTCATACAATTTTTCCAAGTGTCGTTGCTAGGATATTTCGTCGTATCCATGTAAATTTATGTATAAGCAGTGGGTTGTAAAATTAAAGAAAGCCAGAAGTTTATTTATTTAAATAAAGTTAAAGTACCTACTTTTTGTAACATTGAACCCAAATGTAATTAAGTTCTTTCAAAATATAATATTGAGAAAATGTATTTATAGGGCTGATTTAAAATTTCTATTAGATTTTTAAAGGTATAGAATGATTAATCAGTTAGTAGGTAAACTTGACATTTTGAGCTACACAAAAGCTCGCTGAACGATACAAATGCGTTTTATTACTTTGCTTATTTCGAGTTGAAAGAAATGACATTATTTTTTCCGACTCGAAGTGAACGCAGTTCTTCATGAATTGTTCTATATTAAGTCTTCTGCTTAAGTTTCTATAATAAAATGGAACACTACTAGTCAATTGAGAGGTGCCTGAAGCTAGCGGGAAGCCCCTATTTTCATTATTTATTACCAAAAATATACGAGTAATCAATACTAACAGTATTTATTATTTAGGTCTCCAAAAAAGTGTAGATCTCACTCCTTTATTGTTTTTATCCTATATTATTAATTACATATTACACAAAGACCCCCGCCGCGTCTGTCTGCCTGTCTAAACGCGATGAACTCAAAAAGTACAGGATGGACTTTTATTCGGTTTTCACCAATGGATAGAGTGTTTCAAGAGGAAGATTTGTGTGTATAATTTACGAATGTTTTGTCTGCTCGTGCGAAGCCGGGTGTGACACTAGTAATAATCTATAAATTAATTCTATATACCACAAAAATTTTATTCTTTTTTCATACATACATAAAGTCACTTGGAACCAACCGGAACAAAAATATTTGAAAAGCGACATCGCATAAACCAACTGTTAAAAATTCAATGAATTGGTATTTGGAAGTGCCAAAACCTGCAAAATGTACCTTTATATTCCGCATTAAATCTTTGGATGGAACCCTTGTGCATGGTTCGGATTCAGTAAAAGCGATTTAATGGAAAATTGGATGTAAGTAGGTTGACGCCGCCGCGCCGTTGCGGGTGTACTATAGCCTTACGTCAAACGTATTAACTTCTCAATATATATTCAACGAACATAAGCCACAACTTTAGCCGCGCGTACTGATGTGCAGTAATAAGTCAGTGATATCCTTGTCATCGGATCAAATACTGCGGTTACATCAGAACATGGTAGTTAGATAATCATGTTGTGCATCGACCGTGCGATAATGGTAACCTTTTTACTACGTTGAAATAAAGGCGTTGTGTAACCATTTATGTCTATAAAAAAAACTTTATTAAAGACAACCCAATTCCACCCGATCCAATTGTTTATGTCAAAAACAGTCTACTCATGATCACGGGCAGAGCAACGTAAAGCGAATGGAAGCATACGTAAATTAATTGCGTGTCTTTACTTTCATAAAATGTTATGATATCAAAAGAAAACTCAGACAATTCTCAAGGCATTGTTTTGGATTTTAGCGTATTGTCTACTATATTGTCACGAGTAAATCCGTCTTACGCCTCGCCGGACTTACGGCCGCTCGCGTGCCCACTTCAACGCGTACGTTTCCTGTTTCTGTGTTAACTACGATCCCTTTTCTACCGATTTCCCCATGTATGTGTAGAGGGGCCACGTGTTGCTTGTGTGGGGAGACACGGCTTAATTGACTTTGCCGACTTTGGAGGCAAAGGTGACAGGTGAATGATGGCCCTTAGACGTCACTTACACTGACGGGTGAGCACAGGTTTGTTGTTACTGCCTTAGATCCTAACAGCGAGTGTATTGTTGTATACCTTTATTTTGTTTACATATGAATGAGAATAAAACATTAATAACGTATTCTAAAATATGTGAGATACAAAGAAAACACTTTTGGCTTCAGTAACTTTTGAGTTACGTTGTGACGTTGTCATCAAGTAATAGTGTTTTTAATATCTTCACCTTAAATTCATATTGCTGTAAATGTAATTTTTGCCTGTAAATAAAAAAAAAAAAATTATATCTTAAAAAAAAAACACTTGTGTACCTAGATGGAGGTTGTAAAAATCCCGATAAAACAGAGCCGTACTTATACCTTAAACTGCTTGAAAACCCAACCATCCAATGCGATTTAATGAAAAGAACCATTAGTGTAAATGTGTAAATACTTAGTCTGAAGCCGGCACAGTCGTCGGCTAGTCCGGCGAGGCACGGCGGCCATTTGTATTATAATTTACAGCCGGCGCCGGCGGCGTGTCGGCACGGCGCCGCGCAAAACCGTGATGCTCCCGCCATCGACGAATTTAAATTAACACTACTTTATGCGCTTAAACATAGTAAAGCGTTACGGTTTTATGACTAGATTCGTAAAGTTACAGGTTCAAATGTTACAACTACCAAAGAGGATTTTTCGTCTATACTAATATAATAAAGATTTAAGGCTTGATTGTTTTGTTTGTTTGTTTGCATTGAATAGGCTCCGAAACTACTGAACCGATTTGAAAAATTATTTCACAGTTCGGAAACTAATCTATACATACTACTATGTTACCAGGGGGTTTAGTTGTTATATCATATTTTTTATTTTTTTGTTAGATAACCGTGCGAAGCTGGAGCGGGCTGCTAGTATAATATAAATATAATGAAATTAAAAAGTAATCTTATTGAATCTCGATGTGAGTGGTCACATTCACATTGTTATGGATAGAATACTGTACTTACTGAATTTCTGGTGTGACTTTTACTTTTTATTTTAGGAGTAAAAAGTAAACTATAGCTACAAGCCTATACGCATCCCATATGGGTAGAGTACCATTAAAAACCAGAGTTTTAACCTTACGATATAAACTAACGCTCCGACATTGTACAGATAGCTTTACAACATAAACACCATACGAGGCAATAAATTTGTATCCTTACACTCATATATTAACCGAATGAATACTTCTTATTGATTGATCACAACACCCTGTTTTTCAAGAGCTCCACATCAGCACAAAAAGGAAATCTGTCAGTTAACTATAAATCCAATGCATTGACGTGCCCGGAATCTCTGGATATATATGATATTGACTGACGATGATAAAATATCCCTGGCTTCGCTCTCTGAAGTAGTACACTTAAATAAATGTTATGATACGTAAAGCGAGGGAAGGGATTGGCTGTATTACGGAGTTTATGTTTACTGACATATTAATTCGTTTTGATTACACGGCTGAATATTGGTCGCACCCGACACTCAGGGTTGTGTTTCAAATTATTACTATAGATGTGTATATTTAGGAATAATCTACTTTAGTGAGGTAATGTTGATTTGCACAGGATTTTGTACAGTCATGATCAAATTGATTTAGTTAATAATTTAGTTTTGTTATTAGGAATGTAATGTAGACATTGTTATTCAGATACGGATTATCAATACCTTATAGTCGTTATTGTTTTGAACAATATATATGACGGTGAATGAGAAAAAAATAGTATAACAATATAAGCGCGAATTTTAAATCAGGTCTGTTTGTTTGATATTTTGATAATTTTATTTTAAGAGACATCATAATTTACAATAATAAATCTTAAGTAATATGTTTTAACATCAAGAATTTAATTATGAGACAAATAATTACAATCCATTATTTAACACAAAAGTAACCTAATATTCCACCCACTTAGGGTGAGCACAAAGTGAAAATATTCAAATTCCGCGAAGCTGAACGCTTGCCAAGACAAGCAGGCGGCAATAACTCCATGTAAAGAGCACTGTGGTTGCCGGTGTGAACGCGCCCTAATACTGACAGATGGCACAGGTAAATCAAACGACTAACATTTTTCGCACGATTAATCTTAGCGCGCAATTATGTCGCATAATGGTACCGCTTTTTGTGTAAAGATTAAAGTTTAACGAACCTGATAATGGTATCCATTTTACTTAGCGGAATTGGATTATATTGATTCGTGATCTCGGTTACGGTGCATTAGAAAACGATTTGAACGAAACCACACGGCTAAAAAAGACGGACGGAGATGACTTTTGTAAAATAAGGTTGAATGACGAGTGGCATACTCAAATATTTTTTTAGAATACGTATGTATTATTTAAAACCTTAAATGAATTTAAAAAATCTAGATTATAGATCGGGACCCTACTTAAATTTTGGCTCCTTTTTGTCATATTTCATTTTAACAGCACAGTTTTTTAATTAGTCGGTGCGTAGAAGATAGATTGATCCGTAATTTAATCCTATAAAATATTTGTACAGCCGCGTACAGCATTAAAAAGAAAAGACATCTAATCTGTTCTGTATTCACATGATGGCGAAAGACCTTGACCTTGGCCCCAAACAAGTCTGAGTTTTTATCAATAAGCTTCCTAATTCATATGATACGGGATGGTGTTGACATAGTAATTAGGAAACTAGTGTAGAGCAACGCCTGTGTACATTCACTAATCTTTCGAGGATAACTCACGTGGTTTTATTTCGCCGTCACGTGAATATACATATACATCTTGGTCTTCGTCTTAAAACATCGCCCGTATGTCATAAGGTTACTTAAATTACGACACTGAAGACTATGTAGGCGTCTCGCCTCGAGCAATGGCGTAAAACCTTGATTATATCGCCATACTGTAAAACTTCTCTTTTTTAAGTAGCGGGGGTCGACCAGTAATTGCTTTGCTAACAACCTGAAACTTGGTTTAAAATAATGGGCATATAATTGTCCAGATATCGCGCGGCAGATACATATCTTTCGTAACTTTTTGTTATTCACAAAGCCGTATCTATAACCTACTAGTTCATTATTCTCTTAGTAATTGCAACTAACATAAATCAGACGAAGCTCATTAATAGAAACTAACGATCCCTCTTTTATAGATAACAAGCCTGCGAGCGGCGCGTAATTACTACTTCATTGAATGCACGTAGCGCTACGATCGTAGCACCGTAGCGATACAGCCGCTACGCACTGTAGTTAATAAAAGAAAACGATTTGTGTAATGAATTGGTAATGAGTGCATAGTAGTTAAATTGCGTGCTTAGTTTTTAGTACATTACAAAGATGTGGGCAAAGGTAACTTTTTATGTCTAAACCAAATATGATTTTTAGGAGTTTGCCTTAATTATTTCGACTCTCCTTTCATCTATAGTACCTGTACCGCATGTTTTGAATCTTGTGTTTTTAATCAATCGGACTGAATGTACTCTGCAAGCTAGCTTTACTCAGACATTTATGTACTATATAAATGACAACTTTTATAGTAACATATTTAGATGCTACTGTCTAAATCAGAATTGACACATAAAAATAAGTTAAGATTTCACCCTAAATTACTAGCGTGAATGTAATCGGTGATATAACCGTCTAACCGCACCGTAGCACCATAGTACTCATCGGTCGAAGATAATACGGTTGTAGCTGAGCCTCGTGATTGGATCCAAATGATTGAATCACTACAAGTCAGCAATGTTCACTAGCGTCTGTAATTGAAAGGGTGATCACTTACCACCAGCCATCACACAACCCGATCTTATCGTTGATTGCTTCCACTATTCGATATTTTCAACAAAGAGAACACAGTCCAATAAATAAAAGAACATCAACTATTTTAATTTTGGATTTTGACGTCACCAAATAAAACTGGGTTTAAGAAAATTTATCAAAATAACCTTAATGCTAAGTAAGGGTGATGTTTATGGCAAAGAAAAAATAATCTTACCTGAAATGGCTTGCTTCTGTTTTTTAATAAGAAAGAGATTGTGTATAGCGTTGACCTTTGGTTTTAAGCTCACTATTTATGAACTAAAAATAAATATAATTTGGACACTTTCTTATTAATATTGGACGATGTTATACAAAACAAGCGAGATAAAACAGAAATCTCCTATTAACTAGACGTATAAGAACACGTATTCAGTATAAATAACTGTAAGTTAAAGTTCAACTAAACGGATTATTACAGATATGAATGCTCGAATTGCGAATCTGTAGGGGAACTCGCCATAAACATGAAAAACTTCGGGATATATCCTCGTACACAAGTTCGCAGTTTTCTGTTCAAAATAGCGGAAGAACACGTCTTACTGCCCAGTGAAACTGTTATTTTCATATTATTCACTCTCTTTGCATCTTCATACGTCCTTGCTTATATTTTTAAACTCCAATAATGTTTTTTACGGTAAAGTAGTACATAGGTCATTTTTATATGAACGTCTTTGACTAAGAAAAAAATACTGGCTGCAATCACTATTCTTAAAACTTTTTTAAGTAAATGTGAAGATTATTTACACATATGTTTATATACTATGTCTGACTAGTTCATGGAACATAAGGCCGTGATCTATTTTCTTGTCACTTGTTTCGTGTTGTTTATCTACAAAAATCGTCTCCTTGGCAACAATTACGATACGGTCAGATGATGTATTGAAAATATGACGCAAATTGTTATGTATCTCCGCAGCGGGTTGTTATTTCAACAAACAAAAATAACGTACTTAAGTATACGCTTCTGTATATATTATTATACCATTTATATGAGTTTTCCCCAATCAATTTGAGTTAACAATATTGGGGACGTTCAAGCTATTTACTGGTAATCGGATTTACATCGAATAACACGCAAGAGGCGCCGGCCAGCTTCCCGCAGCTCTTTTATTATTGTATACTTTTAATTAAGCGCCTCTTTTACCAAGATTTAGTTACAAGGTTGAGCTTAATACAAGATTAGGATACAACATAGATTAAAAAACATCAACGAAGTTCATTTGTGGCTAATAAAATGGTTTCGCTCATTTTACACCCACAGACTGTGTTTTTGTAACTTTGATTTAACGCTCGGTGTCCACGGAGGGCCGCGCGGCAATTAGTTCTGTCTCATTCTCTTATTAATTAATTAACTTCGTCTGTTTCTATTAAGTAGTAAGTTCAGTGTTTACTCTCTTTACTAAGTGCTCTTTTTCCTGTCAAATAACACCATTAAATCGTTATTACTGCCTAGTTAATGTAATGGAAGCGGAATCATTACTTTACATTAACTGGCGGGCGTAGGAACTAGCCATTAAATGTAGAAAAATAATAGTCAAGTTTAAGTTTTACGTTCATCATAGAGTTAAATTAAAACATTTTAAAGTGGTGATTAAATACACCGGATACACGTTAAAATTAAATTTTAACGTTAAATTTTATTGGTTTGCAAATTTAAATGATGATCAATTTATCACGAAAGAGCTTTAACATTTTGCTATGCACTTGTAGTAGTTAGCAGACAACGAAGTAAATATTATTTAACCTTTCAAAAACAACAGAGTCTAATTTGTTTTATTATAAATATCTTTTGGGATATTTACACCATATACCCCAATTACACAATATACCATATACAATATATACCATTATAAAACAACGTAAAAAAAAAACAAATTACAGGTACAAAAGTTACGCGTTTAATATTTACCATACATATTAAAAGTACCATAAAATACTTAGCTATTATAAGAAAGTAAAATGGCGGCGTGTTTTAAGCGCTTGTCCATCGAATATTAATGGAGCTCTCTCGTTAATACTTCGAGTATGTAAACTGCAGACGGTGTCAATAACAGATGTCTGTGACTTGAGGTAAACAGCGTCCATTTGCCGCCGACGTGCTCAACTTTGTCTAAAGTTCAGTTTATACTCTGGATTATCTCTCTAGCTATTTTTACTCAATAAATACTAAAGTTTTTCGATAATATTGTTATAAGAAGGAAATAATACTCTAAACTTTTTGATTAATAGAAAATATTTGTATAACTATTTACCATAAATAAATATACTGTTAAATTGAAATAGGTTTGGTGTTATACCTTCTATTTATTTTCATTAACATTATAATAGGTAATTATTAAACGACTGTGCTTATGCGAAAATGTCGAAGGTGACAGACGAGTTTCGAGTATAAAAAGACACCTTAATCATGAGCTCAGTATGCGCCGGACACCAGTTATTATGTCTTAGGAAAGTTATTATCCAGTCACAGCAAATGTCATACATGGATTATTTATTATACTTATACCATAAACTGTAGACTAATACTTGTGATAATGCTCTAATAAAACTAAAAAATAAAAATAAAAAATAGATCTAGATTTAAGTAGTACCTTTAAGTGATTATGACATTAAAAACGACTTTACATATTTATGTAGTTACATTCAGCTGCAATAGAGCTTCCACTTGGCATAATTTCCTAATAAATAACGTACGCTTGACTGCACTTGTTGCTTATTTTATACATTTCAGTATTAAGGTGAATGATTGCTTACTTACAAATAATTAGGTATAATTACCTTAAAAGATGGTGTAAAGGTAGTCAAAGTAATTTAAAATGGATAGTTGATGCACCTTGATAAAAAGTACGTTCTACGGCTTGTCCGTTTCAAGGAACTAAGATAAATAAGTTTACAATAAGCTTACTTAAAGCAGCTTCTTTCTTTTGTAGCCCATAGGAAAGGCGATTATAGGCTGTTGTGCTTTGACGATAAAGAAATAAAGTCATAAATTGTCAGTTCTTTTCGCACGGTAATAGGTTATGTATAAAAGCCTCGCAACACATTTATAAAAAAAAAAGTGTTCATAGAAATGTTTGGCAATCTATGAAATAATGTTTTACTCGTAATTAATGTTCACGATAATTTTGATAATGAATATCGGTTAAACTATTGGTTGTGCTCTTTGCTACTGGACTGTAGCCAAAATCACATTAAAATTGTTATAAACACATGCAAACGTATCTCACAAAATTGACATTTCAAACAAAGCATTTGTATCTACTTCTACCGTTGGCTGATCTGACTTGATTGGATATTTGATTAATTATTCAAGTTATTCAAACTGCAAAAAAAAGTTGTCGAATAGTTCAATAATAAACAATAAATCGAGGATTATGATCGAGCATAAAGCTAGGAAGCAATTGAATAGTCCGACCACGCGTGGCACGTATTTATATTGCAGGCGGTAGAAAGGCTTGGCGGGGCTCCAGTTCGCCGGGGTCGAATATCGCCGGGTCGAGCACCGCGGGCACTACTAGCGGCTCGTCTACACGCCTCTAGCGGCTTATTTTATAACTTGTTCCGGCCGTCCTGCGTCCATGTCCGCCGGCGTTTTGTCCTTAAAACACGTTTTGTGTTACCATAGTCGTAAAACGTTGAATATTTTGACTTGAAGAGATTTTTGTTTCGCTAATAACGTTGTGCGATAATCAGTTCTGGGTACTTTGTAATGTTTAAAAAAAACACATAATGGCGTTTTATTATTAGACCTAATACATATTTAAGTTAAGTAGAGTGGACAGAAGCTTTACATTGGCTATAATTTATCAAATTATTTATTGTTAAAATATAAATTAGTTACATTTCAATGTTTAATTAACTTCCGCCAAAGTTATTGCCTATGCTGAAAACTTTTCCCATAATATGAAAGCCAATTATCTTAAAAACATGTTAAACACAAAGAACTTATCTGAAAGCAAGCCCTATAGTAATAAATTCTTAAAATTCTTACCGAAAGCAAGAAAATAACAAGAAGTCGTAGAGAAATACGGACATATTCCCGGGTTATTTCCGCGAGTGAATACAATAAGTAACGGACACTTCGGGCGCTTGCATACGCTTCGCCAAGCTTCCACCGATGTCTTTGAACAATTTTATTCAGTTTACAACTTCAGCCGATGGAGAGTGGAACTACGCGATGTACGGGCAAACATTATAAGCTACAATTGCGCATTGTTATGATACAATACTCAATTCTCGTTTTTTCTACCGTTTGCCCGTTATGGTTTTGCTCGCAGGAACGAGTTCACGAACTGAACTTTGTTTTAATAATTTTCTCGGCTATGTTCCTGCTTCCTTCGCATAAATGCTTGTATTATTCGTTGCCCATACAACTTAATGAGACATTGTGAGTAATGCGAAGAAAGAATTTTAAAATGTTTACTTTCTTAACGTTTATTGTAACTACGTGATGTTTCTATTGCTATATTATTTCAGATTTTTCAAACAAAGAAACTAAGAAATTATCGTCATGTTATTTTAGAAAGCATGTATGTATTTCTCAGAATTCCCAACAAACTAATAAAACATTAGGAAAAGCATTATTATTCATCCTATTCAAACAATAAATTGTGACAGGCGGCCCAAGAAACAAATTGTAAGAATAATTTACTATCGGGAACTGGATTCCCAGCCTATAAATCGAAACGGAAAATAAACCTTACTCGCCAACGGAATCCAATCGATAGTCCTCAGTCTGACAAAATAAAACTATCGCGGGTGAAGTGTCATGACCTTTGCGGTATGATTATCCAATCTAATCATTAAAAGGTTATACACCTAACGTGCTAACTTGTATACAACCTCCTTTATATCGTGAACCCTGGAATTATAAACAATAACCACACGATCTGAAGTACGAAATACCCACACCAACAAATGTTCGTTAGTAGGCGGTACAACTTTTTGTTCCGCTGGGGATTAAACTCGCCACTCTCAATGTAAAATTGTGGCGATAATCAGGTCGACGTCATTTCCTTTATAAGAACAATGTTCTAAATTCTTACAGATTTTATCTTTCCTCATTTTAATAATCGCCTTCATTTTATTAGTCGACAGTAGATGTACAGTAATTTTGCTTTATTTGATATCTTTGCAATGTTTTGGAAGATTTTAGGTTCATCCAAGATTAGCCCTCGAGTATAAAGCTTATATAAGTATAAAAATTTATCTATCTTTCTGCCAACTTGATACATAAAACGCCTTAGAAGTTAGAAGCCTGTGACAGACCGACACATGAGCTAGATCAATAGGTTCCGCTTTTACCTCTCTGCACTTAAGTACTGTATTCCACAGCGGAAGTATAAATCTCCGGTTGATTAATGGTATAACTATGGAACATTGTTAAAAGTTCATCACGCTAACGTTTGACCGATGACAGAAAATAACACAGAAATATATATAGAGTCAATCGAAAAGACAAATTCCGGGTACGTTTTAAAACAGGTTGGTTAAAACTTGTGGTTTAGCTCTAAGTATAAGACGTAAATGGTTTGAATCATTAGCCCAAATTTTCTGCTTGCGGATTGGCTTCTAGCCATGAAAGGTGCTTGAAAATACTTTTCAAAACTTTCTTTATACTGTTAAAGCTAACGATGATGATGTTAACGTGACGCGAGCCTTAAAGTTTCACCGCAACAAATAACTATTGTGTTTACAGATCACGTTTTCTCAATCCAGAAATCCTTGTGAACAATCGTTCGCCGCCACCTTTAGACCACATTAACAACAGCAGGTGTTAAAAATTAACGTAAAGATTTTAACTATGAGTACAACGTTCATCATGTTTAATTACCGATTAGTAGACATATGTCGAAAACGATACATGGACCCATAAAATGAAAACAAATTAATTAGCAGTAAATTACGAAACCGAATGTACTTGATACAATGTTTTCACAAATCCAAAACCAAATCCTAATCACCACTTACTGTTAAACTATACAGCAATACACACATTATGTGTACTAACGCATAGCAGCTAATTAAATGGTAACATTTAGTTTCATGTGGCGGTTCGTACCTACAAATGTAAAGTTCACCCATGTGGAAGGCACACATGCGGGTCTGAACATATTCTATGTTAAAGATAAAGCCATTTTACGAGTATATCATTCAATTTATTATTCAATATCAATTGAGTCAATATTCTAGTCGGATTCTAAAAGGACTTATGGACAGATAAGTAAAATTTGAGATATGCAATGAATAATATAGTAAGTCCCTCTCTCGAAATGTCAATAATAAAATATCTATAAATAGAATTAGATGAGTAGATTCTGGCTGCGGCTTTGTTGTGTTCTTCCATTGTATCGACTGTTAATCAAAGCCCCATATTGGCTTGAATTCATTGTGAAATTACCAAACATTAAAATACTAGTTGTTCATTAGGGATACCACAAATGAAATGTACATAAAAATAGCAGTCAGGTCGTTTGAAATCATTTACAAATTTATTCACATTGCAAATATAAAAATTCTAACAAGCATTCGTTTAGATTTCTTAGAAACATGGCTACTATTTGACTTGCCAAGTCAATTTATATCATAATGACTTTTGTTCTGAGATTAAAGACAAACACAATATGCGTAGGTAGCTCTGGAATCTTACATGTGAACAAACCGAACGCTTGGAATTGTCTTGAACGCGGTGCCTTTAAAAACGTTTTTAACCCTGAGACAACTTAAAAATACAATAACTTTATATCAATAAACTGTTTCCTTGAATAAAATTCTTTTGGATATGAATGGTCATAGATGCCTATAGTCAAATCAAATGACCGAGCGATCATAAAAGGGATAGTTCAGTAAACATTTTAGAGTCAGTAAATTTATTCTCATACTAAGTGACCCAAGTACAAGATAAATACAGGCAAGTGGTTCCCAAAGAAACAGTAACGTAGATCATTATAGTAGAACGAGCACCCTAAACCAACAAGCGTGTACGAATGTGAAAAGAATGAATGACTTGGAAGGGGAATGTCTGGATCGTACCGGGGAAATATGCAGTATTTGCTCTCCCCTTCCCGAAACCGGTGTGACTTTATTCGAGTATTATGTAAGTAATAATTTTATTATTATAGTTCTATCTTCGGAGCTAAAGCAGCTGCTTATCGCAACGAATTGCTCTTCCAAAACCTTTTACGCTTTCACTGTTAATAGTTTATAAATGTTACTAAACTTACACAAAACTGAAATTTTAAAGCATATATTATATACTTCAAGGCGAAGAATTGTTGAAAAATCAGAACTTTTTACTTAAGAGTCGAGGACACAGCCAGTAAATCATAAAAATATGTGCAATATTGTTCAGACTGCTCTTGAAGTTATAAGTTGTTGAAGAAAAAAGCTGGGCCACATGCTTTTGTTTTGTTGCTTGAAATATATATTTCACAGCGAATATGTTTAAAAACAAAATTGAAACCAATTATTTTTTAACAAATAACATTTCCCATGTATTCTATTTATAATATGTCAGCTATTCATAACATAAATATATATACATTTACGTTATAGGTGGTACTGGTTTGTAATGAAAACAAGTAAAGTTTCGCTTTATCTAAGGTGGAACGGTGAACAATTTCCTCTCGGTTCATAAGTTCAGAGTCGTGGCATATCAACTACCGCTGCCGCTTAGAATTTGTTAGATAAATGCAACTTTGAAATGATAAACATATTTTTTTTAAAGAGTTTTAAATGTTTGTAAAGCTTTTTGTCCGTTTCAATATTTCATATAATTTACAAAACCATTTTGTTAATCGTAAATACCGATTTTGTATGTGTAATATTCGGGATTCAAGGAATGAAACACTGAAAAGGGATTGGATTGTTTTCATTTCCTTGTCATTTCTTTTTTAATCGAATTGTACCATCCACTCTCATCGAGCCGGTAACGTAGCCGTAACCACGGCTATGCAAATATTATTTCTCTACGTTGCGGAAACTTCTATTTACGAAGCTATGTTTGAATTGATAAACATTTGACTACGCCACCGCTACGAATAAGCTACGCCGTAGAAAGTACATGTCGTTATAATTAATTCATTTACATCTCACACAGTGTATCTTTCGAGCTCGATAGATACGCGGACACATAGTTTTCCCCGTTCCATTTTCTCCATCTTCAGCGTGATGCATATTTTATGAGCATGTTCGTGGAGGCATGCTTCAAGTTTATAGCTCGTATGAGTGGTGTACAAGGTATACAGTAGTCACATGACGAATTATAATTAGTAGTGTATTAGATGATGCGCGTGCAGACAGAGTGCAGGCGGGTGCAGACGAGGCGGGGAGCGGGCGGCATGCGGGCGGGGGTGCTCGCGCCGGCGGCGGGGTGCGCGAGGGTGCAGGTGCACCTGGGCGGCGGCCGGCGCCCGGCGGCCCCACGTGCCCGGGCGCTCAGTCGCTAGTGAGCCGCCGTGGCAGCCGCCGTCGAGCCCGCACGGCCCGTCCGCCGCGCCGACAGCGACAGGTGGCGCCGACACCCGCGCCCGCCGCCTGCGCGCTCCGAGACCCGAGGCCCGCTCGCTCACCGAGCCACCACACAATTTATACGGCCGGCTTAAATATCAAACTTTAATATTAAGCTTTCCCACTAAATCACTGTGCAGTGTTAATTTGTTTTTTAAACAAAAATGATTGATCAATGTGGTTAAGTGCTGATGATAAATAAAAATGCTACGGAACTTTGGCAAATTTTGAGAAAATATATATTTGTGGAACGTAAGTATTTGTGTAAAAATTTACGATGTAGATAACATAATTGATGTTTCAAAAGAGATAGTTTTAAGGCTTTATGAATAGATTTTTGGTATTAAAGTAAAGCTTTGTCTCAAACTTATAATAAATTACATTATAGGTGCATTGCCTACCTACTGCTCAAATATCTCAGTCAACGTAAGTCACAAAACATGTTTAAAATATTTTTTTTAAGTACTTTTATTTTTTGCTTTCTTTAATTTGATTTACATACTTCCGAAGGATTGGTAGGAACTATATTAAATACTTATTACGAGAGAAAAAAACTGCGATAAAACAATAACTGCAGTCTTTTGTCATCTCTGTATTTTTAAATGTCATCCACCCAATTATTGGTTGTACATAATGAAACATTAAAATATTTAATTATTTCGTAATTTTACTATTTTACATAAAACATCTTGTCGTAAAAACTCTATGGGATGTGTATAAGATAAGGTCATATCAATTTTAAGAGATTTTTTATGTGAGCATGACACCGGGGCAATGGTAAATAATGATTAATTAATTAAAGTAGGGTACGAACCATTTTGAAAGCGATTGCCTGAGTACCTCGTTTTGTGTGCTCGGCCAGTCTATACATGTATAAGAGCCTCCCATTTATATCTTCCTACGCAAATATGCGCGAGCCGTCGCCTGTCTGTTCCACCAATCGTAAATTGGGACGTGAAACATGAAAATCTACTTCAAACTTCAAAAATGTTAATTCGGCTAAGAATTACTTTAGTTATGAAGACGGTACAGTGTGCTATGGAAAGTATGAAGTGATCTTTAAGTCAGAATATAATTCCTTTTGACCTTTGAACAACGCCTTATCTCATTCTCTGAAAGTCTGTTAAGCGTTAACGCTTGACTACACATCGAGGATCATCAATCGGCACAAACACTTTAAACTGATTGAATTCTATAGGATATATCTATATTACCTATATCTTTATAAGGCTTTCGTTTTAGCGCTGCTAAATATTCCATTACATATTCACAAGTGTGCGAAGGGAAACCGCGTTAGTTATGATTTACGATCTTCAATCTGCTCCGCGAATACTTAGCCCCTTAGCTTCTGCTGACGTCAGTTAAGGCATTCCAGTTTAAGAGCCAATAACATGGCAACATACGTAACATTACATGGGCACTTTTACAAAAAAGAAATGAATTTGGAACGCCGTTAAAAGTAAATGGTACACTAAAGTGAATCGTCTTTATGTGATCACGGTGAAGAGTTTTGTCTTGTTTCTATGCATAACCTCACTGAACGTTTTTTAATGTGTACAGCTTTATCAATAAACTTTTTGTATTACAACCTTGCTAAAAACTCTACCATGGTCAAGCTACAGAAAGAGAGATGTTCAGACAATTTTAAAGTTCATAAATAGTAATGGATACATGCAAAAGCACAATGGAATATATATTTGTGCAGAGTGATGTGTTCCTTCCAACTACATTTTACATTACATATGTAGTGTTAGAAAGATTTATTATAGCTCGCGATTCATATGCGTCACATCAATATGATTTAAGAAATAACTTCATAATTGTAATTACTCTATCATTATCGTCAGAATGGTATAACCCACTGCTGGGCTAGCCACATAGGCCCACCAGTAGGTTATACTACAAGGTCTATCTGTAACTTCCTTTGGTAATGCCACTCTCTTCTTCCTCTTACCAATAATTCTGTCTGTATATTGCATTTAACTGCTAAACAAATATTTAATGCATTAAAAGTGTTTATAGACTTTTTTTATCGCAGTACGGACGCGGAGCGCTAGTTACCATACGTATACGATACACTCAGATTAAGGATGCATTTCATACGTATCATGTACAGTTAACGTCAATCTTCCATAATGTTTTGCGTATTACAAATGTTCTTGCGTATATGTGCCTTACGTCATGAGATTAATTAAGTTATTAAGAGATATTATTCACCAAGAGTAAGCATGAAGCGCTTATGCATTGCACTTAACCGGTTGCCTGGTAATTGTGCATTACCCCTCCTTCCCAACATTCGCAGGCTGTATGTAGAAGCTCCTCATGTATATAGATAGGTTCATTGTTTTCTAATGGCCGTTCGACGACGATGATACAGAAAGATCAGCCTCACTTAAAAGTGTGCGTATATGTTGAAAGTTGTACGTTTTGAGATCGATGTTTTTTGTTTTACGTTTTCGGTCGATTGTTGTATTCTTGTATTTACATTGTTCCGAAAATTCAAAGGAAAATTCTAATATTCACCATTGATGATTTTGATTGGCAGCGGTATTGACTTATCTGGGAACTCGAAGTAACAGATTCAATTCATTTATCAAATTAATTATATTATCTATCTTCAATTCAATTATCTGGTTATTTGTAAAATCCATCTTTTGATTTTAATATTCAAGCTGGTTACTGGCTGCTTTTATTTAGCAAATAGATGGATGTATAGATATGTATAGATGGATGGAGAGTTTACGTATTATGAAAGATAAATTGTTGTTTATTTTTAATTAATCAAAATGTGATTTGGTTTCCCTGTATTTGTTTCGGCATTTGCGTTTCCTCTCATGAAATTGCTTTTTGCACGCGATAAATTTACAAAAAGGTTTCCAAAAAAAGGGGTTTGTTCTTTTTGCACATTGTTGAAATAGCATGAATTATACATTAGAGTAAAATTATGAGTAGCTTAAGTAATTTTAAATCATAAAGTATGTTTTTAAGTAAAGCCTGCGGTTTAGTTGTTGCGGTTTAGAACAACACAAGTTCAGCTGTGAGTTACTCGTAGTCATACATATATAATGTGTTTATGTATCACACCTGTATTCCCTGAGGGGGCAACTAGAAGTATAGTTTGGCGCACTATCGCTAAAGATGGTAGGAAGTCCCTGTGTAAGTGTCCAACTAGTCACGAGAATACTGGGAATATTAAAGTTTAACCTCATGGCATACTTGGGTCAACTATAATTTGAATGGATTAGTGACACTTACTACTTAAAAAAAAATAGTTTTTATATTTAACTTTACTTTTCTGAAGTTTCTCGTTGAATGTAAGAATATCGTTATCATTACAAATCTATACAAATCCAGTTTTAATCTTTTTTTTTCAGCGACATAGATATAAAATGAAAAGCAACGTTGAAATACAATTGTATTTGTATTTGTTTTCTCTATTCCCTTCTAATTAGAAGGGAATAGAGAAAACAAGTCTATTAGGAAAAGGGTTTATTTCAGAATAAATCATCTTAAAATAAGAATAAATCTTAACTTTTGATAGATGAGGTTATTAATTTTGTGGGTTTAAGAAATTGTAATATGAAGTTTTGCTATTAGATTTATTATCTCTCAAAATTATAGAAGTTGTAGACAGTTTTTTGTTCGTCTGGAAGAATTCCAGTAGATACTACGGTTTTAATTTTATGTTTTAAGTCTGACCTACAAGAATTTTAAACGTTTCTATCTTTCAATTTTTCTCATAAAAACAAAAAGTGTTTTTTCATCGGAACTAATATTATAAAAACGTGGTGTAAGCTTGGATAGCGAGAAAGGACATAGGCTACTTTTTGCAAAGATTACCAAAACTCACGCGGAGCCGCGGGCAACAGCTAGTCTAATTTAAATAACACAATAACATAACAGGTAGTATAATTTAAATCATAATGTTTGCCAATAACATCCGTAAAATCATTTTTATTAGGTGCAAAGATTCTGAACAACAAAATCATCATCGATGTCCGTGCAGACGATAAACTTGTTTTTTTCTGTTCGGAATAATATATCTGCTATAAATTGGAATCGATGGTTATGAGTTCGTAAGTACGTGACATCTATTGTTGTTTCGCAAGCGTGCTCCCCTCATTCATCACACTGTCGCCTATTTTATTGCAATGTCATATTTACGTTACAACCAAAAAACACAGCTTTAAAAAAAATAAGAACATTTTCTCATAAGTTTTGCATGAAACACGTTCCTCTCCGAGAAATGTTGCGTTTCGTTTAAAAGCATAATAATTCAGAATATGATCTTTTTTGGCTTTGTTACCCGGTTTCGTATCCGCTAAGCCTTGATTAATCCGAGGCTGTGCTCGTGGGCTATAAAATTATAATAAACAAGTTTTCAAAATTCATATCTTTCGCTCGTCTTCGTAGCTCGTAGCAACGTACTTATATTTATTAATATTCTTGTTAAAAATAGATCCTTAATGTGACGGGCATGCTTTAAACATTTTATTAAAATAGATGCAAGCCATGTAAAGTGGAAATTCCTAACACTTCAGGACCCGGCTTGAAATAGCCCCCTCTAAAGTTATCGACACTCCAACAACGTTATTTATAATGTTCTCAGCGACACCTACTTATAGCGTCGATGAGGACATTATCTGGTAGGTACAACATTTATTAACATACTACGCTCAAGTTATGATATATTACCGTCATAAACTTAGAATTTCCGATGTTAGTACGAGTCCGTACGTATCCACATCGAAATGGTTCGTGAATTTAATTTGTATTAGAAACTTGACGGGTACAAAGGTTACCGTAGTAAGTTATTAGTAAATTTCACGTATATTAAGTTTTGTGTAGACAGCGAGTTCGCCAAATGAGTTTTAATGCCGTTCTACAAATTTCCTTTATAACCATGTTGTGTTTCCTGCTTTAGTTTTAATACCAACTGTATATGGTATATGTATACACGTATAAATATATACATATATACAAGCTGTTTCCCGTGGCTCCGCCCGCGTGGATGTTGGTTATCGCGGTAAATTGCCGGTAAATGTCCTTTCTCAGGCTCTAGACTATCTGTATACCAAATTTCATTTAAATCGGTTCGGAACAGACAGACAGAGTTACTTTCGCATTTATAATTTTAGTAAGAGTATATAAATATAATTGTATGTAGATACACTATTTTATAAAATTACTAGAAATGTACGTCAAAAATATCTACATAGTTTGATGTATCCGTATCACTTAAAAAATAAAGCACTGTTAGCGGAGTAAATAAATCTGCAATAGAATTCCCTAGATATCAGACGGACGGATGTTTTGGCAAGCATGACCCTTGTCAGAGCCGTCGGCCGGCGCGCGGCATCCCGGTCGCCGGGCGCTCGCCGCGCCGGTCCGGGCGCCGTCGATACAGGCCGCGTCACTGTTCGCCGCCGACGTACTATTTCACCATCCAAACGAAATCGTTGGTCAGCAATGACAAATTAATTGTAGCCGAAGTAATAAACATTAAATATGGACCACCTGTTTTGTGGAACTTTATATTTCGTCCCACACTACATGAAACCATTATATTAGTTTAAGTAAAGTCTGATTTATAAAACCGAACGTATTTCAGGTACCAAGTCTGAAATGAATAAAATAATAGTACCTACAGTAACTGTCATATGTACACGTATCCATTACGTAATTATTATGCATTGAAATTCAAACAAAAGGTTTATCGGATTTTTGTGTATTTTTTAATCTGATAGCGGCTGGCCGATGTTAAATAAAAGCGAACAATTTTTATTAAAGTTCTGATAAATATTGTACGAGTGCGTAGGAATTTTCAATAACATGGTTATCTAATATACCTACTTACTCATCAGCGAAATACAACATTTAGCTACAAGAATCAGATATTTTCGCATTACATTTTGCTTAATTTCGGGGCGTGCGTAATCAACTCGTTCGGAACTCTCCATCAGGAGAGTCCGAACAAGTTGATTGATTCGTCGCTTTTTTTCAACCATAGCATTAGGAAAATGGTGATACGGGCAAAGTATTTTTGATTTTTATAAAATGCTACTAGTCTAATGACCAGCTAAGACACATAATAGACATAAAAAATTATGTACATTTCTTTATTTGCATTGGAGCTTAGTTTTAACCATACTCATTTCTCCATACCTACGTGTACATACCACCTTCTTACCTACATCACCCTGAAGTTGACTGGTAGAGAATGCCTTCCGGCTTTAAATTCGCCTGTTTACATCTGAGAGCATAAAGTACATCTCAGTTACATCAAAAATGAAACTGACGACATTTTTTATTTAATTTATGAGAGTAATACTGACATAAGTTCAATGTGTGGCGTTGTTGCAGGTGTAGCTGTTGTTCGAGAGTGGTTGCAGAGGGCGCGTCGCGGAGCATGGCGCGGCGATGACGCAGCGCTGCGCGCGCGGCATGCCCTGCTGACATGGCACGCAGCCGCTCCGCCCTCCTTACGCTGGCAACCATCGCAGCACTCGCCGGTAATGTGCCCCTATACAAAATTAAAATCTTCTTAGTTCTAGATAACCTAAATAAGGCGCATTAAAAACGCGTGAACGGTATACGATGTCATTCCTATGGATAAGAACCAGCAAGAAACTCCATGGGTACTCCTCATTCATACCCCATAGGACCCTACAACAATTTTGATTGCCCTGCAAAAAGAGAAATCTTTTATTCTAGATGGTGATAATTAAATGTTAGGCACCAGTAGTTGGGCACATTGACTGCTGCGTCATTAGTGGAAAAATGAAAATCGGAAATTAACTTTAAGTTAGGAATACGCGCTTCGAGAAATAACGAAGATTTGTGGTATACGGCCAACCTCGATATTAGGTATTTCGTCTTTTAATAGTCAAACCAAAAGGAATGTTTCAAATCTAAGGACCCTGTTAAAACTTATGAGTCATACATGAAAAAAATATACTTGTAGACTCGAGAACTTCCTTTTTTTTCGTCGTTTACTATCCTTTTAAGAGTTGACAGTTTCATGCGGAATTTCGCACCGAATTCTCCGGCGTAGCACTTCTTAATGTGTGACGAGAATACGGCAAAAAATATAAGACCTTTTGTCTCAAAGTTATATGTTTGTGACATTTGGTAATGTGTCTTCTTTTCTGTTAAAATTATGTAAGCAATGTTGTCACAAAATATATTTACAATAAGTAAGTAAACTTGGACTGTAAATTACATTGATTTCTACCACACCAAAACATACGAACATTCGTTTAAGAGTTACATTCTAAACAAGTTTTAAGAAAACATTTCTGCTCACTGTTTCAAAATCCCTGTAATACTTCAACTATTATCTGGATTGAGTGGTTTATTGACGACCCTACTTTAAAACGTGGTCTAGTGCACAAACACGGCTATTATTGTTATACATTGCCGGTCTCCGCGCTAAAACGACGCATGTTTGCGCCATTTTAAATCAACGGACAACTGCAATGGTGTGTAAAGGACGATTGTTTATCGTTCTTAGTGCTGTTATTGGATTATGCTTCACGTGCAGTTTTATAACCGTACGAAATTGGTAGGTCAATAATAAAGGTATAAGTAAAATTATGTTTCTATTCCTTCTTTGTACAAATAGGTGACAGCATGTTTAGAAACTAAGAAGGCGTAAAACTTACGCAATAAGAAACTACTTTTAAAACCCAACAATGCCTGAGTAACATTTTATCAACCCCGACATAGGCGTTCAGGCTGCCAACCTTACTATTTTGCAGTACCACACGATAAGACCCGCATATCTTACTTAATCTAGTCACATAAAATCGATCCCTGAAAAAGAAATACAGACGAGATGAAACGTGAAGAATCATGCTTCATATGTTGCCAAATATACTAAATCCTAATTCACATCACATTCCAAAACGAATCCATTTCAACTAATGTTTGCGAGAATAATTGCCGTATTAGCTCAATCAACACAATTATTGTCAGTGTTCACTTGGAAAGCCACACATAAATTTGTACCTAAAGCTTAAAGCAATAAATAAAATTACGTTCCATATATTGTGACGTATTAGTAAACCGGACCTGTATTTTGTACGCTCATAATTTGTGTCACTAAACCGTCGCAGAATACAAGCAGACTCAGATTATGAGGATTATGATTTGCTGCTCACCTCTGACAGAGACTAAGTTAAATGAATAATTCAAGAGTCGTTCTCGCCCCCTCTCTATGAGCAAATAGAAACATAAGAGCTGTATTTGTGCCGCGGCGATAAACGTCGTCTATTGAATTGCTTTTGAACGAAAACAAAAGAGCGAATGTAGTGCTATTGCAAGTCTTGAAAAGCAATGTCACCATGGCTTCCAGTCGCGTTGTTCCCTTGTCGTCTATTGTGCACGTCGCGAGGCTAGCTATCTAATATTACATCCCGACTTTTATAATAAAATTTAATAGATAGCTTAAACGCCATTTAAACGACAAAGAGATGAATTTGCGTTCCTCATGGCTGGCAATTTAAAAGGGTTGGATTTAAAGACGGCTACTGGTTTCCATCTGTAGTATAGTACAGGATACTTATTCTGTAGCAGCTTAAGATTAAACAGCAGAGCAATTATCTCATCAACTTATTCCTAGATATCTGTGTTCGTTTATTTTCTTTATTTCTGTGTAGCAGTACATACAAGGATATTACATATGTGCATACTTGTGGTCAATCTAGGTGTAGACAATTCTAATTTGATGTCTATGTATAGTATCACGTTATCTACCAATAGATAGGGATAAGGCAAACTATGGTCGTCATAAATCAGTCAATATACGACGGTATAATAGTGGTGTCACTGTTCATAATCTCCTACTGCGCTTTAGTAGACCATGATATCATTGTGATGGAAATTATGCAACATTACTTTGATACACTAATGCCCTCGGCTTAGAACCTCACCCTCATGTATACGGTGGATGTCATTATGATAATAGAAGTATTAAAAGTTTATTGTAATACATTTGCGCTGTGGCTACCGGTACCGCTACGAAGTAATTACTGCTCTCGCTCCAAACGTCATTAGTCAGACCGGAATACGAAGGAAGCTAAGCTAAGGAAGTGTTTAGAAACCGACGTCCAGGAGAGCACAAGAACTAGATATATATTACAAAACAATTATGTTTTTAATTAGTAAATACCTGGGGTTCAATAACGCGATGAATTCCTTTAGACGTTGTCACAAGCTCTCCTTATACCTATAATCCCTCAGTCGCTTTTACCCGCCCGTGTTCGTCCGGAGGTCGAGTGTTTGAAAACTAGAGATATATTCTATGCACAAAGGTTAACATATTGTAATGGAACGGGAACTATCGCACTCCAATATAAAGTCAATTTAGTTAGTAATCCAATGTGCTGAAACTCACATTGTAACGGATTTAGTTTCTATGTATTTAGTACAGAATTACGTTTTATACAATTAAAAATAACTAAGTGAGACAATGTTTCTTATCTTAAATCTCTGTTCGGTGCTTTAGTAGGATAAATAAGGAATACTGTTTACTTGTTAAAAAAATTAAAACTAATAGGCGTAACCCATTAGCACTTTGTTATTATAATAGAGACTTAAAGTATTTAATTTTAGTACATAAACATAACACGTTTATTACTTAATTGCCCTTTGTAAAATCAAAAACATTTGAAAATTTAATCATTACATGTAATTAAATACAAATAATAGAAGGAAAAACTTAAACCTCAGGCAGGACTCGAACCTGCGACCACTGGCTTGACGCGCCAGTCGCTTTACCAACTAAGCTACCGAGGTCACTACCTGGAAGTTTAAATTTTGCCTTCTATTTTATTACGTCTTTAAGGGCGACGTATGCGACATCTAGTGAACCAACCTTACGGTTTGGCTTTCACCGACACTGATTAACAATCTGTTAATTCAGATGTCCGAGAGATGATGCAGCCCAATACTTATTATTTTAATTATTTGTTACGCATTAACGCATGCGGAGCGAATATTTGTAATTAAATACAAATAATAGAAGGAAAAACTTAAACCTCAGGCAGGACTCGAACCTGCGACCACTGGCTTGACGCGCCAGTCGCTTTACCAACTAAGCTACCGAGGTCACTACCTGGAAGTTTAAATTTTGCCTTCTATTTTATTACGTCTTTAAGGGCGACGTATGCGACATCTAGTGAACCAACCTTACGGTTTGGCTTTCACCGACACTGATTAACAATCTGTTAATTCAGATGTCCGAGAGATGATGCAGCCCAATACTTATTATTTTAATTATTTGTTACGCATTAACGCATGCGGAGCGAATATTTGTAATTAAATACAAATAATAGAAGGAAAAACTTAAACCTCAGGCAGGACTCGAACCTGCGACCACTGGCTTGACGCGCCAGTCGCTTTACCAACTAAGCTACCGAGGTCACTACCTGGAAGTTTAAATTTGTATTTAATTACAAATATTCGCTCCGCATGCGTTAATGCGTAACAAATAATTAAAATAATAAGTATTGGGCTGCATCATCTCTCGGACATCTGAATTAACAGATTGTTAATCAGTGTCGGTGAAAGCCAAACCGTAAGGTTGGTTCACTAGATGTCGCATACGTCGCCCTTAAAGACGTAATAAAATAGAAGGCAAAATTTAAACTTCCAGGTAGTGACCTCGGTAGCTTAGTTGGTAAAGCGACTGGCGCGTCAAGCCAGTGGTCGCAGGTTCGAGTCCTGCCTGAGGTTTAAGTTTTTCCTTCTATTATTTGTATTTAATTACAAATATTCGCTCCGCATGCGTTAATGCGTAACAAATAATTAAAATAATAAGTATTGGGCTGCATCATCTCTCGGACATCTGAATTAACAGATTGTTAATCAGTGTCGGTGAAAGCCAAACCGTAAGGTTGGTTCACTAGATGTCGCATACGTCGCCCTTAAAGACGTAATAAAATAGAAGGCAAAATTTAAACTTCCAGGTAGTGACCTCGGTAGCTTAGTTGGTAAAGCGACTGGCGCGTCAAGCCAGTGGTCGCAGGTTCGAGTCCTGCCTGAGGTTTAAGTTTTTCCTTCTATTATTTGTATTTAATTACAAATATTCGCTCCGCATGCGTTAATGCGTAACAAATAATTAAAATAATAAGTATTGGGCTGCATCATCTCTCGGACATCTGAATTAACAGATTGTTAATCAGTGTCGGTGAAAGCCAAACCGTAAGGTTGGTTCACTAGATGTCGCATACGTCGCCCTTAAAGACGTAATAAAATAGAAGGCAAAATTTAAACTTCCAGGTAGTGACCTCGGTAGCTTAGTTGGTAAAGCGACTGGCGCGTCAAGCCAGTGGTCGCAGGTTCGAGTCCTGCCTGAGGTTTAAGTTTTTCCTTCTATTATTTGTATTTAATTACAAATATTCGCTCCGCATGCGTTAATGCGTAACAAATAATTAAAATAATAAGTATTGGGCTGCATCATCTCTCGGACATCTGAATTAACAGATTGTTAATCAGTGTCGGTGAAAGCCAAACCGTAAGGTTGGTTCACTAGATGTCGCATACGTCGCCCTTAAAGACGTAATAAAATAGAAGGCAAAATTTAAACTTCCAGGTAGTGACCTCGGTAGCTTAGTTGGTAAAGCGACTGGCGCGTCAAGCCAGTGGTCGCAGGTTCGAGTCCTGCCTGAGGTTTAAGTTTTTCCTTCTATTATTTGTATTTAATTACAAATATTCGCTCCGCATGCGTTAATGCGTAACAAATAATTAAAATAATAAGTATTGGGCTGCATCATCTCTCGGACATCTGAATTAACAGATTGTTAATCAGTGTCGGTGAAAGCCAAACCGTAAGGTTGGTTCACTAGATGTCGCATACGTCGCCCTTAAAGACGTAATAAAATAGAAGGCAAAATTTAAACTTCCAGGTAGTGACCTCGGTAGCTTAGTTGGTAAAGCGACTGGCGCGTCAAGCCAGTGGTCGCAGGTTCGAGTCCTGCCTGAGGTTTAAGTTTTTCCTTCTATTATTTGTATTTAATTACAAATATTCGCTCCGCATGCGTTAATGCGTAACAAATAATTAAAATAATAATTAATCATTACATTTTAAATTAAAACTCAAATTGTAAATTAATTTAAATGTTGCATGATCTTATGCCTACTACACCATTATGCTTATGAGTGCGTAAACTCGTAACAGAAGAAAATTCTGCGGATTACAGGAGCTATATTTATTTTGTAATTTGTCATTTATTTTTATACTAGCTATGTCCCGTGGCTCCCCCGCCCGCGTGAATGTCGGCGCGGCAAAGTAGCCTCTATCCTTTCTCTAGACTGTGTACCCAATTTTATGAAATTTGATTCAATCGGTTCAGTCGTTTTGGCATGAAAGCGCGACCGAGAGATAGACAGAGTTACTTTCGCATTTATAATATTAGTAAGGATTGGTAGCTGTCTTGGAAAATTTATTTTTGAATTATCCAAGTATTCAATAACATTTCTTCGAATTTTAAGGCAGTATAAACTGGTACTAAACATGACAATGGGCCTGTTTCCTATTTTTTTTTTTAATGTCCGTCTTGTAGATTAATGAATTTTATTGGACACGTATTTTTTCTTTTTTCCTGCAAACAAAAAATGATCAAAATACAGAGAACTGAAGTTACGCGTGACGTCACTCCTCGCTACGATTTTTAGCGAGGCGCAGCGTCATAAGCCCCCACTCCGAAACATTAAAGCGGTGTATCTTTGTATTTTTTTATTGTTTTGATAAAAGAAAAAATACGTGTCTAATATTTTTTTATTATCTAACTGACGGACTAAATAGATTTTAACTTTTCATACCCAGGAAACATCCCTAAGTTAGACTGTCAATATTGCGACTGTAAAATTATTGTTTTTGATAATGATAACCAAGTATAATGTAATTAATTTTATAAATCAAGGCAGTTTTCGTCAGTGAGATGTAATACTACCGAGGTAGCTATTTGTTAATCTCATTTTTATTGTTATGACCCGTGGCTATGGCGTATACACTACAGTAGTCACATTTTAGACGTCGTAAAAATTTCCGCGCAATAATCGATACTAAAAATAAATGTCAATATGCCAATACCATAAAAGTAGGTTTTATTTCAACCATCTATTCGCACGAAGTTGATATATAGGAATGAATTCTATTCACATTTGTGCTCAGTCATTATATCTACGATGTTTACGGGTAAATATTATTTATTTCATTGAATTCTGACACTGATATATGTATAACGAGCTTCACTGGTTTTACTCCTGCATAGTTATTTACAGACATTTTTTATGTCTGTGACGGAGTTCTACCTCATAGATATTCTGACTCCAAATTCATAAAAATCCGATCGAGTAAACACGCACAATGTCACATGCTTCAAAAACAAATGTTACTAAATTCACAGCTCAATGAACAGATTTGCATGCACAAGGTTGCAAGTTCGAACCCATCCCAGGCACGTACCAATGTGATTTTTCCAAGATAAGTATATGTACTTTCTTAATTGTTCTAAGACATCATGGACAATTAGAGAAAGAAAACATCGTGAGGAAAATTGGATTCTAAAACTTGGAATCTGAAATCGCCTACCTGTAATGAGCAAGCCGGGTGATTAATGCTCGTTGCTTCTCTACGTGAAAAGAGGCCTGTGCCCAGCAGTGGGACATTTACTGGCAGGCATAATTATTATTAAAAATTAGATATTTATCATATTATTTAATAGACAAGATTTGTAAATTAATAGGTAAGTATAATATAAGTCGAATGTAAGATTAACATTGTTAAGATGAGTTGATAATTATGTTGTTCGTTGCTAAGTCATTATACACGTGCCAGTGAGTCACCGTTGGATTTATCTGTCGCGAGGCTCACAACAACACTGTGTATTTAATATAGGTTCATTCGAGAGTGGATAATCAAAATAAATCGCCTTTAATAATAGGGTACCACGTCGCTTTACGGCAGCGCTGTAAAATAGCTTGGATACGTCCAGTGCTTAAGCGTAGTTTCAAATAACATTGCTGGCTGGTTACCGGTTACATGCTTAGTTCAACTATAAATATGTCTTTCTAGTTTATAAAGTTATTATTTTCTGGAATATCTTGTTTAAAAATGTCTGGTAATAAAATTTACTATAAGATGTAAATACTAGCTGGCGTATACGAGCATGCATTAAAGTGCATGTCAACTTAACTTTTATAGGTAGCGCTATAGAATGCTGATGGAGAAGCATTATTCTAATTTGAGTGTCCGCGGGATTAATCGATGTGGCTCCGTTTATAGTGTACATCAATTTCATTTAACAGGTAGCGATTTGCCATATCTATTATCATAGGTGACGATTTCATGGTATTCTCAAATTTCTATAATTTTGTAATTCTTCGATTTAGCGAAGTTCCAAGTAAAAGTGCAATCAATAATTAAGTGATTAGAGTATTTCAAATCCAAATTAGTGTATTTCAAAAGTAACAATCTTCCAAGTCTGGGTTTTTCCAACACTGAATGAATTAGCCGTGTTATAGTTTTCGCCAAATAACATTAATTGTTTAATTGATATTGATAACCGATGTATATTCCCACAGAAAACAAACAACACAACTTTTAACTTAACATTGCTTACTGTCTTAAACTTTATCTTGATAGACTAATCGAATAAACCAAGAAGTTGCTATTCAAAGACAAACAACACTGCGACCATCTATATAAAGGAATTAGTGCTGTTCGGTAATGGAAGTGCCGAGTTATGTAAAATGTTACCGTCCAGCATTATAAATAATTGAACAGAACAAATTGGTTCACTCAATCATTTAGTAATTGCGAATTGACAGCCGCAAACAATAATACACTCAATTTCCCAGCAATGCACATTCATCTCCAACCTTTTGAAATGTTATTTAAAAAAGGAACTTTGGAGTCGGACTACAAAAGCGTTATTTATCTAGTCTATGACAATATCGCATCGCTGTCATAAAGCTGTGTAATCCGTGATTGATGATTGTTCCAACACAATAACTTTGACACGATGGTTCAGGCAACTGTTGCGGGTTTCTTACGATATTTTGATAATAGACCATCACTCAAGACAAGACAGTACCTACCTTAATTTTCGAAGTAAATCGATAGATTATTTTGTGAAGGAGTTGATTATAAAATGTTATCGCTTCGTTTTTATAGACATTGAGTAAATATGTAGGTGACTGATGATGTAAGCTAAGTGTCTAGGGGGTTAAGTCTCCTAACGATTTAATGGAAGTGAAGCAGCTTTTCAGAAATTAAGCTGTCTATATTAATATTGTGTCATGTTGATACATGAAGCAACAAACTAACATTGAAAAAATATAATTCAATATGAGCTCTTCAATTATTCGGAATTCATTATTAGAAATTTTATTATTTTCTAACGAACGGATAGTTTGGTATACTTACATAAATCGTGTTTAGTTAGTTAATTACCCAAGCGAAAATCTATTGTTAAAGAATTTTACATTTATCACAGTGTGTATGTAACTTTAGACATCACGTAAGACAATTTCTAAGGAAAATATAAAACTATTCTGTTCCTTTTTACTTTTAATGAAAAAATAGAAAAACATTTAAAAGCATCCTTGAGCTGCAAGTGTAACTATAGGAACTCGCACGCCGGCTTAATTACAAGAAACCAACAGAATTTCTTGAACAAATTCCGGATATGCAACACGAAATTCCGCTTTATAAACAAGAATTCTTATGTTCTAAATAAAGTCAAACATATTCAAAGCTATTTTCATTGGAATTTCTGGAAAGGTATACAAGATATGAAAGACTTCAAAATAAATGTTATGTCACGCCTTATCAGAAAGCGCTAACTAAGCCTCAGAAGTATTCGCTTCATTTATTCCAATTATGTACTACATATACATAAGTCATTAAAAAAATGGCCAATGAACCAAAACTTGTATGTTTATTAAGAAACTTCTAATAAATCCCATATATAAAAATCTTTTGTCCACTTTTCATCAATACATTGTCCAAACTTAATGTTCTAATATTTGCTGTGTGGCCTTATTATCCTTTTATTCAATCAAGCTTTATTTAACCTTTTATTGGTCTGTTAAAGTTTAAAAGCTTTCCAAGCGCCTTTATTTAACAACAAATTCTATCCAATATGAATGACATATTACATTTTATTTGACGAATTTTGGATATTATATGGATTAATTAGTAAAGGAATAAAAACTAACTAATTATAAAGGAGCATGAAGAAGAAATTGTGTAGCAACTACTTAATACACTACCAAAAACGTGTCTGGGACTACATTTTTAGCTTCGAGTGCAAAAATAAGCCGAAATCCTAACACCACTAACAGGCTTCGTGTCTAGGTACGTTTTTGTTCAAGCAGTCGTAGTCACGTATTTGTGCTCCGAAGTTTGACCAAGCCTTTAGTTAGGTCTAGCTAAAAGTACGGTTCAGCAGTCCCGGCTACACTAAAGTAAATTGCCAGAGCTATGTCGAAAAACATTTTCCCAGAACTCTAGTTATAAATAGATGTGCATATCGAAAAATTTTAACAACATTTTTATTCAATAAACAGACTTATAGGATTACTTTTCACCAATATTGCATTAATTCTTTAAAAGTAAAAAGTAAAATTTATGAACAGTATTATTAATTAAAACGTGCCTTTGTAATTACAAAGAGACTATGTTTTTGAAGGGGATGGTACTTAATCATGGAACTTTCGAAATAAGTGACAGTCGCAAAACCAATTCACTTAGTATCGGAGAAATAAATACGTATTTATAATTTACCGCACCTACAACGTTTTGGAATACTGGTTTCGGCTAAATAATGTAGTGGATAAATGGTTTCGTCGGTAGTTCGGCCTCAAAGCACACACGTAAGCGTAAATATGAATAATGACTCGGTCGCTTAGGCAAGCTTCAATACAAGTCGCTTCACATTCCTCTCACGTTTTGAAAGGCCACAAAGTATTCAAAAGCAGTAAAAGTCAAAGGTATAGTCTAAAATGTAAAGTTAAGTATCTAATAACAGAACGGCTGAACTTTAAGTAAAAAAAATAATATTGAATTAATGACGTAGCTCAGAAAAATATGTAGGTACATAATGATAAATTAAACCTTATGTTGTTTTTGGTATTATACATATATATTATGTCACACATAAGTTACTATGCATATCTATACATATAATAAATCTGTAGAAGTGAAAATTCTGTACATTGAAATTATTAAAAAAATAAATGGCAGGGGGTGTTACTAGAACGAGACCGAACCCAAAAATGCGATTAAAAAAATTTTTGTCTGTCAGTCTGTCTGTCTGTTTGTTCAGCCATCACGCAAAAACTACCGGTTCGATTACCATGAAAGTTGGTATACTTATTCTTTAATATTCTGGGCACCTGACTGGGTACTTTTTATCCCGGAAAAGTATATACAATATAAAACAAACTTAATTTTGCGGTTCGATCCCTAGACCCGATTACTGTACCAACCGCAAATAATAAGTTTGTCGTAGGTTACGTCGCCCGGCCGCAGTGGAGTTCAGTTGGCGCTGCGCCCCAATTTATGCTGTAAATGAAGTGCCGAATTAAAGTCCGGTGAAGCAGTCAAAACCTGCGCTCAGGCTAGCTGCGTAAATCTCTTCAAAAAAAAAAAAAAGTAGTGCCGTAGGTTGAATTTTGCTTGCACCGTTCGCAGCACACGCGTGGCGCGCGGCGGCCATGGATCGCTACCGTATATAAGAACGGCCTCTGAGCGCGCGTGCATTAAAAGTCCGGTGAAGCAGTCAAAGCCTGCGCTCGGGCTAACTGCAGTAGACGTTTTGCAAAAAAAAAAAAAAAAAAAGCCTGCATCATAAAAGTCCGGTGAAGCAGTCAAAGCCTGCGCTCAGGCTAACTGCAGTAGACCGCTTCCAAAAACGCGCGTGCATCATACATTTTTTGAACTTTGATTTGAACGGACGTGTCGAGTGGCGAGCGTTCGGTCTTATTAGCATTCTATAAATTGTATGTTTTACCTTGACCTTTTTATTCCTTTTAGTTTTTATTAAGTACAGTTTAAGTTAGAGTTATTTAGGTTTATTTTTATAAGTCGTAGGCATAGATTTTAATTTTAAAGTATATATATGTAGTATATTTGATAGTGTACGTTATTTTATGTGTGACTGTAGGTTATTTTATAATACTGTTAGGTAAGATTAGTCATTACAGATATAAGTTTTTAGGGATTTTGCTTATTTATTGGGTTTAGATTTGTTATCGGTAGGTGTTTTTTTTTCTGTTATTGAGTTTTTTTTAACTAGGTAGGTACTTAGGTTTTTTAATAAGGCGTAGACCGTATAGATTTTAAGTATAGGTAGTAGTAGTGTGTAACGTAGGTTATTTTTAGTACTTACTCTTAGGTAGTAGGACTCTGAGAGACATCAGGCTCATTGACCAACCCATGGGTGGTATTACAGTAGTTTTTGTGGTGATTTTAGGCAAATTGGGCGAGCTGACGAAATCAGAGCTTGCCTAAAAAGGTCAAGTTTATGGCCTCATATTGTATCCATGCATTTAACAAAATATATGCGGGTGAGACTTGGAGATGACCCACATGCACAGCATTTTTCTGATTTATTATTAAAAATAGGCGACGGAACTTATCCAAATGATGAAGGAAAATTACTTTTAAATGATAGATTATGTTGTACGGTTTCGTCCGTGCAGGAGCTAATATTTTCAGTGTACGGCGACATAAGTAATATAACACATCAGCACAATACTTGGTTATGTAAAAGGTCTATTTTAACTCCTCGAAATGATCAAGCATGTGCAATAAATAATGAAATACTGTCGCTTATTCAAGGAGAAAGTCGAGAGTATATCTCTATCAACAGAATGATTTGATCAAGAAGAATCCACTAATTTATCCAATAGAATTTTTGAATTCATTAAATGTTCCTGGACTTCCCTAACATACAATTAAGTTAAAAATCGGTGTAATTTAAGTCCTCCTAAACTGTGCAATGGTACTCGATTAAAAGTCGTAAATCTACAACCTAACATAATTGAGGCAGAAATTTTAAACGGTTGTGGTGCCGGGGAAAGTGTTTTGCTTCCTAGAATTCCTTTGATTCCGAAAAATTTTCCATTCCAGTTTAAGAGAGTACAGTTTCCAAAAGGTTTATGTTACGCCATGACAATAAATAAGGCACAGGGTCAGACTCTAGGCGTTGCTGGCGTCGATCTTACCGTGAGTTGTTTTTCACATCAGCTCAGCTTTACGTCGCTCTGTCCCGTGTGAGCAGTCCAAGAAACCTTTATGTTCATTTTCCGGACGGGCTCACTGACAATGTCGTGTATACTGAAGCTCTCAATTAATGTCGTACGGTGACTATCTGTCGTTACTATTATCTTTGTGAGCATTCGTTGTAATGAACGTCAGCTTCGCTATTGGATATCCTACTAAAAAGGCACCAAAGTAGAAATTTACAGAACGCGAGCGATGCTTCGAGCAAAGATATCATTTACCCTCTTAATCACCGCTAATGAGACACAATTGGTTTTCTATTGTAATTAGCCACAAGAGAAGGCCCAAAAGTATTAATACCGGTATGCTCCATAACGTTCTACACAAATAGCACTTTACACAAAAAACTCATTGATAAGTTTCGACATCCACGCGAACGAAGTCGCGGGCACAGCTAGTTATACATATATTGGTATTATATGGTATATATTATATTATAGGTACATCATACCTATTATGTCTTTATTTTAAGCCCTCAGTCTACTTGAAACTATCTTCAAAGTGCTTCGAGGCGCGTCTTTTATCGATACGCTGAATATAATATAAAAGCGCGACAATGGCGAGCTAGGCCACCGTCGCGATGCTGACACTTTGCTTTCAGTTTAAGTGTTACATTGTGTGCACAGGGTGTTGTGTGTGCGCTCCGCAAGGCAGTGTGCAGGGCGGCGTGCAAGGCGGCGCGCAGGTCCCGCCCGGGGTGCCGCACTCCACCGCGCCGCCGGCCGGAGTCGGTGGCGTACGAAGGTACATACTCCAACGAATACATGTTTAAAATAAATTAAGATAGCACACATTTAATCTTATACAGACACTTGTTTTATTTGACACTTGAATTTCTTAGGCCAGTTATTGCGTTCGTTTCTTTACAGGCAATGTTATTGTCTTACATACATTGTTGAAAACACACGATGATTGTAAAATTTAATGTTGTTAGAAATTACGGTTATTAATTGCGCAAAGACTCCTGGCTTGTACAAGGTTTGTTTAGCGACAAATTCCATTTTCCGTGAATGTGACAAATACGTTTGAACGAAAACTAGCATTGCAAATGTTTGGTCGGTAACTAATGTAAGAATCAAGTGTCTTTATATATGTAATCTGTGCTAGCAATTGGTGTTGTGTTTTACTAATATTATAAATAACCCTTCAAACTAAGATAAATAATCTAACTAGAAGAACCAATAGAGTAACAGATTCAACACGAGATCTACAAACCGCCAGTCCCCAAAATACTGAAATCGTAAGTAGGTTTATAGCATTGTCATACATGAAGGAGCAACGACCTTTGTTTGAGAAAGGGGACTTGTGGTATCAAGGTCACCACAGAACTGAAAAAAATGTCAAGATTATGCGAGTGGTTACGAGCTGACCACCATTATAAGGTAGATGCGTCACACATGTTACAACCCTCTATTTAAGAACTAATTTAAGCTAGATTAAGAGCACATACGTAGAAGTAAATGTTTAAATGATCCTCAGGCAATATTGTGTATAAATAAGTAACTCATAATCCGCACTACTGTTGAATTTAAAATACTGACGGATTAAAATATTAACGGATAAATTAAAAATAAATCGAATTTTTTAAATAATCAACCAGTTAATTTTGAACTTGCTTATTATTTTGAGAAATGGCTCCATGAACTAATGAGACTGTGTTGTTGAACGTTTTTATGCCCATACATTTTATTACTTCAATGTTACTTTAATCAATCAGGCTGAACTAATAAAACTGAGGAACATAATACACATGGAAATCTTTATAGAGGCCGCAGACAAAACTGTCTTGAAGCAAACTTATGTACAACGGAATTTGGCAGCAGAACAGCTTACATTTTATGCTACGGTGAATTGCCTGCAGTAATCTATCAATCAATCGAACGATATTTCAAATTGCTTTTGACTTTGACACTAATACTTATAGAAAAATGTAATGGCAATATCTTAAATCTAAAAAAAAATCAGCAATCATGCACTGTCTGTAGTCTCTCTTATGCATTTTCATTTCCATTGTAGTAGGTATTAACCATACGTATAATAAATGAGGAACATACCCACACATCATTGTGATCCATAATTTAGCACTATAATGTTCTGCGAGCGGCTAGTCCACTGTGTTATAAATTGAGCACATTAAATGTAATTTGATAAAATCTATGTTGTAGTATTGGATATAAACTGAATACCTAAAACCTTGCCAGCTTTTCGCACGGTTTAATGTAATATTTCACTAATAAATATGTTAGTAGTGTACTTTATTACTATTGATATAAACATGTCAACACAAAGCTCGAATACATTGCGCAAAATATATAATGTTTTATAATTCTCAAAGAAAAATACATTTTACTCGGATATCTACAAAACTGTGACCTTTTGAATAGCTTAACTATCCAAATAACTCAGCGACTCTTTTATTAATTAAAATCTTTACAAAAATAAATTGATCGTTTAATTCGAACAGGCAAACAATTAACGAAATTAAATTGAACAAATTAAAATACAAGCGACACAAAGTAATCCATCATTGTATTATGCAAAGGGTTTTCTTAATGAGCAATGTTAAATTCAATCCAGTTTTACAAAAATATTGTTATCATAATTGCCCGACTTAATTATTAATTCACACCATAATGGCTAAGTACTTCAGTACGAAGCCCTTAGGATGGCTTAATGAGAATGTAACACATTAAGGACCAGTATAAATACTTAATCAACTTAATGTGACTCGTCTTCATGCAATGGAATGTATAATTTTAGATACGAGTGTTGAGTATCTCAAAACTTTGAATCATTTCACTGTAATACGATTAGGTTTATAGTATACTATATGTATTAGTTCTATGTGTAATCCACGCAAAAAATAAAGAAAAAGATATTCTTCTGCCTGTTCCGGTTCAGCTAGCCTTTTTCCAAGGTATCTGGTATGACTGGAAGCCAACCCCAACTGGTCGGCTTTCAGTCTTACCAGATTCAGCTGAATACTGTAGTATACGTGGAGTGGCTGCCTATATGACCTCCACATTACATTTTAAAGGGTTATACCGAAATAAAAAGTTATAAAACCCGTTTATTCGTTTAGAGGTAACAAACATAGGTCAACTTTCATATAAAATGATAAAATGTTGATTTGTAACAGACTAGCAAACATACATTATATCGAATTGTAAGTACCAATAACTTAAAACAAGTGACATTCACTGCAATTGATGGTTTGAAGGCTCTCACGGGAACCCATAAAATGACCCCAGCGAGAGTACCGCGCAATTGATGCCACTAAACCCTATTTATGTAACAAACTTCTCAAGTTATGACACAAAAATTACTATGATATCAGAGACAGAGAGAGATATTTTATTACTGTTACGTAGAAATCAAAAAAAATTTTGCTCTGTGAAAACATTATAAATTGGGACCTAACACACCACTGCAACTACTGTAAGCTAAAATCTGCAATGATAACCAACAAATACAACTGAGACATATTCCAAGAAAATATTTATTGTAGTGAAAACCGCAACAAAATTATTCAAAAAATTAGATATGTGAAGCAGGAAGTACAGATTCCACTCCCCTTTATAAATAGCTCTTAATAGCAAGCCGGATACAAAAAAAACAGGTCTTAACCTTAAGTCCTTTGCTTGGACCTAAGGTTTTAACCTTGTATTTCTTTTTCGTGAAAACGTAAAATATTATTTTTTATGAACTCCTCATATAATTTTATACCACGGTGGAAAGATGTATGTCTGATCGATACAATATTCCCGGGTAGTAATCACTTTGATTATTGCTATCGCGCGTCCATAAGACTTTATATCACATCTAATGTACATGCTTATTTATCAGAAGCAACTGCAGTGACTATCTTGAAGTGAAACGTAACTGCGATTACAGTTCCTAATGACCTACTTTAGTAATGACAAAATCATTTTAGAAGTAATATAATTTCAATAATTGAATTGATTATTCCATAATTCGTCTCCGGTCGACTCATTATTGAGCATACTTTATATTCTTAAAAAATGAATATAAAATACCAGTTATAAAATTGTATATGGAATTATCGCCCTTATAAATGTTGAATCTTTATAAATGATACAACTTATACTTTTTAATTACACGTACGTGATGTACATTGTAGTTTTGGTGACCTGAACGACAGTGTAACTTTACCTAAACTAAATTAACCTTAAGGCTATTATTTCTCAATAACAGATAGATTTTCCTAAAGCACCTTATGAGAATAACAGCATAAGGCGATTCACCGTTCAATGAAAGGGTATCTATCATATATAAGAACACTGTAGTTTACGATAGGTCCGTAGGTACCTCATAAAAGTACTTTTATGATTCTATCCCCATTTTCTCTGTCACTGAGTGTCTTACATAAAGTTTATTGTAAATACCTTGTAATATAAATAAGTGGAAATATTATAGGAATATGTAGATAACAAGGTCGTAGAGGCCTTAAGTGACATTGAGCTGAAGTATGTGCTCACAGATAGATGATAATGGATGAGGTTGTCGTGACATGGTGTGAACGGATCACGTAGGTACACGAACAAGACGTTTGTGTAATGTACTTACCATCACTATGTAAAGCGTAAAGCTCCCTCTGAATGTTTACATTGTAAAACAATGGATATTGACTTATCAAATTTTGTTTTATGTTTTTGTTTGATGTGCTATAAAGACCTACATACATGTATTTCATATTTCATTATCCGCTACAATACCGGTGCGACGAGATAATGTAAGTCATTTGTTATTTAGAGTGTTTTGAGAAATCTTTTTTTTTTATAAATTAGGAGTCAAAGAAAGAGATCATTTTTTGTAAGCCATCAATTGTGTCCGATTGGTGAACAGTTCTGCTGCATGACGATAACATTACATGATTGACCTTTTGCACGTTTGACTCACTTGTAGTTTATAGGGTATTGAATGCAGGGACAATTTAAAAATAATCCTACTAAATTGGATAGTATTAGCTAAGATTACATTGTAGGTATACTACATCCGATTTTATTGAATCCTCAAGTAAAATAATGATAAGAATTTAGAATCCAAACACTAATATTTCCTGTATAAACCTAAATAATGTTAATTCCTCCTAGAATTAAATATAATGTACCTAATACTAAATC
The DNA here is from genome assembly GCA_932294365.1 of Diachrysia chrysitis. Lineage (NCBI taxonomy): Eukaryota > Metazoa > Arthropoda > Insecta > Lepidoptera > Noctuidae > Diachrysia > Diachrysia chrysitis. The sequence goes on along the minus strand of OW028650.1, from coordinate 6,440,754 downwards.
CTAAATGCTGCGAAATTGAATTGTTTTATACTATCATCCGAATATACAACAAGACATTTTTTCGGCAATTTGGAACCAACTGCATCATTTACCTATTCCATACACCTGTTTCCATGATAATCAGCTTGGGTTTTTAAAATTTATGATACAAAATTTTATTCGCTTTAGTAAATATAGTTTCATAATACCTATTTATCACGGTAGTTACAACTGCATTCGCATGACCCACTTATTTACACTAGGCATATGCACGAACCGCAACGTAAATATCCTATGGACGGAAAATGGTAACAATTCAATTTCGCTTTTTTGCTACAGTCAGTATCAAAGTACAATTTGTACGAGCAGTAAGCTTCAGCATTGAAGGCTTGGCTTTACGCCAATTTTGTGATCAAAGCACCTTCGGCAGCTTTGCTGTCTCATTATAAGCAGAGTGATGACATTATTTTATTAATGTAGACTTACTTAGCAATTTATACCTAAGTAACGTTTTAATATAAGCATTATAGCTATACGTAGGTATATTAGTAGTGTTAAACAATTTTAGTATAGAACTCAATTAACATTAGCTCTACGATTCGCAGATTCAGCCAATATTCCAGAGGGCGAGGATATCGCGACTGGCGCACGCGCGGCGACCCCACGCTCATCAACTCGCTCTGGCGCAGCCGGCAGCCTCTCGGGATTCGCAAGCAGCTTGGTTAGAATTCAAATTGGATATCGTTTAATGCCTTTAAATTGTTTTATGATTTATAGATTGGAACGTGTTTCATATTACAACTGAAATCGTATTGCGCAGGAAACGCGGAGGTGTACATAATACTGGCACTATTGATCGGCTTCGTGACGGTGGTGGTCGGGTGCTGGCTGTCGGACAACTGTTGGTCGCCGGAGCCGGAGGACGTGCTGGCGGGCGGGTGACCCGTGGCGGCGGGCGCGTGCACGCACGTGTAGCGCCCGCCGTCCGCGGCCGCGGACCGGGACAGCCCGTCCGGGGTGGGCTCGCTGTCGCCGGTGCTGCCGCCGCGCGCGCCCGCTCTGCTGCACGCCGCACGCCACCTCTGCCGCGGCGGATGCCTCGCTCTGCCCTGCGATACCAGACGGCAGCCTCCTGTTTTTTGACCGGAGCTCTCGCAACACTCCTGCAAAGTTCACGAAAAGACTAACGGGAATCATATTCCTACTATTGCGAACGGTGGAGTGTGCGATAATTAATTCGTGATAAGCTAAACTAAACATTTTCTGACGGTCGCTCCTCTTTGTATAAAGTGGGTTGTGTAAGTGGAAGTGTTCTTTGACTAGATTATTCGTGAAAATGGTGATACATTGCAGGTTAAACGTTTTATGTACTCTAAGAGCTTTTATTTCAAATTGTATGTATTATTATTACCATAAATACGGTGTAAAGACATTATAGGGTAATTTCAATATTGGTACACGTCAGTGTACTTTGTATCGGTAGCCGAGCGCTCGGGATTAGTACTAGGAGGTTCATTGTGTATTACTGAATCTTATCGTAGGCTACGCTTCTAGCGGTCGCTCTGATTTCAACTCATCTGACGTAACCTTACCTGACGGTGGTACAGCTACGTTTTCCATCTGTACCTCCTTACTATTGTTTCTAAAAGTATGTGCCTTGAAACGCTTTCCTCGACTTGACTCGTAGATTAGAGCGTGTTTTGAACCATTTAGAAGACATTTCTTCTCTCTGTCTGTACGGACAAGTAATTCCATAAGTGCAATACACATCATGACCGTGCCTTTACCGTTCTATAGACTTTGAGAGGGACGTAATTAACAATAGGTTTTAAAAATACGCTTTCCTCGATGGAGGATCAACCTACCAACGATTACTTTTGTATTTTTGTAAAATATCCAGCTTGTTTTATTAATTTGTGGTAATTAAGACGCAGTTATTAGTAATAGAGGAAAGTGAGTTAGGACCAAGATGTCTTAATAAACGTGCGTCAATTGAATAATATTAATCTATTCGGAATTACCATCGCAATAGGATAAGATACAACTTTGAGAGACAACGACATGGGTATATGACTAACAGTAGTATTTTGATATTTCTTTTCGCAATTTTTGCATATTTGTTGATTATTTACCGCAGAAGTGATCATGACACCTGCAAATAATCTATGCCTACTTTCTATTTACCATTCAAGATGTTCAATTGTTCAGACACATTTTTAATATAAATAAAGTAACATAAATCTCAAATGAACATTTCATAAATCGTGAAATGTAACTATTTTGTTAAAAATATTTAAAATTGAAATAAAAGCAGCGAATGTGAGGACATAAAACATCTTAAAATAACGAATAAACTTGCTGCATTGTATGTTGGGCATAGAGAATGTAGCATCACAACAAAACTCATCTACAAGACACGACTATTGTGCAAAGACTACGTCGTAATTCTTTGTACATGTGGAGTCTTCCTCATTGTGGTTTCAATTTTGTTTAAGTACAAGCGTGGCGCACACTTTTATATTACGAAATGTTACCCATCTACATTCGTTTCATCTATTTTTGAGTTGCGTAGTTAACCTTTCTATAAAACTATACGTCTTGTACAGCATCTATTATATAAGGTGAAACGTTTAGATTAGTGAACGTCGGATTAAAACAAGTAGTAAAACTTTAGATGCTTTTGCGTGAATCACGGCAATTCAGTTATTATACAGGTTCCTACGGAAATACAAAGTCATATTTGAAATACCGCTTCTTCTAATAGGAATTAACAACTTTCTCCAAGAAAATAATGTCGATTCCGAAAAAGGATTTTGGAAATCCCGTACTAATTTGATCAACTCAGTTTTGTATGGTAAGACATTTTTTTTGTAATTTACTATGGTTTCCTTTAAGAAAGTTGTTCATTTCTACGGGCAGAAGCGGTATTTTGAATATTATCACGCATTTCTATAACACCCTGTATATATAAGCAGTAATGTATGATACAAAAAAAAATAGCAAAATGGTAATTTGATTTTATTTACCTATATAATAAGAGTGAAAGTGATAAATACAAAACTGCTTTACTAACATTGACGTGTTTCCGTCGCTCAAAACATTAGATCGTAGTATAAAATTAGCTATGTGTATTCAATTTTCATGTAAACTATCTCGTTTCATAATCAGGGCCAAATGTACGTACTATTTCGACAATTTACTTTAGCGTTATTTTTACTCTTCGTTAGATAAAGACAATTAATGGTAATTATTTTGGCAACGGATAGTAATATCATCAAACAGTATTCAGTAACTTAGTTTCTTTACTGTCGTAAGTATATTCAACTGTCTCATCTTTTAGTTCGTTGTTTCGTTATTTATACAGCCGACTAGTACCAAACATGAATATGTAATTAAATACAAATAAGCGAACAAAAACACCATACTCTATACTTATGTAGTTTATTATTTGTTTGCATAATCGTTGTAGTGATACATATACTTGTACTCGTAAGTCACATAATGTATAAGTTGTGTGTTTAGTATACCCATTAAATTTAATATTCGTCGTAGAGTTAAGGAACCCGACTGAATAGTCAAAATTTTTAAGCATTATGTAAATTGTAGTTAGGTAGTAGTCGGTTATAGATAAACATTTTATTCGAATAGTTCGATTGCGAACCGAGGAATAAAATACTGAATGATGAAATTGATTTACGGTTGGGAAGAGACGTTTATATCCACATTGTTCACATTATATACCATTAAGACATTTTCACGCACAAATGGCAACACTTAAATTACCATCTGTCAAAATGTAGACGTTTTGTCGAAACGATATGTACATTTTTAAGTAGTATCCCCATTGTGATCGCTATAGAATAGTACTGTTTGCATATTATAAACGCTACAATTTGACAGATGGAAGTTTTATAATATTTGGCCATGTTGAATGTCCGTGTCATTTTGCTAAATAAACATTTAAACATACCATAGATTTTTATATTGTACCTAATGTAATAAAATAATACCACATTTGTATTATTTGCCAAACTAATAATACGTTTTATTTAAATTTATACAATTTGAATCTTAAAATTATATGCAAAAAAAAGTTTAATTCTATTGTGATCGGAACTTATTATTTCTGATCACATTTTCTTGAGGTGTGTACTATTTTAAGTGTCAATAATAAATATTTATAATCTCATTTACCTATTGAACTGATCATAATCAATCACGAACATTTTGAAAAAAATATTTTGTATTGAGAATCTACTAGACTCTAGTACTTTATGATAATAGTTGGTAAAATCATCAGTGAGTGTAAAATTTTATTTCCTTTTTCTTACTATTGTACCGTAGACTGAGGTTTAAATTATCAATCTCAAAGTGTTTTAGAAAGAATTTAAAATGTTTAGATTAATATTTGTCCTTTGTAAATATTGATGTGCCAATTATAAAAGTTCAATGATCCAAACCCTTAGCATCACGCATGCAAACCTCGACCTTGGTAAACTATGTATTTCTAACTAGCAAATGTAATTTGCCAAAACATACAAAACAATAATCAAAAGGTTTTGTATTCATGTAAACTGCTTATAAATAGTCATGAAGGTCCTATGAAAAGAATGAGCAAGAAACTCCAAGAAAACCAAGCGTAACTGATATATGCATACAATAATAATGTTTTTGTTTATTTATATATTATATACATTTGAAGAACTCAATTTTATTATAATATCGTAGAGTCAGCAACCTCAGTCTGCAGTATAAACTCAATTATTATTCTGCAAGCTCTTCTTCTCGTACCGGTTCAAAATTATAGGGTCACAGTGTATTTTATAACAAGATATATATGTATATGTATAACTAAGTACATTACGTTATTACTGTATACTTACATCCAATACATAAGTCACGTTTTATGTGAATATTGTAAATATTCGACATCTCATACGCGAGTGTCCGGTCACGTCGGAGGTCTGGTTGGCTTGGCTGATTTAGGAATTGAGAGAACTCATACGCTCAATACTTAGTAATTACAAATAATAATTGATGTAGGTATTGTCATTATTTGTCACGAATAAATTAAAATAAATGTAATAACTTAATCATAACGGTGTTTCATTTCGAGTGTACTCTCGCGTAATAATGTAGAGTGGCTGTATGCGAGAACACAAGTCAGCCTCGTTTGCTTTAAGAAGTGCAGTATGATAGTCAGAAGAAAACATTCGTAAAAGGGACTTTTCTCACGCAAACAGTTTTCATAGAAAATATAGGGCATGGCGCTTTCCGCGCTGCGAGGGGTGACACAGAAAGGCTTTCTCGCTTGCCCCCTATACTACAGCTGGGTAGTTACGCTACACTCATCTGCGATATTAAAGAACTTCCAAAGGTTCTACATTCAAGATATCGAATTCTTACATCTTTTATATTCTTTTCAATGTGCGAGATCCGCTAACAGTAATTTAAAAGCACTCACCTACCTTGTAACAAGGAAGCTTCGAGGAGTTTTACGAATATAAGAGATATAATTTAGGGTTGATCGAAATTCTATCAAAGTGGTACTTGCGAATTTAGTGATGTCCATAACGAATTCGAAGAAGCAACTAGGTATAAACAAGGTTCGTAAACCTGACAAGACAAATCTCGATGGCATTATTTATTAATTTGATAAAAAATGCATATTTTATTGGTTCTTTTCTTTTAAAACGTTATGTGATAACACAAACTTGTTTTCCTGGTAATGACGAATAAGTTGCTCTTTTACTAAATTCACACATTGAAAAATGTACAAACATGAATTCTGTGCTACGATGGCAAAAACAAAACTCTGTGTGCCTACTTCTCGAAACAGATGTGTAATGTTAAGTATGTGATAAGTACACTTTTAATTATTAATTAAGATTCAAATATAAACCAGCTTGAATGTTATACATATTTAAACATATGACTGCATTAGCAAGTTTAAATTAACATTGTGGAACATTAGCATAGCCATTTAACTGGCAACATTTTACCGGCGAACTGGCTTATTATGCTTTTTGCTTCCTGTGGAGAGTCTCGACTCGATTGCTCTAAACGAAAGAGGGTTGTTAACAAACAGAGAGAGACTGTCGCCTAAACGAGCAATTGTATTATCTAGCAACAGTCTGAAACATTTTGTAACAATCGTCTGGTCAGACTAGCGGTCACAGCCTCGGACGCCGAGTCAGCGAACAAAAAAAAAGCAATCCAATTTTTCTATTAGCAAATTTTCAATTAAAGTCCCGAGGTTGGAAATGCGGCCGATAAATGCCAATTCGCTCTCCTCCTATAACACGAGCTCTTACACTCCGCTGTTAACGTTAAACCCACTATTTTAATCCCTTATAAATAAACACGAAGCAAAATTCTAGTAACAAACTTCTTGTAATTGACAAAAAGTTTCTCGTCTCTTTCTAAGCTGGCAGTGCAATACGGTTCAGAACTAATACGAACACAGCTGCTGCAAACTGTAACCTAAAACGTAATACAGTGTCAGCGACTACGACATTGGAACTTACCACGCCTAGCGTTATTACTGTGTAGGGTAGTGCCTTAGTATTCTGCATTCTACATAGGATAGTCGAAGAAAAGAAAGCTTTTAGTTCTAGAAGGATGCTGTGAAAACAAAATTAAATGATATGTGCGCTAACGTTATAAGATGCCACTAAAGTACATGAGTGACTAAACATACAAACGCTATTTATGTGAGTAATCACGCTAAATTTGAAAAAAAAAATTGTTTGATAAACTTAATTATTGAGTGAAAATACAGTCGACACTAGTACTGTTATATTGTGAATATTGATAGTCTTGATTACAAAAATGGTTGAAATCGTCTATCCGACGAAATCTTGCTTTAAATAAATAAGTGGTGAGTACATTCAGCAGATATTTAAAAAATCCTTTAAATAAATACTGTTTTGTGTATCAATAAAGTTTGCGATGGATGGAACGAAGCGACGCATTCCTTGTTAAATGAATATTAAGTTGACGTGTAACCAGATACTACGACGGTGTAGCGCCGTAGCAATTGACTTAGCGTAGCAATCACGTAGCGCGACGGAAGCGCGTAGCATTTTATGGAACTTATTAAGTGAAGGTACGGTAGTAACTCTTTTATTGCATTTTCTTTTAATGACCTGTTTCGAAAATCATAAAATGCTGATTAAATACTTTTATTACATAAATCAGAATTGATGTTACTTCGTAGCTCACAGATTAACACAACTTTCACGGTTGTAATTTATTGAAAGAAAGTTTCCTACTATGTGATGATCTCGCCCTTTTTAGAGCTTCCAGTACAGTAATGAATTTATACATCTTTCCTATTCCGCTTTATGGTGTTATATTTTGGATGTTCTTAATGTATATCCCAATGATTATTTCAAAAAATACCAATAAAATATCTTACTTATTTATGGAAACTAGTAAGTTACTAGTATTCAACTATGGAATTAACCCAAAGTAGTTGCAGCAGATCCGCTTATACATACAGATACAGAGATAAATTGCTTCTTTATTAAATTAATAAATTTTTCTTTAGCCTTTTTTTGTCTGTAATCCAATAATACGAACAGCTTATAATAACGTTGTTCATCAACATTTAACGGGCGCACCGCGTGCATATAATTACGACCTGTTTGTTAATGGTAACTGTACTCTATCAACCTAAATATTAGCTAATCAACGTTGTGTAGTCATCCGTTAAAATGTATATTAAATACAAATCTTCATAGAATATTCTAGATGGAACTCACTACTCCGTAACAAATAATGGTAATGCGTAGGCATTATAAAGGTCAGAGTTCTTGTTAATTTTATTACACGTTCATGTTAAGGACCAGAGAAATGTAAAGACAGCTCATCGTTCTCAGAATTAACTAAAAACCAGGTGCTAAAATACAAAAGCTGAGCCGCGGTTTCACTCACCTTACTTTTCAACCATGATGTGTAATAGCTTTAATTATTTAAACAAAACGGTTTACTCACGCATTTTCTCGGGATCGCCCGACTAGTTTCAGACTCAATAGGAGTCCATAATCATGAGCTGACACGGCTTTAATCGAGAATTGGGCCACCAAATGAAAATGTTCTTTGAATTCAGACATTTGGTTTAGAGAATAAAGCGTTCAAACGTTATTATATAATTCTAATCAAATATTTGTACATGTGTACAACTCATCTGTACTGTACCATAATCTTACAAATAAATTTATCTTTATCTTTTATCATACAAGTAATAAGTATAGATAAAGATACGTAGGTAAAAAAATTCAAACTAGTTGTGTGTCAGCTTCACGTCATGTAACGTTTTTGTTTGCGTACGATCCGTCTAGCATTGTCTCTTGTCTGTGATTTAAGTATATCTTTTTGCTCAACGCGCGGTTGGTTTGAAAGTAAAGGTCGTGTATTCTGGTCGATGCCGCGTGGGACATAAGCGCGATGGCCCATGTAGGGGCACTATATCCGTCACCCAACACCAGGGGATAACCGATCCAACGACGCGTGCTTACCACAGTAATCCCTTTATATCACAGCTTATAAATAAACCAAACACACTCGTAAATAGCTCCTCTTTTCCCGACAACCGTACTTCAATACAATTTAACTTTACTCGCGACCAACCATCTGCAAACCTTAACTCTCATTTAAATTCTAGCTTTAGAGAAAGGAACGAGTTTCTTCCATTTCAAAGGCAGAAGTCAACTTTCTGTAAATTATTAACAGATTATGTGAACGTAAATTGAAAGACTCATAACTAACAAAATCTCAACTCATTGAATTTAGTTAACATTTTCAAATGAAATCGTAATTCGTTAGTAACATCCATCACGTTGATTCAATAGCCAAAACATTGGTAATATTTAACTGAACACGAATTAACGTAAATCTCGCAATATATTGACCTTTCTGAAAATATGTTTATATGTTGTGGGTGAAAAACAAGAGGATAAAGGTATCAAGAAGGTGTACAGTGTCTTTGTTTAGGGATCAGTAGGTTTTTTGCAAGCTTTCCTTATACTGCCCGGCTAAGGTCGGCGTGTGATATAAATGTGACGAATAAATAAATTCCAGGACAACAAACCCAATTAATATAATACTAAATACTGATTTTAAAAGTTCAATCAGTAAAAATTAAAAACTGGTTTTAAAATTAAAAGCAATAAAAATGTATCTTCTCACAAATCACTCTTAAAATTTTAAATATGAGGTATAAAATGTTGATATTTATTAATAAAATAAATTGGTTATACGATATAAAAAAATGGTAACAGTATATTTACGTTATACCGACATAACCTATAAAAAAGGTTTTCTTTATACCTACATATTAGTAGTCTATTAAGTATAAACAATGAAAAGTAAGCAACACAACCAACATTTGGTTATATTTACTGTATATGAGTCGGCGGATGTGGGCGTAATTACATGGTTGCCATAGCTACCAGCAACATTTTACTGCTTAACATAACTCTCTCGTAATAATTAAATATGACTTTCAAGAAGTAACTTCTTCGAAAAGGTATTACGTTCCTGAATTTTATACATATAAACAAATACCTCTAAACAAACTCAATTTATAAAATATAAGACGAATTTAGACGTATTGTAAGTTTTTGTAATTAGACGACATTATGTAGATCTGAGTAACTATACCGTTTGTGTTAAGTACAAATACATACACATATATCTAAAACATTGTAACCTATATTCTCTATACTTATATTCACATTTTAGTTATGCTACCACATGAGTCAATATTTAATAAATATATATACAGACATCTGTAAATTTCAAAGTTCCCTTTACCAGAAAAGTTTTACGGAATATATCAGGAGGCTGCCACGATATAGGAAAATACAGTTTCGCAGATAAAATCTAACTGAATAAGCACAAACGTAATAGAGGATTGTGGCGTGTGGCGGGGGTTTGGCATTAGGCCTAAATCATGTCAAATAAATATAAAAGCCTACTAAATAAACACTAGAACGTATATAATCCATTCATAGAATGTTTCTTACTTAAACACATCACAATAAGTTAAAGAAATCTAGTAAGAATAAGATGGTAATAATAATATTTTTCGTAGAAGGTAAAAAAAACGAAGCCTTGCTTAAGTTAAGCCACATTATGTGCTCCAACTCTTACATCTCAACTACCGTAACTACCTTCTTCTTGACGTCTCTACATCCACTTAGAGCGGCATTCTACACCACGTTAGACGATTCGCGGCCTCACTCAAGAACCTTCTCTGCTATTAATTATTCTCCGACGAATAAAACTGACTGCAATATCAAGTAACTGACTTTAAGAATGGTTGCATCGCTCTTACGAATAACGTGGAAATACTTCGAAGTAACTCGGAAATGTATAGACTGTCAGGTTACACAACTATAAACGACAACATCTCGACACGACGACTTTAATAGCACAATGTCAAACGGTAGAATGTTTTAGAAACAAGTAACTGAAACATACACCGAATAAAGCTTTTGACTACGTAAGTTATGGAGTGTCTTGAAATAATAATTCAAAAAATATACAAAATTTTATTAGGCAACGAATCACATGTATTACAAAACAGATTTACAACATAGAAAAAAATAAGTAGTAGATCTTTATACTTATTTATTAAAAATTGCATGTTTGTATGAGAAATAAAATACCTTAACATATGCAGGAGCTTGAAGCCTTAAAACTACACCTTATTCTAAAATAAACAAAATCATTTCGACTTAAGTATTTTTTGTCATTGTAATTACCTAGTTCTATGTTTTATGATTGCGGTATTCATCTCTTAAAAACATACACCATATGGAATTTCTTGCGTTGTAAATTATTTTAACCGACTTCAAAAAGAGAGTAGGTCTCAATTCGACGGTTTTTTGTGATCATAATTGCGGATCGATTACAAAAAACACTGATATTCATCGATTAGGGGTACCTCAGTGGTGGCCCCATATAAATTTCATGGAAGTCGGTTCCGTTTTACATTTATATGCAATCATAAAGTATTCATGACCAGATTTTTAATTAGATATGGTAAGTCAAAAAGCAACTATAACTTTAATATGAATAGCTACCACTTTTAAATAACTTCTGTATAGGACAAAATTCATAAACGAAAACGTAATTATGAGGTAAAGATAAAATAGAAGAATCATGATGAATATTACAGACAGGAAAAATATTCGTAAATTTTCCTTGTTACATGAGGGATTTCCTTGAAAAAATAAATACAAGTACTTTTATTTACAGCAAATGACGCTTAGAGGCGTTTTTACAGCGAATATGAAATTAACGTGCATGGAATGTGATTATACTCTTTTGATTTGAGAGTCTCAAGTAGTGAGGAATGAAATTAATATGACGACGTCGAGCGCTTTAACTAAGCCACATAAAGCTTTATCTAACAGGTTCCTTATTTAAAGAGAATATACATTGAACAGTTAATAAGTTACATTGCCGTAGAATTTGGTAATTGGTTGTAACAGGAAATATAATAGAATAGTAGTAGAGTAATAGAAAAATAGTTTTTGATATATCTATCGCTAAAATTGGATTTAATTGAAATAACTTACTTTCATTCTCTGACAATATAAACGGGTTGTTCGCTCCTATAAGTAGGATTAACGTTTGCATGATTGTAGACACGACGAAAGAAGCAACACAAACACTCCATTTGTTTCCTACTTAATGTCACACGCTAGCACAGTGTTATACCAAATTTAATAGTGATTGAGGAGTTTAGTAAAATATTAAAAAGACAATTGATCAGAAAGAGAATTAAATCATTACATTCATTTATTTTTTATTACAAATTTAGTCAAACGTCGTCTATATCAAAACCATGCATGCAGCTCACACGTTTGACATGACTAATTAAACGTCAAAAACAGTAAACTCAACCAATCAAAGGTTTATTAGAACAATGAAGCTGGGTATCGGAGCAATGTTAGCTATTGGCATACAAACAATCTGCGCGATTACTCTAGCCGGTAGACCTCTCAATCAATTCACCTGTGTCCTGTAATATATCACGTACCTCTGTGCAAAATAACAACCACTCAAACTTCGAACATTCCGCTTAGGTGTTCAATAGCGAATTCTCGAATACATGAGGCTAATATACAACAGTAGTAATGATACATTCTCGTTTGCGGTTGTTATGTATAGTCTACTTAAATAGCAGGTAATTCACGTCAATTTACGTAAACAAAACGCTTTTTCTTCGGCGATGATGAGATTACGTGATAATGTTAACCATACTCAAATTACTGAGGGACCTTGTCCATGGTTTTTATGCGTGGAAAGATGGTTTAAAAGATTACCTTAATATAAGACGATAAATAAAAAACTTTTGCGAAGTAATTTTCAAAGACAAGAAGCTTTAGATAGAAGACTTTTTTTTTGGTCATTAATGCTTAAGACTATCTTTTGAGATAATCGGAAGACTTCAAGTAAAGTTGGATATAACTGAACTCGTTAAAAAACACTTGTAAAAATATATTGCAACAGACGTCACCATTATCTAGTATTATTATAGAATAATAATACAAAATAATTCATTAAAAGCAAAGGTGTGAATATAAACACAAAGCTAACAAGCTTGTAAAATACTGTTTACACGTCGCTAATGTAAAGCTTGTAGCTATTTAACGCCTATATCTTACAATTCTGGCTGGCAGCCACGTGTGCCAGTCGTACATGTGAAGCGAGGTGCAACCCCGTCCAATTAATATGCCCCGCTCTGCAAAGTCACACGCTCTTCAGTATTGTATGACAACCACAGTCAGTACACGTTTGATGTCCAACGCATCGTTGATTCAGGCCGCTAAATTGAATTTTAAGCTTACAACAAGTATGTATTTGTAGTTTAACAACCGTTTACTTATCGATATTTAAGTATTCAATTCTCTTAAAGTAAATATCTTTAGTTAATAATAATAAATAAAATATCTAAGTTTTAAAACAAATCAGTGCAAAGTTATTTTTATAAACCTACAAAGACGTTCTTAAGCGAAACGTCCATATTGTCTTACAAAGAATTCGTAATCTGCTTTGAAGCAAGTGACGAAACTTATTAAACGAGCTTTATTCTGAAGATTTGGAAATTCCCTAAAGTTTGTTTTCACTTAATTTTACATTATCGACTTTGATCTTCAGAGAATAATTTTGTGAAAACTCTTTCAGACTGTTGGCATTAAAAACAAGTGCCGTGACTATTAAATCCAAACAATAATTATACACGCATATAGTTGAAATCGCAAATACTTAAATACACAAATAACATAAATCCTTGCTACGATGAAATAATCCCAAGAGATTCCCAAATATTTTATAACACTCGCAAGATGCATGCATAAGTCGCAAAATGGAAAACTTGCAACAAACATTATTTGCGCTCGTTGGGAAAGTGTGCAGACGACATTGACAAAACCCCTCCTTGTTCTTTGTTTAGGATCTACCGAGCTCTGCAATTTAAAGCCGGAGATAAATCAGTAGATTTTCATTTTAAATGCTGTAAATTTGTATAAGGATGACGCGGACGCCTTCGTTACTAAGGACGGGGCAGCTCGCGGTCTGGTGAAATTCATTATTCAGCAAAATTGCGAGTGTAACTCATCGGCTAGCGGCGCCTCGCAGCTATTACCTGTATTGCCGGCGATCTGATTCATGGCGAGTTTGAGGAAACCCAACTCCAATATTTATTCCCAACCGAAATACCCAAACATCTGAAAATTGCAATAACTCATATACGTTTCTCTCTAAAAATGTCCAAACATGATTTAAATATCTGTATCGAAGCGAACCGAGCATAAAAACCACCCAAAGCCGTACAGGTAGAAATATAAATAGGGAACCACAGATATTTCAGTCACGTTACAAGCAACGATAAATATAGCTGCGGTGCCAACTAATAATTCAGGAAAGTTGCACGGAAACTACCGCAATTGAAGACTTTGTCCTCCAAGATGTTTTAATGAAACCTGCGAGTAATCGATACTGATAAATGGACTGAAATCGCGATAATAAGTTTGCTTATACATTAATCATTTTATTTCCGATTTGAAATGACAAACTATAACCAGAAAGGCAATAATTCCCTATTTCTGATGATTTAATTAGGTTCAATGATACAGTGGGCTCTAACTAACTGGGTCATGCAAATCAGTTATAAGCGATTTGGAACGAAAATTCGGAATTTCCATGTTTCTGATGTAAGTTGAAGGTAACGATTCGTAACGAGAATGATATATTTTTCATAGCACGTGTGCCATTCTTAAGTGTCTTCCATGAATCACGTTCCATCCATTATTCTAAGCGCATTAGCGCAACCAATCTGACGTAATGGTGTAAATAATGTAAAAGTGTATGATACGTTTTTATTATATCTCTTAAAACCTTTAGGTACACAAAAGCACTTTTACAAATAACGCTTAATGTAGGTCACTACCACAATATTATAAAAAAAAACTCATATAACTCTACAAAGATTTCAACCTACCTTTACATGCAGTCAAAATCTTCTCAGCCGCTGTCTACCCTTTAAAATAGAACAAGATAAAAGATACTATATCTACTTTCACATAGCCACACTTTTTAGAACGCTTCTAAAAAGGTGATCCATAACACCATTGCAGTTTTTTAACTGTTTAATAATCTACCAAAACGAGGAAGTTAAGACATGTTTTAAGTAAAACGATATTCCATTGACACTGCAAAGTAGGAATAATGACGTAACTAATAATTGCCTTGTCGTACAATCTTTCAATTAAAATAATGTTGACAAAAATGATTATTTCTTTAAATAAATTATTAATAACATAATTAATAAAAAAACTATTTTGTGGTAAACCGGAGGGATACTCTTCCGGTAGTCACGTTCTAGAGTAGAGAACATGTCATTCACACGTACCTAAATGTGTAGCTATGTATCCAGATTCCGAAACATTCTCTGCTTTATGTTAAAATGCTCCTGAGACTATACATAGAAGGCCTTGAGCTGTCTTCGATTTACATACAACGTCCACGATTTAGTTTCAAACAGGACGTACTGTCACATGAACAAAGGCGTTCGTGAATATCAAATTAAATGTTATTGAAACTGAAGTTATATTTCACAAAGCTACTATACATATAAAATGTAACAATTTCAATCTGTAGTCGAGAATATTAGTTTTGATATACTACTAAATCTTTGGCTTTCTGCACGTGACTGCACTACTACAATGAAACCTTATGCACTATACATATACTTATATATAAATATATAAGGAAAGATTTTTACTGTCCCACTGTTTTGTAAGCGGGCCGATTATTGGGACCGTCTTACCGATGCACGAACCGATCTCAAGGGATAGATGAAACAAAAGATTAGTTTCCCATTTCCCTGAATACGGATATCGTATCATCAAAGACATTGCGATACATTTAGTTATAAGGGAAAAGGAATGTATTATAAAATTTATTTACCTTATTGTATTTAAGTTGTGTATTATATTATTATATAGAATAACAAATACGTTTACATGATTTAAAAGTCAAAGCATCGAATTAAGCTGTCTTCCTAATTACTTTAACAAACTTTAAATGGAAATGAGTCTTGCAGTATTATAGCAAGACATTGTAAGGTACTTAAGTCAAGAACTTCTCTTACAAACGTTCAATAACAAATTCTTCCATTCAATATTAGCGACGTCAGTAAGCAGTTTGTTTTAAATTCTCAGTTACGTTAAGTTTTTGAGCTCGAGACAGTAACGAAGTTCTGAATAGTCTGCTTTGTCGACACTTGCAGGTCGGCCATAATGGAAAAACTTTTGCATAGGTAATTAATTCCCTTTAGACGAATAATTATAACGTTAACAGATATTTTGTACTCCGTTCACGTCGCATGCTTAGAGAGATACAAATTGAATTTTTGTGTAATGAAAAAGATTTATCTTTTAGATTCATTCAAGATGGGATGATAAATACAGGGATGAATTCGTTTGCTTTAATTTACAAATTTAATAGACTACGTGTTCTTTGTTGTTACAATCTTGGCAGAGTGAATGGTACCGCAATTTTAGAATTTATAGAGGTCTATATGCTTATTACTTAATAAATAACTCATTAAAATTTACATCTTAAAAATTATGAGATAGATGTATCTAAAATGTAATGAAACCATGCTTTATAATTTTAAAAAGGTAACATATTAAAAATGTAGTTTTATATTAGAAGAAACGTGATATTCAAACAGAAACATTTCAATTAAGGATAAAAATAAATAAAAAATACGTAACAATATTACGACAATATTATTTCTGTTTTTATCTATTAATAAACAATCTTAACCACATCTTAAAATTTAAGTTTGGATTTGAGCCTTTGATTTCACTAGTTTTAACTATGAACTCATCATACTCAGGATATAAAAATCATAAAACCACTTAAACCATTTAAATTAACATTTTGTCGTATATGCAAAGTTTTATCATGATGAGTAGGGTCTATAATACACATCAATATTAATTCTCCTGTAAATGAGCTCACAAATAAAATATAAGTATTACGTTCTCCAAAACACTGAACAAGTGCTTAAGATTAATTAGGTAAACGAGAAGCAAAGTCTTAATCTTCTTCAGAAATCATTGAACAATGTGCAAAGGTGTTACACAATGTTATTCTCTCAGCTCACGGCCGTCTAGTCTCATTTTTCCAGGCCATAGAACGTGTTGAATAGAGAAATAAAAGTTTGTTTGCTTTGTTCACCACATCACGGCGCCGCACGAGTAGTCACGTACTTATTGAGTAGCAACTATCCACGTAGGATACTAATAAGCAAACACATTGCATCCCCTAAGTTACCTAACGCTCAACTTTCATAACTACTCAGCTTAAATTATTTGTTTTCTTACTTCTTAGCTTACAGACTAAGTGGCTAATGTATTACCTACATAATTAATTGTTACGCTGGTGGATTTTGTAGATTTGAAAGGGTGGCGCCGGTAGTAATAATTTTAAATGAAACATTCCCTTCCGAAACTATTTTGATACTGTGGATTATTCTAGGTAAATAAAGCGATTTTAATTATCAAGTTCCTCCGTAACTGGCTATAGAGATTTATTAGGGATTTAATAGTGAATGCCAGTCTCCGGAGTGCGGTCTCTCAAAGCTTTCGACAGGACTTATTAGCAAGCTTCCTTCATACGGCTTGCTCACTGGATCGTGCGGTTGACCGACTAGGGTGGTCATTGATGGCTGCTCGTTGGATCGGTTATAAATTCTTACCTCCGGCAACTAAGGGGTCATTCCTCTCTGTAACACTTTGCCTACAGCATTTAAATGACCGCCTTATAACTGTTTGCTTTTGCAAGTAGTACAGTTTTTGTTGAGAAAAATACCGCATAATGAACTAATAAAGTGCAATTCTGGTCAGAAAACAATGTAGACATTGTCTGTCTTTTAAACTTAGGCTGTAGTCGGTCTTCGATTGGGGCAATGCCAACTAAGTCAAGTTTACTGCCAAAAAAGCTGTCTATAAAATACAAACAAGTAACTGAATTCTTGCCATCGCATGTTGAACGTCCATTTTGAAACTAAATAAATTATATGTCGCTAGATTTTATCGTGATTTTTTGAGTAAAATTTAAATATAAGTAGTTATCTTTTATTTTATTATATTATATTATTATTTAAACAATTTTAACAAGTTACATGACCGTGTAATAAAAGGTATTAATCAATTAAATCACAATTTATTAGGCTTAATTTGTTTAAGATCACTCTCTAACAATTATTATTCTGTAGGTTAGAATAAAATCCTAAACTATTCCAAACCAATCACCCATAGGTTAATAGAATACAGTCAAACGAACTGCAACCATCCGTTTAGTGCCGAGCTTCCTTTGAGCAAGGCACGTTTATGTAGCCTAAAGCACAATTTCTGACAATACGTAAAACGCCATGTGCATACATAATGAACGAAGCGCTCTCTGTGGCGCTATGCACACGCAAACGGTGCAAATTTCAGGACAGCTACATGCCGGCAACCATTTTGGTTTCCGCTGTATATAATACCTTTACGAGTGGACGCTCCTGACAAACCAGCTGCATCTAAACGATATTGCGGTTTTAAAACACGCCTACACCGAAACACGGAAACTCCACACTCTACTTCTAATAATAAAAAACTTACAAAATAGCTGCAGCAGATAGTGAACAATTCATGTAATTTTCTCTACGGCATAAATGTTGAACACAAAACATAAAGTTTACTACATGATAACAGTGTTCAAACGCATGCAACTATTTTACAGTAATTTAAAAACGTTGGAGTATATTGTTTTATTTAAATGTGTACGAATAAAATATTATTTATATCATGTGCAAGTAAAGATTTACTTGCTAAATAATTGTAGATAGTTATTTCTGTATTAGGCATCTGCCTAATACAGAAATAACTATTAGTTGTTACAATTAGTTTTTTATAAATGTTTTGCAACGTGCCAACTACATTCTGCCTTGAATAATGATTATTATCCATACAAACATCACACAAGATAAAGTTAATCAATTCTTAAGTCTAAATTAATCGACATACAAGTCATTAGTATCCTTTTTCATTTTCATGATACAAGAATGTTTGTCTACATCTTTAAAATAAACTGCAATAGAACAAGTAAAATAAAAAAAACAACAAATTAGCTTTAAGTGAAAGAAAGGATGAAGACATGAAAACAGACTCACCTTGTGGTACACAGTGTAATTTACTAAACAAATCCTTGCAGTGGGGTCGCGGCGCGGGCGAGCCATGTTCTGAGCCTCTATCATTACACAAACTCACATTATCTCCGCCCGCACGCAATATTGACATTCCCTTTTTTGTGCTCACGCCAAAAGTATAATAGGACATCGCGCTTCTCATTAGCCGCTCACATTTTATGCTCGTAAACTTTCAGATATGGGTTTTCTTATGTTAACACTGAGAGATAAATATTAAATGCTTTTGGTTCCTTCGCACTTAGCTGGAAATATATTACCTGCGTAGACCTAAAAACTTAAAAAAACGCTGGTGCTTTTAAAATTTTAAATAGGTTAAAGTAAATGTGGCTAGTAGGTATGCGTTTGTTTAGTGGAGCGGCAGGTACCCGTAGTTCCGTTCGACGGGCGAGCTATTCGCTCCGGGCCGAAGTGGTGGCTCACGTTTGCATTTTGCATGAGAACCATTGTTTGACCCACTATATTCTCGACACCCCGGTACGTGGTGCGGCGACGTCACGTCCTACAGCCCTCTCACATAGATTAATTTACTTACTACACCAAGGAACACACTAGATGACATTGACTTATGACGTATTTTACGAAGGCTTCTACTCCGTCGAACCCTGGCATTGACGCAACCTCTACGTGATCTACGTGATCTACTTCACTACGCCAATTTACTTTTTATTCATCGTGCGTAAAGTTATAGTTACCTCCTCTCTACATAAATTCCAATCAAAACGTGTATTATGGCGGCCGGGAGTTTTCAATTGGCTGATTGGAAAATGGTTCGAGTAATACAATTATAATGAGTATTAAGTAATTCGGCTTACTTAAACACTTGAAGATTTAAATTGTAGTATGAAATCGTATCCAAATTAAAAATGGCGCTTCTTAATTGCTGCGAGTTACCTAAACCAAGAGGGTCCGATGCGGGTATAGAGAGCCCTTGCCCAAAGCCTCTTTTGTACACATCTATGTACGTAAGTACTGACGTTAATTACAAAGGAACAAACTTTTATGTTCTGCGTAGGCATTCAGGATGTATTCAGATTCATATTTCATGTACTTACGTTTTGTAATTAAATTTATTTAAAGTAGATCATAAATTTTAAAAGGTTTCGACTACATATTTTGTTGAGAACTTGTAGAATTTCTCAAGAAAATCCAATTACAAAGCTTTTTTAAAGCTTATGTTGGCGGTTACAAGAAAACTCAAAAGATTCAATTATTTACGATTTACGTATGAGAGAGCAAAAAGTAAATAAAATTATGGAAATGCTATGTAAACGCTCGCACCCAGAGACAGATTATTTGCAATATGAAAGAGAATTTTATGTCAATGCTGTTTATCTTCATTTCGAACATCGCGCTAATAGCAACTACATCTTTGCTGCTTCCAGTAAACGTGCGAATGGGGACTCTCATAAGTTGGCTGAAGCTCGCTGTCACTCAGTCCATCATAATAAGCCCGCTTCGTCGTCTTATACTTGTGGTAATAAATGAGGAGACAATCCATACAAAGCTTGGCAAAAAATAAAGGTCCCTTCCCTATGGGAATGAGATAATTTATCTGTATTAAAATCACGGCACTGGCTCACATATGGTGCGGTACTGGTACGCTGTGCAATGTGAAACGTCAGCCGTTTATTGATATTGTTTCAATATCATATTCACAGATTGCCACTGCAAAATGCATTTAAGTGAAACGTGCATCGTTAGTGGACTGTATACTATTATTCGTTTAACTTTATTATTATTGGATTCGTAATAATTAACGCAGATTAAAATTATATTCATTAATTTAATATGTGATGTGGTATTTCAGACTCCATAGAGCTTGTTATTCGGTAGAATAATAATAACACATGCATAAATACACGAAAGCAAACAATATTATTTCAAACCACTTTCCAAGACATCTTAATTTTCCTTTCGAAATGTTTTGAGAAATATAATATCTTTACAGAACACACGTATCCATAGGAACACTTCGTACGATGTTGACTTTTAAATAATTCAATAGACACCAGCTACAAATTACACTCAGTGTGAGCGGCAAGCGGCAAGGCGAACGGCGAGAGTCGAGCGCCGGCGAGGCGGCCAACCGACACTACATAATAATATTGAGTTGTAATTGATTCCATGTTTCACGTCTTAATGTACAATTACAAAAAAAACAATGTATAGCAGACGGTGGCAACGTAATGGTAGCGCAAAAAAAGCTAAAAGAAATACCACCCGAAGTAAACTTTACCATATAATTCAGAGTTCCGATAACACCAATTACAAAATTCATAATTAATCTGTGAAAAAACCATCGCAAGCGTGGGTCGTACTTAATTAAAAGGTAATCAAAAACCTATTTTGGAAACAGGGCGCCGACTAAATCGTGGAATTGAAACTGTTTTAAAAGTCATTTTCTGTAATAATAGGGAAGATCCAGGAAAAACCTCAGTTTTCAAAATTTAAATAACGATTTTAACTAGCAATATTATCTGTAAGTAATAATAGCTGATTAACAATGTAGTGATACATTGTTAATCAGGCGAATTATAGTCGCGTGATTAACAATGTAGTGATAAAATACCCGTGTTTTTTTTCTAATGTCCAATTAATGTAATTTATTATATTATACAATATTAACATATAAAAGAAACGATTTAAATTAATAAGTTGTTAGCCGACAATATAGGGTCCTGTATTATTCAAATCTGAATAATAATATAAAAGTAAAGCTTATAAATAAAATAAATCAATTTATTTTAACCACATTTATTGTACAGTGCAGTTTCCAAAGAAGCCATATGTGTAGAAAGTAATTAACGCCAAACGTTTCTATCCGTAGTCGTTAATTTTGTATTGGCTGTAAGTAACTTGCTACCAATAATTGGATAGTTGAGAAGAAAGTCAAAGAAAGGAAACGATGTCAAAAAAAGTTACTAGTTAGAACCGAGCTTGTACGCGTCGACTAAATATAATATAACTATTTATTATGATGTCATTTAGTCTCATAGTTAACTCTCATATAAACTACGGCCATAACTGTATGGACCTATTCTTTGATATTTTCAATCCATTTTCAGAACTAGACTATTGGACTTGGGCACGGAGTGGGTTATTCTCAGTATAATTGGATTGGGATCCATCACCGTCGAATACAGGTTTAAATGCTAACCCTAGCCCCGCGGCTCTTTCTGTTTTTAACCGTTGTTGCTTGCCGCGTACTTTACAATTGTTGAGGGTAATGGTAGAGAAGGTAGAAATAAAATAGTCTCGTTAGAAATCAATTCTGGTCTTCTTCAAGATTCCCATTTAAGATTGATCATCTAAAATTAATGAGATTCTCGTAAAATAACTATTATTCAACATACGTTTTTTACAGCTCCTTGAATATTGTGATACTTCATAATTCATGTGTTTGTGCTACACAGAATGCCATATTATTTTCATAATAAAAAAGAAATTTATTACGCATATAAATGTCCCAGTTATGAGATTAATAGTGGGATTCGAAAAAGTTTCAGCTCCGTAGTTTTTGCAGACGGTAAAAAGTGGTTTCCCCTACACTCTTGTACGTATATATGTCTATGTACAAATACATAAGTCATGATACCAGTGTTTGTAGGTTTCGGAAACCGATTGGGAGCTCACACTATGCAAAAAAGGCAATGCATACGTCGGATTGTATTATAAAAATGACTGTGAAAAATTGCGATCTGTATTCGCAGAGCAAACGTCGATGTAGATCAGGTTCGACAGCTTTATTCGAGTTTTATTAGTTCTTTTCAATTATTTGCACAAACATTATTTTTCATACATTTTTAGTTTACTTAAACTTTGTGTTAAATATATTCGATCGAGTTATTAAATAAATAATCTAATAACCATATTTTTTACTTTCGATATCTTGTAATGTAAAAATATTATCTATTTACTATAATATTATTATACCAATACGTGAAAGAGGCACTTTATTTCGTTGATAATTTCAATTACAATGTTTTCCTTCATAGTCGCTCAGTAGGGGGCTCATACCAAGTTATTCTTACTTGTTCTGTCGCTGCCATACCTACATTGCGAATTCTGTCGAAAACCGCGAGAAATTCCAATATTTTCCTTGTTTTTATACCCCACTTTATTTGTCCACATGGGGCAACCGTCCCGCTGTTCGTCGACATTCAACCGCTTGTCATCGTAGTTTTTTTGTACAGAATCCGTTAAGTCCAAAAACATAATATATCCAGCCAAACTCAACAAGTTAGAAATAACTATGGACAGACAACTACAGGCATTTTTACAGGTCCATATAAGTTGCCAAACTATGTATTTATTCCTTTTGTTTGGACACCAACTTGGCGTCGGGAATACGTAAAATATGAATCTGCTTTGTTCTAGCACAATTCACTTGGAACCGACGAGCTCGACAAATCCGTGGGTCATGTTAAAAACGTGTCATCAAAAAACGTAATAAAATAAAATCAAGCACGTATTTGACGAGACCCCTCCAAGTTTTGTTTTATCTGTAACAAACGACGACTGACTTTATTTCACGCGATTTTTATGTGTATACTTGCTCCTCGAGATTTAAGTTATGATGAGAAAACAATGAATCAAATTCAGTTGGTGTAATATTAAAAAACAAATGCATATTTTTAAAGTACCTACATACATAAAACTAAATAATCACGACCCTAACATATCGCTTTGACTGTGACTCTCTTTGCGTCGCAAATATAATTGAACAGATATCAAAATCAAGGAAGTTATACTCATTATTCACAACTACTGGACTTCAGTCAGTAATAAAATTAATCTCGGAGTCGCTACTTGGCGTCTAGTCAACACAAATCGGATCGGAAGCGACTGTCGCCGGCTGTTTGAGCTTATTCAAGTGTTCGCCTTGTTATATAACAAATACCAATTCAATTTGCTGCAGTTTTGCTTACACATAAACGTAACAGACAGAGTTCGCAACTTTGGCTTGTATTGTGACGGAGAACATACTGTTTAGTTTAAATATAAAATTTACCACAACGCGACTACTACTTTTACTCGTATTTTATATGGACAGTATTATTCCTTTAGATTGAAAACGGCGACCCCATTTACAAATTATAAGATCATATGAAAATAATGAACGAAGAAGAAAAATCTATTAAATCAACATACTCTTACATTTTTATCCAATTTTATGAAGCATATCAATAAATGCCAATTATGAATAGATTTTTTTACTGTGTACCTAAAAATTAAGAGTAAAAAATTAGGTAGGTAAGTACAGTAAAGCGGGGTTATATGGGAGATCGGGATTTACTTTGGCGTACCTATACATTACTTTTACCTATAGGTAGATGTATTCTGAAGGCATCGATCTCTTACACAATGTACATCCACATAGTAGCAGTATATCGGAAACACGATCATTACGCGTCGATTTTTACGTACTCTCTAGTCCCTAGATAACGGTCAGAAGGCGTGAACCTAATTTTCATCCAGTACACGTAGAAACTGCTCGTAACATAACACAAGTTTAATTCTTAAGTAGGTACACACCAAATCTTATGCAGTGTAACGCGCCATGTTGGCTACAAATTCAAATAAAGACACATTAAAATAAATAATGTAGTTAGAGGCGAGTTCAAATAACATTAGTCAGCCGTACGGGTTGCGGTTCGTTTCCCTACTAGGTTTCGTTTTCGCAATCAGGAAATTAAATAAAGTTTGCGACCTCAAGTCTGCCCTGCCACTTACAAAGTTTACAGAACCTTTTAAAAATATTACCTTAGAAACTAAGATCATACCGAGATAGTGATTTCATTCATACATAAATAGTCATTTAATACGAAGCTTAGATTGTAGTAATGTAGCAATGTAATCAGAGTCACAATTGCATGCCGGGCATAACTCGGCACATAATTTAGTGTACCTACATGTTGTGAGTTAATCTGCATACAACATACCTGCATAGGTTAACGCCCGTTGCCATTGGGGTCGTCTAGGCACTAAACAAAGGATCTTTTTATATGTTCTTGTTTCTAAATAGCAGAAAAACATTTGTAAATACTGCTGCTTTATGGATATTTTAACGAATGTATGTTTTTACTAATAAAAAGATTTAATAATTATGTTTTATTAGCAACGTTTTTGCAAAAAATATTATATTAGTAGTTTTACAAAAACGTTTTCTTTACTCTCAAAGATACCTATAAGTAGGTATGAAAAGTTGTTCTTTATTTTCAAATTAAACAATCAAAATTTTAATGCTGCTTGCGCTTAATACCAATCTATCTAATATTCATACAATTTAAAATTTATATTATAATTCTTCAAATTTTTTATACATATCTAACATAACTTCTAACAAATCTGAAATCCTTTAGCTTACATTGTCAAATAAATTGTACGAGTTGATTTATAATAATACGTTTACACTCTACATATTTTCGTAAATGTTTACCAAAAAACATCGTATGTATTCATAGAGATCATCAGAAGCTTATCTTCGCGCAAGTTGCAGGAGGTTAACGTGTTCTTAATGGCACTACTCCGCTTGTATGATGCCAGTATTCGCACTACCAACAATGCTTTAGTATCTTGATAACATTCAGCATATTTTAATCAAAGTATTGTTTGTTCTACCTAACAAACTTTTCTCAAAAACTTGTTTTTATTTTTAATAGCAAAATTGTTTTTATTTCTTTAAAAACAATCTCTTTATTTTCATTAGTAATAATCTGACAGCTCATTAGCTACAATATTTTTGTTTTCATCACGTTTTTTTATAATATTTTTTATAGTATACCATATCTTCTATATACGGTTCAGAAGTGTCATTGGTGTTTATATTTTTATAACATTCCTTGTTTTATGACGAATACCCTCATAGAAACACCCACTTCGGTCCCATTTTCGAGTAATTGGAAACATGAATGGCAGCTGTCAAACGAAAGGTTACGTTACTTACCTATATTTTTAGAGTGTTTCAGATTTATCCTGTGTGCTTATACCTGTAATGAAGTACCTACTTATAACCACAAGATAGCTTGATAAAACTTTTTAATTGAATCCTTCAATAATTTTACTGTACTCACATACGTTTTAGTTCGAAATAAAGTTCTCAAATTTCTAGATGTATTATTTTATCAAGGAAATAAAAAGATACTCAGGTTCATACTATAGCATACAGCCGAGTTTGATTTACCTCCTAAGTAAAAATCGATGTGAATAAATAGGTCCTTATCATAAATTATAGTAAATACCAGATCCTTATTTATTTTCTAGATCTCTCATTGTAGTAAAGTACGCTTACAAAGCTAAATTTATCGTAAATACAAATTATAAAAAATATCTCGACTGTTTGTTATACATATAAGGCACGTAAAGTGTAAGTTACTTGCACGCCGCACAATGTATTCAGTGGCACATTTTCAATTTTTTGAGTAGCCTTAGCTGACTGTTTTAAATTTTAAAGCTCTCGCAATAGAATGTGAGTGCGGCACTCAGGGTGGCGAAGACTGGTGGCGTATGCGTGGGTAAGTGAGAGCGAGGCGGCAGGCGGCGGCAGGCGGCCGGGCGAGCCGAGCCAGGCGAGCACCGCCGCGCCGCCGCGGCCCGGCTGCCTGCCGCGCCGTTAACGCCCATGCTCGCAGCTCGCAGAGCACAACTAACGCCAGTCGGGAACTGTTACAAATTTAACAGTTCCCCTTCATAAGGGCTAAGCTTTCAGCCTTGTAAGTAACGACACTACTACTCTGTATTTATGACATCTCGCAGCAAGATTCTGTACCGGTTACATTCTAAACTTTTTATATCTCCACTCGTGCGTATTAACATTCCACAACGTATTCTGCATAGCCACTAAAAGACATTTTTCATTGTACACGGTATTTTCTTGGCAAACAGAGTGATTACCTTGTCCTTAATAATTTATTTCAGCTTCTACCAAGTAACACAAAGGCCAGTCTTATCTTTTGAATAAAACATTGTTTCTTTAGAACTGAGAGCAAATCGCAATGGCAGGTTTTCTTTATACCGTCTGCAAACTTATAAAAAACAAACCTCTTCGTCGCATATGTAAACCTGAAGGAGTTTAGTTATTACTAGTTGTTGGTACATTATAGTTTAACTTTACAAAGTTCTACAAACGATTAAGGTGCAAACCGTGGAACACAAACAATTTAGAATTTAACCCTTGCTTCTAATTGGAACAATAACTTAAGTCTGATTTAATTTACAATAACAAAAAAAAACTAAAGTTTAAACTACACTTACTTGTTGCTTTGCTCTTGTAGTTGGCACACAAATTAAACGTAAAACAGTGTATATAAATTTTTCACCATAATACGAAGTTAACTTTATTAACCTGGTTTCTCAAGCTGTAAATGTGCTTCTTCTTTCTCCATTAGAAATATTCTTACATGATCATTTTATTAAAAAATATATATATTTGAAGTAATCATATTCGACGTCTGAATTCCCTTTGATTCCTTTCTTTCCTAAGAAAATGACAAAACAAACAGGCCAGTAGAGTTGATTTCATGTTTGTACAAAATTCGAAAGACACAAATATCCGATAGAAACAACATTTTACTTTGTTCTCTACAAAGCTGGCGTTTGTTTAGCGAATAAAACAATTTATTTCAAAAACCAATTTTAAAGTTAACATCTCCTGCAATGACATTATTCAAAGCGGTGTTTTTATTGACATTTATAGCCTATAAATGGAATGTAAGTAACCAAGAGCGGTAGAAAGGGAGTGGTGCACTGTAGGTAATTTATCTGCCGCCTATCTCTATCTGCTCGGAACTACTTTCGTATAAGTCTTTATTTGCTATTCGTCTTGTCTACTCCAAGTAGCATAGTTGCAGTTGCCAACTCGGTTACCGCTTGCATAATTTTGCTTGAGAAATTGTAAAGACGGTCGGCGAAATTGAAACGTGGCCTGTCTCTTCCTTTGTTATTTCGCCGTGCTGTAGCGCTGTTCGCTCTGCTGTCATATTTCTTAAATGTGAATGCAAGTCCAACCCAACAAACGTAACATTTTCAAGATGAAAATTGACTGAAAATATTTGTTCTTTAATTCTATTAATACTGTCTTAGATTATATAAATTTAAAAACATTTAGGAATTTCAGTGCAATGCGAATTTTGAATAGAAGTACTTTAATTTAATGAATGATAGTGACTTTATTTAGGTCGCTCTTCAGTCACTGTTAGCATTCAGATAAGAGCTGTAGGAAATGAAAGGCATGCGATGGCAAACTCCTTTTCTGTAGACCGCTATAAACGAATGACGAAGCACTTTAATCCCAGAAAATTTTGTCTATGTTAGATATAGGCAAGTTTATTAAGTAAAGGCATTAGATCTAAAATCCCGTTGATTTAACAATAAACTAAGTTACAAAATAGTACAAAGTTTAGAAACTTCAGAGACTTAAATATTGACAAATGTATTTTTGTTCTAGACGGTAGTTAAGTATTCTTGCACCTGTCTATCGAGGAACTCAGTTTGGAGAGCACAAAATCGATGGTCAGACCTAAATATCACATGACTTGTTTTACGTGTATCGGAGCATCCAGCTCTTACAAAATAAATACGTCAATATGAGTTACAAAGAGACAAAAGGTATGAGCAACGATCACGTACCCAACCCCGTTTATCCCCAGCCACTAGCACGTATAAATCTCTTTATGCGAGAACAAGTTTTGTGACTTTACAGCGTTTTATCTTGACATGTAACTTGAAGTTTTGGACCTGTGTATATGAAATAAAACTTGTGAAAATGTTGTGTAAATACGAGCTGCCTCTTGGTGGTTAATAAATTGTTAATCGACGCTGCACTTTCTAGATTTTCAGCGCTGTTCCGTTTTAAAACGTTTTAGTACGAGATTCAACATACGTATAAATAGAAATGAAAGTGAAATATAATTACGGTACTCATTTAATATTGTCTAAATTGAAGTGTATTGTAAATATTTTTTTTCAATTCTATGTGTAAAATAGGTAAATAATAAGTCTCTCATAAAATGCAATACAAATAAACCTGAATTCGAGGTTGTTATGTTTCTTTATTGCCCCAATATTTGTAAGGCTTATAAAATAAATAATAATATGTTTGTTGCGGGTTTGAGGCGCAAATCTCATATTTCATTTTGTTTGAGTAAAGCAATACACACAATAAAAACGAATTCAATAGAAAACTGTTCTTTCTTAAGGAACAATTTTTATTTTTATTAGGTATATATTATCCTTCCATCAACACTTGACATGATATCGACATTGACATTGTTTATGTTAATTGTTAATTATGCAATTTCCATGAATATATCTATAATTTTAACTAATCCATCATAATTATGTGTATAGCAACAGGTAAAGTAAATAATAATTTTAGTAATACATTTTAAATTGTGATTGGATATATTGCAAATTTATCATTAAATTGATTTAAAACAAAAGTTGTTTTTCACTGTATTAGTTGTTCTACCGCCCAAAATACCCGTATAAATTTACAATAATTTAAAGAAATACCTGATAATAGTACTTACGAAGGCAGTAATAAACATAGCGACTGCTATCCGACCTAAATAAACACAATATTAACATACCAACCCTATTGTTTTATTTAAACATCTGTCACCCCTTTCATCTATTATTATAAGTGAAAAGACCATACTAGAATAAATAACAAAGACTTAACAGTGAGCATATAAAAGAACGATGAATAAAAGTTTTTATCTTATTAATTTATCCAACCATCATTATTTGCTACGGCGTAGCTGATAACGTAACCCTTCCGCTACGCTACAAGCTACGCCAGACTGAATACAAAATATGTATGATGCACCTTAACCGTGCACTTATACACATAAAATATATTTCCATTATACTAACGCACTGTATCTGTATTATTTTAAATGTAATACGACTAAGGTCTCGCAAATACCCAAACCCGGAACAAATAATATGGTCATACAAACGGAAACAAATATGTACTCGCTCCCCTTAGCGCAGAAAGCGAAGCGAATATTAAATTCAGCTAGTTATTGATTGTTTCTATATAGCTAAACTGCAGCTCACAAAGCTTTTGTTGATTATTTAGTTAATGAATTCTACATGAGTTAACAACGGCCATTTTTAAACAATGTTCGGTAAAATTTGTTTTTGGTTTTCTTTGTATCAACAAAACAGTAAGGGAAACGTTACCTAAATAATAAACACGTGTAGGCAAATATTATTTTTATGAAACGCTTTTACGGTGTAGCGTGCGGCAGCGGCGGGCTGAGCGGAGCCTGCGCGGAACATGGTCGCTGCCCGAGGGCAATCACTGCAGCCGCCGACTGCCGACTGCCAGTGAATATTTTACGCCAGACCACTACCCTTATCCAATACAAACCAATGTAATTACTCTGACAAAGCCCGATTGTGGACGTTAAACTTACACAGTTTAGTTTTGTTTTTATTTTACAGAGTAAGCTGCGTTAACATTGGATTCGTCACGAATGCAACAAATATATGCATACGATATTGTCACGGGAAATAACAGTAATACGCCGCTACCAACGAATTTTAATATGCACTGTGCGGCGTTGGCCATTATTATTTATCACAATGTTGTTAAACATGTAGTTCTTATTATGGTTGTATGTTATGACTTACATGAAATTTTAATAATATGGTAGTTAAATGAGTTCTTTATCAAAACCTTATTTTAAATACATGACACATGAATGAAATCAAAAATATGGTTATGTTAAAAGTACGACTGAAAATCTCATTTTATAAATTGAAGATTGAATCAAGTGAAAATGTACAACAGAACTTTTAATATTACAATTGAATTTCACGATGAGAGCAGCTGATAGATTTCGCATGGACCTTAACAATAGATGGATGTACGAGCAGTATAGAAAGTCGCGGCGCCCGGGTTGCGGTCAGCGAGCTCGCAGCCAACACACACCCCTGGGAATTCTGAGTTCAGACGAACTTACAAACAAAGTATCGACTACTTCTGCTTTTATTAAAGTAATTACGTCCATTCCCCGACGAATGTTACAATGTTGCAGTCAAACTTATTTCTTATTTCCCTAGTTAGTTGAACAAAATTGCATCGCTAACGTTGTATTCATTTTGTTCACATTGGTATCGAGGGTTCATACGGTCACGGATACTTAAAGAACAGTCGCCGCAACCTCGGAGAGCAAATGGGTTAGATAGGAACGGTGCTTTTATTTGTAAAAGATACCTCAGCCCGTCGACAACGGCCGCTGTGGCGTACCATTTCGTGTAAAGCAGATCTCTTACCACTTGTGTGTAATTATATACTGGAAGAGGTTCTGAGGTTTCTTTAGTTTCGTGTATTTAATAGAAATAGTTAATAACTGATTATTTATTTAACAACAGAGTTCTCTTTTCAGAATAGTATTAAATTGAATAACTTAGTTTGTAATCAACGTTTATTAATTTCGAAATGTGTTTTATTTAACTACTTTATAAATCTACTACATGTTATCTATATCAACGGCAATTCACACACATTCCATAATAGCAACAGCAATAAATGAATGACTGTTGAATCGTTAAAAACTGGTATTACTAATATTCAATAAATTATTAAAAGAATCATTTTGTTTTTGACTAATTGACACTTATATACAAACAACTCTTAATTACCATTGGGACGTAAAGCCAAAAGAACAGACATACTTATCTTACTGAAAGTAGAAAACCACAAAATATAGAGTGCTGCCTAAACTGGACGCCTTTGATTGAGAAACGACAATGTACGCCAGAGAGCCATACATTACAATACTTTATTGTACACCTGAAATCTATATCTTTTAGGTGTCCATACGTTATAAGGTCAAATATGTCCGTCGAGTAAAAACGTAAGTCATGAAGTTCCGAAAATATTCTAATAATAAAAAATACAACGATATTCTTAAATTAACTAGTTAATTACATACCTACTCAAATTAAAAAACGAAAACCTCTAAACAACTTAACCTATTTTTAACAATAACGAATTAGTATGCTATTTAATGTTACACAAATATTGTTCTATCGTAAATAATGTCGACATTACACCCCATATGTAATCGTTTATCACAACTGGGCTCAATTTCAAACTCTGCTTCTGACAATTAATTAACAAAAAACCTAATTAAACTTCGTCCAACTTGGAACCGGATCTCTACGTCTTGCTTAGCAGTTATGTCTTACGTAGACTTTGTAGAGCCGGACAAATAAGGCGAGTATAATTCTATTATCAAAATAGAATTTAATTAATCTCACGCTTTTATATAAAATATCGAACAAATTGGTCAAACAATATGGCTCCGTCTGGCCTGTCCCGTGGGAATTCGTCAACGCCAGATCTCACTACTTTATCTTGTGTCAAATACCTTCTTTCGTGCTTTGTGTATAGGATCAGGGGAATAAACCGGGATTATGTCATACATTATGTTATATACTGATAAATGTAAAAACAACGTGACAAATGATAAAGTGGTGGTAAACGTGCCAACGTTATTTCATAGTAGAGACCGGGGGAATATTACTCTTCGATAAAGCAAGTTAAGTTTATATAGAACAGCAATCGTATATAAGTACCCAGACAAGATGGCTACATTAATATTAAAAATGCGAAAGTGATTCTGGCTGTCTGTTACGATTTCAAGGTTCATCGAATAAACCGAGTCAGTTTAAATTTGGTATGAAGATATCTTGAAGAAAGGCACGGCTACTTCTAATCTTAGCCACCCCGCGAATTGTTTTTTTTTTCCACAAGCGCGATTTCTTAGACCTCCTTAGAAACATATCAAGTATATCAAATTATTAGTTGTAGTCTATCATATTATATATATGTTTGATATGAGCTCAAATTAGCTAATGTACATTCATTAAGTCTACGTTAACGTCGTAAATTACTGTATATAATAGTTTCTTATATAACATAAATCTATTTTTTGTTTAATGAATCAGCCTATTAAATAGTTAACATGGCCATAACATATTTATAACAAGCAACTTGCTACATAATTATAACTAAATAGTTCCCAGTATACCGGTTTACGAATCTTTTGCTATGTATTCGTACCACATTACGTTCTTAAATAAATAGTAAGCTCGAACAAGACTGTAACTACGCAATAGCAAATAGAGCCCCGGGACATGAAGTAGAGGGGCTGCCCTTTGCCGAGCGCTCACAAAACCCCGGCTACGAAACATTTCCATAAAAAAACTTCGTCGCCGTTTTTTAAGAAACGGAATGCTCTTATTGACTTTCGCTTTGTTATGAGTTTACGGTACTAACAATGATGCTACGTTATGTTATTTTACAAAACCAACATTTCCTTTTAAAACATAGTTACTCTATTCAAACAAAATAAAATTAATGTAACGCTAGAGTACTAAATAATACATTAAGATAAAACTTGAATATTCATGAGAAAAGGATTTATTCTTCTTCGGAATCCTTTTAAGTTAAATAATTCAAAACGTTAGGTGATGAAAACCGCATTGCATTTGGTTTCGACCGAAGGATCCCTGTCCCCTGGGACTCAATAAAACAGATGTTACCTTGCCTATGACTACACAAAGTCTGACACTTTTACGACCGTAACTTTATATAAAATCTGATGTGTATCATTTATGTACTTGACCTATTTATTTAGGTAGAGCTTACATAATGTAGCAAGCACCTATGCGCAGCCTTTTACGACTTTAAACATTTAGTGTTTAATATTAAATGAATTAATGTCGTAAGAACGAAAGTTTATAAAATAATTATCATTAATACTTGCAAAAAAAATAAAGCTCTACAGTTCTGTCAAGTCAGCAAATATGTTCAAGCAATATTACGTATTAAATACATAATTGTACAATTTTTACGTCCTTATTTTATTTTATATGTATACTTATATAATCTATTCAATTCAATCGGAGCGACAACGATTCTGCCAATGTCAGAGTTGAGAGCACAAGTTTTTACTGCGAAAAAATGCTTAAAAATATATAAAAGCAAAAATAAATAAGTAAATAAAAAACCTCTGAGCAACTTCCTTCTTATAAATTGACGAATAAGGGTCAGTTAGATATGCAATAAAATAAAATTAAACAATATCATAAATTACATATTAATAAAAATAAATTGTCTCATGAATGACCGAACATCACTTAAGAACGGCTCGACCTATTTGGCTGTTTTTTTTGTGTTTGTAATTGTAAGGAATGGGTTTGTATGAATTAATGACGAAACAAAAAGTGACAGCGCATTTTTATAGGGTTAGAATTCAATACCGAATTTTCAGAGATGGTACAGAATCGATAACATTTTTAATATAAGAAAAATAAAACCGTTTATTTTTATAATATTTTCATTCCTGTCCACCACTAAAAAGCGAACGTGTGGCTATTACAACAGTGAATTCAGTTTATCAACCAATATAGGTAACAGATAAGTTTGGAGGTTCTCGCAGGCACAGTAGTGCATTGATTTCCACTAGGCGGTTATGGACGCAAATTTTTGAGACATTTAAAATGCACCTTCGGTTTGATCTCTAGATCTTAATTTATAATTTTGTTCATTGAAAACTAACCTTATAGACAGACAGGACGACTGTCAGGTCAGCAAGTTAAATAAATAAATAAACGTTCGTCGTTTTTCATATTAATGTTACACAAATGAAGTTAAAATGCTAAATTGATATAAAAAAAACTTCTTTAGAAATATAATACTTGTACCTAAAATACTCTTATTATTGGATACTTCCATTAACCAACTTCTCAATGTAACTCGTTGCTACGTCGAAAAATGTATTTTTCAGCAGATACATGAGGACCGTCTATTGTCGAGTCATGTGTTATGATTTCATTAATTTAACGAAGTGCGCGAAGCAGAAACGCGATAGACTCAAGTTTGTACGGCGGGCGACGCTACTTATAAATTAATGTAGGTACATTGCAATTGTAACGGCAAAATATGTCTAATCTTTACATAGTATAACACTAAGTCGCTCCCGCTGTCTGTACGCTTAAATCTTTTGAACTACGAAACGGATTTTAATTTTCTGCAAAAGATTCAAGAGGAAGAGTTATATGTACGTATATAATACACGAATATTATACACAGCGCGGGTGGAGTTGCGGACAACAACTAGTCTTATATACAATCAGACTAATACAAGACTATTAGATTTCTTTCTCGCACATGTAGTTCTGCTATTGTCAGCAGTTTTAATGCCTTCTATTTCAGTTACAATATTTTACATTTCTAAAAATACGTACTGAGAGTTAGTAAATTGATTTAAAAGTAAAACCTACGTGAAAATCTAAGCCTAAGTCAATGTACTGTCGATGCTGGTACGTAAAGCTATTACTCAATGCCCGTGTGAATAAAATGCACCAGCAGGGATAGTCGTAACAAAATCAATTCCGATTTTGAGTGCTGGTATGAAATTAGATGCGAGAATTTTCAGGCTTTGGGACGAACCAGACAACTTGAGCAAGGAATGGTCAATTTAAGACCTAAAAAGTAAAGATTGATAAACTGGAAAGAGAATTTTGTCCAGCTGTGGAATAAGATATGCTGACAAGACTTGTCCAGAATTTTAAGTAAAAGTTTTTGTACAAAAGAAGTTTTTTTACGATCATATAAATATAAACAAATTTGTTTTGCTCATTACGTGGAAAACTCACTTGTAAAGCTACGGATCCAGAAAAAAAACTTTTCAGGTACTTGATAACGTCAGGGCGTTCCAATGCCGCATATATATTGTAACTTACATACTGTGCGGGAGAAGTAATGAAGATAATTATGCAAATAGTAGAACATTGCAAAAGTTAAATAATATGT
This sequence comes from Diachrysia chrysitis, assembly GCA_932294365.1. NCBI lineage: Eukaryota > Metazoa > Arthropoda > Insecta > Lepidoptera > Noctuidae > Diachrysia > Diachrysia chrysitis. The sequence goes on along the minus strand of OW028650.1, from coordinate 6,405,157 downwards.
TGAAACAGACACACCATTTGTGATCTTAAATTAAATGTTATAAATAAATGTGGACAACATCACATACATTGCTTTAAACCCAAAGTAAGTAGCTAAAGCACTTGTGTTATGGAATCAGAGACAAGAATGATTTCCTACATTGTCTGGGGTTAGGGGATCGAAACCTGGACCTCAGAGCTGGCTACACCTTGAAAACCGGTGCAAACGCCTCTCGACCAAGTAGGTCGTCATAAAATGAAAACATAATTTGGTTATTTTCAGTTATCTTGACTAAAACATTCAAATATGAGTATGCCCAGAGGAACTTATACTAATAGCCAATTTAACGGAAACCACTTTTGTGATAATATCGACTAACTATTAGAACATTGTTACCGATTACAGTATCCTTTTCCTTCATTTTGTTGTTACAATACATTTACGAATAATTTTGAGGAGCGTATACCTACTTTGTCTTGTTTTTTAGTGTTATGCTTAAAGACAAGGTAAACAAACAGTTCTTTTACTAATGGAACTGAGTGCTTCTGATTTTCTAGATACCGCTGATTAACAGTAAATAAAAAACATTAAGTAACTAGAAGATTTATTGCGTCGGCAACCGCTAAAACGCAGTTTGGTAGTGCAGTGATCAATACTCATTTCTTTTCTCTCTTGCGACGCTCTGATTCATTCGCAGTGGGCCCTGTGCATAATGTAAGAGAATGTTAGTAACTACAATGCAGTTGTACTTGTAACTACAATACAAGATGGTTAAAGTCCAATTGACTGAATTCACCAATGGAACTCGTTAGAAAATAAAATGAAAAATCACGAAAATTTAAATCATAAAATATAAATGGTTCTTTAATAGAAGAAAGTCAACTATCTTTTAATAGATAGTAGGTTAGAATATGTTTCAAGCACAAAAAAATATTAGATTTTTTTTTTAAATAAAGCTAGTCTACGAATTCTTTTTCTGTGCGTGGTAAATACGCTTTACCACGAAACCACTTTTAAAACCCGTAGCTGTTTTAAACTAGTCTTTATTTTGAAAATCGATTACTTTTGAAAATTGCAGGTCCATAAAATCTTTTTTTTTTTTAATATATGTTGGTCATTTTAATAAAGAAAATAAAAAAATATATAAGATTGCTACTCGTAGCACTAGAACGGATTCCGTGGCACATACACTTCATGTTTCACGACGCCATCTATTGGCGACCTTAGAAATATTTTTTGTTTGTCATGTTCTCTCCCTTGAGAGCATAAGTCCAGTTTCGGGGCGCTGCAGGCTAGTTGATTAATTGCTTTTATTGATGGTCTCTTACAAAGATCATTCACCACGCCTTACCTTTCAAGTTTACTTATCTAAAGTTACTAGAAGGCTGCTGGTTGCTGTAATGAGTCTTTTCAAACAATTCAGTCGATAAACTCAAGCGGAAAAAAGAGCTATTGAAACAACTTTCACTTATTCTCATTAACTACTTACCTGAAATTAAATGTCATTTTTTAATACATCTTAAGTATCTACCTTAAAAATTTAAGTTAGTAGTATAAATTTATGCAGCCAAATTGAAGGATTTTATTTACTCCAGAATCTCTTCTCGTATACAGCATAAAATATGCAGTAGTTATCTAAACCATTTTATACGCCATTAATCACTTTTACATAGGAATTAAAATTTTAATAGACCGGATAGGAAATATAAATAATATTTACTGCCTCAAGCTTAACCAAAAAAATATTTACAAATTCTTTGCAGAACCAACAGTAGGTAAATTTTAAGATAAGCTCTTAGAAACAAAATCGTTAAAAAAATAATAAAAACCAACGGACCAACAAAATGCAGCGCAAGATTTGACCGCAAATGCATTACCTTACAAACAGGTGCTATGTCTTGGATGTTTGCCAGACATCAAAAGCAATATCGCACCTCTTTAATTGTACGGTAAAACGCAGTTTCATAAATGATTCTCCTACATTGCGTTTTAGTAGGTACTATGCGATAATATTGTGATGACTATTCTTAAGTAACATTTACTTTTAATATAAGAGTTAGCGTAGCGACGGAAATCATAGTAAGAATAATTAGTTTAATGCTTTAATTAATGAAGTATACCATAATGAGCTTTAATAGGCTGTCATTATATCATATCATATACTTAGCTGTCATGGTATGTGCTTGTGAATATAAAATTATATTCTTTTTTAAAGCTTCTGAATGAAGCTAGCATGGCTTTGCGACTCCTGCAAGCGCACTTCTTTGTGCATAGTAAAGTTCAAAAAACAGTTGTAGGTATTTTAATTAGGTACTTTTATGAAAATTGTACCTAAGTAGTCGGAAATACGATTGGACCGTTACATAATGTGAAATCAATTATAAAAGAACCTACCTACATAGTTAGTAGATAACTAAATTGTAGTGACATAAATCATCAAAGTAATACATTTTAATTCACTGTTAAGTATTCCTGTAACTTCTATAGATCATTGGTCTATCAACTGCCAATATCCCTCACAAAGCAGACTGTTCAAGGACTCGTTTGCCTAAGCGATCAAAATAAGATGTTCTTGGTTATTCAATCAGGTACGTTTAAATAAGTTGGCAAACTCTTAATATAGAGCCAAAAAAACAAAGTCATTCGTTTTTTTCCTTTACTTAGATGACTTGGGATAATTTTACACTTTGCTAAAACCGTGTTAATTAATACACGGCCTTAAACACAACAAGTGAAATCTGGCAATAGGCCAAGAATCTTTGCGTAAGATATTCAGTTAATGGAGTCAGGACACACGATACGTTAATTAAATAATACTCTAACTCTGTCCAAAGCTAAATGATCTTATTGCGTGTTGGTCGTGATATAGGATATCAATTTCAGGTGGTGCCAACTGGTTATCCTTTTATTTCATTTCCCCCGTGTCATTGCATTAACAGATATAAATCTGAGAGTGGACTGCACAAACTACCTACTTAGATAATAGAGACGCTGGCAGATTGACACCAATGGATACCTAATATAAATAAGACAATTAGGTACTTAAGTACCTACTTAGTTGAAATTATTTAAAACAATACTTGTCCTGCATTGGCAGAGTTTTGGGGCGGTAAATTCAATAAAATGCAGGCGTAAGTAATACAAAAATGTTTTCTTAAATACTAGAAACCCGCCCTAGTTTTGCACGGGTAGACAAAACAAATGAATTATACATATAAACCTATCTCTTCGATCACTCTATCTATTGCTGAAAACTGCATTTAAATCCGTTGCATAGCTTAAAAGATCCAGTTAAGCGTACAAACAGCGAGAGAGACTTTGTTTTATACTATGTAAAAAAATATTTATTTATGTACTCACGTAACATGATTTATAAACAACATACATAATTATCACAATATGTAGGTAAAGGAATATAGTTAGGCTGGATTTTAAAGTTAACCCTGCTACAGTGACAAGGGCTTTTATTCACCAATTATACACTTACTAGTGTAACAGTTTACCTCTACTTAACCGGAAAGTACTTTATTTTTTTTAAAAGAACAAAACTGACACATCTGTTTTGTCAGTAGAGATTTCTTATCTTCACCAGTCATTACCCGATTAATATTTATTTTAATATGAGACTTGCCCACCACACATGCCTATCATTGCAACTCCTGTATGCCAGCATCTACAATGATAACCAATGAATACCACCGAAACACTAAAGCTCGGTGAGAACCCCACAGGGGGTGCCCTTAGTGAACGTTGCTGACGTAGTTAGTTTTTCTATTGCTCTGGCTGGAGGCCCTTAAGGTTCTCGCCAAAAGTCCGGTGAAACAGTCAAAGCCTGCGCTCAGGCTAAATGAGTAAATCTCTTCCAAAAAAAAAAAAAACTAATCTCGGTGTGTCCCAGGGAAACGACTTACTGTTTTGGAACCCGCAACGAACCTCACAGAACAGAGTGTTAATAATATTGACCATCCATCCTTCCAACCTAATATTTTGAATTGCAAAAATAGCTGTCTGTCTGTCTGTTACGATTTTACTGCCACACTGCTGTAGCGTTTTCTATGAAACTTGGTATGAAGAAAACTTGGATCCTAAGAGAGGACATAAGCTACTTTTTGACGATAACTGATAATCACGCCGCGGCCAACAGCTAGTTCTCAATATTTTATGCAGAATGCTTTATTTATATTTAAATTATTTATAGTTTATTATTAACGTCAAATTCTGATTTCTGAATTACAGATAAAGTGTCAATCTGACAGATACAAAACTTTGACAACTGTCAACTGAGAATATGATAGTGAGACAGTGACAGAATCACTCACAGTTTCTGTCAGTTAATGTGAGGTTATAAAATTACATGTGAATGTGATTATCTTGCTTGCAACATAGGTTACTATTGTTATTTAAATCGGAATAAAGTCGAAATAAATCAATTTTGTACCGGAATATAAATACTGCTAAAATGGTGAACGTACAGCAGAAAGCGTCACATAATATTAAAAAAATTAAGAATAAAAAGTCCAAAGTTGTGAAGATAAATAAAAAAGTTAAACCCAATAAACTTGATATTAGTAATCTGCCAATTGAACCTACAAAACAAGAGACACAAGCACCAGCTACCGAGGATATAAAAAACTCAACTGAACCTACAAAACAAGAGACGCAAGCACCGGCTACCGAGGACATAAAAAAGGAAGCCACACCGAAAAAGAAGTCAGTCAAATATGTGATGCCTACAGAGAGTATTACGGGAGACCTCGTTGACTCTTCTTTAAATGCTTTACTTAACGTTATAGTTAGCCATGATAAGAAAAAAAACGCCATCTTTGATGATGAGAAGCCTATATTTGCAGAAATCCATTGTATTAAAATACAAAACACAAGAGGCAATGTGAGATTGTAAGTGTTATACAAACGGTAAACTATAAAATGAATTTATGTACTTAAAACTTACTAACACAACATTGCATCTTTTAGTTTGCTGCCTCATAGCACTGTTGCGTCTACAGGAGAAGTTTGTCTAGTGACACCAGACATAAAGAAAGGAAGAAAACATGATCATGAACCAACAATTGACCGCTGGGAAGAAATTTTAAGGAAAGAAGGTGTTACTGGGGTAAGTATCATTTGTATACATGTCATAAACATTTTGAAATGAAATCATTCTCATATTTTGTTATTGTTACAGGTTAAAACTGTTCTTCCAGTCAGACAGTTGAGAGTAGAATATGATCAGTATGAATTAAAACGCAGGCTCCTCACTCAACATGACTTTATTATGGTAGACACAAGAGTACTAAACCATGTATCACATCTCTTAGGAAAGATGTTCTTTAAAAAACACAACATGCTTATACCAGTAAGGATCAATGAAGATAAAAATTTGAAAAACAGTATTGAAACTGGTTTACGTACTGCCATTTTACGGTTAGGTGAAGGGGAAACCTCCACAGTTACTGTAGGCCACACTGCTATGTCACAGGATAAATTAAAAGCTAATATTCTGTCACTGGTTCAACAACTTCAAACTAAGTTCCCTGGAGGTGAAGCTAATATTAGAGCAATCTCTATAAAGTTGCCATTATCAATATCATTGCCATTATATCTTACTCTGCGTAAGTATTGCTTCTATATAAAAGATATTTCTAGCTTGCAGAATATAAAAGGCTATAAAGAAGTAAATAACATAAATGACATTATTTATTTCTGATATTTAATGTTATTTACACATAAGACATTTTTTCTTTTATATTTCTCACAAATCTAATTGCAACTTGATTGCAAGTGCAACTGCATAACTTCATAAAGTATATGTATTCATTAATAATTATGATAAATCAATGTCTTTTATGTATGTTATCCAGGGTCATCAAACACTGTTAAGCCACCAAAACTGACACAGAAGAGGCCTAAACATTACAATGTACTAGAAGATGAGCTGTCTACTATTCCTGGCAAGATTGTAAGGGTGGCACCTGATGGTAGTGTGCAGCTAAAGAAATTGAAGAAGACACCAGTTGCCAGGTATTCTTCTATTTACTTTTCTAAATTGTTTATGTCCCTATATAAATTGCTTTGCTGCTTGATTGTTACCACTGAAATGTCCTACATAGAACAGACTACATTATTATATAAGTGAAATGTGTTGTCATATATATTGTTTTTTTTTATCATAATCTTTTAAAACTATGTATTATATTGCTGTATAAAATTAAATAAACTATTTTTTTTATAAAATATTGTTTTACAGTGAGAAAGAGGAAGAACTTGAAAATGAAGATTCAGGTGAGGAAGATCAGGAACAAGAATCAGAGGAGGACTCAGAAGCCAATGACGATTAGTTAAATGATCTTTATTATCCTAATATTACATACTTGTAACATTTATGTGAAATAAACTTATAATGAATATAATTTTTGTTTACTTTCTTTCTTTTTGAAACTCAATTAAAAAAATAAAGTACTCGCAGAGACTTGGACCAAACAATTTTTGTGAATCAAACATTGTCACATAGGTACATACAAAATAACCAAATACTAATTATGAAGCCATCAAGCTCATTGAAGACGTCTGAATTATAGAAGAATGTCTCTTTACTGGCCAAACCTTCTTGAATTTCTTAAAGTTTTTAACAGTGCTAGAAAAGGTAGTCTCCGTCTCATATTTGTAAGGTTCTCTCTTAATTAAGCTACTACAAGTAGTTACAATAGTGTTGCACAAATCTAGTTTATCCATTTTGTCTTCCAACTCTTCAGTTTTTATTTTATTCATATTTTTGAATGTGCTTGAATTACATGATAAATTACGTTCCATCAATTCTTTGAGTTTGGATCCTCTCATAGCAGAAATGTCTTGAGCCGAAACTTCTTGCTTTATTACATGGGTGGCTTGCACCACATTTTCACTATCATCTTTTTTATTCTTATCAGTATTAAACAAGCTTTGCTTAGATGTTGTCTTAGCCTTAACTTCATCATCAGTTTGGATAAAGTTAAACAAATTTCCGTCATTCTGACTATCATCTAGTTTTCTTTTTTGTGGTTTTGATAAATTGAGTTTTTTAGGTTTTTTGTCAACTTCAGTAGAGGTAGTTACAGTTTTCACAAAATTAAACATATCATTGCTATCCTCATTATTAGCTTGTCCAGTGATTATTGTTTCATTTTCAATGGCCATTTTCTTAGATGGATTTGAGAATTCATCATTTTCATCTGGAAAACTTCTTTTGGCACTCTCAATCTTAACTTCTGTTTTTAAACTTGTTGCAATTTTTTTGCTGGGATTACCTTCTATCTCATTTATGGTATCACTTAACTTTCTTTTACCGGAAGGTTTATCATAACCATCTTCAGACACAGGAGTTTCATTTAATTTAAAATTGGACTGTTTCGGTTGAGATGTAGGTTCTTGAGACTCTTGAGCTAACACCTTGGAACTTGTTTGTGGTGCTACTGTCTGTTTCACTACTTCAGATGAAAAGCTAAAGTTAGGGTTGCAATATTTATTTGCTGAACAGAACAATATAGCAAGACCAATCTCAGCGTCAGGAACAACTCTTTTGCCTTTCATTTTTAATTGATTAACTATATCGGTCATTTGGCTTCTCTGTGACTGTGTTTCTTGACTGACACCACTTGATATGTATTGTATTACAATAACATCTGGGCTACAGAGCATAGATATTGTCATCCTAGATTCACTCAATAGCATTGGTGTAGCTCCACTTTTAATTACTACTGTTTTGTACATCTCATGTTGTCTTCTTGAGAAAAATATAAACTTTTTGCCATTAAATATAGAACTGCGACGGCAATCAGGCTGAAACGACACAGCTTCTTTGTTAAGTGTAGATTCCATTACCTCAGGAACAAATTCTAGAGGATCTGGTAAGGCAACCGAATTAGTAACACTTTCGAGGCATTTGGTCCAGAACTCTGTAGTTACAATATTTGAGCCTTGCACTAAAGCTAGCACAACTTTGATAGTCAAGGTGATTGCTGGCATTGTTAGGTAATTACAAGTGTCATCCCAATCACTCTTCAATACTCCTCCTAGTTTAGACAAAGTTAATCGTAAATTCTGTAAATTCTCTCCTTTTAAAGTCGATGTGCAAGTAATAAGGTTAGCTGCATTGACTTTCCATATACTATTCATTTTACCAAACTTAACAATATCGTTTTCATTTAATTTAATGTTAGTATTCATTTCAACTTTGTCATTCGAGTTATTGATAAAAGTTCCGTATCTTGATCCCAAATCTTGCAAAAACAAACCATTATCCAATTTTGTTAGAGTAGCATGTTTTCTACTAATTGAAGGATCATCAGCAATAGCAAAGTTGCAAACTTCATTATCAGTACTCCTTCCAATTATAATTTGATTAGATGATAATGCAATATACATAATTCTGGCATCTTTCTGTGATGTTAGGTACCACATGATGGCTGTATAATATTAATCAGTTCCGAAATTTTATCTCCCGGTAATTGTGACACAAATACAATGCAACTTTCGTACTTAAATAATTGTCAATCATAAATCAATGATTGAAACAAACTCAAGGCAAAAGCTGTCATTGTCAATACTTGTCAAAAACAGTTTACTTATTTTTATCTCTATGAACTTGACGTTGTGATTTGTCTGTGGCTTTACCTAGGTTTACTTCGGAAATTTAAAATATGTAATTTACTTTGCACAGAGATTGATTTATATTAGTATTTTGAGCAGCAGACACGACTTATAACATTTTTGTAAAAAAAAAAGCGCTGCGCGGTAGTCCTGTCTTTAATTCATCAATTCATTTTAATTTTATATGTATTTTTTCACTCTAGCAACTACATATTTACATGCTACATGTCAGTTTAACGTTTCCATGGCAACGAAAATAATTTCTAAATCAAAACACTTCAAGAAATTAATGGAAAAGTTACTGAACATTTCATTCCTTTGAAAATAAAATGGATTAACTTATGCCTGGACAAAATACTGACTTAAAACAATATTAGCTTATGTATGTATCTGAAAGATAACTATTAATGCAATGACTTTATATATAGATACTAAACTTAGTTTTACTGATGGTAATGTTGTGTCCACTGTTGGTACATGGCATCCTTCTCTACCTCTACTTGCTGTCGGGTCATATAATCAAGAAAAGGGGGGATTCGTCACAATATTTCAAGAGAACGTAAGTATAAAAAAACTTATATGAACTGTTTTTCTTTTATTTTAATTTAACTTAACCACTATTACTTTCTAGGGATTTCCGTTAGAAGGATGCGAGTGGCCTATTTTATTATCAAATCAAGTTACTGCCCTGGCATGGCATCCGACAAGACGTTTGCTGGTTGTTGGCTGGGATGGTGGGGAACTTTACATTTGGCTAGAATATTCTTGGGCTCGCCTGGAAGCTCCTCATAATGCTGCACTCACAACAGTAGCATTTAGTTTAGGTGGAGGGAGACTACTTGCTTCTGATGCTGCTGGCTCTTTGTCTGGTTGGCAATCTGGTGCAGGCGCACCACTTACATCTTTTCATCATCAACTTGGTGATGTGATCACTCACATTACCTTTTGCACTCCTCAACCAAGCTCAGAAACCTCTATTCGAGGGTTGGCACGTGCAGCAGTGGCTGGTGATGAAAATGCCTTGGATGCCCTTGCTGCATGGAGGCCTCGGACAACAGCTAGACTAAGAGAAGGTGCACAACCTGACAACCATTCTTGCTATGCAGCTCAAGATAATGGAGTTATTTTATACATAGACCACAATGGAGCTTGTTCTGAAGTATTGAATGCTCCTGGTAACATAATATTTATGGGGATAATAAGCAATATATATCTGCTTGTAGCCTGGGAGGCTGGCGGAGCTTTAAGTTTGACAAGGTTTATAATGTCTGATGATGGTTCCTTAGTGACTGACACACATGTAAGAATGGCTGCAAGAAATGGTCAATGTATAGTGCTTGCAGGGAATTTTTATGTTGCTGTTATTACTGGAGATAATTTGATCAGGGTTTGGGACAGTGATACTGGAGATAATGATGTGCTACCAAATGAAAAAGAGGTGATAGTTCCAGGGGATATATTTACAAGCATTAGCTACAGCAATCTGACTGATACACTTTGCTGTGGAACTTCACAAGGTAATCTGTACCTTTGGAGAAGAGACCACCGAAACAATTGGAAACTTATAAGCAGTACCTCTGTTAAAGGCACTGTTAAAGAAGTTAGCTGGGGTTCTGAAGGACTGATGAATCCATTATTACATGTCAACTGTATTACAAGTGCCTTTGTTCTGCGTGAGCAGCCAGTATGTTGGGGATATTCACCTAATATTTATATGGTCCAAAAATCTGCCAATGAAACAGCTCTTACAAATAAAAACAATATTACATTAATCATAAATACCTCAATCACAATCAGAGCTTTTGCATTCAAAGATCAGTACATCGCCTTAGGTGATGGCAAAGAAGTACAGGTGGGAATTATTGTTTTTTATTTAGTTATTTTTGTTCTTCAATTACTGACCATAATATACTAAAAAAAAATGATGTACGTAAGTATTAAATAAAAAACATTTTCATGTTACCTGCAAAGAAGTGTTGTGTATGTTGGACAGGCATATTATAATATTATTTTTTTTGTTCTGTTTTTAGATTTGGATGTGCAGTAAAGACAATGAAATGAAATTTTCTCTTATTCGAAGTTTCTCGTGGAAAACTGATGTCTTGATAATTTACAATGATGTTCTTGTTGGTGTGGTCAATCCTCACATAGAATGCTACTCGATTTCTGGCATCAGTCTAGGAATACTACCTAGCACAGAAGGCGAAGGCGAGCCTATCGGGGTAACCAATACAAGCAAGTTTATTGTGATTGCTACAATGGATGGTACACTAAAGTTGGCCGAAATTACTAAGAAAGGCCTTAGAATGCCTTACCCTCCAAAAAATTGCTATCAAATGATTGAAGATTTTGGAGAAGTCATGAGGGCTTCTGTAAACTGCACTGGGCGTTATATATGCTTAAGTATTGCAAATGCAGGTTTAGCACCAGATCCTAGATTATATCTCTGGGATGTAGCAAATGACGTTATCACAAATACGCTCATCTCAGAAAATACGACTCCTCCATATCAAAGTGTTCCAATTGCCATTATTTGGGACTGTAATGATCCAAGGATAGTTGCAGTACATATGAGATCTGCAGACCTAGATCGTGTACATTTATTCATCTGCCATGAAGGCAACCTTTACGAATACAAAAACTGGCACGGACCTTCTGAAGACTATTTCATGACGGACTTCATGTTATGCTCCTTGCATACGCCCTATGTTGTTATTTTATCTCAACAAAACATCAAAAAGATACTTATACACGAATTTGAAGATATGACGGAACATGATCCTGCTAGCGTCAGACAAGTCCTAGACTTTCTTTACTACATGACAACAGGTTATCTTGAAAAAGCAGTAGTAGTAGGAACTACTTTATCGGGTGGTAAAACCTCTATTATATGGGATAGCTTAGCAAAGGTATGCGTTGCTCGTAAACGACCTGACGTTGGAGCCGTGTGTTTAGGTAAGATGGGTAACATAAAAGGTGCTCTAATGATGCGTAAAGTGATGAGTGACAACAGTATGGACGACACCTGCAAAGTCGCCGTACTCGCGGTCAACCTGGGCATGATCGAAGAAGCTGAAAACTTATTTCGTGAAGCGCAAAGACCAGATTTAATAACAAGGTTGATATCAGCAAAGGAAGGAGGTCTAAACGAAATAACTAATGGAAGCCATGAAGGCGAGAATATTTTACTTATAAAGAGCGCTCAACATAAGCTGGCTAAAGTTTTGTGGTCTAATGGAGAAACAGGTGCATCTTTGAAGCTCTTTGAAAGTGCGGGTACTTTGGTACCACATGTTCCTAGAATGCTTGTAGCTCAAGGACAGTCACCTGTGCTTGCACAATATGTTGCAAATTCTAACGACATTAGTTTGATAACGTGGTGGGGGCATTACTTGGAAAGTATCGGTGATCTAGATGGTGCGTTAGAAGCTTACGCCCGTGCTAATGACTTTGGAGAACAGACACGGCTCTTGTGTCACATGGATAGAATCGATGAAGCCGAAAAGCTTTGTCAAAAAAATCGCTCTTCGCTTTATCAAATGGCACGTTACTTAGAAATGCAACCTGATAAGACAGAAAGTGCTGTAAAGGTTTGTTAGATATATTTTATGATCTCGTAATACATAAGGGAATATTTCTTGGGCTTCATATGTTAGAATTTCAACAGATGTACATAAAATGCGGCGCAGTGTCGTCAGCTATTCGTGTGGCGGCAGAAGCAAGTGCATGGAACCTCGTGTGGCGAGCTGGGTCTACTTCATCGACGCATGCACTACACGCAGCTTCCATTCTCGAAAACGCCGGCCAAACAGAACAAGCAATTGCTTTGTATCAAAAAGCAGGTAACACTTTGATAAAATATTTAATTAACTATAAGAAAAAAAAAAGATTGGATATTTTTACATTAGTATTTGCCTACATACATTTTTGTTAGATAATTAATTAGTACCTGGGTACCTACTTTTAAGTCCTGTGCAAGACAGGATACATGTGGAAAGCAATAAGTATTTTGATTTCGGTTTGCAGGTAAAGTCCACATGGCCTTAAAATTAGCAATAAGCAGCGGTGATACGAACGCAATGATCACAGCAGTTGAGGCTTTAGGTGATCGGGTAGATCCAGAACTGGCTAATACGCTCGCGGCACATTTGCGGAAAGCAAATCAACACTCGCATGCTGCCGCACTGTTGGCAACGGCTGGCAAGGTAATTTGCCTAATACCTACTGTAGTTGTTTTACTGAATTACTTGAGCTTTTGAAGTAGATAGGAACTTAATCGAGCTCTGATTTGTTATTGCTGACAAATAAATAAGTTAGTAGTAACTTTAACTTATGACTACATCCTACCTACTTCAATAAAAGCATGCTCATAAACATGTACAACTTACCTTTTAAGCCTACCTTCAATTTTATATTGAACTGGATGTATCTAGCTAGCCGTGTCTTGCAATTTCAAAAAGTGAAAACTTTTTTTTTCGAAGTCCTCCCTGTCGTGCGTCTTCAGAAGACCATACTTAAAACGAATATTTTCCCTTTTTTTATCTATCTTCAGTACCTATGAACTCAAATACATTTTTATTATTTTAGTACGAAGAAGCATTAGACATAGTAGAACAACTGCCGACGCCGTTGACAGAGGAACTGAGCGAGAGACTAGCAGCGCCAGCTGGTACGACTGGTCGAGATGCTCTGCTCAGGCGACTAGCGGACGTGTTGGGGGCTCGAGGACTGTATCACCAAGCTGCTAAGCGACTCGCACATGCTGGAGATAAGGTACCTACCACCTACCACAGACAGTACCTACTCATTGCAAAATTCAAATTAAAAAGCGCTAATGTGTTAGTACGAAGGTCTTTATTATTAAGTGTGAATACAAGTCAGTCCAAAAATTGAGCTTATTTAATACATATTTAAAATAAGGTAACTATAATTATGTAGCCCTTAATTTTTACATTCGTATCGGCTTTACATAAGAACTAAAGACTTTTTTAGGCAGGTGCAATGCGATGGCTAATGCGTTCAGGTGACGCAGACCGCATAGCAACATTTGCCGCGGCGACCCGCGACCGGAACGCCCAGCTAATGGCGGCTGACTACTTACGTCGGCGCGCGGACTGGCGGTCCCGCCCTGACCTCATGAGGCATATCCTTCACTTCTACACCAGAGCAAAGGCATACGGAAAGCTAGCTGGATTCTACGCAGAATGTGCTAAAGTCGAAGTTGATGAGTATGACGTAAGTTATTCAGAAATAAATACGTAAGAAATAAGTACCTACTGTATCCATACAAAATTAGTGTTGAGTCTTCCTACTTCTATATAATAAGAACAATTTAATGATATTTATTTAGGTCCCAATCAATTAGTGTTCAATTCCATTAAATATAATTGATTACATATAAATGTAAAAAAACGAACTCAAAAAACGAAGCGCTTTGAGGAAAGGTTGGTAGCCCTTGCGCTTCGCTTGACTTCGTCTTGGCGGGGGCACTACCTTGCCCCCAAATACACACATGTAATACGTGCCTATAAAAAATGAGCATTGCCACCGATTTCTTTGATATCCCATCATCAGATACTGGCCTGAAGACAATGTGATCACCTGGGAGGTATACCCTTTCATACAAAAAAAAATGTATTTTCTCTAATCGGCCACGCTTCTTCGAGTAATCGGGGAAAATACATAAACACAAAGATTCCGATGAATTGAGAAACTTGTCTTTGTTTAGTCGTTTAAAAATGAATTATATTATTAATTTTCAGAATTACGACAAAGCATTAGAAGCACTAAAAGAGGCCGTAAGATGTCTAGCAAAATCTTCTGATACAGATACAGGTAATATTCTTTGCTCTGTTTATTTATTTATTACTCATGTCTTATACGGACGTGTGAAAGGTACGTGTATTTAATATTTTTATCTGCTTTTCAGGTGCTCAAACAACAGCACTACAGGAGCAAAGCGCGCTTTTGAAACGCTTTATGGATATAAAGAAAATGTTAGAGTCTGGCGAAATAAATCCAGGTAATACCTACTAGGCCTGAGCCATACCTTCTGCAGAAAAATTGCTGATACAAATCAAATAATATTTTTAAATGTATAAAAATATTGTAATCATTAGGTGTGGTTGCTGGACAACAACTTCTTCGCGCTGTGACTGGTCGCCCTGGTTTGATTACAGAAGAGAAAGTATTACGACTTTTGCTGCAATACGCTCCAAATCATGCTGACGCACCACGTAAGTAACACTTTATTACGTCGTAAACTAAGGTGTTTAACATATCAATGTAATATTTTTAACCGTGTATACTGTTTATACAGGGCTAGAAAGCCAACTGAAGTCTTTGAACAAACAGCCCGAAGAGCAAAGCCTGAGTCCTGACTCCACTGACCACAGTATTGAAGAAGTTGTTTAATATTAATATTAAGTTATTATAAGTTATCCGTCCAATTCAGTTACAAATCCGTCCATTAGGTTTTGTAAGATTATATATAATAAATAAATAGCATTCGAGACTGGCAAGGCCAATGTATTTCATCTTTTTATTGAGTTTCTTGCTCTTCAACAAAACTTACCAAAACTACTGCTTTATTTTTTATTTTTTTTTGTTAACTATTAAGTTATATTAGCTTATACCTATTAAGTTACTGTACTCTGTATATCATTTCCTACTGCTCGGCAAAGGCCTCCCCGATTGTCTTCAGAACGCTTGTCATTCGGGACATCTGACTCAATATATATAAAAGTACTCTGTGATCAGACCACGCATAGACTGAAGTTAAATGGCCTTTTTTATAAAATCAGATTCTATAGAGTATTTCAATTTAGAACTTTCTTAGCAACTGCTTAACACCGTCGAGATTTTTATAAATAAGTCCATAGATAGGGACGTGCACCCCGCATATCCGATTCATTAATGAATAAGTACGTATAAAACTTGACACCCAAATAAAGTAACTCGAAAAAGATTTTCTAACTACCTTAAATTCACCGCCAATCTTAATAAGGAAAAAATAAATAAAACTATGGTTGTCTATGTGTACTCTAAGCCGCCAACTTTAATAACGTTTTTGCGTTCGTTGGAACGTAACATTGAACAGCTGATTGTCAAGATGACAATATAATGAGAATAATTTGACAGCTTAAAATAACCTCACTCTTGTTGAGGTGTATTGAAATTTTGATCTATGATTTCGATATTTATGAGAAAATTTTGCTTTTATCTCTCATGAATCAAATCGAAAATGGTTAGGCTCGTGAATAATATCAAGAGCCTTTTCTTAACAAACTCTAGAAGATATCCAAGGTACCCACATTCTAACTTGTTTTCATTCATATACTTAGCTTAAGCTTATTCATTTATTATGAAAGCGAAAATAATTGTATGTATGTTTTCAGAATCATAACAAGACGTTTAAACAGTTCTGATGCCTCAGGCCAAAACATAGATGTGAAAAAAATACGTAACTTCAGCATAGTGGCTCATGTGGATCATGGTAAAAGTACACTAGCTGATAGATTACTAGAAATAACTGGGAATATCAAAGCTGGTGCTGAACATGCACAAGTTCTCGACCAGCTACAAGTAAGATAATTATATTTGAATTTAATTTAAATATAACAGCAGTTTCATAGCCTTTGCCTATTTAACTATAAAGCTCAAAATCTCATTCTGAAGTGGAAATGTCTTAAGCATATTGGATGAGTAGGTAAGCAATAATATAAAAATAGTGTACCTATACTAGTAAGTAAGGTATTTATTTGCTTATGTCACAGGTAGAAAGAGAAAGAGGAATCACAGTGAAAGCAGTGACTGCATCATTAAATTATACATACAACAATGAAACATATCTTCTAAATCTGATTGATACACCAGGACATGTTGATTTCTCTAATGAGGTACTTAATAACTATTTAAGTTTACTATGAGTTATGCTGAAATGAGGAAATTAGAACAATTTTTTTTTATTAGACAAATGTAAATAATAAAATAATACAAGTAATGAGACTAGTAGCTTTACCAGGTCTGATCTGTAGGATAGGTTACATCCAAATGTAAGAGTGTTCCAAATTAAAACCTACTTTCAAAGAGTTTTAAATCACCAGTTTATAAAGATTCAGATCTAAAGATGTATTTATCTAAATTAAATATTGTTGTGTATTACTTACATTTCATGTAGATTAATATAAAGAAATGTATACCAGGTTGTTCGAAGTATAACAGCATGTCAGGGAGTAATAATGTTGGTTGATGCTAATGAAGGTATTCAAGCACAGACAGTAGCAGTTTACTCATTAGCTAAAAGGAACAACCTACTAATTATCCCAACACTGAACAAGGTAGACTTGCCTCGAGCTGACCCTGACAAAGTTAAATCACAGTTGCACTCACTATTTAAAATAGAGCCAGAAACTGTTATGAGCATATCAGCAAAAAAGGGTTGGGGAGTCAAGGAATTGTTGGAAGCAGTTATAACAAGAATACCACCACCTCCTGTAGATACTGAAGGCCATTTCAGAGCACATGTTATAGACACATGGCATGATAAGTATAGAGGGGTGTTATGCTTGATTTACATAAACTCTGGTAAGGTTCAAGTAGGTCAAGCTGTGAAGTGGAAGTCTGATTTGAAACCACATACTGTTAAGTTCCTTGCAATGTTGAGACCAAGTGAGGAACCAGTGGAAGAGGCTGTAGCTGGCCAAGTTGTCATGGTAGGTAAGTGATTATGGTAAACTTAAAAAACCAACCTAATAACAATTTTCGTTACATAGTTTTGTAATGCGCCTGCTTCATTTAACCAGGCTGTGGGCCAAAAGCCGGCGGCCGGGTTGGCGATCAGCTTCTTGCCAGAGAAGTAGCAGACGATGAAGAAGGGACTTCAGTAACGCCAGTCAAACATATGGTATATGCGGGCATTTTCCCTGCTGACCAGTCACAACATCCTCAACTTAATGATGCTATCAAAAAACTAGCGTTAAACGATTCGGCAGTCACTGTTACACCAGATTCTAGGTAATTACATTATAACATATATTTTAACTTTGAATTGACTAAAATCATATAACTACCCAGGTATTATATCAACACTAGATGACTAGAGTCCTTTTGTCTAGCAACAACCAATTCATGCAGTAGGTATGGTATAACATTAGCGATTTTTAAACATAAGTGAGAATAAACCCCAACCTATTTATAATGTTTTTTATTTTTCAGTCCAGCATTAGGGCAAGGATGGCGCATTGGTTTCTTAGGTCTCTTACATCTGGAAGTATTCACACAACGTCTTCTACAAGAATACAAAGCAGAGGCGATACTGACCGCGCCTTCAGTGCCATATAAAGTTAAGTAAGTTTAAAATATCTCATAAATTATATCTTTTTATACATACTTATTTTATCATTTTATTATAATAAATTTCATTAAAATTTGATTACTTACTTGATTTTGCACTCGATATTTGGCTACTTAATAATAAGTATTGCTGTGCAATTGACAATGTTAAATCTATTTATAGAGTTAAGGGGGCTAAAGCAATAAAACAATATAAAGGAGAGGAGGTTATTGTCACAAATCCTTTACTATTGCCTGATGTCAAAAACATAGAAGAGTACTATGAACCTTTTGTAATAGGTAAGAGACAAAATTATAATTTGAACACTCAAGGATGTTTTACCTACTTTTTCTTTTTAATACTTTAATATTTTACAGCGGTTCATAAAATTAACCAATGTGAACAGGATGAACAGGATGCCATTATAATTTATATTAATTATCAGTCAGTTTTTATCAAAATTAAATGGCCCACATTTACTTTTTAAGTGACTGCAAAAGATTAGTTAGAAAACTGTGTACAAAAGTCTTCTGAAGTATAATTACTGATAGATAGCATAGACTATAGAGTACCTACCTACCGTATTTCAGTTAATATTTTTATTTCCATTACAGGAACCATAATAACTCCTGTTGAGTACATCGGTTCAGTAACAACACTTTGTATAGATAGACGAGGTACACCACTTCCTAGTAACGCGGTCGATGACAATATGACCATGTTGCAGTACATTCTACCTCTTAGCGAAGTCGTTATAGACTTCCACGACACTCTTAAAAGTATAACGTCCGGATTTGCCAGTTTTGACTATCAAGATCACGGATTCCATCCCAGTGCGTTAGTCAGAGTAAGTAATTTGTATTGTTTTTCCTTCTTTTCCTTCCTCTGTTTCTAATTATTTGGGATTAATAAATTATTGATTAAATAAAATTAAATAATTGGGATCTAATTGCAAAGATATAATAATATAAAAAAATACATTCATTCACTAAACATTTCACAGGCATAGCCTTTTTTGTTGTTTTTTTTATTATTCAAAATGTTGCTTTCTTTCATAGCCTTTATTATAAGCTACAAAATATGGAAAACTAGCAGACTGAACAGTCATTGTCCTGTCAATTTTCAACATTTCCCGCGGATGTTTTAAAGGTTTTCGTTCATTCAAACCTTGTCCTGACAATTACAAACACAACTTCTTAAGTGATGCTCCGTCATACATGTGGCAATTGACTTTACTTACTATATATAGATATCTCACAAAAATAAATATTTCAGATGGACATCCTTATCAACGGTATGTTGGTCGACGAATTGTCCACTATTGTGCACACAAGTCGATTAGAATACAATGCCAGAAGATTGACGGAAAAACTTAAAGAAATGATCCCGAGACAGATGGTGCAGGTAAACTTTAACTTATCTACTAGACTTAGTTACTTACTGGCTATCGCCCACGACTCCGCCTGCGTGTATGTCGGTGATAGCAGCAAAATGTAGCCTACATCCTTGCTTTAATTTCTAACTAATTCCATAACTAATTTTATTAAAATCGCTTATTATTTAGCCGAGAAAGCGTAACAAACAGAGTTACTTTCGAATGTATAATATTAGTATGGATTGAGTGCATGTACAAAGTAGCTTCATTTGAGCAATTCATTATGTTTTTGACTAGTTCTTCCTAAGCCGCCTGTATTTCTTGAGGCACCTGACATGCCTTGACATCCCTGTTAGGTATTTTTTCGTGACTACATATGTATTGTATGTAAACTTGGTTTTTCTATTTCGCTATTTTTCTTTTCTTTTTTAGTTTTGAAAGGATGTAGGTATTTAGCTTAGTTTTTTCTTTGTTTGATTGTAAATGCGTCCACAGCGTAGATTATTACTATTCTTACATATTGAATTTCTTCAATTATCGAAGATGCCATTTTTACTTTATTTATTTATTGCCACTACCGCCGGCTGCATTGCGTTGTTAATGCATATATTTATCTAATAATGTACCGACTTTGAATGTATTAAACTTATTTTTAAAAAGAGTAACCTATGGAGTTTCTTTCCGGTTCTTCTCCATAGGAAGGACACTTTGGAACCGCGCACCTAGTCATTTAGTTCTGTAACTTTAACGTTTCCTAAGCGCCTTTTTGAGGTTTTATGAGAAATAAAAAACTTTTGATTTTGATTAAAGTTAATTGATTATTTTAGGTCGCTATTCAGGCTGTTGTTGGAGGAAAAGTTTTAGCGAGAGAAACTCTGAAAGCATACCGAAAAGATGTGACAGCTAAACTTGTAAGTATAGTTACTATTCTTTACATAAAAACTCGCAATGATATTCTGTGTGTGATAAGAAAAAGTAATTTATGTTTTAGAGCTTGTAAGTTTTATTTGCCTGACCATTTTTACCTGACGCCAAGAAATAATAATTATTTTCGCGCATATTGTACGTTTCTACATTTCTGTTTGTAAATTTAGTTATTACCACATATCTTCCAAGCCCTATATTTTGATGCCCTACTCGATAGACATTAAAATATAGGGCTTCTTAATTATATACAAAAAGCAACTTGTATGTTTAAATGTAATTTGAAATGAGAAATGCTAAAATATAAATAATAATGTTTCTTAGCAGGTAGTCGGGTTTGTAACGTTTTTTACTGATACAACTTGTATTTCAGTACGGTGGAGACGTCACGCGCAGAAAGAAGCTCCTGAAGCAGCAAGCAGAAGGGAAGAAGAAAATGCGCAGTGTTGCCAACATTCGAATACCGAGAGATACTTTCATAGATGTTTTAAAAAGATAGTAAATAAACAGATATTAGTTATGTGTTTATGGTTTTGGTTGAAACTCTTTTTTTAATAATTAAAATAATACTTTTAACATTAATTATCGTCAACATTTATATATACAAGAAATAATAGGCTTTCTGAAAAATATACTTAATTTATTATAAAATTAGTTGATTACAATTAAAGGACATCGCATGGTTAACAAACATCACAAAAATAATATATGATTCTTAAAAAAATATAATCTACAGCTGCTAATCACCGAGAATCGTACATAAAAACTCAGCTTGAAAAAATCTAGCATTGAACACGAAACATTTTCAAATCAAGCACTTCTGTTCATATCACAAATCATGTACAATAGGATTTTAGTTAGTTTAACAATTTTCATACTGAGTACTTACAACAATAATAATTTAAATCAGAATTTAAAGCAAAGTATTGTGAGCCTCGTCACTTGTCTACATAATGTACAGCATAACGAACTACCGATTTAAAATAACTAGGTAATAAATGAAGTGATACGTTTAATATATCCATTTGGAAGTCACCACGAAGAGATATGAATGTCGTCGCCGAGATCATACAAAGCTATGAAATTGATATTTCATAACTTTGACATAATTCTAATTATACCAATTTTTAGTAATTAATAATAATATTAACACCTTGGGAAAAGTACAGTAGAAGATAAAATAAGTAGTACATAATATTACATACTTAATGTTATTGTAGGCATTATGCATTGGTTACCTCCAATAATGCAGAAAAAGGACATAATTACATGAATTCGTTCTTTTTAGATCCTGGTAACTGTATCCATATTAGTCTGGTATCAATACATTTTTGTAAGCATTTAAATCTCTTTGGTTGCTTCTGCTTGCACAACTCGATAATTAAATTCATATCATGTGTCCCACATGCGTATTAATTTTTTAGTAAAAGTTTAGGATTGATAGGAATATAATAATATGTTATAATAAAACAATGTATGTATAAAGAAGGAATTAAAGAATATTTACTTAATTTTATTCCAAATAGTTTTGCAATGGTACTTACTTACATATAATTATATTTATCAAAGTTCCAGTCTCAAATTTTAACAAATTCAATATCATTTTGTTACTCAGTTATTCTCAATCTGAATAAATTGAGAAACCGACTTAAATCTCATGTTACTGTAAATATAATTTAAGCATAAACAAAACCACTTCTTGCAAACTTTCAATAATGTTGTTACCTCTCAAATTACAGAAAAAATACAATTATAGTTTTCTTTTAATCTAGTGACGAACACAAAGCTTACGCAAATAACAACGCCATAAATTTATTTTTTTTAAATCCATGAATGACACGGTTTGATAACATGGTTAAAAAAATATTAACTTAAATTTATATAATATTTTTCTTTGCCTTATAAATTTACAAATTTTAGGTAAGTATATCATACTTTTATTGATAACAATAAACAAGATAAAATCAATTTAGTTATCTTTCAAGCAGGCCTAGTGGAAAAGAACTGTTGATAATATAATCTATAACATCTACATTTTTAACTGCGTGCGGCAGAGTATGTCAAATTTTGGCGCGCGAAATTTCACTGCTCTGATAATCTACATATCTCGTGGTTTTTGGTTTGAGCACTTTAAAGCCGCCGTGGTCTACTCCACATCTACGTGCCTCCCACAAGAGGGTAGTGGCTATAATCACAGTTGCACTGTGATGTAAACTCACACAATTCCCACCCTAAACAACATGTCTTATCACCCAAGATTCTTTGTATCTGATGGTGTAAAAAAAGCAATAGTTTTACTATAAACAACAATACTTATTAGGGTACAAATTGTGTTATGTGTATGTACACATGTTGTAAATGTTTTTTTTTTTTTTTTTTATGAAATGAGACTGCCTCCTAATTTATTAAATCATTATATTGTAATGGAAAATGAGTCTTGAAATATGCGCCTCTTAGTTTCTTGATTACAACCGACGCGACAGTTAAGAAATATTTAAATTTTTAATAGAAATGTTTGTCACTTAAGATGATGTTTAATATTATAAATTTTTCAGGTTTTCATTTACTAACCTATATATAATTTTCAACAAATATTGAGTACTTATATAAGTCTACAGGAGACAACCTCATTTATACACTGTATTTTCCGGTGACATGACAATTCATAAAAAATCTCATACCCTCCGAAGAGCAATATGCTTATCTGTCTTCTGATGTCTCCAGAAATTGGGCATAGACATCTCTTGTGCATTCCCCTTTTTCATTAAACTTGTATTTATAGTAAGATCCATCAGCACAGATTACTGTAAAAAATAGAACACATTTTTGTAAACAAGGTAGATGATGAATGGCATCAAAAATCTATATATATATATATATAATAAATATAAATGAATCTCTATTTCTCTGGATCGCATCACGCGTGAACGGATGGAACAATTTTAACTATTGTCAGAAGAAGGTTTTTATTAAAGAAAAAAAAAAAGGTTTTGAAAATCTCAGCACTGCAGCATAAATGAAAAATGTTGCAAAAAATGAAAAACCGTTGAAATAAAAACACGCGGACAAAGTCGCGGGGGACAGCTAGTAATAATATATATATACAAAGTTTGTAACTTACCAATTATGGAACTTTTATCAACTCCAAATGCACAAATGCATGGAGGACCATTAGGGATGGTGAATTTGCAGAAACTCCAGTTACTTGAAAAATATTTTGGTAAAAAATTTACTGTTGCCAAACTGGACTGCTTGTTGAGCTTTTCATCTTCTAAGCTAAACACATGTACTGTGCCATGGTCTGAAGTGACACATAAATTGGTGCTTGAGTGGTTAAAATTTATACAGTAAATTGTTGCCTGTAAAAACATAAAAATTAAGAATTACATACATAATTTATTTATTTATTCAACAATCATGTTTGGTGAAAAGTGGGCCTTTATTAAAACATTATTTTAATTATAAATTTAAACTAAATAGATACTGTTAATTGAATTTCATATTCTTTAAACTAACTTGTTATATTACTACATTTTCATATTAAACACAAAATAAGCCTGCAAATATTTTATAACTTACTTGATGTGCCCCTCTTCTGAGTTCAGCAAGCTTCTGTCCAGTGGCTGTGTCAAACACCCTAATGAGTGTTCCTTTAGTGGAAGCTGTGGCCAGTCTGGTGCCACCTACATTTAATGCCAAACAACTGAGAGGTGCCTCATGAGCAGCAATCAGATGGCCCTCTGGTGCTGTACTTGGACCTGCATGACTGCTTAGTTCCACTAACTGCAAACATTCAGTGTATCTTTAGATATACATAAAATTAAACTAGAACTGGTTATTTATTTCAAAAATGATGTTTCTATGGAGAAGTACTGGCAAGAAACTCCAGATTATGTGACTCTGGCATATATTACCAAAATATGCAACAATAATGCAAAAAGTTTTTTTTTATATTGTTTACGAAAAACAATTATAAACACATGCAACACATGACACATACAAAACAGAAAAAGCAGCCTTCATTGGTATTATTATTAAACTATAAGTGTACCTATTAGTCACATAAATTTAAAACACAAATAAAAATGATTTCAAGAGGAAAATTATATAAATAAACAATCAAAATACATTCATAGCTAGGTAGACCCAAGGCTATAACACAAATATTCATATAAACCAAGTTCCAAACAAACAGCAGTTAACTAATGATTTTAGATAAGTATAATATGATTGGTTAAGAGCTTTACCTGAACATGTCCTGCTTTACGACTTGGATATGCAAGTAGAGCATTGTTACTGTTGGGGCACACTACACACAGTCCTCTTGAGTTTTGACAAGTTTCAAACACATGCAGCATCTGTGGCTGAGCCGTGAATGTGTACACTTTGATTAGGTTCTCTGTAAATATTAACAATTACATAAAGTAGTAACAAAATCTTCTGAAATAAATAGTACAAGCAATATATTTCAAACTAATTTAAAGATTTTTATCTTCAAATATATATTATGGTAAGGTAATTAACAAATACGTGGTCCAATTAGACTACTAAACTTTCATAATTGAATTAATTAAAAGACATAAAATACGTGAACAATAACAGAGAAAAGTTATACGACATTTACCCAATACAACAACAATACGATCTCGGCGCAGTTTTACAGCTTTAACAGGGCTGTTGAAATCAAGAGATATCGCCGAATCTTTTTTTAAATCATCCCATATTATGACTCTGTTCGGGGGATACACGGGGGTTTTACCACCGCCAACCAATGCCATGTAATTGCATCTGAATAACATTTCCACGTAAGAAAGACCGCCTTCAGCGAAATTCTGTCTCTCTTTTTCTTTAAGTGGGTCACTATTAAACACCCGAAATCCATTCTCCGTTCCGCAAGCAAAACAACCTGAAGATTGCAAAACAAAAATATAATGTAAACCGATTAATACATTAAGTGCAAGCAAATTAACAACAACTAAATCGTTTCCATTACCTTGATCTTGATTAAATCCTACATAAAGAAGACCATTCCCAAAAGTATTATCTTCGGATAAATTCATTTTGTTTTGTGCAAACTTATCGTAGAATAGGACAAAAATCTTATAGCAAAACAATATAATTATTATCTTCCCAACACTACACAACTTAGCGGCGATTTGACAACAAATTTTATTACGGAGCTGCCAACCTAGAGTGAAGTAGTAAAAGTTATAATGTTCAGAAACCAAAATAAAACTAAACTAATAGGTAAACAAACTAAATTATTTTGTATCAAATCTCTGTAATATGAATTTCGTGGTTACATTTAATGCTCTATATCAATTTATAATAATAAGAATAAAAATTGTTGTCAAAGATTTATCTTCTGGAACATTTCAGTTTACTTCTTACCTCATAAAACATCTCTAGGAAAGTGGCTCCTTAAATAATTTAATGTAAAACAGTAATTCAATAGCACTACAAACCAGTGGATAAAATTGAAACTGATGTCTTATGTATATTCCTGACGGACAATAGATTCCGATGAATTAAGGACAACCTCCTTTTTTGAAGTCGGTTAAAAGTTATCCAGGTCAGCGATTCTCAAATTTTTTGGCGACTGACCCTTATACCTATTCATACATGCTATACTCCTGAGTCCTGGTACATTTTCAGGCATTTTAATCTTCACACAGTCAAAGTCCAGTCCTTTTAACGTCGATGTGAGGATTTTAAATATATTTTTCTATAATTAAAAATAAATAGTTTAAAGGTTTGTATTATAACTCTCGTGAGGAGTATAAAATAGAATTATTTAAAACAAAACGGTTTACTCACGCATATTCTCGGGATCGCCCGACTAGTTTCAGGCTCAATGGGAGTCCCTAATCATGAGCTGAAGCGGCAGCGGTGATGCCACCGCGGCGATCCCGTGAATATGCGTGAGTAAAGGTTTTGTTCTAAATGGTTTTGTAATAAACCTACATTGTGACCATTCAAAATTAAAAGCATGTATTTAATCATACATATTATTAAAAAAATATATATATTTAAATTTATAAATAACTAGCTGTCCTATAGTATACTTGGCTTTAGCTAGTTTTGTTCAGTTATGTTACCAAATTTTCCTATTATTTTTTACAAATTGATTTGATGCGCTATGGAATAGTTTGTTTCACAAATCATATAAATTACCAAAAGTCAAAATTCAAATCAAAACTCATTTATTTAATATAGGCTACAAAGTAGAACTTTTCAAACGTCTAAATAATAAAATGGACAGCTCCCTGATTCGCCCCCACCTACCAACATTGTATACCTCCTTGCTAGGTAAGTCTAGCTAGCTTCATATTATTAATCTGCAAGTAAGGGTACCTACACCTGTTTCTAAATTTCATTATGTCAGACTACAGAATATTACTATAAAATATAAGACATGTTTATTCATCAATATTCATAATAAATATGACTGTGATTGTTTAATAAAGAATAAAAATATTTTGTTGTTTACACAAAGTTTAATAAAATTTTAAGTTTAATATAAAATTTACATAATATTATACCCTAACACATTCTTATAATTAAAAATATTTATTATATAATATATATTAAATTTACAAAATTATTTAAGCGTTATATTGCTTACAAGAAGTTGAAGAAATGTTATGAACTAGCTACTTGCTTTAGGGGTCCTTCAAGGTATTGAGCAATAGCATTGATTTTTTCCTTTAAAATTCCGAATCCCACAGTCTCTTTAGCATAAAGGCACAATAACAAATTAGCTACTTGTGTTATAGCAATTTTCCCATTTAAACAATCAACTAATATAAGGTGAAGTTTGTCTTCCTTAAAAACATTCCTTCCGTGCTTTTCGTACGCCGACCACACGTTACTTGCGATTGCTGCTGTAACTCTAGCATCTTTATCATTATAGCCAGAATATGCCAGAAGAGCGCCTTGGTGATTTAACAACCTGCAATAATTGAAATTACATTAGCATCAAATATATGAGTGCTACATAAATAGTGTAAATATTTTGACACCCACAATGTGTTTTCAACACCTCCTGTATTCGCCTGGCTCAGCACTTGTGTTAAGGCTTTTGGTTTCAACATATTGAAAGTATTAATATGATTAATCAAGATTACTTTACAATAGGCAATAAAAGTCAACAAAAGTGCGCAAAATCTTATAAACTTCTATTATTTTTTTATCAAATCCGCAACAACTTGACGTTTCTTTAATTCTTTGTCAGTCAATGTCAAAATTGCCAGATTTATGACATTTGTCTTTTTTTTAAATGGCGTTGTGCAAATTGAGGCACTGTATTTTAAGCTCCAAACTCGAGGAGTTTTGTTTATCACGATAAGTACTTGATTGCATGGAGCTTTGATTAAATGGGCTACAAAACACGTTGTATGAATACATTCGTGTACTTATTGTGATCAAACTGTTAATGTGTGCGTGTTAGAGTTACTCGCTCCAAATTATTTACGTGCCTTGCCTAACATTCAATGTATAAGATGAAAGCTACGAAATAACAGGATAGCAAGAAAAGGAGTTGATATCTAGTTTTGGTGTTTACTGGTCTTTATCTAGAGTTCGCTTTATGTCATTACTTGGACGATCTTTATTGTAAATATTGTGTGCTCTATAAAATAGCCTCATGTAAATTAATATTACCTAATATATAAATAATAAAATTAAACTTTTTAAGGAAGCATAAAAAAACTAGAACAATATTTTTATTGTATTCACGTTTATTAGTATATAAGTAAAATAATTAACGCATCTTCTTTTGCTTGATTAAATAATTTCTGAATGCAATCTGCTTATCTTTGAAAGACCTCTTGATTTTTCCTTTTGCTTTATGTTTTACCATTTGGTAATTCTTGGTCTTCCTTTTCTCTCTGTTAGTTTTGGAGCAATGAATATTCTTCCTTCGGTCTTTATATCCGAACTTGTCTCTATCTTCTCGTCCTTTATGAACACTGTCTAACCTAGCATCTTTATCGTGTTTTCTCTTTTTATGAATATTTTCTATGGCAGATAGTTGTACAAGCTCCCCAGACTCATCTTCTTCTTCTGTTATATTGATTTTCCTTTTAGTGGCACTTATGCTCTTTTTTAATTGAGCTGCTTCAATTCGCTTAAAATCTTCATCAGTGAAAATGGTTTCCATAGCTATTTCACGAGCACTTTGTAGTTTCTCCTCCATATTTTTCTGATTCATTACTTTGCGTGTAGCTTTTAGTATTTTCCTGTCTGATGTTGGATTGGTAATTTCTTTTTTATTATCTGTTTCTTCACCTTCTTGCTCTTTGTCATCCCCTTCTTCTTCCCCTTCATTACTCCCCGCCTCTTCTTCTTCTTCATCATCACTATCTTCTTCTTCACTGTCTGTTATATTAATTTCTGAATCTGAAGAAGCAACATCAACCCAGTCTTCACTATCAGAATCATTCTTCTTTTTGTTAACCTTTTTATTTTTGCCGTTCACTTTGATTTCCTCTTTCTCTAATAATACCTCAGAACCAGGTATGTGGTCTTTAATCTCCGTTTCACCATATTTTTTATTTTTCAATTCTATGGATGCTTCTGTTGGCCTGCCTCTATCTTTCTTATGTAGCATGTCAGGCATTGACTGTCTGAATAATTGAATCAATGACCTTGCAGCCATCATAACAGATTTTTCTTTGTAATTTTTGTATTGGACCAAATCTCTAAGCAAATCTTCACCTATAGCAAGTGGGCACCTTGCACATATTTCTCTAACAGCATTTAGGCCTACAGCCATGACATCAGTTGAATTCCTTTCTGTTATAAAATTATTGGATATAGCCTTCATGACTGGTTCTAGAACTTCAGGTGGAATTAGTTCATGTGAAGCCTGAGCTGCAAACAATAAGATGCGAGTTACTTCACGCTGATGGGGTAAAAGTAACCTTGCAATAAATGGATAGTAGTTGAACAGAAACAAATCATGCAACCCTATTAACCTAGATATAACATCTAATAACATCAATTTAACTTCAAATCTGTCATTAGATGATTCCAGTTTCTTGAATAATTTTTCAGCAAATCCTTGTGGATTATTTATAAGATGTAAAGCAGAAAAATTAAATACTGGAGCTTTTTGCTTCCTCTTTTTTATTTTCTTTGCCTGTTTCTTGACTTTCTCTACCATTTTTTCTCTTTTCCTTGTCTTTTTGTTGAATTTGTTTGATATCATGGTATCTCTAGGATCTATTTCTTCTTCACTATCAGAATTTTCTTCCTTCTCTTCTTCATCTCTGCCTAAGAAGAACTTCAATGAGGCCACCATCACTTTAGTTATCTTCGAGAAACATCCAATATCAGCAATAATGTTAACAGTCTTTTGATCATTCCAAATATTTTTGTGATATAACTCAACCAATATATCAAGAGACAGCTTTGCCGCTTTAGGGTTAGAGTCTTGCAACATTGAGAACATAAAGTTCTGTAATGTTGAGTTAAATTTCATGTCTTTGTGTTTCATATTCAAATTTTTAATATCTGTTATAATATGAGTTTTTAAAAACTCTCTTAAATGCTTATCTTGACATCTCAAGAGTAAAAAGAACAATTCTAGTAAATCAAATGCTGTGATAAAGTTCTTATTTCTTAATAAAATGAGGCATTTACATAATGACAGACGCATGTCATTGTGCAACACTGTGTTATGTGTTTTCAGAATATCAACAATTTTCTGTGGAAATAACTTCATTTCATTGAGATAGCACTGGGCCACTTGTGCCAAAAACATCGCTTGTTCATCTAGTTTTTTGTTGTATTGAGTAGGGTTTAAGTTAAAAATTTCCAATGTTGTCTCGAAGTGAGCAAGTTGTTGATGGAATTCTTCTTTGTAAGATTGTGGATCCCTTTTAATTAAGTTTTGCAACTGCGTCAGATTATTCGGCAGCTGATTATTGTGTCTCACCATTTTGGAAGCTGTTAAATAGGTCGTGGGTACTAATATATGCACACGTTTATAGCTGCAGCACTAAATCTTTATTACACACACATAGCGATTATTTAATATTTATTATAACCTCCATTTACCACACGGTTACGTATAAATAAAATAACCTCAACTTTTGTTCTATGTCATTATTGTATGTCAAAATATCTTTGTTGAGTAGACTAAAGAAATAAGAGGAGGTGCCCTACTCTACACTGATTTACCTAGAATATACAAATATATCTATTAAATCGTTAAAGAAACATACGTCTACACTCTGTCTCTAGATGTATTATGTTATTTGTATGTTCTCTGCCAAACAACATTAACACATACACATCACATCAAAATAAGTACTTAGGCAGCTGGTTTTATTTTTCGTGTCTGCTGCTGCTGCGAGCTGTGGGTTTTGCAGTGGATTTGTTGTTTTTGTACCTGTATTTCAACTAGTATTTTTTTTATGCGAATGATGAACAAATTTATGCATGGTTTCACTTTAAAAAAAGTAGTACTAAATTTTAGGTTTTAAATATTTATTGTATAAGTATTTGAAAGACTTTACAAGTTCTAACTTTTCGCAGCACAAATATAAATAATCCACACATTTTATATTCTTGCCACTACAGCTGCGTAATGTGTAAAGTCTATGCAAAAAAGAACCGTTGTGGCGTAAAATGGAACTAACATTATGATAACATTAAAATCATTATAACAAAAATTATGAAGACATCTGAAAACATTATGTTCTATCAAAGTTAAATATCCAGATGTTACACTCGCCCTATAATGCCGCAACAGTGCTTTTAACATAACAAATAAGATAAATTAAAATCTGTTATGATTTAAATAATAATAAATTTATGTTGTCTTATTAATAGCGGCCATTTGTAGTGTCCGCGGTGTTAGGGGTACTGTACGTATGCACACCAGATCTATAGGTATGGCCTGTCCATCCCATTAAAAGGTCTTTCTATACACTGCTAAACAAATGTTTTAGACACTAGGTCATTTAGAATAACATAATTTACTAATTCTCATTTTATTTAGCGTACGCATGTATGTAGCAATATACGCATGTAAATATTAGTTTTATATGATGTAGTCAGTTGAGTTAAAAATATAACACTTCGCACCATATTGAAGACAATTACTTTCATAATTCCTTGATAAAAAAAAATAGAAATGTTGTAAAAAACTGCTAAGTACGAAAAGTATACTTTAATTAAAAGTACACTGAATTTGTTGCCACTCAAATAATTATTTAGTGCCTTGTCCTGGTGGATTAATTATAAAAGTTGTGTCAATTGTGTCATGTCAATCAGCCACGTCATTTTTGCTTAAATGATAGAGTGTACGCGGCGTAACTGAGATAAGCATTTCTGTGAAAAATGAATATTTTCCGTTTACTTGGTGATTTATCCCATCTTCTAGCTATAATAATATTACTACTCAAAATCTGGAAAACCAGATCATGTGCGGGTAAGTTAACTAGACTTTGAATTGATCCGATCAACCGGCACATACAGTATGTATTTTCCTATCATAACTTCTATAATTGAATTCAATTTTCAGGAATATCGGGAAAATCTCAGATACTTTTCTCCGTCGTATACACGGCGCGTTATTTGGATCTGCTAACTAATTACATCTCTGCTTACAATACGTTTATGAAGATGGTATTCATTATGGCCTCATACGCCACTGTTTACCTGATGTATGTCAAGTTCAAAGCAACATATGACCACAACCACGATACGTTTAGAATTGAGTTCTTGTTGATACCATCATTGGTAATGGCTTTGTTGATAAACCATGAATTCTCAGTTATGGAGGTTAGTTCGTATTTTATTCTATTTATTACTCTAACAATATTATTATCAAGGAATTTTCTAAACAAAAAAGTAATATACTGTATAAGTAGTTTTACTCTAAGTCAACATGAATTCTCTAATAATTTGTGTTCTAATTTAAGATATTATGGACATTCTCAATTTACTTGGAGTCCGTTGCTATCCTACCACAACTGTTTTTGGTGTCGAAGACTGGGGAGGCTGAAAGTATTACATCTCACTACCTGTTTGCTCTTGGATCATACAGAGCCCTATACCTCTTGAATTGGGTAAGACATTTTATTTCAATAGATATAAACAAATATATCTTATTATCAAACTTTGTTGATAAGCAAATACTTTGTATGTTGGTGTGCATTGAAATGGTTAGGAACAAAATTTTTTTGTCTATCTGTCATTATATTTATTATTACTTAAATAATTTATACATCTAAAGTACTCTTTTATTTATTTTGTGCCTGGAATACTAGTTGATTACAAAATATTATTGTGAATGCATACTTAAAAAAATACATTTTTGATAATTTATCTTATAACTATCTGACCCGGCAAACGTTGTTTTGCCATATTTTGTCTAAAAAATAAAAAAAAAAGTTTAGGCGTGGACTACCCCTAACATTTAGGGGGATGAAAAAGAATGTTGGCCGATTCTCATAGATACCGGATAAGCACAAAAAATTTCATCAAAATCGGTCAAGCCGTTTCGGAGGAGTATGGCAACGAAAACTGTGACACGAGAATTTTATATATTAGATATATTTTATATTTATATTATTTTTGTATATTATCTTTCTTATGACATAATAACTAATAAATAATTCCTACCTTCTATTGTTCTAGTAAGTAATGTTGTTTAGTATTAATTATTACACTTTTGTACCCTTCACAATTTGGTGTTAGATTTATGTTTCTTGAGTCTCTTCAATCTTTAAGGCCATCAGCTTCTCATGTAATTATGTAAAATGGAATTATGTCATCTATATTTATATAGAAATATTTAATCTGAATGTATAGTTAGAAAACCAGCAGTTTCAAATCATAACATGTAACTTTACAGCAGTGTTTTCCGAATAATAACCATCTACATTATAGTCATGGTTATTAAAAATAACAGGAAATAATTTAATTAAAATGAATGTTTGTTTCAGGTGTATCGTTATGTTGTGGAGGATCACTATGAGCTGATTGCTATCATCTCTGGAGTTGTGCAAACTGTGCTATACTGTGATTTCTTCTATCTTTACATTACTAAAGGTAAATACTTAATATCTCCTTTAAATCTTATTAAAAGCCTTATATTATAATAGCTTTATACTTATGATAATTCTTATTGGAATCTAAGCCATCATATTCTATATGTAATGTTACATCTTATCCAATTAGTGTAGTTACGATTTTTGAGAATGTCTTAAAAGTTACTGATTAGATGTTTTCTTTTTTTTTCTAGTATTGAAAGGAAAGAAATTGCAGTTGCCAGCTTAAGTCAAGCAGGAGGGTTGCAATAAATCAATATGACAGTAATATCTGTGAATATATTTGTGTGAGCCAATAAATTACCTAAGATCTAGTTGTACAAACATTGTCTGTATTTGTACTGTTGTGAAAATGTTGATTTATTAATGGCAATTATGTGTGATTGTGTATCTTCATTAACATGTACAGCCACAAGCAATAATAAATGGTCTCTTGCATATAAAACCATCCTTAACCTTATACACTAAGTTCTGTTACAATCACAATAATATTGGCTAATGTACATAATTATGGAACCTTTTATATAACTACATGTTTTATTGTTCAATCTTTGTAATATGCAATTTGATTTCATAAAACATTTTCTACCTATTTATAAAACACCATAAGGTAATTTTAAATTAATACAATATTTTATAAAGATTAATCGAAATTTTGACTTTCATTACATCAAATAATTAAGGTGCCCTAAGCCCTTTTATTCATTTAGTATTAATATTGAATGAAATATTTAGGGCCATTGCGATGATTAGTGCTGTCTTTGACATTAACAATTTAAGGAATTTATATTGCTTATTAAATATTTATAAAATTACATGACTTGAGGCTTAAATTCTCATTATTATTATTGCACTAACTGCTTTAAAAATGAGCTTCTCATCAATTATAAGGTATTAAAGTTTATTTTACTTTGTTTAAATAAAAAAAAAATGTTGTAAACTAATAACTTGCGCGATGTTAAGTAATGTGTCAGGCATAAAACCACTTCTTATTGTTCGTGACTGTACTTAATTTTAATTATGGTTAACCTACATAGTTATTGACAATATTTTCAGTGCAATTTAATTTTAATGGCCACCTATTGTGACGCAAATAGTTAAATAACTTTTTACCAAAATATTGCCATGAAAATATAATTTCGTATCTTGTCATTTGATTTTTCCCATTAAAAAAAATTGGCAACAATGAATTTTAGACTATGCTTAACCAATGAGGCATAAGAATATGTATGTACTTATGATGTATGATCTATGGTCTTTATATTCCTTTTGCATGTGGTATTTTTTTACGTTAGTATGATGTATGTACCTATCTGGTTTTAAATATATCTTAAATTCTTCTATGGGTAAACTTAGACCAATATTAGTATTACACTGACTTGTGTGCAAATGGCCAAACCTCTGCATGGTCTATCAATGTATGGGATGTCAATTATTCCATTTGTATTTAACACACTCCTTCCATACATTGTCACACAACTTATTAAATAAATATGTATTTAAGTGTACAATATTGTTTGTTCTTCTCTTTGTTTGGATACATTGGTAGCAATGAGGGTGGTGCCTGCCATACAGTATATTATTATATCATTGCTTCTTATCCTCTTTATTTCTTTTATTTTTACT
Source organism: Diachrysia chrysitis (assembly GCA_932294365.1). NCBI lineage: Eukaryota > Metazoa > Arthropoda > Insecta > Lepidoptera > Noctuidae > Diachrysia > Diachrysia chrysitis. The sequence goes on along the minus strand of OW028650.1, from coordinate 6,370,230 downwards.
TAATGTCATCAGACATCTTAATCAAAATCGTAATGAACGATAGGGGCGACCTGCATTTGAAAAGTTCCGAATAGATTATTTTACTATCTAGTACGTCTAGGAATAATTGTATAATTAATCTGTAACTAGTTCTAACGTTTTCCGATTTCTTCGTTCGAAAATGCACTTCGCCACTGGTGATTTGGTAAGATTATAAGAAGCCAAACATTACTTGTAATTCACTGATAATAATTATGTTTAGTCATTATTCCAAGAATCGAAATTACAATCAGGTTTTGGTATTGTTTTCCATACATGTAGATCAAACATTACGTTTTATACAGTTTAGTCTTAAGATCCTATTGTAATTGTCTTGCTATAAGAATTTCTGAATAAATTAAATTTGGAAGTGAATAATATTCGTTTTTGAAATTCTTTTTTTTTATTGCTAGACTGTTAGTGAGGCATTTAACGACGAAGAGTGTAAATAAAATAATTAACAACTTTATTTGTCTTGTTGTTGTAAAAGTCACCAGGTACCTAATCGCGATTTAAAGACTGTAATAGTTTATCCAGTTAAAAAAAAAGGTATGATACCTATTTCGTATCATTAGTTGTATTGCAACAGTTGGCAACAGAGTGGGTTACCGAAAGGTTGTTCTTTGTTATAACAATTTGTTCATTGAGATAATATATTTTTCCACATGTTTTATCAATAACATTGCTTTCAAAATACCATACCAGATAATTTAACAGCTATCTAATGGGGACATTACATAAAACATAATTTCCGGTTCTATATCCTAAGACCGCAAATAATTTAGACAAATATTTTTTTTAGTATATTTATTTAGTTACTAAAATTCTTACTAATTTTCAAATATCAACGATGCATATTTATGGAAATCAGCTACGTGTACTTGTTCCTGAAAAAGAAAAAAGATTTATTTGAAGAAACTTATTTTTATAGAGCCTATTTTAAAACGGGATATTATTATTTGATCCTCTAATTATATTTGGTACGCAAAAATAACGACTAATAATAAAATTCGAAGGACAAATCCTTCGAATTTTATTATTAGTCGTTTTTTAAATGATGGATGGTTTATATCCCCCCACCAAATCTTAATTTGGGGCACAGGCAAAATGTGAACATGATCATTTTGAACCCTATTCACTCACTGCGGAGTAGGTATAAGGTCTTCTTTAGCGCGCCATCTGTGCCGGCCCTAGCTCGTCTAGGCCCTAGTATTCCTAATATCTATGGATGTAAATTAGGAATACTAGAATACAAGCCGTTGCTTGTGTTATGACTGGTAACTAATTTTATTTTTTGGCTACTATTCTTCTCACATTTACATTGTCTGTCTTCGAACCTGATCAAGTGCCCTATATATTAGACTCGTCCATGTACTCACATAGCAACCTTCATGTTACGTAACAATGCATTTAGCATAAAAGCATTAGCTACAGTTTTATGGCGAAAGATAAGTAAGTACACATTAGCAAGTAGACAAGCAAACAATAGTCTAGTTCTGCTGAGATAGTTTCGCATTAATTATTTTGATGCAAAGTATTGTACTGATTACAATAGAAATTTTGGTCCAAAATAAATAAAATAGGTATACCCCCAACATAGTGCTGCTGTTCAGCAATTTAAAGATGCCATGGTTGAGTGTGGTTTCATTCAAGACGGCTGTATAAGTGACACCCATATGAAGATTTTCTTTAATCTGTAAACAAAAATAGAATATTAAATAAAAAATATTGATGCAAGAACTAAAACATACGTAAAAGTCGATATAAACGTAAATCGTCTATTTAATTTAAATAAATACCTACAGTTTAAAAACAAAGTGTAGTTAAACTGTAGATAAGGTTTTATACGTTTTAAATGTACTGTAACACATTCGACGTTTCATTAATGAAAAATTTTAAATAACTAAAATACATCAGTTATAACATTTATATACCTACCCAATTAATTTTGAACAGTAAATCAATTAATTGGCATACCATGGTAATACTTAGCGTTTATAACAAAGTAATTGCTACTTTGCTTTATTTAACTTAGAGTATCTCTCTCTTGTTTAACTCAACTAAATAAAGTTTTATTACTGTTTATGAAAAAATAAAACTGCCTTAAAAAATTCTAATATCTTTCAAAAGTAGCCGTGTTTGTCTACCAAGTGTGAATTTGACATTTTATATACATGTTGGATTAGTATAGGTATAGTAATATAGCAGAATCAGAATATTTAATGTATTTCTATATATATTACCATAGTTTATACGTAACTATGCAATTGAAAATGTTAAAAGAAGAATTAAGTTGGTCTACAAAATGTATCTGATATCTCAGTGTTCAGCTGAGGTTCAATACTAAAAAAATTACCAATATATAATTATTTTATTTATGTAGGTACCTGTGATTCATAAGGAAGTGAAAAATTAGGTAGCCATGTTGATATCTTCCTCGATTTTAGTTTATGGTGAAGAAGAATAGCTAGCTTGCGTAGAGTGATTCTTTGGAGTGTCTCTTCTGTAAAAAAAAACTCCTTGAGACATGCAAATTAAAATTATTCACATTACTTCCAGCTAGGAAAAACATAGTTTTTTGACAAATTCGAAGGTTATAGAATAACAGAATAAATGAAAAATTTAGGTTCTGGTCAAATATGTCAATTAATTTGAGAAATAAAGTTTATACCATCTAAGTCCAACGCAAAAGAAATCTTGAATGGGGCTATTTTTCTGTGAAGCCTCAAATATTCTTCTTTAGTATTACTAGTTAGCCCATCCAATAACAGTACAATTAGAGCATCTTCTAAGGCCATGACACAACTTAAATGGGACACATCCTGAAAATAATGAATACTATATATAATGAATGAAACTCTTTTTTTTTTCATTACCATATATAAATGATTACACTCTACCTAATCATAACTATAATGGATTAAAAATAAATAGAATTTAGAATACCTAGTTACAACCTAAATACAATGATTAAATACTGATATTAGAGTTTTTATTAGGTATCTATATTATATATTTGTATTTATGTAGTAAATTTGTCAGCAATTTCATATCTTGGGAGTTTATCTTGATTTGATTGGACTAAAACTGTTTGTCATTATAATTTAGATTGTAATATTAATTACTAAACTTAAAAAAAAAACTGCCAACATCATAATTTTAAGTAATGGGTCTTTTGAAATATCTTATATTTCTATCTTATCTTCTACAATATAAATCTATCTATGAAGCCTATTGTTTAGCTAACACAAAGTTCTTCTTTTCCCTTTTTAATTTCCAACAAAAAACAGAAATCTGCTATTTAATTAGTGCTTATATAATTAAATATAGGTACATATTTGTTTAAATAGTATTATGATTTCTTACATTATCTTCTGGCTGGACAGTAATACTTTCTACAGGTTGGCTACCAAATGGGAACTGCGCAACAATATCAACATGGGCAGTCTTATCTTTAAATTTGTAGTCACTTATTGTAAACAGACTGGGTGTTGTTGATATCTGTACAAAAAAAATATCACAAAAATAAAAACTGTACACAGAAAATGTATGAAGTCTCAAAAAAATATTACTGGGTGTTGCTGGCTTTATGTCTTATTAGCCCTCCAATTTTATTACTTAAAAGACATCCCATCTCCTGCAGTTCAGAGGAAGAGTGAATAAGATAGGCTATGTTTTTTGTTTGTCTGGTAAGTATACCACTTTCTGCAGCAAGTGTTAAAGGAGTTTATAGTGTTTGTCTCAAGGAATGTATAAATACTGAAAAAAAACTTATAGTTATTGACAATTAAAATAAATACTCACAGAACTCCACCAGTATTTTCTATATCTCTGCCATTGGATGAAGTATTGCATAGCAAGTTGTTGGGGTACAATTAAATCTAACTTTAGTTCAGACCTTAGGGCTGGAGCTCTATCATTAAAATTTAGCTCCAATTTCCTATTCTCATTGTATACCTGTACATCCTGTTTTACAGTACCAAACACAGATGGCACACCACCTACTTTATTAATGTATTTACTAACAAAGATGGGCATTTGTTTGTTTGTTTTAGCATAAATATACTGTAGCCAAATTACATGAATATTTTTCATCAATATCTGACTAGGTTCCTTCAAAGTAAACTTTACACCTGTATCATTTAATTGTATAACTGTAAAAAACTGTTTCATATTAAGTATTTTGTAGATTTCACTTTTCATTTTGTTTTACTTTGGTTGCCAAATATTCAACTTCTATTTCATGTAAAGGTATGTTGCCTATTGGAGCTACAAAGTAGTCATCTTCTTTCAATGCGGCATTTCTTAGAATATCCTTTTGACAGTTTCCTTGAGTTATCTTATCCTGTCTTAAAAACAAACTCCTGTAAGACATAATAATATTAAGTTATTAACAGATGAGCATACATTTAGATTATGTTAACATTGGACAGATATATAAGCAGGTAATCCATTAAAAAAATATTATAGGTAATAAATACTTACTCATCTTCTAGAACTGAATATAAGGGTTCAACATCGTCAGTATTAATGTGAAGAACTTTATTAGCAAATGCAATGGAATCTTCTAAAATCTTTATGCCTTCTTCAGTGTCGTAACTTACTAAAGAAAGTCTTTCTAGAAGTAGGATTGTATTACGATCTATTTTCACTGGATCGTAGAGATCATGTTCCAAAGATGTCACAGGCGATGATGGGATTTTTGAATTTAGGTTTCTACATGAAGTTTTAATTAGGCTCAAGGATCTAGAAGTTCTTTTAATCAAATTAAAAAATATCATACTTGTTTTGGTTTTTTAATGTTTTTATATTTACAAAATAACTACAACGTTGGTTACGACATGACATGTAAGTTGAAAATAAAATAGTCAAGTCGTAGTTGTAGTCTTTGTAGATATTTTTTGTAAAGAAAATAGAAAATTATTCCAATAAATGACTTCCAATGAATGTCAATGTCAAAATTCAAACTGACAATCCATTAGTCGATTTTAAATATAGTGAAGTGGTTATAAACATTGATATAAAATGAGGCATTTTTTTCATTTATTTGATATTTTGACCAGTATGCTTAAATAATTTAAACCAAGTTTTGTATTGTATTTACATAATGAGATATTGTATTATCTAAAGCCTGACTGGCTGACTGATTTGCGTTACAAAGTGCTTAAAATTTTTATACAAAACTACCCAAAAAAATGCATTAATTAAATAGTTTAGACGTTAATTCGCACGGGTAGACAAACATGAATTAATTGTAGTAAGTATATAAACAAATCTTTTGCTGAAATCACTTTATCCAAAGGTGAAAACCGTATGGAAATCCGTTTGGTAGTTTTTGTGTTAAATCTCGTTCACACAGACAAACAGACGCGACTAGGGACTTTGTTTTGTAATATGTATAGGAGTATATAAAAAATAGATACATAATGAGTTAAGTTACTGCCTAACTGGATTCTTTATTTCATTGCACATTGGCAAAAATTATATAACTACCGATTTTTTAGATGTTAGTCATATGTTAAAACCTTAAATACAAAACAATAATTAATATTTAAAGATGTGATCAAGCCTATTATGAAGAAACAATTATATTTTCTCATTGTCTAACTAATTACTCTAGCGACTACTAGCGAGTGTCCAACTTGATAGTTTACTTATTTTTTTCTAATGTCCAACCATGGTCCAACACTATCGCAGATCTGTCAAAATTGTCATCATAATATAACCTACAAAACTGAAAATAGATTTGGGGATTTAAAAAACAGAAAAAGTATTTGTTCTTTTAAGGTATTACTCTTTTATTTATCTTGTCTTTATATTTTATTAATTCGTTTAATTTTCTTTTTAAAAGACTATTTTATTTAAACCTTTTTCCCAATCAATTTATTATCAATCAATGTAGGCTTATTGCAAAATGTAAGTAGGTACTATAAAGTATACAAATAACAACTAAACATAATGTAAAATTAATTAACTGTAAGTTATATCATATTATAAGCATTATTTAAACTTTAGTTTGAGTGAGTTAAACTAAGATTTGTATATTTTATTCCTATTTATTAACGCTAGCTATTTTATTTTGTTTCAGAAAGATGAAGAAACAAGCTCGCAACTTACTGTACGATAAACTGCATAGAGGGGGTGTGTTGGTTTGTGTTGGACTAACTCTTTACGGGTCTTTGCTGTTAGGTGACCACTTTTATAAATATTTTAAATATGTCCGACCTCAAGTCCAGGCGGCTAAAGAAGCAGCAGAGAAAGAACTTCTAGCAGAAGGATCCTCAGAAGGACTGGCCTGATTTATTATTATGTTCGTTGTATGTACATTTATTAAATTTAAGCTGTAAATGTATTTATTAGTTAATTTAGTTTTGATGTTATTTTATTAAATCAATGCATAAGTAAGTGAATTTTTATATTATTCTCTAAAAAAAATTATTTCATTTTTGCATACAATCACTATACACTAATAAATTATGGTTTAATAAATGCAATTAATATACTAATAACATTATTGTAAACATAAAAAAAATATATTGTGATATATAATATATTCAAGTGTGTGGTAAACAAAACTTAGTGTAAACTGAAGTTAGCAGTAAATCATTTGTAAACTTAAGTTCTCCCATAAAACTAGTGGAGCAGAGAACTACCACTTTAAAAACCATACTATTAATATGTTTTGTATGAGTTGTGTTGTTGTATCTATCATTCGTTTCATACACTCAATACACTGCTTTTAAACTATAAACTAAATCCTTAGAGTAAAAATAATTAAACTCTAGTGTGTGCCTAACAAATATGAACTGTGAGCAATAGTATGAACATGTAAAATCGTAAAATTGGTGTCAAAACATAGTGCACTGTTTTATTAAAATTATATTAAAATCTAACCAATCACAGTCGCAAACAGTTGATTCGACAACAGATTAAATTGATCAGCATTTCAGAAACCAGGGGTTAAAGCAAACATGTTGCTTACGTTCGGCACAACTGGCTACTCTATACCATGTATACTTTAAGACTAAATCTCTTAGAAACAGAGATATCTTCCTCTGCCTAGCCTTTTCCCAAGCTATGTTGGGGTCGGCTTCCAGTCCTACTGGATTCAGCTAAATACCACATTTTAAAGCGAGCGACCGTTATAAACCGAGAATTTAAAATAAGTATAATGTACCTCTGACACATAATAGGGATGTTTCCTGGGTATGAAAAGTTAAAATCTATTTAGTCCGTCAGTTAGATAATAAAAAAATATTAGACACGTATTTTTTCTTTTATCAAAACAATAAAAAAATACAAAGATACACCGCTTTAAAGTTTCGGAGTGGGGGCTTATGACGCTACGCCTCGCTAAAAATCGTAGCGAGGAGTGACGTCACGCGTAACTTCAGTTCTCTGTATTTTAATCATTTTTTGTTTGCAGGAAAAAAGAAAAAATACGTGTCCAATAAAATTCATTAATCTACAAGACGGACATTAAAACAAAAAATAGGAAACAGGCCCATTATATTATCTCTAAATACAAAAATACTATACAGCATGCAACAAAAATCCTGTCCGATCTATGAGTGTTATTCGGCATCGTACTGCGTCCACACATACGTAACTATTAAATGTATTCGAGATTATTATGTTTCCCTAGTGAATATAATAAAATTGAAATAAAACTGATCAAAGGCAACACTGATCACTCGACAAAGTTCACATGTTATACCTACAATTTTCTATCAAGGAAGCCGCCTGAGCGATACATTTTCTTCAAATACCTATGTTGAACCAGGAATACGCCTTTATTGGATCTGGCAGGGTTTTTTTTACATACTGTATACGTAAGTAACTGATTGAAGTGAGTTTTTGTATACGTAGCTGTAACAGTATAGCATTTGGTTGTCATAATGTTACGTTCATAGATGGCGTTAGTAGTTAGGAGTAAAATCTGGAGACTCGAGTCTTATTTAAATTTATTGTAATTTAATCCATTTCCAACCATTATTCGGATGCGTCATAAATAGGAATGGTCGGCAATTAGTGACAGTAAAACAACTACTGGGGACTGTTAAGTGGACTACATACGGTACCAACACTACAATTAAAACTAAACGGTAAAATTCAATTTTATAAGATTAAGGGATCTTTTTATTTACTAAAACATGATCTACACTAGAGGTTTCCAAACTTTTTAGTCTCATAGACCTTGTTGTATGAGACTTGCCTTGTTTTCCGGTTTTGTGTAGACCTGCTCATCACAGAGAGATGTTTTAATTCTAACACTTACTTTAAAATTGCGAAAAGGAGTATGCTTACAAATCCTACACAAGGATGCGAATTATTGAAATAAAAAATGTACATTTCCATTTTTCTCATCAGATTCCATAAAGACTAGGGATAGGGATTATCCTGTTTAAAGTTATATGCACGAAATATATATTTACGAAACATTTCTTAATAAGTAGGTACCTTACTACTCTTGAGTAGTCATGAGTATGTTTATGTGTGTGTGACCAACACACCTAATTATGTAAATGTATAAATACTTATTAAATCAATAACTTTATGACTTAGGTAATTATGTCCTCTATTAACGCACCTTTTGCACTTTAACACACATTCGAAGTACCTACGCAACGCGATTGCTAAGTGTACGCGATATCCTTAAGAGAAAACGTGGACGTAATAAATAGCTAGATAAGGCTGGTCACGTGCAGGTCGTCCCATTTATGCTTCTTGTGAACACTGAAGGAAGTGCTGCAATTACCTGTGATGGATAGTGAGAGTTAGATGCGGCCTTAAGGGTCACGCCATCTAACTTTCTTATCTACCTCTGAAGGGAAACTTTATGACATCTTTACGGGATACTAAAAATATGGACGACCCTTGACATTAAAACGCCGACCTCGTATACCCAAATCCGATTTAAGAACTAAGGTTCTGACCACACTACACCGGTTAGCGACTAATCGGCGATTAACCGTGTCCTTACGTTGTTTACGCACCGCCGAGAGTTAATTGCGGTCACAGTTGGGAGTTTATATAAAACGTACCTAGGTAGGATAGTAAAGCAGCATTTTTGTTTTTTTTAGTTTTTGCTGGTAGAAAATTAGTACCTATCTGTTTTCAGTTTCGCTTTCACGGTTAAACCGCTGAACCGATTTGGATGAAACTTGGTACGGGTCATAGGCCACTTATCGCGCGATAACAGACATTCACGCAAGCGGAACCATGGGCACATTAATTGAATTTTGATTTCCAAAAAAAAATCTGGTAATTAATTTCCAAAGACTCCTGATATATAATTTTTTGTCTTCTAAAATCTTAAACCTTTTTTATCAACTCCAGGTCAAATCCAGGATCCAGTATTCAGTTTTGTGGTTAAATACCTGCAGATGTAATTCAGCAAGGAAGTTTAGTTAGAGACGTTAGCTAATATTGAGAGAAATTTGACAATTAGACATATTCCGGCATCCTACAAATAATCGTAGATAGGTACATATATTTTATCTAGGAATGTACGATCAAGTACAGTCAGCAACATAAGTTGATGAGCACAATTAGACTTACAACACCTAAATGCAAATAAATTTCATAAATTGACTGATAAGGATATCATAGTCGTGATGAAGGCTATTTTGTTTCCTAGTCGCAACTTCAATTTATGGACTTTAAATTGTGTTTTGCAATAATGATTGTCTTCATCAACATTTGTTGCTGACTGTACCTAGCTGTATTTATTAGGTTATTCCAGTTTAGATAGTAATTTATTTGCATTTGTAATGTAAAATATATCTATGACATTTATATGACACTAAATGCAGTGAAATTTAATCATTAAAATCTTTGTAAGTTTCAAAAATCAACAAGATTACCTATATGAAGTTTTTTAATCAAATGCTCTGATCAAGATACATACTTACTATTTTGACTATTATGTATAAACATTAACATGATAAATACGACTATTGTGTAGTATATAGGTAAACATAATAACACTGCCCATCTCTATTTTAATGTGAGGCCAGAAAAGCGATCAAGAAGAAAATTAAGCAGGGCTTCGTAAAAAGGTCAAATTACATGTCCATTTAGCTTATACTTACCCAATGTTTTTTTTTGGTTCCGGGTCGGACCTGGCTCTGGTTCCATTGAGTCATAATCCTCGTGCCGTTTTCTTGTTATTGAATAATAAAGTTTCGTACTTAATAAATCGGTTTTGTGGGCAGGATACCGCAAACGGATGCTATTATTGTTTGGGCTTAGGTATCTATGTCTTGTAAGTATTGTCTGAATTGGTAGAAGGAGGTGTTGGTTTAGGTAGGTAATCACTCGATATGCCGAGTACGAGCATGTGATCTCTAGGCTCTAGGTAAGGACGGGACTGGGGTGTTTTTAGTCGGTGAAAGTCCGACATATACCCACGCCTTGCCCTTAGCGCGGGTCGAAGGTTTTACTCCCCGTGATAAAAAAAGGTAATCAGTTGATCAACACGCATTTTTAAACTCAAAATACTCATGTACCGATTATTATCAAAGTATGTTACAATACCTACGTATGTGACGTGACTTACATACAGAAATTACTGAGCTCTAGTCGTCCCCATTCATGACCACAGATAGACTGATTTTATCGAAGATCAAACTTTCAAAGCCTAAAATAGTATGGAGTATTTAAACTTGGATATGTAAATAAGTTTAAACATGTAGGAATTCACCTAACAACTAGAATGTGTCAAATACGTTTAATTAAATTTTCTTAGTGAAACCTTGTATTTTATAGTCATACAGTAATATTCAACACAATTGTAGCCATTGAGTCGTACAAAATATTGATATGTGATATGAGTGTCTACATGTTTGTTGGTACTTATATTATAATGGTTTCATATATATTAATATTTAATGTTTTAGAGAGGACTTTTTCATAACATCAAAGTATGAAATACAAGTCATAAGGCAGGTTTAGTGGATAAGGCTGTAAAAATCTCGTCGTCTGATCTCGTACTGGATTATTTGGATTTATATCTCATTCCCTGGCCTAGCTTACAAGGTAAGCTCATTTTTATTATTCCTTAAGTTGTATATAGCGAACCAAGCCTGATGAAAACTTAAATAGAAATCGAGTTCTTGTGGGGTTAACCAAATTCAGTAAATCCAAAAAAGATTTGTGCAAATAAATGGTAAAAACTTCAATTTAGGTTGAATCTTTTTGGCAAAGCAATACTTAGGGAACATTAGCTTTATTATGTACAAAGCGAAATAGAATGTTTGTCTGATTTTAGGGAGAGATCCGTTTCCTTCAGATGGTAATGCCAAGAAGATTTACTTTAACGTAGACTTTGTGGATACGTGGATGGCTATGGCAAATTTCGTCAAGAAGGGCCTCGTTAGGAGCGCCTGCGTCAGCAACTTTAATTGTGTACGACTGACTCGTACCTAGACTAACCGTCGCTACAATTAAGCCAGTCACGTGAAACGATTGAATGATTTGTGATTGCGAGAAATGTGGGCTCCTCTAGTCACCTCTTATACTTGCCACATCAGCAAACACCATTCAGCCTACATATACAAGAAATCGACTAAGTACATAAAATAATTACAAAAGTTTATAATTTATTTAATTCAATGTAATAAAAAGTTACCTATTTGACTATGCATAGTTTGCTAATAAGAAATTATAGATTCAGCTCTAGCACATTGTAAACACTGAAAAAGTTTGTAGGTATTTAGCACAGAAACTTTACAAAAAAGTTGTTAAATTTGAAATTGCTCAAACGTTATCATCATAGAAGCCAGTCGAGATGAGGAAGTTGTTTGGCTGAGCTAAATTAATTCTAATATTTCTCGTCTAAACAAGTATTATTTCCTCTTGCTTATATTTATAAGGGAATCAACATTTGTGTAAGACGGTTATGTTTGTATATTGTACCTATGTTCATAATTGTGGTATTCATAAGAGTGATGTATTTAATTCTTCAAAGAGCTTATTAGTTACACTCACAATAGTGACGAAATCAATTTAGAGGTATTGTTATGTAAGTAGGTAGATAGGTAGATAAGTAAGCCATGATTTAGTTAAACAGTGATATTTAGTTATGATTTTGATAAATTTTATGTGTATTAGTACTGAAATACTGAAATTTTCAATATTGACAGGTTATTCTAAGTGATAATCAATGAACACTCGTAATTTCTTCTTTATTTGAATAACGAGCCGTTAGCGTAGAAATTTTTGTTTTTAGCGCTTTTCGAAACAGTATCTCATGCATCGAGATTATTAGAGATAAAGCGCTTGATATTTTTTAGTGCCTAGTAACTGCATTGGTTTGGGCTTTTATTTGGAAACGATGACCTAACGTAGCTCTCCTCCCAGATATAAATAGTGTAACGCCAGAGATAGGCCGAGAGTCTGCGCGGAGATCGATCGATATTTGTATGATTTAACTATGCATTCGTTCTCAACATATTGATACCCTACTGAGACATATTGGACTGGTTATCATGCGCATATCAATGGCAATCGTCGATTGAAGTTTGGATTTCTGAGCACCTTGATTGGAACATGAAAAATCTGATGTTCTAGCGTAGGAAAAATTTCTACAATATATATTCTCCATAAATGTCTTAATTTAATCACTAATGTGCTGTATCTAATCAATACCAATATCATTACTAAAAACGTGACTAAGGATATGTTAGCCGAGAATATCTAATTGAATAATTAAGAATTCATGTGATCTAGTTGGCGTCGAAGTTCAATAAACGATTGGATTCAAACAACATGTGGTTTTGTTTAAGACCCAATCAGGCGTGTGTCAACCATGCGTCTGTAATTCGTCGCACGCTGAATAATTACTAATAACATCGAATACCTACTAAAATAGGATTTTAAAAAAAAAAAAAAATATTTTGCTTGTTGAGAAATAGCTTAGTTTCACGTAAAAAGTTTGTGATTGCTTCTCTATGAATATGAAATTTCCAGTTGCTTCCATATCTACAAATATAATATTTTAACATCATAGAAATTCTATTTCAACGTACAGTTTAAAAATACATGCAATACGAAATTTTAACAGAAAATAAAAATAATCGGGTTGTGAGGCAATGGAGCATCGTTTGATGCGATCGACACCCGATCGAGTGACCGGAACGGACCCATTTAGGATACCAGATTTTATCATTTTTATTTGTATTAACATGAAACCAAATAAATAACAGGCTATCTCACAGTATTATGTATAAATACCGTTTCGTATCGACCGACCAACTGACGTCATACAGCTAAAACTTTCAACACACTAATATGAAACTAATTTATATAGATTATGAAATTCTTTTTTACTGTTTTTTATACCTACGCGTCGATTAATAAAAACTTTTTCAATATGGTTTTATAAAGAAATACAGCCGGAAGAAACACGTGTATATATTTATGTAGCTACTTAGCTAGCCATATTATTTTATTTGGACATCAAATTGTCGTAGTCAGAGACGTTAATGGAAGTATTTAAGAACGTAGAAGTACTTTCAGAAATCTGAGAATTGGCTTACTTAAATCGATTAAAGGTAAGCCTCAGAAGTATTAGAGTTGGCTTATTTAATTCGATAATAAGAAATATTTTAAGTAACCATTATCGCGTGTTTATTACCTATGTAATAATTTATTGGGTATTGCCGTTGCGATCTCGATCAGGTACACAATAGTACCTACCTACTGTATTACTTTTACTATTGTTATGAATCTTGTTTATTCATAATGTAATGGTACATAATAATAAAATTATAAACAACATTTTACGAGATAGAATTAAAATATTAGATCTAAAAATTTAAGAGCGTGTTACATTGGTTACCCACGGATATAATGAAGATACATATAATATGTAAGTTATGTATAAAATAGGGATGAGGTGAGGAAACATATACTAATGACCAGTACCTGCACTTTAAGCTCTTGAAGAAAGCGAGACGACGCACTACACTGCGCATAGCGGCATCTCGCTTTCACAATGGCAACGGTCCTACTTTAAGAGAAATATTTTTATATATTTAGTACAGGTACTGGTCGTACATAAATAAACGTTTCCTCACCTCATCCTGTATTATGTCAGTGTATTATTATATATAATCTTATATAATATTTGTAGTTAGTCAGCTACAAAGATTATAAAAGAATTAAAAAATGTGTAGTCTAAAACGTATCTAAGTTATAGGTATTATACTTTGGTACTATTATAGATATTTATAAAGTATATCGTGTAGTGTGGCACTGTGAGCAGTCAGCCTCTCTTCGATCGTGCTGACTGGCAAATCTCTACCGCGGGATGAGCTGTTTCTAAGTGATAATATAGCACATGCTGACATGCGAAGATTTTAATAGATATTTTGCAAAATAAAATTTACCGCAACTTTATTCAACAAGACTTGAAATAAATAGAATTAAATAAGTGTAGGGTTTTCAGGTAAAATTTAAATATTTGATAAATTTCTGTGATTGTTAATTGGCAACTCACATGTTAGGTATCTTTTTCCCCATTATTGTAATATTGTGTTGTTCCCTCGGATGCTTGAAACTAATCAGGGAAAGGACTTCAAGCAACTTGTGGAGTAGTAAATGAGCGATTAAAGTCCACTCCTCACTCTTACAGATTAATTAGTTGAAGTAATAAAGTGTACTAAATTAACTTGTTATTTTATCTTTTCTTTTACAGTTATTAATTCGTCCAAGTCCTGAGGGACAAAAATTAACGGCTGTCGTTTTACAAGTCAAGTTTCTTCTTAAGAAAGTCTCATCGACGTTCATTGATCCGCTGGGACATGATTCAGAGCAATCACACAAATAGACCTCCACATTTACAACATGGCTAACTGTTGCTCGTGCCTTTGCTCGCTCGGAATTAGAAATTAAATATTTACACTATTGTAGGTGGCATTTGTCGCAGAAAAAGTAAATTCACTGAAGAATTCAGTTATACTTTTTAGCCGAGATTTTATTTTACCTAGGGAATCACTACTTATTTGATAAAAAACCTAAAGCAAGTATATTGTAGGTCTATATTTATGAGACTAAAATATACGTGAAATTTCGATCCATTTTTTATTACAGGCACATTCCTAATAAATCCCAAAATGGGATCAAATTGTGAGATCTATTTGGAATAACCCAAAGGCTGGCAATGGTCAAGGAGTTGCTAAGTTGCCACGTTACGAACAAACTTACAAACGAGCTAACTTTCGTGTTAACGATATTGATAATGGGGAAAATGGTGGTTTAGGATTAAATTCCAAAAATTAATACCGTCGCTGTTCCTAATACGATTAAGGAAGTTTAATGAAAAATACTGAGGTCAAATCAAAGGTCACAAGGATCATAATTTTAAGTACAGTAAAGGTTTTGAGACTAGATAGAGAACCTACTTACACGAAAACTACTTTGACATCATTTATTATTTATAGGTAATATGTTTTATATTAGAAGTAAGTTGCTTGATAGGTAATAACGAATATACTGAGATATCATAAGGCATTGGTAATATATGATGAAACATGATCATAGATTATTCGTTTCTATTATTATTAATATGTCTTTCATTATTGGGTATTATATCATAAAAACATACGTTAGAAATATACTAGTGTGCGGTTGCATAAAAATTTAAATATAAAACAACAAACAAAACATGCTGAATTTAAAACACAGTTTATTTAATCAGAATACAATAGTCCGTTTGAAGACTACACAAAAAGGGGATTTAAAAGATTGTCGCCAGAGCTTTTTTTTGCTACGAAAGGTCAAACGGAATACATGGAAACCGACTTAATAAAAAAAAAATCGGTTCACAAACACTTATTTCTAAAATTAGGTTTTGTAATAAGTACCTTCCTACGTAAATATCGATATTTTTTTGGTACTTTGATTCTAACCACGCTTCCCAGAGGGTGGCCGTGTAAAGGAACCGTCGATTCGTGTGGGCCAAGCAATATCCGGCCAAACACCATTCGCTGCGTGTGTTTCCGCCAAACCTGTCAGACGCTTGATTTCGCCAAATCGTTCGCATTCCTTAACCCTGTCTTCTCTGAATCGGAAAATACGAGCACATTGAAATGGTGTAAAAAAAATGTATTGTGTTACAACCTTTTTAATGGTCTGTGCTTTTACAAAACTGGTAAATGAACATCAGGTCAGGAATTTTTAATTGACCAAGAATCTTGTATATAAGTTGTTTGTGTTAACGTAACGTTTAACGTAATTTAATGTTTAACGTAACCGATGGGAATGGGACCGATTAGCACAATCCGCTTAACCACTACACATATCGAGAACAAAGTTACATATAATACATAGGTACGTATGGTACATAACATTAACATTTGCTATTGTCGAGAGACAAATATATTAATTTGCATAGCTCAAATATTTATCCAATGCAGAAATCGAGAATTGTTAGCGTGAACAGAGCGAATCGACAGTTTAAAATAGATAATAGATATCTATTTTTTTGATAGATTATCATGAATTAGGTTCACTCATATAGCCGGTTTTTATCCATGCTCCGCCACTATTTTTAGTACCTAGGTACCGGCTGTCTGATGGTTTTATTTGTACGTTTCATGTACAGTACAACAACTTAACACCTATTTTCGCTTAACAATCCTGCTCGTACTTCCATTGTATGTAACATTTCGCGGTTTCCTATACAAACACAGGGACGAAAAAAATTCAGGTTACAGCGAAAATATGCTTTTTTCAAAAAAACTTTGTGTACAGTCCCTTCGTTACGTTTCCATCCCTCCATATACATTAAAGAGAAAAGTAAAAGGAAGTTATTTCGTGCAAAATATTGTTTCCTTAACGCGGAAGGTGACTTGCCGCAACTAGCCTGGCGAATACAGCGTCTCGGAGATAAGGTAAGACCTTCATAACGGCATTTTATTATGTTACAAACGTTTCTAAGATACTGAAGTTAATGTATTTATTAACTTTTTGTTTAAGTGCTATTTATGTGGGCATTAGGTTGCGCAGGTTAGACGTATATTTTTCTAGAGTTCTACGAGACCGTCTAGACCTTCTTGAAGAATAGATTTTACATTTTTTTTGTATTATGGATAAAAAGATAAAAAGTTTCAAGTTATGTTTCGACTACTTGGCTGGAGAGGTCCTCTGAAACAAATAAGGTGACTTTCAAAAGAGTTTTGCTTAAAATAGATTTTTACAACAAAGTAAAAAACTTAAGACTCACACCGAGCATACCATTTAGGTACGCCCTTTGCTGAATAAGGCCCTTTTAATAGAAATCTTCAATTACACTCGTTAAAGAATATTGCTATAATCACCACCGTTTCGGGAATTATTGGTGATTGTATTACCTCGTTATATTAGAGCACAGGGTGTAAGAGGTTCCTGTGGGCTTGCTGCCGAAAATTGTGAAAAAAAGATATTAAGGTTATAAGTATATATTAAACTAGATATTGACTGCGGCTCTGCTCGCTTGGCCTCCTCCTGAAACACTATAAATTTCTGAAATCTGCATTAAATAAATCCATTGCGTAGTTTAAAAGATGTAAGCGTAGGTACAGACAGCGGGTGCGACTTTTTTATACTATGTGTGTTATATATTTTTTAATTAAAATGGACTAATACTTTTTTAACACATTACAATACAATTTCAAACGTTTGATTTATTTACAGGAATTATATGTTTAAAGGTTCGTGGTGGTGGTTGACGGTTGTATAAGAATGTTTATTTTGCTGGAACCCCCTTCAGGATTTTAAATATTTCTTAACATTTCCATGTACGAAATACGAGTTTATAATATGTTCCGATTCGAAACGTCACAAATATACATAACCGCGATATAATTCGTTTAAAGTTCTGTATTTAGTTTCTATTAACTAATGTTAACATTTTTTTAATTTGTAATTACTTCTATTCATAGAGAGCCATCTGGCAAGTTGGGGGAGTTTCTAGAAATCTAGTAATCTTATAATCTAGCCTAAACATACAGTCTTATATTATTACACCTAGAATAACAGAGCAAGCTTGAAATAAAATGTAATTTTATAAATTGTACAATAGGTACTGTGGGATTCCCTCAGGGTTTTCATCTGGGAGTGTATTATAATTTAATTTTTCTGTCTGGTACAACTAAACCTACTTTGATGAAACAACCTATAATGTGTTGTGGTTGGTGGCGCAAGTAGGTAGAGCTCTATCTTCTGCAGTAGACTGTGAGAGGCTGATTTGGTTGATTGAAAAGTCATAGCATGAATTGTGAATAATCAATCATTATGAACTATGAAAATCAATGTCTATTTTTGAATGAAATCCTATTTCAAAAGGACTAGAATAGGTACTGAATTCGTCTAAAAGTTGTTTATAATGTAATAAAGTAGATTTTCAGTTCGTGTTAGTTGCCAGACTAACGATTTTAATCCAATTATTATGAAGCCTAACATAGGCCTCATAATAATTGGTACCAATTGTTTGTGATAAAATTAAAGTTCTTTAGTATATACTATATTTACTTTTATAATAAAATTTGCAATAAGCGGTAATGTCCTGATACTTTTAGTCTATTAACTCTTTATTATTTATGGAGGACTATTCGTGTGATAATAAAACAAGTCATTGTAAAAACGTAGTAATATAACTATAGCCCATTTTATGAACGTGAGCGGCGTTAATTTTATTACATTACATGGGCGTGCATTATAATAAAATCGTATGCATACACGCGTTATAAAATACCTAGACTATGTGCTATGTTTAAATCAGATATTGACGTCTATATAGGTTCTTGTAGTAGCGGTGCCATTCGTCTTTGGGTTTTTGTTCTAAATCGATCGTAAAGTAATGTGCCTATAAGTATATAAACTTTTCCAAGAAATTAGCTGTCAAGTAATAAATATATTTCAAATCTCTCTAGTCTAGCAGTTTCTAAAATTAGTTAAAAAATATATGTATATTTATTATACCTAGTACAGATTTATTTTGTAGAAACACATAATATACAACTATTGAAATACAAATTGGTAGATAAGCTTCAAATATTTTCACGTTGTTTCGAGCGCTGTTTGCATCGGTTGCGGCTGTCCGTTTTTCCGTTTTGGTTTCGCAAACTAGTTAGTGGGGTATAACGTGGCTTCGTAATAAGCAAGCGCTGCACGATTCACTGTAACGCCGTTTACTCTTTCATTTGGTGCGGTATGAAATTGCACCGTCATCGTGAGAACTTAAGGTGTTTGTGCTTTGCTATTCGGATGAAGGAGAACTGGCTTGCTGTGTATGCTCTTTGACAGCTTATGCCCGTATATTTGGTCTATAGAGATTCTGTTTGTGGTGTATTGCTAATAAGCTCTTAAATTTCTGTCCAGATTTCTGAGCAATCTCTTTTACCAAATTTTGACATTAGAGTGAAATGTTTGCGAGACATTTCCGTTTATAAATACGTATACAGTTATTTATGAGTGTAGACATTGATGTCATGTGAAAATTCTGATCTCTGCCTAACCTGCGTGGAAACGTGTATAATATTATATATTTATGTAGTTAGGTCATGGTACATAATTTATTTTTTGTAAGTACAAAGGCAATGTAAAGATAAGCCGAACATGAAAGCAATAGACTCTTACATGTTCTCGCAACAAGAATTAACAATCCACTTGAAAGGTTTTTCAAATAACCGTTTCAGAGGTCTACTTGAAGCTTAAGTAAATATAGCACCGTTGATAAATTCAAAGTCTTTCATAATTTAGAATACAAACAAGATTCGCCTTTATAATTAACTTTTATATAATTAGGAATATTACTTCCCTTTGTTAGTTGCTATATGTACAAAATAGCTTTTAATGAAATAATAATTTGACAGGCTATTAATTAAGGCACTTAGTATGCTAACTTGAGAGCTCTGGGTGTAATTAGGACAAAATCAAAACTACCCTTTTCGCAAATTTCTGTTAAATAATGTTGGAACAATAAAATAAATTAACAATAAAAGGGCTCGGTAAATTATTTACTAAGGTCTTCGAAGGGTCAGGGCCATTTACTGTGACTCATATAATTACAATCCATTAAGAGGAACCTTTTATTCTTACTTAAACTAACATTTTTCAGGTACTATTTTAGTATTCGTTTGGTTATCATTCAGTCATAGACAAAGTATCAAACGACAGTTGTGGAAAAATTTTAGTACATAATCACAAGTTTAAACTAAATCCTAATGTGTATGATCAAACAGTAGTTAGAAGTACATAACGAGTGACAAATTATAGCGGTGCTTCTAGAAATTGTAGCTAAGGGTATGTGGCATAACCCACATTCAAACAATGGTCGCAATCTAGTGGCAAGCGCGAGTGCGGGCGCGGCTGCGACACGCCTGCCCCTCGGTCAGTCCGCACACGATTATAAATTCACCGCTCCATTATTCACAATTGGCTTCCATACCCGCTCTGACAGCCGGCCCGATAATTCGTTAAGTCCTAAACTGCGATCGCTGCGCGCACCCGATAACGCCCAAATAGGATTCAGCAAAACATACAAAGGTTGTAGAAGTCATGCGTTTTCGTTGTTTCTACTGTCACACCTGCCTTCCTTTGTTTACCGTCTCCGGTTACCTACTTCATATTGGTAATTCGTAGATGTTTCTAGATTGTGTGAACAATAAATGACTTTTTATTTAAAAAGAGCAGGGTATAAAGTGCTCTCACCCGTGCAGTGACTCGTTAGTGAATCCGGTTACAGTTGCCGTTCAAAGTTTGTGTGCTCTCGACTCTTGCCTGACGGATGTCCAACATCCTGATTTTCTGTATGCGAAATTTGCAATCTTCTTTTATAAATCCATTGGTTTTATTTTATTTTAAGCCAGCGACCTTTTTTTATTTAATCGTTCTTTTACATTCGAGGCACTAGGTTTTTATATGGAGATTGGTAAATATTTCGCATGAATTAGTAGAGGTATAAAGTTTAATAATAAAAAGAAATTAAACTTTTTATTAAAATTGAAGTCAGTATAAAATCCTAATTATTTGCAGAATGGACATAAGTAAGGAAGTGAGTAATAATCAAAGAGGAAACGTTTAGGGAACTGTAGCAATTACGGATGATGGATTGTTGAACTTCTTCCGGACAGAAATGACCCGATGCTTTAATATCGTCTTGTTTCTTTCCTTAGCTCTTTGGTAATTTGTCACTAAGTAGCAGTTGGAATCGAAGTTCTTTTGTAATAAAATGTTATTTTAAATGAAAAGTATATCTAGATGGAACGATTTTTAATTGCGTTCAAAAGTCTGAGCGTTAAAATAGGTTAATAATAATATTTTAACGAATATGTAGCGTCGTGTGCACTGTCCTGAAATTTGCGTATTGAACATATTCAAGCGCTCATTAAAATTCTTCGTACAATAAACGTCAAGTTATTTTATTAGGAAGTTCTTTCGTTATTAGTTCACAATGAACATTTAATTAAAATTTTGTTAAAAGTAGTATTTGTTATATTTTATTCTGTTTTTCACTTAATCCTTTGATTATTAGATGCTCTTAACTTCATCGTTATTATCAAATTATTTTATTTTTAAAATTACTATCAAAATTTATATGTGTATACATAATGGTAAAAGTTATACGTATTATAATTGTCATAATGTATTTACTAATATGATTATTTAAATCTGAAAGGTTAAAGACAGCTGTTACGGGATTGTGTGGCTAGTCGTTATTTTGATTTAAAAAAAAAGAGGGACAAAGGAACCTTGAGAAACAGCCAAAGGATCCGTTTATTTTCTATTTTGTCGCACTTAGACAGTATTGGACAATCCTTTTTGCAGTTTCATCTTGGCTTGATTCTGCCTCAACTTGAACTCGAGTCGATCCAATTCAGGGTAACGTTTCCGACCGTGGCAATTTTGTGGGTCACATCGACGGTCTGTCTTGTATAGCCATTTGCTTGAAATATTATTTATGATGTATGCTACATATAACACTATCACTATGACATAGTTGAATACTTTACTTTTATTTAACTATTTGTATCTAAGGCAACCTAGCCTTTAGTGATGAATTTTAATCTTCTAATTAGAGTATGTCCTTGTAGAGAATAGAGATCAAAAATATCTTAAGTCTACGAGAAATCGTCATCTAGTTCTATCTTATTATGGCTAGTTTTTACAAATTTGGTAGTTTTTTTTTATCATGAAAAGCACTTAACTATTTATTTACCTTAACGATAAATAGCAGAAATACCCTCACTTTTCAGTTTTCAGTAATCTCCAATATCTGTTACCAAAATAACGAAAGAGTCTTTTATTTATTTTAGTACGTATCATGAAAAATAACAGGCAATAAGAAAAATGATGCCCTCCATGATTAAACCGGGTCCCTTTCTTGGAGCGTACGGTAAATGACGGTGACATTTTATTGGCGGTCAACGTGTTTCGTTAGACTGGCCCCTGACATGCGATCCATCTTGCGTCCGCCGTGCGGGATTACCTGCGCCGAATCAACCGAATGTGATTAACGGAGCCGATCATGCCCGAACAAAATGCCCGCGCCGACCGATGACCGTGTAATGGCGTATTGCGGATTATTACCGCCACTCGAATGTATTATTCCGCTCAACTCAAAAGTCATGTTTAATAGGCTCAACGCTCTAACTACTTGTTTTGGTTGAGAGTACAATAGGTACGATGTCATTGATAGCATCATTGACATCGTACCTTATTGAAATACAATGCCTGTGTGGTATATTTTTTGAACGGTATTATTTATGTTCGTTTTTAAATTACGACTAGCTTTTGCTCGGATGTTTATACTCGGATTTAGTTATTGCTCTGAGACTCGGATAATGGTTTTGACATTTCAATTTTAAAGAGTATTGCATTGCATCAAGCATCAAGGTTTTATGTGAGTTCACCGATTTCCGAATAAAATCAAATTAAGTTTTCCAAACATGTGTCAAAATAAAATATAATTTAAATCAAAAGCAATAAGGAGTAGGTATTGATATCAACTTCGATGCAAGTCGACCAAAAATAACTTTCTGCCCCATTTTAACCCCGTTAGGCGATGAGTTTCAATAAAATACCAAACACGTCGTTCATAAATTCTGTTAAAGAATTTTTATGCAAAATTTGAAGTTGATCGTACCTACCAAGGAATCACGTTGTCCCATACAAACATTGGCCCCGTTTTTCATCGCCTTAGGGACAGAATTTTGGAAAATCCTTTCTTATGGGATGTCTACGTCATGCAAAGAACACGTCCTCCAAGTTTCAGGTCTCTACGACCTGCGGTTTAAGCTGTGCGTTGATCCGTCAGTCATTCAAGACAAAGCATTATATATTTATATATATAGATGTTTTTATTTAACACAAATAATATTACGTAAACTCTGTCTATTAATACGACTGCCTATAATGACTTCACAAGAAACTAAATTTTTTTAGTTACATAAACTAAGTTGAAAGTACTTTTACATCATTTGAAATAACTCAACTTTTATTTTATGACTTAAGTGACTACAAGACTAGAGATTTTATTAATATTCTGTAACGTGTAGTTCATTTAGCACGAAAGTTATTTTTATTAATGTAAGTAAATATTTTATGATATAAAGCGAAGCTAGAACTGACTGAACCACTTTACTTGCATAAAAAATTCACGCAAAAAATAATTAATTAATGCAGATACTTAGATATAAAATAATTTAAAAATTCAAGTCACCGTCACAAACTTGGGGTAGAAGTAAAGATTTATCAGGGACTTCGTGAAACGCTGAAACAGCGGGCGACGTGACAAGCGCGCGTTAATTCTTGCTCACTGCGACTCTAAACTGTTAAAAGAGTAAGGTAATTAAGTATGATGGATATTCGGAGTTTATCGCGGGCGGCAGACACGGGTCACTCGCAAGTTCTTGCAACTTTCTTATCTCCTCTGAACGAACTTTACGACGTCTTTGCGGTGGCGCCAACCAGCTGATTATGGCGTGTGAGCCCTAATTTTATTATCATAGTTGTTTATGAGAGAAACCACTTAGGTGATAGGATTTTTTGGGGTGCGATGCGCTTTTATGCCTTTGTAAAAAGGATTTTTTGTTAGTACGGAGAGGATTTGGATGCCTAGGCCTACACTTGGTTAAAGAAAAATCGAATGTTTGAAAATATGTTCGCGGCGAAATGGACATTTGTTTTAGAGGCTTTCGAAATTATTTGTTGTTGTGTTGAATTTAGTGCAAGTGCGTAACTTTTGTTTAAGTTCGAAGAAAAATATTTCTCATTAAATGTAATGTAATAATAAGGCACGTTATTGTTTGTCGTGTAATATTTAAGGAGAACAAAGACAAACATATTATTTGCGTACAAATTAATATTATTTAATCTGAGGTAACTATTTAAATCAAATTAAAAAAAATAAAGCTATGTAACATAGGGTATTCTTCAATTTCCACCTAACATGTATTTTTCATGATATTCCGGGAATTGAGGATATGGCGCTATGTAGATTTGTAGTGGCGCCGGAGGGCAACAGACCCTTGTCATGGGAGATTTGTAAACGAAAAAGCCTCTAATTTGGGTTTGTGTTTTGAAGTCATCTTGAGGAAAACTCTGACTTACTGAGGACGAACTTTTATTGTAGTCTTTGTTTGTTAAATAAATTATGCGAAGTTTATATTCGAATACTTCTATTCAAATTACAAACTTGGTATTATTTATTTGTTCCGAAATAATTAAACAACTTTAAAGTTTTGACAACTTCTGCGTCTAGTATTTTAAGAATTAGTTGAATACCCGCTGAAACTTTACATTAAAATCGCAGGCACTCTCTCGCTTCTTGATATGTACACTATACGTACATCTTTCTTTTTACCTTTTCAGTTGGTTTGTAACAGTAGCAAGTCTTGTCATGTCCTCAGGGGATACCTTTACCCCATCATGTTGATGTGCTGTAGCGATACAATGATACTAGACAGGTTGGGAAGAAATGAAGGCCAAACATTGTTCTGTTGTGTCTTAGGGTTAATGTTACAACATTTCTTAATTACCTACTGAAGCTTCACACAGTGTTGCGTATTTTTCTCCTCATATAAATAAAATACCTTACCGTAAGATCAGCAGTACGCCTACCTGATGTCAAATCAATAGTTCCTGCTATAAAGCCTCCGTTGCCCTTAAAATGTTCTTGCAAACAAGCCACATATCTTGATCAGGTGACGCAACAAAACATAAAAACCAAATTGTACATCTTTTTTTCATTTAACAAATCCTTCTTGACGAGGGTATTCTGTTTTTTGGCAAAAGTAGGAATAAGAAAGATATAAGCAAATCCTGCTAGATCACGTTTAGGTCCTCGATTTTTTTCGATTATTTAGAAACAAAAGCCGGCAGAGCTTTTGTGGCGAGAAATATGGAACGCATGGAGTATTGACGTCAGGCAAATTGGTTAGAGCATACACATTAATTAAAAATACGTTTTGTTCAGGAACATTTTTGTTCTGAATAATTTGAAAGGTTTTCGTGTACCTACATTTAAATCGTTACTTTGTTATGATTTTCAGAATTATATATGGTGTACCTACATAAGTATATTTAATATATTTAATACATAAGTTTGTGTATTTATTTTATTTTCCAGCGTTTATATTTAAGTTCAACCGATGAAAAGAATAATGAACTTGTACATAAAAAATAAATTCAACATAATGATCATCTAAGTCATTGTTATATATGTCGACCTCTGTGGTCGAGTGGCGTACACACCGGTTTTCAAGGTGTCGCCAGCTCTGAGGTCCCGGGTTCGATCCCCGGCGGGTCAACGTAGAAAACCACTTTTCTACATTGTGTCGGGTCTGGGTGTTTGTGGTACCTTCGTTGTCTCTGAATTCCATAACACAAGTGCTTTAGCTACTTACTTTGGGTTCAGAGCAATGTATCTGATGTTGCCCACTTTTATAAAAAACAAAAAAATACAGGGCAGAAAGGTAGAGTTGGCTGGCTTATGCTAATCTATTTTTGTAATTACAATAATTGCATTTACCTCTTTACCCAACTGCTACTTTGTAGATTGGCTTTATCTACAAAGTAAAAACATAAAAATACTCACTAATTACTATTGCTGTAAATAGTTAGCAAAGGTTTGCACAGACCTATTGTTTACTTTGGAACTCGTGCTCATTCCCTTAATAAGGTAAAGATTCATTGGCGCGCTCAGACTCGCACTTGACCGGTTTTTTAAATAATGGATTACGGGAGCAATATTTCAGGCCGTTGGATTTAAGTTTAACGAGTTGAAAAAAAGAGGTTTGTTGTTGTTAATGCGTTACGTCCCTAATTAGCAGGTAGGGGTGAGACCGAGACCAACGCCCATTATTGTGGTCAGCGTCCTGTTCTCAGGGACACCTGCGCCCATTTCATATATCTGTTTATTATACTAAATTAAATAACGGGGTTATTTATTATTTTAATTTTGGACGTCTGTAAAATCATTTTGTAGTAAATAATTATTTTTAGGATGAGCATAGACGATATGTCAAAATAATACGAATTGACCTAGGCAATGGATATGGTATCTACTCCAACCTTAGAGAAAAATAAAAGTCGAGTATGAAATGTAGTAAAATGAGTGTCAAAAGAGAGCGCGCCGTTTTGTTAAAACGATCTCAAAATCTAATATAACTTATGTCGCAAGGAAATTACTTAAATCCATAGATTAACGTCGTACATATAGCTGACAATCTGCTCACGCTCGGCACAAGGTCGACAGCTACTAGCGATGGACGCGTTCAATGCGTGTCTATGTTTACTTTAAGAGCCCAATCATTTTGATCGTCGGTCTCGCTAAGGTATCGATATCGATGACAGACATTAGCAGATTAACTGAACACTATTTTTATACCTTACTTGTGTATGTATTTGATGTACTTTTGATTTTTGTTGTCCTATTCCTATGATGGCATATCTTTGTTCGTTAGAAATATGGTAGGTAGATACATACAAAGGTAGTAAGTAATACATTTTCTTTTATCACATCTTACCTTGCGGAAACTGATAATAAATATATATAACTGTATACTCTGATGTAAGTAGGTTATACAAATGTCTACAAAATATTTTATAGTAATATATCGCTGTACCGTCATATAACGAAGCACCTACGCGACAGTTAATAAATTGTGTAGTGTTCACTATAGCCCATATTAACCGCAATTCATTTTCACGTACTCAGTCCAGTCACTACTGGAATTATTTAATAATATATCAAGATACGTTAAAAACGCACAATACTGGTTCCAGTAAGTCAGCCAACAAAGCGGTTGTCGCTTGAACTGTTTAATATTTAACTAGCGGTGACAGATAGAGTAATGAAAGAGGGGTTGATTTTGTAAAGCACCACTCTCTAGTTTATTGATTACTTGAAGGGCACATCGCGCCCTGTCGTAAAAATCAACCTTTTTACGTGTTTACCCCCGTGATATACGGAAATGTAGTGATTGTATATCACACTTAGGTATGTGTTATCGATTGCTGTTCTTATTTTGTTTCGATTGTCATTTGTCCGATATTTATTTTTCTTGACTTAGTTTGTAGGTGGTAGTTGTGGTTTATATGGAAAAAGGGTTTTAGAAAGATCCTTTGTTACTTTTTAGTAAGTTAAGGCCTCTATTATATACCACAAGGCAACGGGTACAGCAAGGCAAAACAAATGAACAAACGAATATATTTAAAAAAAAAACACTATGAATATGCTTTAGAATTAATGTGAAAAATGTAAATAAATCCTACCTATTTAGATAAACTTTTTATACACGTATTAAAAATTATTTTTATATGAAAATATTCTACTAAACAAATAACGTGAACGTGACAATTGTAATATTAATTCCACCTTCGTTATTCCATTTTTGCGAGGCGCATTGTGGTTTGGTGGCGGGAACAAAGTCACGTTTTCGTACGGTAGCTATGTTGCATTTTATTTGTTTCTATCTTAAATAATATGTATGTACGTGAACAGAACTAGAGGTTATATAAAAAGTGTAACAAAGTTATTCAAAAGCAGTTTTTATCTTTCAACTTTTTAAGCCCGCGCTTTCTGTAAGCGATGAAAAAATATTATTAGGTATATGGATTTAAAATCTATAAAGCATTAAAATTGTGTTGTATTGTATCCCTTTGTCATGTTTTGTTCAAATTCGCTAAGTCTAGACATTAACCTGTAACTTTATTTTATTAGATAAAAAAGTCGAAAAGTCAAACCCAATACATTATATTCCAAGCGATTTTTCACGTACTAGTCAAATAGAAATAGTCTGGGTTTTTAACAAACTAAAGCATCACTATTGCGCGATCCAACAAATATAGTGTTCAACACGATGTCTGGGTACCTGGTATTGGCCCACTGGTGCATGAAGTGTGTGCGATTCCTAAGGTACGGAACTCAGCAGAACGTCCGTAGTGTATGCGGACCGCATACAGCTTGTGCGGCCGCAAAGCTATTGCGGTTGTCATCCGCATTCATGATACTCAGCGCCGGCCGGTGAATGGCCCCAAATTGCAATTAGGTTCTACGACTTTTGAAAGTGCACTAACGTTGTTATGCACAGTTATATTTAAGCGGCTGATGCAAATTCCGGCGGTGTACATGAGGTTTAGCGGCAAAGTTTGGACGGGATATTTATCTGACGAGTGTAAGAGTAATGTGCTTGTGGGGCTTGATTTATTAACGTTCGTTATGACGCTATACATGCACACACAATATCACAAAGTTTGGATAACATTAGAAGATAATATTATCACGAATTCAACAGTTTCAATGTGGTCACAATCTCTTATTTAAATTCAGATGTTCAATTGTTTACATTCAATTTTTTAACGTCAATATGAATCTCTCTCGATTTATTACCTGTAAAAGAAAAATAAGCTTTAATTAATAATATTAATTGTAGCATATTCTTTATAAAGTCCATATAACGAAAGGAAATCCTATCTTTTCGTTGAAGTTATTATTAATAAAGCGCTCGGGTTAAAGCAGCTGACGCTCTCTATGTTCTAAAGACTTTGTTTTATGACCACTTAAAGTTAATTCGAAAAGAAATATTTTGTATTGTTTACTATACTTACTAGATATTTAATAATAAGCATTGGGCTATCCGGTTGAGAAGGGTTAGAAACTGCATACATAATATATCTACAAATTACACGTTGACTGATTATGCCAATAATCTTTGGTATTGATAACAGGATACCTACCGTCATTTCAATCAATCAAACCTATAAGCATAACGTAATGTTACGCAATATATTAAAGTCCGGTGAAGCAGTCAAAGCCAGCGCTCCGGCTAACTGCGTAAAACTGGTAAAAAAAATGTTATGGTTTATTTACAAATATATCAATTCAACATCATTAGTGCTGTCATGAAATATTTTAGAGTAGGTATACAAAATATATATATTTTTTTAATTTTTTGTCAACGTCACATACATTGCTCTGAACCCAAAGTAAGTAGCTAAAGCACTTGTGTTATGGAGTTCAGCGACAACGAAGGTACCACAAACACCCAGACCCGAGACAATGAAGAAAAGTGGTTTTCTACATTGACCCGGCCGGGGATTGAACCCGGGACCTCAGAGCTGGCGACACCCTTGAAAACCGGTGTGTACGCTACTCGACCACGGAGGTCGATATACTGATAATACTTTAAGAGTTCGTCAGATTTATGTGGAGATCTTTGGGGGAGGCCTATGCCCAGCAGTGGGCGTCTAATGGCTGAAATGATGATGATGATGATGTTTTCAAACAGGTATCTACGTATTGCCCAAGAGCTGGCCAAATACCAGGTTTTTCTTAAAATTTTCTTACAGAAAAACCCAATAACACTTTTCACGTCCGAGGTATTAAACACAATACCTCACGATTGACAGTCGCGTTTACGACGAGACTAATGAGGTGCTCCACGTTCAGTTCACGTAGAGTGACTCTCACTAACCTATTAGAAGAGAAACTCTCCAGCAAACATGATAATAATAAACCCAGAGGTAACAGTGAGAATCAAGAGTGAGAAAATATACACAAAATTTTAAATAAATAGATTTACTCGTCTTCTATTACCTGGTATTTGTCTTTACTGACGAAGGTATGTGCGATGAAATGAAAATATGACATATTATTATTATGCATCAAGGGTTCGTATTCTTGAATAATTGATATTAATTTCAACATTCTACACTTGACAGACAGACACGAAGACAGACTACAGGTATTTGTTTTTTCTTTTTAGGTACGGAATCCTAAAAATACCTTCTCATCGTTCTATGCTATTTATAACTAAACTAGCTGACCCGTGCCTACTTCGTTGGGCATAATTATGACCTAACGATTTAAATTATTTTATTAATATTAAAAATTAAATTATCTATACTAATATTAAAAAAAAACTACTTTTTGTAACTTAAATATAAAAGTTAGACATTGCTGTCGTTGATTTTTTTGTAGGCATTTTCAAGTTCCACATCTTTTCTCTAGAACTCAAAAATATATCTTTCATAGTTAAGGAAGCGTTCGTAAGAAACGCTTTCATTCGACCGTTTTTTCTCCAATTCACTTTGCAAAACGGACTATCACGTAAAAGCCTTTTTATTTTTCGGTTTTTTATATAACCTACGACACTCAGCAATAGTGTGGTTTTTAAAATCGGTTCAGTAGATCCCAAAATTACCCCTTACAATTTAACAAACACACAAACTTTCCTTCTTTATAATATTAGTATAGATATTGGAAAACAGCATTATTCGATAATAATGACTTTAATGTCGACGAATAATGTCTACTTACTAGGGGCGTCCACCTGTCCACTTGAAAGCCCTCAGTAGTTTGGGATCAAAGTGTCGATAGAAAGACAAACATTATCTATCTACCTCTAAACAGGTCTTAATGTGCGTTGTGCGTGTTTCGTTCGTTACTATGTCACGCTCCATATGTTATGTGTGTCACAAAGGGTTGGAACACAGAGTCAAAATTTTGTGATGTGTTCAAATAAATTATAATTAAATCATTTCTCAAAGGTTATGTAAAGTAAAATGTATTCCACATTTAAAAGTAGTTTTTAGTTTCTAATTGGTAACGTTGTTGTTTAAAATATTTTAAAATGGTACTTCAGAAAGTTACGTGATTTTTTTATTGGAGAGTAATTTACATCAACAGATATGTACGAGTATGTTAGTTATGTTTAAGATTAGTAGTTAGTTACCTAGAGATGTAGACTATATAAGAATTAACTTTTGATTTCTATCGTTTTCTGTTCACTTATTCTCAACTATTTTATTTTCACGACTACTCAAGATTTCATCGATATTACAAAAGTTTTCATATATCTTTATCATTTTCTTAATCGCCTATGATTAGTCCTATAAAGGTAGGGGGCCTTAATTTTCTTTGTGCGTTGTTATGCACGTTAACACTTCATTTGGTTTCTAATCTATGGGTTGTTCACTTTGCTATACAAACTACAGTATTAAGCAATTATACTTGTGACATCAACCTCAACTATGGAATTGAAAAAGGGTGGCAGCATGTCATTTTTTAGAGCTCGTTGAATATTCATTAATCTTTATATAGTTAAAGGTGCACAAACATGTCAGTCTACACAATCGTTGACTATTTGAAAAGAATAAATTGTTTTGAATTTATTTTCATCATAAAGGGAGGCTTCTTTTGTAAAGAAAATTCTCATTTTACCGAAAGGAAACCCCATGGGCTATCCACAGAGTACTTGTCATCGGTATAAAATCAATTTAGAGCTTGTCACCTACTTTGAAAAGAGAAAAGAAATATTTTTATTAAAAGGCGGTGAATCTAAAATTAGTGAAAATAAGGTGAGGGTAGGGTAAGAAAAATCTAGATATGTTTTTGAAAACATGATCTGAACAAAGATCAGGTTAATTAAAAATAAGTAGGTAGTTCTAGGAGCAGAACGGTATGGTATAGTCTCCATGTAACATTTTACACGAGCAGTATAAATGTTAAAATGCTCGTGACTTCGTAAAAATATACTCAAAAATGTTTTCTTTGCAGCTGGAATTCTCAAACGACGCATCCAAGTGATACTACAAAAACAAAGAGTGAGACATTTTATCTTGAACTTACTGGAATAACTTACATGCATGCATAATGTTAGTATTGACTTCACATGGCTTCACATTGTTTTACATTTATAATAAATTAATGATGTTTATAATATTTGCTTGATGTTTCAATAATTTTAAATTATGTACGTTTGTATAATCTTTACATAGTATAAAACAAAGTCGCTCTCGCTGTTTGTACGCTTAGATCATTTAAAGTATGCAACGGATTTTAATGCAGTTTTCAGCAATAGATGAGTGATTTGAGATAAGGGTCTACATGTGTAATTCATCAATGTTTTTCTACCCGTGTGAACCCGGGGCGGGTCGCTAGTGTTTTATAATTGTTGCTAAATCCTGACACATTACTTTCATAACTGGTCTTACCTTCTAGCAGCAGTTCGTTCTACTTTCATGTCAATTGCGTCTATTGTAATGAGTACACGAGCCGGAACAAACACGTTTCACAAATAGTGAGTAGTCTCAGGTGCAGTGCCCTGCCGCTTTGTTAGCAGATATCTTATAATACGTATTTCCCAGCTTCGAAACAAAGCCGAGAGCTGTTTGAACTTACGTGCGGCTGTAATTATTTTTTTCTTTTGTGGAAAACACCTAACACCTTTTGTCTAACTGCCAACTAGAGATGTAAAAAGCCGCTAGGGATTTTTTAAGCAGTGACTCCCGTTAGCAAATTATTGTGGCCGCTTTCAGATAATGTTATTCAAACAACTAAATCCTTCACTATTAAACTACTGAGGATTACTATTAATCACGTCAAGATGTTTACCCTCATCCTACGTCAGTTCGGCGGGAATTATCTAAGTCGAGATAAATAGGAGCGTCGCTTTCTCGCGCCATTCACTCCCACTTGGGCGCTGTTCGAAAATCTATTCGGTTTGTAACAGGGTTAGTTGATAGACCTTACTAATCTCGTTTATAAATAAATCAATTTATAAATCAATCGTGGACCATATAACCGTAACGAGAGAATTCAATTTCACTTAGTTAATTATCGTCTTTTTTACAATGATAAAGTTGGCTGAAATAGGACTGTTTAAATCTTTCCTTTTTTCCTGTTTCCCATTTTATACAGATTTCGTAACGGTTTGGTGTATTTAGGTAGAGTTTATTAAGCATAGTTACAAAGTTTAAACTGCCACGACGAATTTGCGTCAATTTGATTAATTATCAGCTGTTTGTAGACCCCAAGCCCGCGGCTCCGCCCATGTAGTTGTCGGTAATCGCGGCCAAAACTAGCCTTATTCCTTTCTTGGGATCCAAGCTACCCATGCCAAGTTTTATTAAAATCGGTTCAGCGCTTTAGCCGTGAAAGCGTAACAGACATACAGACAAGCCGACAGGGTTACTTTCGCATTTATTATATTAGTATGGATGGATATGGATAGTTGGGAAAGGCTCTGTATGGATATCGTACCCTCTGTCAAAATATGTGTCATAAAATTAAACGATACCTAACTATAAACTATTCGTTAATTACTGTAGTTTTAATTATAAATGTTCAGTAATAAGTTAACTAATTAGGTAAATTAGCAGAATTATCTTTTAGATCACGTTAAATACCTATTTATAGTCTGAAAATTTGAGATGAGGTCTGAGCCAGGGCTTGTGCCGAGCGATGTTCAGTTAAACTTTCGTCTGTCAATAGATCAACTGTCGCTCGAAGCCGCCACGACGTGATGTTGGAACTGAGAACTAAATGGTTAGACGATTAACTATTGATCGAGGTATTATAGGTCTCTACGTATGTGCTAATATGTATGTTTCAGATTTAGTTAATTCGTGGAATAGAACTATGCGAATAAAATATAAATAAGTAAAGTACCTATAGAATTGAAACAATATGTATATATGTATTATATATTACATTCGTACTAATTTACATTCATACTATATATATATAATACATAAAATACTAAGTACATTGTTCAATAGGTAGTAGGTAGCTTTGTAACTAATAAAAGAAGAAAACGTAAATCCGAATAAGTGAACCGTTCCTTTTTTAAATATTCCTTTTAATCTGGCAATCCGTAAAACAGTTTTATTTTATGTCGGTTTTAAGATGTCAATTTGTAACAAAAGTAGCAGAAAGTTGTATTAGGATATAAAAAACGGCTATAAATCCTTCCCATTTATACTTTTTCGTTTATTTGCGATCGACTTTGGAAGTTATATTCAAGGTACCTACTATTTGTGGAGTGGGTCAAATGGTTTTGGTGACGCTGAATTTATAACGGCTTTATTTTATTTATTGGACCATATAACATTTTTTATATATATTTTATGTGACCATCGCCAAACGTTTACTGCTAACCGGTTTCATATTTGTTATCAAGTAGGACAGCTTCTAGTTTACTTTAAAGTACCTATTAAAATGCGAAACCTTGCCTGTTTATAGACCCTCTGGAATGTTCTATTCATAGCAATTTGAGCTTGAATATTAAGGAAAAAATGTATACAGTTTCATCTAACTTTTAAAACCTCTTTTAATGAATACAGAAACAGCTTATTAAATATACGTAGGAATAATTAAAACATTCGAGTGTACGGCCAGCGTTTATTAAGAAGAATAATGTAGAAATTCAATGCTCAAGAGAAGAAACGTCTTTTTAATTCTCTTAACGTCTCTCATTATGAAACTGTTGAACAATAACTTAAGTATTTAATTAACCACTGTTGCAGGCATTACCTTGCCATAATCTGTTAAAAGGTGATGGAAAGTAAATTTAATTTTATGAAAATAATAACTGTGGAATTATTTTCGAGGCGAAATGTGCAGTGTTTTACCTCAACCAGATATTGCAGATGCAAGCTGCTCCTGACATGTATTGTGCTGTGGCGAACTCTGTAAATTGCTTTTCGTGACGATAAATATTTTAATCTGATTGGTGGTCTGTAACCAATTAATTGTGGCTTTAATTTCATCAGAAAAAATAATGTGATGCGTTTTTAACGGTGGTTGGTATTCAAAAGGGTCACTTTAAATATTTTTATTGTAGCTAAATGGTTGACATTTTAAAATTGGATTTAAATTAAATTGTTATTACAATTATTTTGAGGAGATATTTTTAAGTTATAATTTCATATTAGGTATGAAATTATAACTGTTGAATATTTTATGAAAAATGTTTTGATGAAAATTTCTCTACAATACTTATTTGAGCTAATTAAATAGTTAAGTAGGTACAATATTACGGACCCAGTAAATTATTAAACAGTCTGCGCGAAGGTACGTTCATTCTAGTAAAATGCTCTTATTACAATGGTCAGAATATAATTGTCTATTCATAACCCAACGTGTCAAAAGACTACATTTTTGTTCTCAATCTGAATTGCATAGCGTCGTTGAATTTTAATGAGCGCGTCTATTATGATTTCGTATTCGACCTGAGTTACCCACCATGGTTAAGAATTGATTTA
The DNA here is from genome assembly GCA_932294365.1 of Diachrysia chrysitis. Classification (NCBI taxonomy): domain Eukaryota; kingdom Metazoa; phylum Arthropoda; class Insecta; order Lepidoptera; family Noctuidae; genus Diachrysia; species Diachrysia chrysitis. The sequence goes on along the minus strand of OW028650.1, from coordinate 6,334,677 downwards.
TGTTATAACTTCTATAAATTGGTTTTCTCTTCGAGTACCAACGTTATTAAATCACAGCACATCTTTCACCTGCACTTTAAATAACAAAGGCTTTACTGCGAAAGTGCAGTTTTTAAAGCTTTGTAATAAAATCAGCATCCATAAACCATTGGTAAGTAAATAGTGAGTAGAAGTAGTCCCACAACTCCAACAAGACGCTGTTCATTTAAAGAGTAGTGTAACTCCCTGGCCTGGTGAAGTTTATCTTGGCAAACGGCGGCAGCCGGTGTAACGCTTTAACTTAGAATACTTCACCAATGGCGTTTATTTTGTTCCAAACATCTTATAGTTCCGTCCCTGTTAGAAGTATCCAAAAGCACGTAATAATATTTCAACGCGAAAGGTATTATCCGCTTTTATTATTGCTCGGAACAACGTTCTATCTCGTTCTCTTAAATCCAGTGCAGCCGTTCTCCGAAATGAAGTTTAAGACGTGTTGTTTGAGTCAGCGGAACTGAGATAAGGCACAGAGACTTGTTTTAGAAGATCGAGTTTTAATTTACCGAGAGTAATTGTTGTTAGTAGCTGCACTCGCGAGAAAAAGATAGAGAAAATAAACAAAGGTTTTATTTTCCCGCGGAAGCCTTCTTGACGAGGGTCGCTCGGTGTTATTCAGCATCGAAATGAAATGAGGGATAAAAACTAAATTAAATGCTAATTGGGAGATTCAGCGAAGGCAGGGGGAACGGATTCGATTGCCTCGTTCACTTGCGCAACGATATTGAGCAATAAGGTGTAATGATGCGCAAGACAAATCCAATTATACTGTGTAACTTAACGTCCGTCTGGTATTCATAAATATATCGGTAATGCGCTTAAATCATACCAATCGGCTACTTTTTATTTTGTTAAAAGGCTAATTAAGTTACTAGTTTAGGCGGCTAATAACATAAATACGAATATAGCCGGCAGGCGAATGCGGACTGAACCTTTCCGTTCTTGTAATAAAGGGTAGCTGAGAAGAGTTTTTCCCGTTTATTGGGTCGTTAGGATATAATTTCATCTCGTGTTTATGTCGTCATAAAAAGTTTGCAGCGCTGATACAACCACTGTCAATTACCGGTCTTTCCTTCCCTTGCGACTTTTCGGTTTTGAAATGTTCCTTCAAATATCATTCATTCATCAGTCGCTCTTACTTACGCTGTAACAACTTGTTCTTGAGTCACTACGTAATTAATTACGTACTTTAACTTGTACTAACGGCTGTTTGTGTTACATAAACTTCTCAGAATATTACCTAACAAATATTACCTTTACATCGAGGTATAAATATTTAAGTCAGAAGTCTTAAAGAGTATTAATTAAATAATATAACTTGTGAATAAAATACCTGGAGGTATCGAAAGTAACTTTTGAAAGTAGTTTATCCATTTTGGACTTTCTTGTTAAAGTAGGTAGATACAGATTTATTTGAGTTATAAATGATTATATAGGTGAACGAAAAAGTATTATGCTAGAACGTAACTGACTCCAGCATATTAGACTTTTCCGTAGATATTTTCATATTCGAGTTAAAACTATGTCGAGATAAGATAACTAATCATTTTTTAAATTTGGCTCACAATGCGATGTATATTCCTTTTTTATTTAAACATGTAGACACTAAAATATGGTCTCTCTATGGTATAACTGACATTTATGTTTATTTAAATTTAATGAGGATACATTAAATTAAAATAAATAAAATAAGTGTCAATAAAACAGTCTTCTTCTAAGTTGTAACGGCATGCTAATGGTTTTATTCATGTTTAGAGTAGAACGTAACGAATACAACTATAGACATAAATATAGAAAAGCAAATATGCTTAATACTATATAGTTCTGCGCAATAATAGTTATATAAGAAGTAATATAATAATAATACCAGCCTAATTATGTCCCACTGCTGGGCAAATAACTCTTCTCATATAGAGAAGGAACGAGCATTGATCACCCCGCTTGCTCATTGCGGGTTGGCGATTCTTGATTCAAATTTTTGTAATCTAGGTTTCCCCACGATGTTTACTTACACTGATTGTCAAAGATGTCTTAGAATAATTAAGAAAGTACATAATTATAAGTTTAAAAAAGTCACATTGTCACTTGGTTCGAACCTGCAACCTTGAGCTCACAATTTTTTTGTATACATTGAACCACTAGGCCACCACGATACCTTTCACACACGACATCCTTTTGTAATATATAAAGGATAAAATCAACCTTCACCTCAATATTAATAACCTAAAAATATACCGGCAAGTGATCCACGATCTTAAAGGTGCGAGATGACATAATGGCGTATGAGGCGTCGCCGCGTCGCGTCTCGGCTACAGACAATCCACGTACATGAGCCGTTGTATGATTGATGACCGACTAATACGTACTCTCATTACATCCCGCGTCTTACATAAAAGATACCAGGTACTTCATACCACTCACAATAAATCCATCCACGTATTATACACCCATTTTAAATATCACGCGAATTTCCTAAGCTCCATTGCCTCACTGTTATTCTGATTTGACAGGGTTTCTAGTAAACCTTTCGAGAGATATGTAAATTGGTAGTTGTAATATTATTTGTGGAATTCTAGTGTTCATCATGTTTTAGCGCTGAGTGGCAGATAAATGGAGAAATGTCGTTTTGTATGTCAAATAATAATTAATGAAACGAATAAATTGTCACAATTAGATTTTAGCTGCTTGCATGTTGTGATATATTATTGATAACATTGTTATTGCACAATGGTTTTTGAGTATTGAAAATAGCATGGTTAGGTACAGACAAACCTGAATCGATAACACTAACAGGGGTGCGGTCTGGGTATGAACAATCTTTATGTATTTAGACCAACAGATAGATAAAAAAAAATACTCATATTTTCTTTTATCAAATTAATGAAAAATTACAAAGTTAAAGAGCTTTAAAGTTCAGGAGTGGGGGCTTTTGACGTCACTTGTGGGTAAAAATAGTACTTACAATTGACGTCACGCGACATTTTCATTCACTGTAGCTTCTTCATTGTTTGGTTAATAAAAAAAAGAAAAAATACGTGTCTAAAATTTTTTAATAACCTATGTGCGGTGTAAAAATAATATTCTTGTGGCTTTTCCTAATATTATGAAAAAGTTTGAACAAAAATAATACACCTTCCTCGCAACAAAATAAAGAGGTAACTGTCAATTTGCAAACATGGAACGAACTAAAAACGGGTATCATGTAAGAAAATGTGAAATAAAGATATATTTTTCCACATAACAGAAAGTTGAGGTGCCGCGGCCGTTTCATATAACCTATACAGCTAATGTTAGTGAATTTCGCCGTAGACAAATAGGATTTTGCTATTCTTATATACGGATAGACACTACCGCTATTTTTTCTTTTACATCTACTTATTATTCATAAGATTACATTCGGCGTAACGTAACAGTATTATAATGTTTACATAAGTATTTATAAAACCTATTCCTAAAATATACCGGTAACAGCTTGAATATTTATAGACTGGGTAACGTATAATTGTGATCCCTAATGTAATCTCTAATACAATATTAACGACAAGAAATTGTTGTTAAAAACGAATAAATGAATTTTATTAATCATTATTTATTTCTTAGCAGCTACAAGCTATATTTTATTTTACTTTATTGGGACATATATTGAGAGATTTACGAAGTTTTATAATGTATGGTCAATACAAAAAACAGCAATAATTACTAGAACATCACGAATAGCATGAATATTTTTATTCTAGATGTAGAATTAATCACTGCGATAGAATAATTAAAGCTTGGTTCGATAGTTACGAAGGATATTGTTATATTATCAGATAATGGATATGCAACTAAAGTACTAGGGTACTATGTATATTGTGTACTATCTGTTAAGTTACGTGCTACTTGATATAGCTCAGTAATTGCAGCACTCAAGATTCCTCTATTGTTAGCTAGAGACTACAGTACCGTACACGAAATAGCATTCAATTTTTGATAGAATGTGGTTTCAATTCGTCGCTTTGCGTGCGACAAAACAGTTTGGTGGTTTCTTTAGCAAACATATTTTGGGACGTGGAACGGTAACTGCCTAGAAAATGATTGTACGAATTTGTGTTGGTATTCAAATTGTTTCGCTTTGTGTTCTAGGTATGCATACTCATAGCTGATTGAGTGTAATGTAAAATTACTGATGACATTGACATACTGTACCTACTGGCTTATTACCAATTTATTAATCAAGAATTTATGTGATGCTTTAATGAGTCAAGTTGACATTTAATAAACAATAACTAGTTATAGCCATAACTATTGGTTAGGTCATGTCAATTAAATTATCGAAGATAATAAATATTGATGGAAATGGTTAGAAGCGTACTAATAAAAAATCTGTATGTGTGTGGTGTAACTTATTAATATCATTAGTTATTGTTGCTTACTCAAATACCTAATGTTAGACTTAATTGCGGTTTAAAAGGTGCGGTAGATTTAAAATAAATAAGCTGTGGAAGTTTAAACTTGTTCATATTGCCAAATGGAGCCAGTCACGCTTTAAATTTAAATATAAATCCTTAAAATATAGACCTATCGGGATCGAAAATGTTAGTGAGATATATTAATGAATTAAAAACGTCGAATGATCGTGATTTTGGAATCGAACGAGAACGGAATTTTGAAATAGAAAATTCCAGTAAAACAGAGGTTGGTCGGTTCGTATAAATTAATTTCGCTCTGACCCGTGTATTAATATTCAGAGCACTCTCAAAGTTCGCTTTAACTGCGAGCGGAAATACTCGAATTTATTAATTTTACCGGCATTTCTTCCCACGAGGGTTCAATGGATTACTAACGTGTCATTAGCCGTGTTCGCTATTTGATTTTTTAAATTAAGCATTGTTTTTATTGACCAACCGTATTAATATACCTACAAACATTTGAGTAATTGGATTTTTTTTTTTATTATAAACATAACAGATGTTTACTCCTTAATAAAGTCGTTTCAAAGAGTTGGCTTTAAAATATGTAATCAAAAGTTAATTAACTCTAATTGAGTAGAGCTTAAAAGGGTTGATATTAATATTTTCAATGGAGCGAATAATTAATACGTTAGCTGTAAGATGTTTCAAGCTCGGAGTAGTTTTCTACAGATTTATTTTGAAGATTATTTAAGAAATCGCATATTTTCATAGTCGTTTTAATAATAATAATAATAAAATCATTTATTTCAGGCCGCTATGGCCCATAGATTTTATATAAGTATGCACATATGGTTAAAGTATAGGTTCATTGACGTAGTTTTATTGTTTAAAGAATCGTCGGTCTGAAAATATACACCGTGCTCGTGTTACAAAATAGTTCGCAACTTCAATAAAATTCAAAGAAATCTTACGTGTACTATCTCTCAGACGTGTCAATATTATTAATGAAAATAATCCGCATAAAGATTTCCAATATATTTTTACCTCTGTACCTACTGTGTTGTACTTACCTACTTAGATTCTAACTGTACAAGTTACAAGCACAAACATTTAAATATAATTTGTGTTCATAGTGCAGCAGTGTCCGCACCTGGTCCTAAACGAATAGTACGTGCTTTCGCTTCGCGATACGTAGCTCCTGTAAAAGCACTATAAAATGAATAGTAAGTTTTTAGTTCAAGTCACAAAAAATACTTTGAAAAGCAGTTTCCATTTGCTGAGCAGCAGGTGTCCTTCGCAATCCCATCGTCAGCGGATTAGTCCATTGTACGGGTATAAATCTTCGTCGGACAAGAGGGCCAATGCTTACCTCGTTCTTTTAAAGACGACTGAATCCGACGAGCGTGCCACCATTGTACCTGTCTCCTATAATAATCGACGAGAACAATCCCTTCTCCACGTGCCTCCCGAGATTGCTTGTTTACGTCAACTAAATTCACCGCGATAGCATTATGTAGGTACGCGTAATTTGTAACATTATTAAGTTAGTGTTGGCAGATGTCGTTAGTAAATTATGTTTATCCGACAGGACGCAGCTGTAGACGGGCGGCACTTAATCCCCCTCACACGGTGCTGCGAACTAGCGAGAACAGTGCGTCAAAGGGAAATGTGAATAATGACAGCGGCTTACACTGTTTACACAGGTTCACCTATTCTCGTGGGCCCGTCAATGAATAGGGCTAATTGGAAATATCGGTTTGAATATATTCTGATGGAGATCATTTCGTACAAGCTAAGGTACGCAGGCAGAAGGTGTCGCAGGTGTGATAATTTACTTTAACAACGCAATAACTAGGGAACTGTCGCAGATCCGCGGAACATGACGACATTATCACGTCGTACAGCGCCGCGTAACCGCTGCGACAAATATTGACACCGTATATTTATTGCTGTTTTGAGATGTACAATGTTTTTAATCAGAACGTAAAGGGAGCGTATTGGGACGTATTGGCGCGTTTTATTTCGTTGTCATAATATTGTTTGCCAGTTTTGTGTTGTTGTAATGTTTGAAGGAAACATATTTTTGAAAATGAATTTACCTTGTGTAGGTAGATCGAAGTTTGGGGCACATTATCAATGTTTCTTTGGGAAATAGGTTCAAGTTTACATTAGGTGCCTTTGTTTGTTCCTCGTGTATACATTTGGCGGGGAACAATTTCGCAAGTGTACGGTACAAGTTACACTTTGTATACTTAAATTGTTTTAAGCTTTTGAATAACACATACCGACATAGTACCTAATGATTTTAGATTTTAATGATTCAGTTTAGTTATTAAACTTTAAATTTTAATTGAATATAAATAGAAGTTCTTCTTCGGTAGCAAGAAATAGCGCTCTTAGTTTTCTTGCAATATTTCTTATTCTCTCTGGCCAGCACCGATTTACAACACCTGAAACAGTTGGTACAATTGTTGAATATTTATTTCATATTAAAAAATACTAGTTTTGGAAATACATACCTACTTCAAATAAATAAAAGCAACGAAAGGCAGTAATTAAATATAAAAATAAAATATATTTATTTTGCAAATATGGGTAATTACGGTAGTGGTAGCAAAAAAATACATAAATGTTTCAAATGATATAGTGTTTTTGTAATCTTTGCACTGTCGCAAAACAATAATATTTATACAAAGAACAGTTCTTTGTTCTGCTAAAGAACACTTATAAAAACTCCATGCAGTTTTACATTACTCATAAAAGGTAACAAATAAAAATTAGAACTGACTGAAAATAAAACAGTTTATTATTGTATTATTGTATCTAATAATGAACACAAAGAGAATAAATTATTGTAATAATGCACAATAGGCGGTCTCGTCGCACAATGACCTCTTTCAGACAACCTCTAAAATTAATAGGATCACAATGTAAAACGTTTTACTTATTTGAAGTCTAGTAAATAATGACAACTAAATACATTTATAATACAATTTAAACTTAATTGCTAGCTACTTAAAATAAAATAATATATAAAATAAAATTTGTATTCATTTTGGTAAAATAAAACGGTTTTTACTTTGTGAATTAAATACATATGTTAATAAAATATTAGATACCTAATGAAATCACGGGCGTATTTAAAACCGAATCAATTGGACAAAATAACGTTTTAAATGCAGCCAAAGGTAATAAAAATATTGTTTAACATTCTGAAACATTAAATTTTAAAACCAAACGGTAAATATTCATTGAATACAATGTCGCATATTTATTATCGTTCATAAGACATAAATAAACTCAAGTGAGAATGTGATTTTATATGCTTATGTTAACGATTTTTTATTTACGATATAAGATGAATATTGGATGAAGGTATTTTCAATTAATTGTAGGTAGGATTATTACAGAGGAGTTTTTGTTAATTCATAAATACTTTTAATTTATTAATAAAAGCCTGCCTTTATTATACGATTGAATAATAAATACTGTCATAACATAGTAATTTGACTTTCTGGATCGCCCTATTTTCGATCAACTTGAATACCGTTAGGAACTCAACTAACTTTAAAACTCGCGCGCGATAAATCTCTGCGAACATAATACGCACGTACGTGAGCTATATACCCAGAAAGTAATCTAACTGATCTTAAAAGAAATAAATGGCGAATTAAATTTAATTGCCGGTCGTAAGAAAAGGGTAGATGTCCTTTCCATGTAGCTTCCGAACATCGATTATATGTCGTATTTGAATTATGGCCCTTTAAATCACACTTAATGGTGAGTACGCATATTCTCGTTCAAAATTTATTGGATGATAGTAGAATATATATCAAAAACTCACCATTTGAGGTAATGGTTTCTTAGGATATTTTAAGTTGTAGTTTATGAGAGGAGAGGATTAGTTTGCATTTAAGTGCGTAATAGTAGCTTGTTAATGGACTCCTGCCGGTGGAAGGTTGGTGTGGGAATGCTTTTAAAAATATATTGCTATAACTTTTAACAAAAAGTAATTTGCTTGTGATGTTGTAAAATACTAGTGAACGATGCGCAAACCTCGTTCAAAATATCAGAAAATGCATTTCATGGATCAGAATGTCTTGGTTTAGGGTAGTTACACAAATATAGTAATTAATTACAAATGTTTTAAATAAAGTCAATTTTGGAAAACTTAAACGATTTAAATTTTAATTCGACTCATTTATACATTTGCGAAAAATAGCACAGTCTGAAATTCAGGTCGTTTCAGCTACAACCTTAACCAAAAGTCATAACCTACATTTGAATACAGTGCATTTTTTTATAAGTCCTCATCAAATAATAGCCAGAATTTAAAATTAGGAGATTTATTTACAATATTGAGGTACTTACCTATATGTCGCTCAGCTATGTTCCTAATATGTCTTAATTTTTTTACTTGAATATGACGTTTACTTATCGACATTGAATACTCTTAATCGTCCTACCTAAATTTATCTATATTAAACATGTCGAATGTATGTGCCTAACAATATAAACACTGAAGTTTGAGGCTCACAAAATTAAGGAGATACCTACGCAATATCGTGGCATCCTTATTGAACTTCCTTATCGAAACTTGTTATCTATTGTATCAGTAATAGAGGAGTTCCCTTCCACGTAGTAATATGAACATGGAGCGAGGTTGTCTTAACCTTAGTTAGTAACGTTATTATAATTACGTTATATCGCGGTACGTGCGGGCGTGTAAAAGTTTATAGGTCTATGTAGCTTCATATTGCGTTATAATAGGTTGTCTACACGCTTCTAGACGCAATGTCGTCGTATGTCGCTAGTATATAAGCCGCACGTGCTGCCGCGAATGCACTTTTATTAGCTTTCGAGTTTGCTCGCGGCGGCAATCGCTGCAAGAGTGTCATAGAAATAATATTCGTGGAGTAAACCTCGTGAATAGAAAAGGACGGTAAAGCCCGGAGCGGACGATGAAAATAACCGAAGTCAATATGAAAGCTATTTAAAAGGTGCGGTAGTTCGGTTCTATTTTTTAAACGGGATTCTACTATAATGTTTTATGTCCTGTATGTGTTTAAATATATCTAACGGTAGAAATACCGATACCGGAATTAATTTCTATCGGTATATTTTATATTTGACTGCACGGATATCCAAGTGGTATTGGTAGATCCCCGCATGGTTCCAAGTCTGGGTGCTATTTGTGTATGTGAGTTAAATGTAGAGAAAGCAAAGTTAAAAAAGTTTATTTTTTATTTAAGGTTATAATATGTTACTTATTTATCTACTTATATTGTTTCATTAAAGGCGAAATTATCGGTTTATTATCTACAAAAATATGCGTAGGCAGATATCATCCTTTGATGATTTAAAGCAGTACTTTATAGCTATAAATAGAACTTCTTGGTAATCATCTACTTATAAAACAACCTCTACCACTCTAGTCATGCTTCCAAGTGCTAAACACTTATTGTAACAGCCTTTCAAAGTATGAATTAGCATGGGATTATAAAGGTAATGTTATTTATGTAACACAAAACAACTTGAGTACAACCTTGAGGTTATAATCTGCCTAAATTAAGGTACGCGTTACATTAAATTACAGTGTACACGATACTTAAGTCTTACAAATTGTTGAGCTAAACTTTTTGGTGTACGATGTACATAATGGTGGTATTTGATAAAAAGGGCGTATGTAATCTGATCAACGCAAAAATAAATAACTTTCCTAAGAATCTGTGTTGCCTTTTTTGTGTACCTAATATAGGTATATTTTTTTTTCTAACTAAGGGCTGATTTTTCCAACGCCAGATAACTTATTAGTTGAATAAAATTGACGTCTGACAGATTTTGTATGGAAGAACTGTCAAAAATTCAAAATTATTCGTCAAATAATATTATCTGGCGTTGGAAAAATCAGCCCTTAATGTTTGATACCTTGAAACAAGCAATAGTTTTTGCGTTATGTGTCAGACCATTTAAATTTTAATTCATAATATATGGATTTGATCTGTAGCCCAGCAAATGAGGATGGAATAAAACGGGTGCCAGAGATTTTTATTGCTTTATTAACACTATGACCAAACAATGAGAGTAGATCTCAAGTCATCTCAATGATTTATATGTTTTACCTATGCAGTATTTATGTTCCTGGAAATCTTGACACGAACGTTGCAAGTTCACGGGCGCGACCGCCAAACGCACAACAGTTTATTAGAACGTTTAATTAATACCACAAAAAGTATTTAGGAGCGGCGAAAGCTATCAAGCGCAGTATAATCTAACAACTTCGGTAAGTAAGTACCTCTAGATAGTAGAATAGCAAGGAAATGGCAATTTTCCTCGCTAGTAATTCGTTTCTAGCACGCCATTTTTCCATTATCCAATATCAATATTGTTTTGTCTTCATCGCTCAGAAATGGAACTCTGAGACTAGCCTAATGATAGCATTGCATGACGTGTGGAGGAAGACTGAGGTACTTGCGTCATCTCTGCGGTGAGGAGGTTCAGGTGAACCAGCTTAATGTTCACATGCTCTATTAATATTTTTCTCTGAAACATTACTGAAACTATAGCCTGATAGAGGTATATACAGAGTTGGTATATTCCTGAAAATGATTTATATATGTTTAGGCAAAAGGATGGATCTTCGTGGCTAAACTGGAAATCAGTCCTAAAGTAGTTTGGGAAAAAGCTGGGCATTAAATATTCTACAAACGCTACTTCACATGACCACAGCATGTGTAACCTGGTCGAAACGACAAACCCTTAAAGATATTTATGCATATTCGCGTCACTTACTTTATTACCAGATCCAATATCGGTGTAAAATGTTTTGATTTTTGATAACGTGACTCATTGACGTGATATACGAGTATCTATAAACAATGCAAAGTTATAGTGCTACAACGCTAGCGTAGTAGAAGAACAATAAACAAAGGAAATATTTATTAAGCGCGGCCGTAAATGTTCTAAGAGAGTTTTTATATATTACCTTATCATTAGTAAAGTGAAAAATTATATTTTTATAGGAGCACGTTAAAACATTTTGAGAGATAAGTGTAAATAAATTTCAACGTTTAACTGTATCTTGTTGTTTGGTATTTTCATGTAGGTACATGAGTGTATGACAGACAACCTATTCACTGGCCGCAACACTGTTGAACTTGTAAACTGACTTATAATTATCTCGTGCGGGAGATAACAGCTAAGCCTGAGTTTGACAGGCAATCACAGGCCCACGGCCTCCCTGTATTAATACTGTCATTTAATTTTCATACGGTCCAACGATTTTAGAAGGTAAATACGCCGAAAATGGCCTTAATTATACCTTCAACAATCTTTTGTCTTTTGAGCAAAGGAGGTTACGGCCTTATCTATATTAAACCTTGATAATCCAAGGCAGATTAACGCAACAACTGGCCGAGTAATGACAGCCAAGATTTCTTTAGTCACTCATTATTTTTTTACATTAAAATATGAACTTATTTTTTGAAAAATAAATGTTAAGTAAATATTTACGTTAATTAACTAAATTCAAGGCCCTATGTCTTGAATTTAGTTAAGTTCGGGAAATCCTTTATTAAAACCACTTCTAGGCCTTTAATGAAAACTCTGTATTCAAGTACGTTAATATATTTGTTCATAACAAAATTATTAACTCTAAAACGCTTTTTAAAATATTCATGATTTTGAAACTGTTGCCATAACAATGTAGCGAGGATTTATGTACTTGAAAACTCGTAAGTCGATGTGATGAACATTCGAAATATTATTTTACAAAGTTTCAAACTGGTTTTAGGGTTGTAATATAAATTTCATGTAGCAGTTAACGTACTTATTTCTATTTAAAGCACTTTAATACCAGGTTTATCAAACTTAACTTCAACTTAAGTTTAAATCTAAAATATGAGCTTCCTTGAGTTGAGTGTAATTTGCTTCGTATATATTTTATTGAAATATTTTGGTAATTTTCTGGGCAAGTAATTCCCTGATTGTTTTAAATCACTCGCTTATTTATTGGAAACTCTAAATTGAAAATTGCGGCTGTTACTATGCGAGGCATAGCTACACAGGCACAGTAACGCTGTCGGGTCACTAATAACTACAATTCGCATGGGAATGATGGATTCAATCAATAATCCTGGCTCGTTACCAGTCCAATTGTGACGTGTCCCAGTCGTTGGCTCCGTGGTCCTCGCGGGAATCACTCCACTACGGAACCGTCTCATTAATGAATCTCTATGTTTGGCCTGCTAAACTTAATACTGCCTGTCAGGGCTACAATTAACTGTTGCTTTATGGACCGAATCAATATATTTTAAGGCACAAAATAAAACCGTAGAGTTGCAAACGGTTAGATAGTGAAATTGACGTGTTGCTAAAAATATCTCAGTGGCTTCGGGTTGGAATTTTGTCCGGAAAACGAAGATCGGTTTACCCACTCTATACCGTTAACTGCCAAATGTGGGTACTGTTTGGAGGACGCAGATGTGACTAAATGTGGTGCGACATGGTGCTAGGAAACGGCAAGTATTTTTAAACCATTGCACACAGTTTGCCGAATTTATGGTTATGTTAAAATGTGACATACAAATGCCTATTGAACTCCTTTTATTACGAAATAATTTTATACAAACAATGTGTTTACACATCTGTATGTATTTGTTTTAACAAAGATATAACATCTCTAAAAATGCTGACAGCAAAAAACCAGACAGGGTTGCCTAAAAAGTAATTACATTATAGGTCTACTTAAAATATCCTGTTTTGGCAAAACCATCTCAAAATTTACTCAGTTACTAAATCGTAATAACGCAAAGTGAACAGACTTACTCATCAAGCTCGAATCCGCGAACCTAAAAATGAAATTTGGAAAATGTATTTCACCCATAACGTAAATGTCGGTTAAGAAGGAAACTTTTAAAATCCGACCTCGAAACGGGAAATAGGGGTAAAATGTATTTTCAGGGGTAATCCCGGGGGGTACTCGGCTAGTATTACATATTAAGAATCGTCTCGTTTAATAATGTATTGTGATATATTCGGTACGAGTACGTACGGATTATAGAGTTCACGCCGTCGCTCTCTTTTTATAAAGCTGACTGAAATGGCGAACTAACAATCATCCGTTTTATTCTGAACACAATTGTTTCAGTATTCCGATTGCAACGTTTGAAAACATTTTATTTACGTATTCATTTAGGTTTACCGTCGCTTGGTTCACAGTCTTTTTAAATTGCGTAAGAGCTGATATAGAGATCTTAAATACTCTTATGTTCTAATACAGTTATGTTCTTGCATGGCTTATCATATTTATATTCGTTAAAAATACTCATAAAACTTAAACATTGTTGTTTCATAATTAATAGGTAATTAGATTTTTGTAAGGTTCATTTCTGAAAATACCTCTATAAAAAAAACGTAAATATATCAAAAAAATATATTAAAAGTACTTATGACTCATATTATTTAGAATAAAATAGATTTTTGCTATACCTACTAATTAGAGGGAAATTAACGCCATATATTCGAGACATGACTGCGGTAATCGCGGCTTAACCTCATAGATCGACTGATTTACACGGGAGCAGCTAAGCCCCGACAGCTGGCATGTACCGAAACAAAAGATTAATGACGTAGAAGACGTATCATGACCGAGCAACAGTATTAACATAATACCAGATAATGAATGTAGTTGAATTGATATTTTTTGCGCCACACTGCTCTGTCCATGTGTGGGTATTGTTATTTTAACCTAAATTCCGTTACGCGTTTCAAGATACGAATAGATAAAGGCTCTTTTGACTGGCGTATTCCATCCATACCTCGGTTGCATAATGACCGAGCTACGATCAAAGCGAATAATTTCAGCCGTACTCGTACTGCATATACGAGAAACATTCAAAACCATTCTCATTGTTAATTCATTTTCCGAACGGCATTTCATATTTGTAAGCCACACTCCGAACGTTTCATAGGTAACAGGATTTTTTACGGCGAGCGATTCAAAAATAAGTTTTCATACTTTTACATTTTCCTCGTGGAGTTGCGACGGAAAAAATAGTATCGTTAGATACAAAAAGCTATATCGGGCGTTCGCACCTGGCCCTTGCAACCGCTGCCTGCTCACCGCTGCATCGTCAGACACATGTTTCAATGAAAAAGAAAAATACTGCCTCGCTTCCGTAATGGATGCTTAATGTGTAAAATCGTTGTACAAGAAACTGCTAGCGATTTAATATAATATACGGTCGTCGTGGTTGGTGTAAGTTTTGTACTTACATTCACATAAACTCGTATCTAAAGTAGGATTTTATTTTATTCCCACCGTTAAATTTCTATTCAATAGGAAAACAATCCATCTTGCATAATAATCTCTAATGATTAATTATCTTGCATATAATAATTCCTTTTTACAGCATATAAATAGATGGTAGGTATATGATTATGAAAATATTTTAAAATATTTTTTTATCAAAATGATGCACTTTTGATATATATTTAATAATTAAATATTTTTTATTGTATTTACTAAAAAACCTTTAAAATTCGGATCGTTTGTTACAATACGCTTATTACACTATCCTAAATATCTTCCTAATTCAGAGACGTAGGACGTAGGATAGAGTCTTAATGCCAAAGCTTTGATTTGTTCTTATTCAGGAAGACTGAATGCGATTTACTTCCATAATGTGATACGATCATGATATGATGAAATGAATGCGATTACATCCTCCTAAATTCAGGAACTAAATTTAGGATAGTCTAACAGACTAATACGCCTGTTAGACATTATGTCTGTATATGTTATGTACGTTAACATAGATATAATACTAACAAGCATAGGGAAGTCTCTTGGGGCAGTTCTAACATTTGTTTTTATTATCCAGCGCAATTCATGCAACTGTTTGCCATGGGAAATGTTGTTTTGCTGCAATTAAGCGTTACTAAGAGATTGCATAAGAGACTTAGATTATATTGTTATGAAGAAGTAATTTAATATTTTACTAAGGTATAAAAGAAACAAAATTTTAGAAAGTGATAATTTGGTGTGACAATGAATTCTGAGTTATAAAAATAGCGTGTATTGTTTCTAATAGGTCTTTTAGGCATTTATTTATCTTGGTTATGTTGTAATTATGACCGCGCGTTATTTCTCGTGTCTTAACTTGACTGTGTTTGCAGTTCAATGTTTAATAACTTGTTTATAGACTGTTGCTTTATACTCGAGATTTAAATATAGAGTTACAAACCTGGCTTTAGTATGTTTGGACCCTCGGAAATATGGTCGAACTTAAGTGATTCAGGAATAATTGTAGCGTTGTGGCGATCACAAAGACGATAAAAGATAAATGTACAATCGCTTCTGCGGGAATCAATTAAATACCGATAATGTAGATACAAACAAAGCCTCGGGATAAGTCCAGTGACTGGAAAGCGTTGTTCCCGTCATTCGGTCAGTCAGACCGACGGCCTTTGTAGTTAGCCACCAATCGCTGAGCACGGAATGTAGACCGACAACCAAGCCTCGATTTCCTCGTGATTTTATTAATGAACAGCTTTATTGACCTTAAACAATCTTATAATTAAGATGTAAGATTGTAATCGGCAAAAGGTCGCCGTATCGTATACATTCATTTTGAAGGCACATCTGTAGGGCATTGTTAACGAGGGGTAAAGCGCACTACGGCCACGTTAATGAGAACGTAATAGGTGTTCCGCGGAACGATGCGATCTGGCACACTGTTCCCTTCCCGGCCTCTATTAGCAAGCGTTTAATGTTAGCTAGAGAATCCACGCCAGATTACATTTGAATACCGTGTAATTCTAAAGTTATTCCTTTGTGCCCT
This sequence comes from Diachrysia chrysitis, assembly GCA_932294365.1. Classification (NCBI taxonomy): domain Eukaryota; kingdom Metazoa; phylum Arthropoda; class Insecta; order Lepidoptera; family Noctuidae; genus Diachrysia; species Diachrysia chrysitis. The sequence continues at coordinate 6,318,404 of OW028650.1, read as the reverse complement.
TAATCCATGTTAACACGACCTTCCATAACGTGCTTGTCATTTATGAATCTTCTTGATTTTTAACAGGAGTTTAGTTAGGAAGCAATGCCTTGCTAAGTGCGTAAATATTTATAGATTAAATAAAACGTTTCTTATAATAAAATTTATGTAACCGGTTTCGCAGATCGTTTTATGCTTACACAAAATCACAATTTATGACATAAAAACTTTTAATGAAAACTGAGTAACACGCCAATATACGTATAAACGTTCGCGCAATTGTAAATACATACAATTCTTGTAAAATTAAAACTGCAACTGAATAATATGTCATTTACATTTTTGTTCGTGAATATTGCAGTAAAATGTAAATTTTAACATGAACACGATTTCAATTTTTATAATTTGTAGTTTGATTTTATTTGTGGCGAGATTGTTTTATTAATCAGAAAGAGTGAATCTCACTGTAAGAGCAAATATTAATGAAATCATTTAATTTGAGTGTGGCCAAATGTTTCGTAAAATACGTAATAAGGTTCGTGGTTTATATGTTACCAAGAACACATCGTATATTGGAAAGCGAGATTTTTTTCTGCTTGTTAATATTTTTAAGTAATTTTTTTTTGTATTGGTCTTTTCGTAGTTAGCTTGATACATTATTTCACAAGAAAATACCGTATGCTTTCAGTAAGGCTGGTTGTCAGAATCGTAATCAAATTTCAAACAAATTATATTGAAAAATAATTATAATTGCATAATTTTACGTAGAGTATGTTGTGTTTCTCTGCAAGGTTTACAAATGTTACAAGGAACAGTAAACAAATAAATTTACTGAACAAATTGTTATTAATTGCCTTCTGGGTATGACTCGTCGTTTTTCATACAGCCTAGCTTTACTAGTTATTTACTGAGTCATTATCTAAAGCCCTAAAAGGCACTGACTAAGCGTTCGGGACACCCAAAGACTATTACGACAATATCATAAATCAAAGCGATATTTTAATGTAATTTGCATACTTACAATATTTAGTTAATAACTTACATATTGATTGTGAATTAAACAGTTCCGTTGTTCAGATATAATTCCCTGTAGTTAAAGAGATAACTATGGCGAACTGCGGCGATATTACATTAAACAGTGATCAACACAATTGCAGTTAGCGCTCCGATGTAATTAGTGACCGCGTCGGTGGCCGAACAAACGCTTGGCTTTAGCAAATAGATTGCGTTATGAAAGTAAGAATTTCATTTCGACCGCGATAGAGGCCAGCACCCTCGAGGGACACAATACAGTTCTTTCAGAGGCATCACGCCTTTATTGACGGTATACAAATAGAGGTACGTGTGTACTGGTACGGAAATATTTCAATCGCGACTTTGTAACGAGATCCCACGTGGATAGCCGCGGGCACTAAGCCCCTCGCCAGTAGAAGAGTTAACACTACCTAACTCGACTTCTATAAAATATTTATCCGCGCCTTAAAAGTTATAAACTCGGGCCGACTTTTCGGGTTAAAATTTAGCTTTTAGGTTGGTGGTGTGACAGTTGGCATCTGTTGTTTCCGAAGGTTTATCTGTTCAGGTAAGGGCGTTAAGTGATTTGGACCAGTTACCTAATATTACTTCCTTCTTTTTTACGACTTCAGGCAATCGCAGTCATGCAACTGAAATATCTCTGTTATGATTAATTTAAATAGACATAGGAAATATAATTTGGTGATATGACTGTAGTGTGGGTAGAAATATATTTAAATGCAATTTAATTAAAAATTCATTTAAAATGTACTATAATATTAGTTAAATTTAACCTTCTCCACAGTACTCGTCTAACATCAATTATTTTAGTTATAATATCCGATTAAACCTATGAACGCGATGCAGATGCAATCCCAGAGAATGGCTCAAAGCTAAGTGCTCGAGTCATATTGTCAGAATATGCTTGAATTAATTCTGATCTTACATTTTGATCTTGAATGGATTCTAAAGCTAAACGTACAAAGGTCTTATTGCGATATTTACTTACATTGATATTATTAAGTTGTAAATACAGTTTTTTATTTGTTTTTATTATCATCAGATACTGTAAGCTTATTATAAGTTTTATTATTTATACATGTATTCTGGCGATCCCCACGGTTGCCGGTATGGCACGGTTTTAATTGACTGTCGTCATATAACACAGCCATTTTTCACAAAATATTTGTGTATAACACAAAAAGTGACTTTGTTTTGTACTATGCATAGATAAAAACAGATTAGCTAGATAATCACCTAATTAACGCAGTGGCTTACGACTTTCGATGTAGGTAGTAGCTAGGTGGCTATAAGACAGCTGCTGGATAGCTGGAGGCATACAAAAGCATCCATTACCGCATAGGTACTGATTTGTCACGCCGCTGATTCATTATGCGCACATTAATCTTAGAACGCGGTTACAGCGCCACATGATAAAGCTTTACTTTGTTTATGCCTCCTTCTACGCCGTAGACCGTCTACGCGACTTCGTAGCGGTACGCTAACTCGTAGCATTAAAACTTTGTTGTAGCTTAGTGTAGGTATAAAGGAGACAGATTTTAGGTTTATGGTTAAGATTTAAGTGTATTTTTCAAATACTGTCTCGTAATAAATTAGAATTGATTCTTTATCTTTATAATTTATTATTATTGGACAAGTCACACACGACCATCTGATCTCAAACTAGGCAGAACCTGTATTTTTACTACCAGACAACTGATAAACATACTTATATATTTCTAAATACATACATATTATAGTACACCCAGACACAGAACTAATGATCATGCTCATCACACAAATATTTGTCCTGGGTGGGAAACGAACCCTCGACCTCCGGTTTAGCAGTCAGGTTCACTAACCACTAGACCAACAGACCAGTTAAAATTCATCATCAGATTATTATTATTATTTTTTCTACACACCAATAGTTACAGCTACATTTTGTTCTGACGATTAGCTAAACTAAGCCAGTTTGTAAAATGGGTACATAGATTAAATAGACATAATATATATGTTTAAAAGACTAATTATAAATCCATTAACATGAGCTCACAGCCTATAAAATGATGCTAATGTGTTAACGATAAGCTCTTAAAATAATTACAGGGGTGTATTACAGTATTTTTTTTATCAGGAGGCATTCTGAACTTGTAAACTAAAAATAGGTATATAGAGCTAACATCAAACGAAAATACTCAAAGGAAAGATTAAAATAACGTTATAATTTTGAATTTAATATAAGTACGCCTAAGTACTAGGTATTTTCCGCCCACTGCTTTATGCCGTTATTTTTAAGTACCGTCTCAACACGACTTCTATGTAGCTAAGTTATTTAATACATCATCATACTTATGAGCAAATTATACATATAACATTACATTTTATATGTATAAAGTGGTGTAGAATATCAACCTTAAGGTGAATTTAGAACAGAAAATATTATAATTGATTACACATAAATGTAAACACAAAATGGAACCGACTTCAATGAAATATAAATGGGGAAACCTTTCAGATACATCTTAACTAAGGATTATTTTTTTAATCGATCCTCAATGTTGGAGGCGGCCCGTAAACACATACACAAAAAAAACCCGTTGAATTGCTAACCTCTTCCTTGTGGAGAAGTTAAAAAATTATTTAAAACAAAACGGTTTACTCACGCATATTCAGCTAACCAGCCACCGCCGCCGCGTCACCTCATGATTAGGGACTCCTATTGAGTCTGAAACTAGTCGGGCGATCCCGAGAATATGCGTGAGTAAACAGTTTTGTTTTAAATAATTATAAATACTCCTCACGAATGTTAAAAAATTGCAGACATAGGTTGTTAGTTTATCTATTTATAACAAAAACATAAATGCTCTTTCATTTGTTTCTTATGTATAAAATTCTTCCTGTATTTCTTTAAATAATTTTAAGATTTTTTTTTTTAACATGTTTCACTAGAGGTCACGACAAAAATCAATGTTAAGCTAAACACTAGCCAACTAAACAGTTTAGCTTACTCGTTTGTCTTAAGAGCTGATTTCGTTTGACTATGTTACTATGTAGGTTTAGTAGGTACAGTAGGTCGACCACAATAATTCAAAGGAGTTGGGTGTTAGCTTGGCGTCTCGGTGTACTCATGGCCGATTGAGTGTGCGTCCCAGTCGAGCGACAGTTGTCGCCACTTTGATCCTATTGTGCTCCGTACCTTAGACGCAACAATGGATTGTATTACAGTTTAAGCTTTGCTAATTTTGACCGATTGCATCTTGGTTTATACAGTGTTATTTATATTTGAAACTATGTAAACAAATTACGTAATTGATAGAGATTTAAGAAAGTTTATGATTTGTTAATAATAATAATAGTTCATGCAGTTTTTTAAAATAAAAGGTTTCCAAAAAACGTTTTATTTATGGAATTTCATCACTTAAGTTACCTCAAAAATCAAAGGTAAAAAACAATATTTTTTTGGTATATTTAACTAAGAATAATATGAATTATTAGGCTAACGCTAGTTAACAGTAGTAAATTACATTGCACGTACACCATTTTGAACAAGTATCCTTACGTACCTACTTGTAACATTTTAATCTGAGTTGATTACTAGCGTTTCATCTTTCACGAACAATGTAAAGCACAATACATAAAAGGCACGGATTAACAAGGATAAGATAAAATAATGCCGGCAATAATGAGCAATGACATGATTAAAAGTCCGTCGCCTAGGGACGTTTCGTACCGCCCCTACATACATCGACACGCAACAATGATTCAGGCACGGTAAACCTTACTAACATTTTACGCATTTCTTTCATCCCCAAATCAGCATGGAAATAATATTTTTATTCTCTTTTTTTATAAAAACGACATAAAAGCGGATACGTCACGGAGATAAGGAAGTTATACGACCTTCTCGCGGCTCGAAGTGAAGCAATCCATCTCACGTAATTGCATTATATTCGGAGTGCGTACCTCGAGTGCCCGGAAGGAACTGTTAGTTATGATTTCTTTCCAATATCCACACTTTTTGTACCGTCGAGATCACAGTTTATTCCGGTTATAAAAAAGAGTTGAAGAGCGCTATCTGCTACTATTTGTTTCTTTTTACTTGTCTTGTTCAACGAATGAGAAGCTTTGCTTTGAACAAAGAACTGTAATTTTTCATAATTGTTCTTTCGACTTGAAGCGACTTATTACTACCAATTTATCATCCGTTTGTATTGCTCTCGTGATATATTAGAGCATGAGATTTATATTGGTGTGTCATGGAGGTGATTGAAAACGGTTTTGATATTACGTCCTTTTTTTAAGATATATTAGTAATAAGTTTTAATTATTTAGGAGTTGAAAGTGGACGTACGGTCAGAATAAGCGCATCAAACGCTGTAGTTGTGACATAATCTCCTAGTTATCTGGCACTCAAGAGAAGAGGGACTCCGACAAACTCACACGGCGTTATCCTCACAAACTCGGAATATATTACAATATTTATGAATACATTGTTCCCGCAATGAAAGTTATATGAGGACAATGTAGCACAAAGTCTAAACTACACAAGCCTGATTAAAATATTAATTTAAATTTTTGATTAGACAGCCATGGTGTGGTAAAGTGTAGAGGATTACTGTGCGAAAAGGACCATCAATCTACTTATAACTTTAAATATTTCGTTTACATCTGTTTTACATCTGTAGTTTTTATTTTTTTATTTAGGAAGTTTGACGGTTTACTTAGGCACATTCTCGGTACCCTTCGACTAGTTTTAGACTTAATAGGAGTCCCTAATCATGAGCAGACGAAGCGGCGGCGGTGTCGCGAGTCGAACCAGTCTGAAACTAGTCGGACGATCCCGAAATGTGCGTGAGTCTTCAAAATTCTTAAATAATGATGTATACGTCTCGCTAAAGTTATTCTTCAAGTTGCACTATTCTGTATAAATAAGGGTATTTTGTATTACACAGGTCGACATCACTATTATTTTCGCAGTGACTTGAGGCTGGATAATACTTTATTACTATTTCTTTAAGAGAATACCGAGCTGAAGTTCGCTGTAATTCCATGTGTGCTTGTTTTTAAAACCTACAAAAAACTGCGTTCCCCACTTACATTTCATATTCAATTTTGTTAATAGGTTGTAAGTAAATAATTCTACAAAATACAATTAATTATTTCTATCTTCACAACGTGTTCTTAGTAAATATAAAAAGGTATAAAAACAATGTAATTTACTTATTCATTCAAGTACCGACACGTCCAAAACATGTTCTGATCTCTGAGGAACAAACAGAACACGAATAACTTATTGGTTTCTTGACATTATAATGAAAACCACTTAAGCTGTCAGAAAGTTTCCACGTCGGTTGGCGCAAACTTTTTCAGGCGATCGCCTTCATTTGATAGTTGATTTCGCTTCTGTGTATCCGCTATTCTATTTCCGGAATTTCTCTTTCGTACGTCACTCCGATATTGACACGCCTTTACTACCTGTCCGAAACACTTTTACGCATTTAGATTTTAGATGTACACTGCAATTGTTTGTGATATAGTCTACAAAAGTTATACAGAAAATATATCGAGAGTGGAGTAGTGATGTTGGATGGTACTCACCTTACAATTTTCTTTTTGTGTTGTAATTGGGGTGCGAACAATATTTTTTTTTATTTACATGTTAAATAGACTATTAAAATATATGCTTTTTATTTAAACAATGAGGAAGATACAATGAATGGAAATGTCGCATGACGTCACTAGTAGCTGCAATTTTTATTAACAAGTGAGAAAAGAAAAAGTACGAGGTTTTTTTTTTTTTTTTAAGTACCAGATACCTTTTCATACCCAGTCCGCACTCCTATTTCCTTGTGTGTTGTGCTTATCTAAATTGTAAACAAAAATTATTTCTTTAACTCTGTTTTAATATGTTCACATTAATTTTATATTAAAAATACTGGTAAAACATAAGCAGGAATAGGTCAGAATGTAAAGAGGTTTACAGCGAATTTTTCTTAAGCTTGATTATTTTGAATACTTTTTTATGGCTCAATAAAAAGGAACCAAGAGAAATGGAAACTTCCTACTTTAAATTGGGCCATTATTGTGGTTTACGGAGAGCTCTCCACCCTGCAATGCTTTAAGGCCTATCGCTTTTCAATCTTCTGCTTCACTTGAAACTGTGTCATTGTAACCACATATTGACAAACATTTTCGAAGACTGGCGCTTCGATACAGTCAAGACAAAAGGACAAATTTGGGTTAATTAAATTCCAGTGTCGAGCTTTCGGAGCCCGATGTCTCGGGCTCGTCACGGCTTCTTGAACAAAGTAAAGTCTTATCACCGCGCTAGTTGACGCCTGCGTCCCGCGCCCCCGTCTCGCACCTCCGCCGAAGATTAATGCCCCTCTAATGAATCAGCTACCGTGACAAATCAGGCCCCGGTAATGGATAAGGCTCCCCTGGTGTTGCGGCCACAATAAATTAGTTAACTGATAAATTTTTGATTTTATAATTTGCACGAAGACAAGTTTATTTCCCTGCTAATAGGTCGATTAAAAATAAATTATGGATCGAAATAAATTTTGTATGATGCGAATGTTATAACCACAAACAAACACATATTAAGCTCCGTATGTTTTATTACTTTAATTACCTACATACGTCAACTTAAAATTTATCTCTATATCTATACATATACTTAGATATTTTAAAACAAACACACTGCGTCAGACTGTCTGTATGCCTGAATGCTATAAACTCATAAACTAAGGAAAGGATTTTCATACGGTTTTCACTAATGGATAGAGTAATTTAAAAGGAAGGTTTGTGCGTATAATTCATTAATGTTTTGTCTATCCTTGTGAAGCCGGGGCGGGTGGCAAGTAACTTTTAATTCCAATCACGGTTCATACTTACTCATAAATTTATTATCCAGTTCTTACAGTACTATGTGAAAAGTTATTTACATAACGATTTCAGCTCCCTAGTCTTTTACAGTTTCTAAACTCGATTACCGTTAGTATTAGCAAATGCAACGGGATTTAACCGAAGCGCTGTTGTATGTTTAGCAAAACATTTACTACAAACGATGGTTTTCAATTGCAATTCAATTAGCAATTATTACCACCGGCGATGGTTTGGTTCATACCATACCAATGCAACCGTGTTTACATAACAAAGCTTTTGTTTCTTTTACTTGCAATTACGGATATAAAGGTGCTTAATTAATGTTGAAACCTCTTTTATTAATGTAGATTTACAATCAACTTTTTTTTATAAATATAGGTTTTAATTTGTTTGTTTTGCTGTAAAACCAATTTAATACAATCTTATAAATACAAATATTGTTAGAAAACCTCAAAAGCAGCATGTTGCAAGTAAAATGAAAGTTATAATAACTTTTATAGTCTGCCCACTTGCGAGTAGTTTTATTGGAAAATATCACTGCACAATAATAGAATAGGTATGGACCGATTCAAGCGTACCATACCGTTTGTAGAATTTGATGATACAGCTATAAAGGATACGGGCTTTTAAAGATTCGGTTTCGGTTCAGATTTCCAATTGTAATCAAGGTATCGACTATCGAGTATACAGAAATGAAAGGCTGCGTTTTATTAACCTGCGGTGGCCTCTAAAGTTTACCTATAGAATAGTTTCAAAATATACCTACTCAACAAGCAAGACTTAGGAATTATTTTCTTTTTCTTAGCGAGTCGATCAGTAGCAGTCAAATTTTCCCAGACCCGTACTCAGCCACGCAAACAGCGTTGTCCGTGGCCTTGTACAGGTCCTCGCGAGTGCAGGAATTATTTTTCAACTAAATTTGTTAACTAGCTGAGCCCTGCGGTTTCGCCGGTGATAATGATGATGATGAAAAGTTGCCTATGTACTATTTCAGGTAATAAACGATCTATGTACTAAGTTTCGGTCAAATCCGTTTAGCCGTTTTATCATGATTGAGTAACAAATATCCATCCATCCAAGCTTTTGCATTTATAATTTTAGTTAGATTTTAGTGTTTTGATACTACTGGCTATTTTAAATTTATTGTAATGCATTATTATGCAATGTTAATTTAACGTAGAAATAACCTTTCAAAATATAGTGCTCCTCTATAAATCCTTATTTTAAGCACATTTCAACGTTAAACATATCAAAAAAATATTATATTATATGCTTGTGGTGCAGATTAAACGGTAAACGTGTTAGCTGCTTATCTAAAAGTTAAAGCGGTTGATGATCCAGAAGGATTACATGCCACAGTCACAACTTTTTGAACTTGAACTTGTTCCTCGGCTGTATACAAAAACGCCTTTACCCCGGAGTTGCAAAAGTTACAGGATGGTATTTTTATTACGTAATGTTTGTAGCGCCAACAATTTTCATAATCTTCACATAGTATAAAACAAAGTCGTTACCGCTGTATGTACGCTTAGATCTTTAAAACTACGCAACGGATTTTAATGCAGTTTTCACCAATAGATAGAGTGATTCAAGAAGAAGGTTTATATGTATAATACATGCATATTATAGTGTTAGGTTTATAAGTAAGTGTAAGTATATTATTAGTATTATAATAATTAATGAAACGGGATAATGTGGAAATGCCAACGTAAAACAATGGACGAGCGCTTATTCGAAAACCTATTACATAATATGCCACGTTGTTATTAATTGCGAGACACCTCATCTATCAAAATTAATACCGTAATTAAAACATTGTCGTTCAATGTAAGTTTATTGTTTTACATGACAGTTTGTATTAAACTCTTTTATATTCCACTAATGTAAAGGTCTCTTCTCACACAAAGAAGAGACGAGCATCATTCACCACGCTTGTATATATGCGGATTTATATTTTAATTTTGTTTTTTTTGCACCGTTTTTCACTGGAGTCTTAGAGCAGTATTTTTGACGCGCCGACGAATTGCAGATGACGCGCGCAAATACGCTTTGAATGACATTCAGACGCAGGTAATAAAACTTTGCACACGTTAACAAAATTAGAGACGTTGTGAACGGTCTTTTGTACAATACAAACATGCTGATACGGCGATAGTGTGATACAGACGCGATGCAGTCTCGCGCGTATGCTTTGTAATACAGAAATGTCAGCGTTTTCACCAGACTTAACCATAAACAAACGCGATACGGACGAGTTTTGAACGCGCTTCTCGCCCGTTTTAACACGCTTTTCAATGCGACTATCTGCTTTTTGGTCATATACAGCGCCGTCAGCGCGCGTTCGTAAAACGTGCGTCATCGTTCCTTGGAATCGTCGAAAATATAATTTTCACTCACCTGCACTCGAACCTGCAAACTTGAGTATACAATTCCTTTCATTGAACTACTAGGCTACTAGCACCTCAAACATACATTCAATGTTTTTAACATTCGGCTTTTTATAAAGGGTCTTGTGCTAGGGTTTTGTTTGTTTTATCTTGTATTACACGCCAGTGCCATACATCCGTCTATTTGAATCATTGATTTAATATCAGGCCCTTCATATCCCCTACACGTGTTATAGAAAACTTTCTGGAGTCACAATATATGTAAGACCTATCGCTTTTAACATTTAGCGACGAAAAATTTGCTTCTAATGTAGATTGTCGTTTACAAGTATTTAATATTTAATATTTTTCACTTGGAATTATCACTTCTAAGCTTTTGTTTGTGCTGGTTTAAAATAAAGAATTTTTAATTGAATTATATGTAATTAGGTAATTAATTCGCCATTTTCATGACGAAATTATGAATTGTTAATTAATACCTTACTATCTTTGTGTATTTGTAAACTGCATTTTTATTATTACATTTTCATTTTTATTTTTTTTTACTACTTAATATTTTTTGTTGTTGTTGTTGGAAAGTACTGTGCTGTCGAAGTTTTCTTTTAAGAGTAGTTGAGTTTGTAGTTTACCTGTTCTATCTATACATCTATTCAAATAAATACAATTGAAGTGTCTGTTTGTAATATTAAAATAACCAGTTTTTACTACATGCATATGAATGTAAATACGGTACATATACCAAAATACAATTTTTTACAATTTTTGTCTGACTGTCAGTTTGTTCCGGCAACTCTCTGGCTGGACCGATTTTGACGGGGCTTTCACTGGCAGATAGCTGATGTAATAAGGAGTAACTAAGGCTACTAATTTTATAAAAAAAAAACTAAAATTATTATAAAAAAGACCACGCGGACGAAGTCGCGGGCACAGCTAGTGTTAAATATTACTTCTAGAAACAATTGAATATCTATTGTGTCTCGCGTAAATACACGTTCAAAGCGTAAAATGACACGTCATTATCAAGTTGAAAATTATGTTTTACACAAATAATTTACTTCATAAAATATGAAGTGTCGCCATGAATACAGGCTAGACCATTGAGTAAAGCTTTTATTCAGCGGTAATGGCTTGGATAACACATGTCCGCGTTTGTGAAGTAACGTCGCCTGATAGTTATCTTAATATGTAACTTTGACTTTTTAAATAAATGTTCCTACATATATGTTTTTAACGAATACTCTTACCAAATTAAAGCGCTATAGTAAACTAAACTATTTTCAATGTGGTGACGAAATTTGTTCATAATAATGTGCTTAAATTTGGTCTTAAACTTAAAACACTTATTTATATTTTATAATATGTACTTATTATTTGATTAAGTTACGAGTAGCTCTAGACGTTATAACAAGGATACCACTTTGAATCTTATTAATAGTTAACTTACCATTCATTGTTGTATCAGAAAATGTTGGCGAAGTGGGTATTGACAGTAAAATAATACAATATTAAAAGCAACCCGTAAGACGGTAAGAGTATCTTGTTTCTAAATATATATGGGATTAAAAAAAACCGAGTGTTTTATATCCTCTTAAGAACAATATTGTATAAAATGAACTAATGCTTCAAATAATCGGTAAATTAAATTCAATTTACAACGAAATGTTATTGAAATTATTTTTAATTTCGTTAATCATCTCATGAAAATATTAATTTTAATGATAACATGAAAATTCATAAGAGTAGGATATTGTTACTCATACATTTACATTGTCCTTGATGTACACGGAGAGGGGCCGTTATCTCTTTGTGATTTCACTTCCCGTCCAAAGGTCTGCTGTCTGGAAGAGATAGCCGACAGCGATATCACCGTCCATTATAAATTATTTCCCCTTATTTTCATTATCTGTTTTAATGTGCATTGAAGTGTTTATAAATAAATGTTAAATATTATAATGAGGGAAAAATTGTGTCGGTTTTATAAGTATGCTAATAAAACCATAAAAAATCAGATAGGCGTTTTTGGGAAGCGGAAAGTTTAACTGAAAACTAAATTATTTTGATATTTACTTTATTTTAATACTTACATTATACGTTAAATAAATGTAAAAATATAATTTTTATTTTGTCTCAAAATTATGTTTTCTTACTTTAAATTTAATGTGACACGTCATTAACAAATTATCATTTTCTGTAACTAGTGTCCTAGTTTACAGCCTAGTGTCATTGTAAACTAAAAGTAAACGATACTCGAATAAACAGTCACTTTGACCATTGAAAGGTTACCTTTTAATAGCACCTAAAGTCCTCCGCAGCTGTAAGTAAAGTGCAGATCGCAGTCGATTCTCTATGCTCACAGCGTTGTAGTTTAACAATGTTCCCTAATACCTTAATGGTAGTGTGGACAGGGTTACAGGATGTTGAGCAAGGGGGACTACGGTCAGTCGGCTCCTTTACATCCCGACACAGAGGCCTTTGTAATGTTATCCCCCGGGGCGAAACTCCCTTCAAGACGACTCGAACCCTGTGTAGCTTAAACGAGTTTAAATGTAACGGGCATCCAATGTTATTGTCGGTATAGTCGAGCTTAAGTGTACGATAAATTTTTTATTACAAGATTTTATTTAACTTGCAATGTATGTAGGTATGCTAGTTTGTTTAGGTCAAATTTAACAAGGTGAATTTAAGGCAACTCTTGACACCGACTAGGCCAAATCTTTAGTTTTAGTGATATTATAACATATAATACTCAATTTGTATAAACGCTAGTTAAAAACAAAATACTTATATTTAACCTTTTTTTGTTTTAAAAATTGTGCGTTGAATTTGTAACTCATTTTGTATTGTATAAAATATAGGTTTAGTTTTCCTGAAGAGCGATTGATCTCCGGGAATACGGTTGTTTTTGTTGAGACGAGCGTTTGAGTTCGACTTTCTGCAGTCTATTTTTTTACGTAACAAGTTCCTTTTGCTTCGAGATCGACTTTTGTACCGTCGTTTGGATTGAAATGTTTAAACCTATGCCATTATTTACCACTGCAATGCTGTAGTACTTTTACTTTTATCTCATACTAGCTGACCCGACAGACGTTGTCCTGTGCATAGACTAAAGTGTATATAGGGACTGTCCTGTCAATCAAATAAAAAAAATATTTTTTCGACATTTTTTGTGCCGCTTTTCCGAAAATTTTCCTTTATGCAAACCTTATTCTGACAATTACAAATACGACAAATAAAGAGGCCAAACCAATCGAACCGTTATTAAGTGATGCTTCGTCATACACGTTCCAATTGATTTTTATTTATGCAGATTAACATCTACATGACATATAAAGAGCGTTTCATATTATAATTATTGGTTAAGGCAAAGGAATAAGATCGTTGTTTAAAAAATAACCACATTACACCTGGTACTTTTGAGTTTCCTTCTCGGTACTAATATTTTGTAGGCCTATTGTGATTAAAAGAAGTATGGTATTCTTACTCTTGTTACTATTTTATTAAAAAATAAAATACAAAGAAAATTACTAAGACCTGAGCGTAGTTACATATATACGGTATCTACCTTTTGCATAACAAACGTACAATATAACACCTGGTTGTTATACAAAATTATAATGTAGGTACGCTTGGTACGCAGCTTTAAATATTTTTATAAAATGTTATAAATTTGTACATTTTATTTAATACTAAATATACTTACGATTTCTATTGTACTTTTGTAACGTTTGTACTCAGTTGTTAATCTAAACTAAAAATGTATCTATTTCTTTGAGTGTATTTTTCATGAAGCCATAGTTATTTTCTTTGATAGTAGTATATCTAAACAAATAAAAAGATCTGAGACTTTCTCTTGACCTCGTAATGTGAAGTGAACCATACAAGTCTGAAGGAGTAATACAAATATTATTTTCTTAAACATTTAATTAAGAAAAGAACAAGAACATTTAGTTTTATAATTGATTATGCTGTAGATTTAATAAACTAGTCTTTAATTTTATATTGTACTGCAAAATTTATATTATATTTTGTTCAGTCGAGCGAGAGAGAGTCGAGCTGAATAAGGAATTGCTCTGCAGATACCAGTCTTCACAAAGCCGGGAAGGAAAGATATCAAATCGTAAAGAACTTGATTAACTACTAGAACCGAACATGTATGGTTGTAGGTACTTTTCCTGTGTAGGTGTACTTTTTTACTATTCTGTTATGTAAAAGTTTTGGTTAATGTAAGTTTGTGGTAATATTTGTTATTCTTTCACTCTTAATCGGTTAATAAATATTGATGAAACTTTACAGTATTACTGGCTACATGTCAAACTTAGCATGATTTATTTTTTCATGATACAAAAAACCTTCAATTTAATTAAAAAAATAATTGAATTGAATTAACCTTAGTTTTTATTTAACCTCATATGCAATCGTTCTTAAAAAAAGCGGTTTATCTAAATACCAGGTTTAAACCTCTTAATACTATGGAGTTTTAAACTTGTTATTAGATAAACTATTTTTTATAATAAGGCGGTATGAGTTTATGTTCTACAGCAAGTAGGTAAAAATTCTTATAGTTATAAATATGAATTTCATATAAATTGATTTTTATTAATCTATACATATAATAAATCTGTAGAAGTGAAAATTCTGTACATTGAAAATATTAAAAAAATAAATGGCAGGGGGTGTTACTAGAACGAGACCGAACCCAAAAATGTGATTAAAAAAATTTTTGTCTGTCAGTCTGTCTGTCTGTTTGTTCAGCCATCACGCAAAAACTACCGGTTCGATTACCATGAAAGTTGGTATACTTATTCTTTAATATTCTGGGCACCTGACTGGGTACTTTTTATCCCGGAAAAGTATATACAATATAAAACAAACTTAATTTTGCGGTTCGATCCCTAGACCCGATTACTGTACCAACCGCAAATAATAAGTTTGTCGTAGGTTACGTCGCCCGGCCGCAGTGGAGTTCAGTTGGCGCTGCGCCCCAATTTATGCTATAAATGAAGTGCCGAATTAAAGTCCGGTGAAGCAGTCAAAGCCTGCGCTCAGGCTAACTGCGTAAACCTCTTCAAAAAAAAAAAAATGTAGTGCCGTAGGTTGAATTTTGCTTGCACCGTTCGCAGCACACGCGTGGCGCGCGGCGGCCATGGATCGCTACCGTATATAAGAACGGCCTCTGAGCGCGCGTGCATTAAAAGTCCGGTGAAGCAGTCAAAGCCTGCGCTCGGGCTAACTGCAGTAGACGTTTTGCAAAAAAAAAAAAAAAAAAAGCCTGCGTCATAAAAGTCCGGTGAAGCAGTCAAAGCCTGCGCTCAGGCTAACTGCAGTAGACCGCTTCCAAAAACGCGCGTGCATCATACATTTTTTGAACTTTGATTTGAACGGACGTGTCGAGTGGCGAGCGTTCGGTCTTATTAGCATTCTATAAATTGTATGTTTTAAATACTTGCAACTCTAAACCGTGCTTTTCAGCGCGACCTTTTTATTCCTTTTAGTTTTTATTAAGTACAGTTTAAGTTAGAGTTATTTAGGTTTATTTTTATAAGTCGTAGGCATAGATTTTAATTTTAAAGTATATATATGTAGTATATTTGATAGTGTACGTTATTTTATGTGTGACTGTAGGTTATTTTATAATACTGTTAGGTAAGATTAGTCATTACAGATATAAGTTTTTAGGGATTTTGCTTATTTATTGGGTTTAGATTTGTTATCGGTAGGTGTTTTATTTTCTGTTATTGAGTTTTTTTTAACTAGGTAGGTACTTAGGTTTTTTAATAAGGCGTAGACCGTATAGATTTTAAGTATAGGTAGTAGTAGTGTGTAACGTAGGTTATTTTTAGTACTTACTCTTAGGTAGTAGGACTCTGAGAGACATCAGGCTCATTGACCAACCCATGGGTGGTATTACAGTAGTTTTTGTGGTGATTTTAGGCAAATTGGGCGAGCTGACGAAATCAGAGCTTGCCTAAAAAGGTCAAGTTTATGGCCTCATATTCTATCCATGCATTTAACAAAATATATGCGGGTGAGACTTGGAGATGACCCACATGCACAGCATTTTTCTGATTTATTATTAAAAATAGGCGACGGAACTTATCCAAATGATGAAGGAAAATTGCTTTTAAATGATAGATTATGTTGTACGGTTTCGTCCGTGCAGGAGCTAATATTTTCAGTGTACGGCGACATAAGTAATATAACACATCAGCACAATACTTGGTTATGTAAAAGGTCTATTTTAACTCCTCGAAATGATCAAGCATGTGCAATAAATAATGAAATACTGTCGCTTATTCAAGGAGAAAGTCGAGAGTATATCTCTATCAACAGAATGATTTGATCAAGAAGAATCCACTAATTTATCCAATAGAATTTTTGAATTCATTAAATGTTCCTGGACTTCCCTAACATACAATTAAGTTAAAAATCGGTGTAATTTAAGTCCTCCTAAACTGTGCAATGGTACTCGATTAAAAGTCGTAAATCTACAACCTAACATAATTGAGGCAGAAATTTTAAACGGTTTTGGTGCCGGGGAAAGTGTTTTGCTTCCTAGAATTCCTTTGATTCCGAAAAATTTTCCATTCCAGTTTAAGAGAGTACAGTTTCCAAAAGGTTTATGTTACGCCATGACAATAAATAAGGCACAGGGTCAGACTCTAGGCGTTGCTGGCGTCGATCTTACCGTGAGTTGTTTTTCACATCAGCTCAGCTTTACGTCGCTCTGTCCCGTGTGAGCAGTCCAAGAAACCTTTATGTTCATATTCCGGACGGGCTCACTGACAATGTCGTGTATACTGAAGCTCTCAATTAATGTCGTACGGTGACTATCTGTCGTTACTATTATCTTTGTGAGCATTCGTTGTAATGAACGTCAGCTTCGCTATTGGATATCCTGCTAAAAAGGCACCAAAGTAGAAATCTACAGAACGCGAGCGATGCTTCGAGCAAAGATATCATTTACCCTCTTAATCACCGCGAGACACCATGAGACACAATTGGTTTTCTATTGTAATTAGCCACAAGAGAAGGCCCAAAAGTATTAATACCGGTATGCTCCATAACGTTCTACACAAATAGCACTTTACACTCAACACACAAAAAACTCATTGATAAGTTTCGACATCCACGCGAACGAAGTCGCGGGCACAGCTAGTAATAAATAGAATAATAAAGAGGAATTTGATAAATATAACAATGTTATACAGTTTACAGATCTCTTATAAATTTACGACGTGGGAAGTAGAGGTACCCATTTTAAATGGAACGACAGGCTCTACTGAGCAATATTATCTGACCCTACATAATTACAATAACATTTTGATTCAGGAATGCAAATTAAGTTTCCTAAGGCTGGCGAGGCAACGGTGTTTGGTTATTAATTTTATTCAGTGGCCTTTTCCGAGGCGTCAAATTTGGTGCCGAAATATTAAGTTGTACTTTATATTTAAGGGAAGAATTTTTTGTCTATTATGTCTTTCTTTTTGTTTATTATGACCTCTTTATTATCGCTTCATTTTAAAAGATTGTACTTTCAATACATACCAATTTATCCTTGCTTACATATACGCGAGTGAGTAACATAAAAAGGCAATAAAATTAGAAATAAGAAATAACCCGTTCACAATGACTTATTGAAAGAGCTGATTATCTTAAAACGGCTGAATAAGTTTTCTTGACTTTCAGCTAAGAACATGATCGATAAAGTGCTCTGTCAAACAAAATACGTTTACTCATTCAAGGGCTTAGATATCATAGACTGAATATGAAATAACTGTAAATAAAAATATTAAGAATTGATATTATTATTATAGTGAAATAAAATTTAAACCCGCAGCACTGTTTGCGGTCCACGTTTGCACGAGGCTTGGTCTCTTCTCGCTATGTGGTCCTCAACCGACAGACGTGCCAGCAACGAACTATTGTTATTAAGTTATCATATTTATGCTTTAAAAACGCAAGCGAAAAGATGACTCACATTGTGTTACATAAGTGTGTTAATTTACAAGCATAAAATCGAAATAACAACTGAGAAGTCAGTAAAAGTGATACTTTAAATTTAGTCATAAAGCATTATAATTAGCATATTTTATGTAACTTAAAATTGTCGTATCTATCGTATGTCGTATCTATTTAAATGTCGTATCTATTTAAATATGTTTTAAATGGACAACTAAATGGACTTCAGTATTAGCATGCGCTGTAGTTTTATTAATCAACTAGCTGTGCCCGCGACTTCGTTCGCGTGGATGTCGAAACTTATCAATGAGTTTTTTGTGTGTTGAGTGTAAAGTGCTATTTGTGTAGAACGTTATGGAGCATACCGGTATTAATACTTTTGGGCCTTCTCTTGTGGCTAATTACAATAGAAAACCAATTGTGTCTCATGGTGTCTCGCGGTGATTAAGAGGGTAAATGATATCTTTGCTCGAAGCATCGCTCGCGTTCTGTAGATTTCTACTTTGGTGCCTTTTTAGCAGGATATCCAATAGCGAAGCTGACGTTCATTACAACGAATGCTCACAAAGATAATAGTAACGACAGATAGTCACCGTACGACATTAATTGAGAGCTTCAGTATACACGACATTGTCAGTGAGCCCGTCCGGAATATGAACATAAAGGTTTCTTGGACTGCTCACACGGGACAGAGCGACGTAAAGCTGAGCTGATGTGAAAAACAACTCACGGTAAGATCGACGCCAGCAACGCCTAGAGTCTGACCCTGTGCCTTATTTATTGTCATGGCGTAACATAAACCTTTTGGAAACTGTACTCTCTTAAACTGGAATGGAAAATTTTTCGGAATCAAAGGAATTCTAGGAAGCAAAACACTTTCCCCGGCACCAAAACCGTTTAAAATTTCTGCCTCAATTATGTTAGGTTGTAGATTTACGACTTTTAATCGAGTACCATTGCACAGTTTAGGAGGACTTAAATTACACCGATTTTTAACTTAATTGTATGTTAGGGAAGTCCAGGAACATTTAATGAATTCAAAAATTCTATTGGATAAATTAGTGGATTCTTCTTGATCAAATCATTCTGTTGATAGAGATATACTCTCGACTTTCTCCTTGAATAAGCGACAGTATTTCATTATTTATTGCACATGCTTGATCATTTCGAGGAGTTAAAATAGACCTTTTACATAACCAAGTATTGTGCTGATGTGTTATATTACTTATGTCGCCGTACACTGAAAATATTAGCTCCTGCACGGACGAAACCGTACAACATAATCTATCATTTAAAAGCAATTTTCCTTCATCATTTGGATAAGTTCCGTCGCCTATTTTTAATAATAAATCAGAAAAATGCTGTGCATGTGGGTCATCTCCAAGTCTCACCCGCATATATTTTGTTAAATGCATGGATAGAATATGAGGCCATAAACTTGACCTTTTTAGGCAAGCTCTGATTTCGTCAGCTCGCCCAATTTGCCTAAAATCACCACAAAAACTACTGTAATACCACCCATGGGTTGGTCAATGAGCCTGATGTCTCTCAGAGTCCTACTACCTAAGAGTAAGTACTAAAAATAACCTACGTTACACACTACTACTACCTATACTTAAAATCTATACGGTCTACGCCTTATTAAAAAACCTAAGTACCTACCTAGTTAAAAAAAACTCAATAACAGAAAATAAAACACCTACCGATAACAAATCTAAACCCAATAAATAAGCAAAATCCCTAAAAACTTATATCTGTAATGACTAATCTTACCTAACAGTATTATAAAATAACCTACAGTCACACATAAAATAACGTACACTATCAAATATACTACATATATATACTTTAAAATTAAAATCTATGCCTACGACTTATAAAAATAAACCTAAATAACTCTAACTTAAACTGTACTTAATAAAAACTAAAAGGAATAAAAAGGTCGCGCTGAAAAGCACGGTTTAGAGTTGCAAGTATTTAAAACATACAATTTATAGAATGCTAATAAGACCGAACGCTCGCCACTCGACACGTCCGTTCAAATCAAAGTTCAAAAAATGTATGATGCACGCGCGTTTTTGGAAGCGGTCTACTGCAGTTAGCCTGAGCGCAGGCTTTGACTGCTTCACCGGACTTTTATGACGCAGGCTTTTTTTTTTTTTTTTTTTTGCAAAACGTCTACTGCAGTTAGCCCGAGCGCAGGCTTTGACTGCTTCACCGGACTTTTAATGCACGCGCGCTCAGAGGCCGTTCTTATATACGGTAGCGATCCATGGCCGCCGCGCGCCACGCGTGTGCTGCGAACGGTGCAAGCAAAATTCAACCTACGGCACTACATTTTTTTTTTTTTGAAGAGGTTTACGCAGTTAGCCTGAGCGCAGGCTTTGACTGCTTCACCGGACTTTAATTCGGCACTTCATTTATAGCATAAATTGGGGCGCAGCGCCAACTGAACTCCACTGCGGCCGGGCGACGTAACCTACGACAAACTTATTATTTGCGGTTGGTACAGTAATCGGGTCTAGGGATCGAACCGCAAAATTAAGTTTGTTTTATATTGTATATACTTTTCCGGGATAAAAAGTACCCAGTCAGGTGCCCAGAATATTAAAGAATAAGTATACCAACTTTCATGGTAATCGAACCGGTAGTTTTTGCGTGATGGCTGAACAAACAGACAGACAGACTGACAGACAAAAATTTTTTTAATCACATTTTTGGGTTCGGTCTCGTTCTAGTAACACCCCCTGCCATTTATTTTTTTAATATTTTCAATGTACAGAATTTTCACTTCTACAGATTTATTATATGTATAGATATTTTAATTACCCTATAGATTTTTGAAAGTTAGTGCATAGGTAGGTACATAAACGGTAAAAAATATAACCCAATTCAATTTTATAAGCATGCAGATCACAACAGTTTATGGCTTTAATAATACAACGATTTATATTCACGTTTGTGGAATTTATTGGTGAATCATATGCGATGCATTTAGAGCAATATGGGACGCGATCCAACAGACACGAAACACGTACGCATTGTTTTATTGTCACCCTGTAGATAACGCATGAGATTATGCTTAGAATTTAAACTATAATATAAAAATACAGACTTAATTAAATACTTTATGTTTTACTCTTTCTTTTTCTTTTCTATTTGTATTAAAATAATGCGTTAATGAAAGGTGTTCTGTATTTTAATGTCGCTGTATTAATGTTTGCGGGTAATATTTCCCTTTGTTCTGATCAAACGGGGTGTTGTCCTTTTTGTAAATTATTATATAGGTTTTTAACAATGAATTCGGAAACAAAAGGGAATCGTTCGAATCGGTGATCATACGGCATTTTTTATTTCATTGTTATATATGTTCACAGTAAAATGTAGAAATATGTTCATAAAGTTTACTAAATACTGTGAATTTAATGTTTTCATACTTTAGTAATGATATACCCAGATTTTGGTGTTATCTACTTTCTATCTGATAGAGAGAAAGCTATGAATTTGCTAATCTAATATTCTAGTGCAAATTATAAAAGAAATTAGGTTTTTATTTACAAGCTATGTAAGTAATTTTGTATTCCCGTTATCTACGACCGCTATATATTTGTTCGGCCTATTCAAAGAATTGTGGCGGGTGTTCAATTTCCCAGACCAGAATTGCGAAGATTAATTAACCATTTAGGCGATAGGATAAATATTTTTGTAGACTAACTGCTTTATAAAAACCGCACTGAAATCAATCTTGCGAAGGTTTAATATATTTCTTCTTGTTTATGCTTTTCATCGTTTTCTATTCGTCATTTTTACATCCAATTGTCACGTGTCAATCTGTAGGTATAACAGAATAATATGAAAATAGATAATGGGAGTTAGTTGAACAAGTTGTAAGTCCTTCGCCCACGACCAGGGTGACCCCAGTCCTTGAGTTTGCCGTTGTTACTTCCGAGAAAGGTCAAATGACATGTTTGTCTTAAATTTCCGTAGTAATATTAAATAAGTCACGTTATTCATGAAGACCAATATTTACTAGTCAATTCAAATACTCACTTTTAAAGGTTCTTTTGGCAGGAAAAATACTTAAGAATAAATGTTACCAAGTCGTGTTTAATTTGGAAGGAAATGCCTATAGCATGGACGGAAATACGACGAGTCATTGAACAGTAATTTCAGAATGGTTTCGCCCTGTCGATTACAACGAGATCTGAATTAACGAGTTAAGGAATTGTTACACTATATTCGCTTAACTAGCTTTTACATTTCAGTTCCTTTTTCCATTATATTTGATAGGTTAATTATCCACGTACACTTTCTAATATTGACAAAATACATTTAAGCAAACAGTTTCGAATATTTGCTGAATGATTGGTGTGTTTTGTTTGCGTAGCTTAATAATGATATGACAATATAATTAGCAATCATTATTGTAATTTACTTTGAATCACTAGCGCGACCTAATAACCTAATAAAATGTATTTGTACCATCCACGAACTTCATTATTCCGTTAAAAATAAATAATATGCATGAAACGAATTAATCTTTATGCCGAATTATGTTACATTTATAATAATAACGGTTAATACTCGTATTTGTTTAATCCTGAAAGCTAAACGCAGTCGAGTACAAAAGCTGGCTCGTAATAATTTATGAACACTCCAACATAACCAAACAAACAAAATGTACACATCGTAACGTACCGAAAGAACGTAAGGGAAACCATTTGGAAACCGATAAACCATACAAGTAGCGCGCAGAAATCACCCTAAATTCTGTTGTTTCCTCCTACTAAATAATGTGATCAAGTTAATATTAAATCAGCTGTTCAATAACATTGTATGTTCTCTGATGCAGAGGTGATTTTATTAGTCTCAGCAGAGCTTAAGCCTGCGCAAGGAACGTAAAGAAACTTCGGCCGACCCAAAAGTTTTGTCATGTAACAATGTAATTAGCCCCTAGGAGTTTGCCGGCCCCTAACTTGTAACAAATTCTTTATCTCGCCTCCGCGTTTTCACTCACTAAAATTTAAATTGTGGTAACATGATTACTTTAATTGCTTGTAAAGCGAAAAATATACTAGAATCGCGCGCGGGTTAGGTGACTTAGTTTCTTTTGTTTTGTTTAGATGTGAAAGAAGAGCTACAGTAAAACTTTGCAAAGAAAAGCAAAATATTTTTCTAAACCTAGTTCAAAACATCCAATTAAAACATTCTTCTTCTAGTGCTTCTCCGAACGAAATTATTAAAATATTATTAAAATAATCCAAATTACCTTAAATAATTTTTAGAATTAAAAATAGACTTTGGAATATTTATACCTATTAAGAATTTGATCCTAACGACTCTTATTTAATATACTTTTGGTAGCTTTCATGAGTTGAAACATAAAGGTACTAAAATGCGGGAAATAAATCCGATACGGATCAGGACGATACTTTAGCTCATTTGAGTACACCCCGTAATCGGATCAGATCGTATGTCAACAGGTAAGGGTTAAAATGTTAATGATATCACTTATTTACATAAGTAACCTATGCCTTTACACAAGTGCGTGCTTGAACATACGGGCTTGCACAATGCACTTGCAATGGT
Organism: Diachrysia chrysitis; assembly: GCA_932294365.1. Taxonomy (NCBI): domain Eukaryota; kingdom Metazoa; phylum Arthropoda; class Insecta; order Lepidoptera; family Noctuidae; genus Diachrysia; species Diachrysia chrysitis. The sequence goes on along the minus strand of OW028650.1, from coordinate 6,294,585 downwards.
TAACCAAAAACAATTTTAACCGCCGGATCATCGTCAGAATTAATTCACAAAGCGGCAACGTTGTATTATTCGGGAGAACACTTGCCATTAATATTTGATCGTAATTTAAGTTAGTTACACACATGAGCAGAATCTTGCTTAAGATTAATCCTCTAGCTGGAGTTAGTAAAGCTCTCGCGGCCTGAGTTGGTAAGGTTGTTAGCAGTAGTGGCCTCGTCGCATGTTTATTTCAGAGATTGCGAGGGTGTAACTTGAGACTGTTTGCTGGTTTTGAGGGCGGCGCGCAAACACCGCCTCGCGTACATACAACAACTTAACGAGTCGACTCCGGCTCATCTGGGAATTTCGTACTTGGGGTGGGGACGGTGAGTCATGTCTGTAAAACTTTATGAGCACAAACAAAATATTGTGGAAAAATATTGAGAGAACAATGAGCCGAATAGTCCGGAGAAGTGTGCGAGAGACAATAAGCTTGGCGGAGCGCAGTTTGTTATCGGCGGCGTGAGTCGCGGGCTGAGCGACACAATCGCGGCGCGAGTCGCTCGCCTGAATACACACGCGACGGCACGCGGCGTGGCGATGTTTACTCCGCGACGGATATTGGGTAGGCGAGCGCATGGTTTAAACTGAACACTTTCCTTACAAAGCGAAAAGTTTCAACTAAATGCATACGGCCGTCCCGTTTGTGCGCTCAACTTTACATTTGTCAAGTTACGAACTTTCCGTAACACTAACTAGACCACAGCCAGATGTAGGTTTGAGTGAAATACTAGTTTTAAATATGCGTTCCTCCGTTACTTCTACCTCTAGTTATCTTACTACGATGTCATGAATTCAATATATCGTCTCGGCATCACGTTCAGAATACTTGTAATATCATTAGCATAATGGACTACTATGCAATGTATTGCAAGATTCTGCAGATACTATAGAGTAATTTAGTCGTTTGTTTATTAACTCTCCATGAAATATACTTGCTCCCTAAAATCTATTTTATTGATAGGTTTTACTTTCCTTATATGTAGGTACCTACCTACTGACTTGACTAAACTCCATGTCATGCAGTTTCTTCGTACGATTTAATGTAAAAACATTAAAATTTTGAAATTCACATTAATATGATACTTAAAAATCTCATAAGCACCTTCAATTTAAACACCTAGATTATAAAAGATAAATGAATTTTCTACTATCGCTGGACTTAAAACGGAAAATTACATCAATCCTTCCCAAGATTCGCTGCGCAGTAATTTATTTTTCAATTAAATATAAAGGTGTAGTTGAGCGCAGTCGTGGGATGAATGGTTACCTAATGAATCTGGCGCGAACTTCGTTACCGTAATGGATAACATGAGCGTCCACGTCTCACAATACCTCACTCACGAACAATGTACTTAGCATCATGCTTTTTGTATTGTCAACTTGTTTTTTTGTGTTTAGCTTCCTCCGGCATGTTGGTTAGGGATATGTTGGTTTTAAGAGCGTGTTATGTAGAGTCTGTAGAGTAACATAATATACAGTTACCATACCTTCTATTTAAATTAGATTTGGTTATTTAGGTACTGTATGTAGATACCAATACTGGTTCAACAAACGCACCTTTTAAGCGACTTAAAAAAAGGACCTTTGCAATTCAACACATTAGTATGTTATATTATTAATGGGTTTACTAATTAAAAGAATAAATAAGGAGATGAGTCAATGAAGGAATTATAAGGGGAGAATTTATTTCACTAAAAATTATAAGTTTATTTAGTTTTAATTGCAACCAAAGAGCACTGGAGTCTAGAAAGCGGAGTAAGCGTGTCGCGGCGTCCAGCGGTAAGCGCTAATTGTATACTCATTGATCGCAAACAATTTCCATTTTATTTGCGCTTCATGCCGCTCATTTTGTAATTCCATGAAAAACCGCACTTTATGCTGAATTTTTTAATCAAGCCCAGATAAACCTAGCTAACTAAAATGAATATTTAATGTTAACGCAAAATTGTCAGATCTGTTGAATTATTATAAATCTAGTTAAAATTGTTGTCGGATTGTGAACATGGCTAGCGCTGATTGGTTATTTGAAATGCGTATTAACTATTAAAGGATAAGTGTAGCCACAAAGTTAAAAAAAAACAAAAGGTAGCGGACTAGGTAGAACACATGTGCTGCGCAACATATTTTTTTTTACATTTAATAATAAAAAAACCATAACTATTTTTCTATGGAGGAATTGTTTTCTAAATAGATTATAACTGGTACGTTTATCATGTTTCTAAAATAAAGGCTGGAATTGACATTTCACAAGCACACGAAATAAAATCTCTTACTATAAAAGAGATACAAAACAAATAAAACGTCACAACATGTTACAACATTATAGAGTTAAGAAAGAATTAACAAATACCTGAGATTGCGCGACTGCGAGTCCCTTTACCCGAGTCCCGTTACATATTGTGTCACAGTGATGTAGATATCATGTCTTATGACAGCGCAGGTATGTCGCTAGATAATCCTCTGCGAAGAATTTCATATTTCACCGACGAATAAGTAGCGTATTATTTCGCGTCAGACAGCTGTCGCTCGCGTCAGTCGCCTAAATTCATCTGTGTTAGCAGGTGCACGCAGAGACGCTTCTAATCCGGCCCTGACGCCACCCCACTTTATGTACTGCTGCCTTAAGATAAGGGTAAACCTACATTCTATGATGCTAAGACTAGGCTAACGTAACACATTCTTCCACAAACAAAACCGTCCAATTACACTTAATCATTATAAGTAATAACGTGTTATGTTTTATGACGTTTCGGTGACCGAAATTTTACATCGACCGTTATTCAAATCCCCTGTGAAATAATGTCGAAACGTCTGATGTAATGTATAATTTCAGTCCGTAAAAGTAATATGCTTCCATTTTCACGCTGTTCTATAAAAGTGATTAATGCTTAATACTGTAATAACCTTCAAACATCTAGTTTAGGTTGTCATCAAATTTGAATTTCCATTATAGGTGTAGTGCTTAGAATGTTATTTTTCGACGAAGATAATTTGTTTACAGTTTGCTAATGGCTTTTGAACGCTAAGCTTTTGTGTGGTAGCGTTGGTTTTTCTTTAAAGCGGCACAACAATCACTGTATCAAAGATATTAAAGAAAGACGGAAGTTTTGATATTAGTTTTATCGATCACTCTGTAATAGAGGACGATTTAGTTGTTGTTTTGCTTTAGGAATGAAATAAATATCTTTGTTTGTATCACTTTTCGTACATACAATGGATGGGCTTTGTTTGACCTTGGAGGTCTATTAAAATTTTTATGCTATAGGTGTAACTATGATATATACAGCAATAATATTTACTAAGAGAATAGGCTATCAGGTAAGTCTACCTTCGTGTGTCATTTCACGGTATTGTTACAAACATTTCCACAAAATGTTTCCTTATAACACATACTCGTACAATCATATTACACCGAATGTTTGTCAAGCGAGGTAAAAACAAAGGGCAATAAAATAAATTGTTCCTTTTGAATTACCCCATCAAATACCACTCAGCAACAATAGAGGCTTCTGATGAATTATCAATTTTCTCTTTGTCACACGCCAAACAAAAACTCGCGATCATCGTACCTGGGGAGCGCGTTATCTTGGCAGAGACATATGACCATTATTTGTTCGTGTGCGTTTGATATCTGTATATGTGCGCGCGTATATCAATCAATCGGCGACGACAGTTGGATTGAAAGTATGCCCCTTTGATCGAACAAGGAATATGTATACGGCATTACAAAGCTTTCACTGCAGTCACTTGATTTGATTACACGAATTCCTTTACGTCCGCTTCGTTTATTCCTTCCTCATACCACATATTTTCTCGTACCGCTCAAAGAATGCCACATAATGTAGGTCATAAGCCACTCAAGCTATTAGTAAAGCTCTATTTTATAGCAAAATATAGTTGCTCTGTAAACAACGGATTATTTTTTACAATTACAGTAAAAGTAATCGTAAACATTCCGTGAATTATATTAATAAAACGTGGCGTCATGAACAGGCGACATAATATTTTTTATTAAAAGTTTTAATGACACACGTTTTATAGGATAATACGACGCCAGCATTGATTAAATGTTTATACTTTTTACTATTATTCATATAATTGACATGTGAGTACAACAAAAGTTTCCAGTAATATATAGTGTTTGGTTTATGGTTATAAATTACAAAGGTGAGACGCGTAGGTGGATACCTGTCGAGTATCTAGGCAACACCAATAATAATTAGTCTTTGTTATAAATTGTAGATATCAACGCCTAGATGATAGTTAGGATTTAGACGTGTCAGACATCGTATGGCCAGAAGCACGTGTATTATTTCACACGAGTCAATAAATAACGAAGAATGTTTGCGATACTCGTACATAAATAAAATACGTTTGAGGAAGATAAAATGTTTCGGCAGCTTTCGGATATATGTTGGCTTTTTGTCTAATATAATATGGTAACGATATTGAGTGGGTATTGTTTAGGAAAGTGCGATATCCTAAATAATATAAATGTTGTATTTGCGCGTTGTCGATGGGAGCGGTCATGAGAAGTGTTGTACGAGCATCTGCGACGATGTTACATGCAGGAGGCAAACCGTTTGGAATCAGATCAGGCTTGTAAGTAATATGATAATGGTGTTCGTAATGTGTTGGGATAGGATGGGTATGATTCGTGGTATTAAGACGGCTTTTTTTTTGGTTTTTATATTATTTTTTGTCGGAGAGAGTCATAGCTATACAGCTTGGCGATGATATAACAACACTACATAGAAACACATTTGCTGCCACTCAATGAAAACACTATAAAACAAAAGAATTAGGATTTCTAACAACATTAAAAAATTAACCTTTCTCTTTTAAAATTAACCTTTTGGTGCAAGACAAATAGCCAAGCTAAACAACTGATATAGAATGTATATTTTTTTTAATTGAAATTTCGTTTCCAGCGTCAAAACAAGACATTATGTAATACAAATGAATGAATATGAAATTTTGGATGTAGGCTGGGAACGTTGTCTGATAGGTGTTGCCGTTATGCCATCGTCACCTTGTATACATTTTCAGGTGGGCAATCCTTTATATGCGCACATGCTTACAAGTACGTCCTTGAAATATGCGTGTATGATACGGTATAAATTTAATATTTATAATAGCCAAGTGACATTTCTACAAGCGTTAACTATAACAGAAATATCTTAAATTACATTTAATGTATGGAAACGACATTCCGTTCAATAAGTCACGTGTAGACTTGTCACTTCCATACATTTGGGCGATTCAATCAGCGTTGGCGCATGTAGAAATATCACTTGGCTGGAGGTGCTGTTGATAAATTACTAGCTGTTTTCTACGGTTCCGCCCACGTGGATGTCGGTTATCACGCGAACAAGCCTTTGTCCTTTCTCAGGCTCTAGACTATCTGTGTACCAAATTTCATTTGAATCGGTTCCGTAGTTTTGGCGTGAAAGCGCTACGGACAGATAGACAGACAGAGTTACTTTTGCATATTAGTAAGGATAACGCACTGATTGGGTCACGCAACGCTCAGTTTAGTACATTATACCATGGCTTAATCAAAGTGTAACCACGGCATTTACTTAAAATAAGATTCGTCAGTCTGATCGTGGTCATTTAGCCATTAAACGAGCCCCGCTTGGAAATATACAATGAATGATGAATGATGAATGTAAATCTACAAGTATTCCACAAGAGAAATTAAGTAATTTTATTATTTTTCCCCGTCGCTCGCTTGTAATTGGATTAGTGTAATTCCGATGAACAGATTGCGACAACCGGGGTCCCTGATAAAGGGGAGATACAGAGATGTTATTACTCGCTTATTGACTTACATTACGCTACTAATTTTGTTTGACTAAACGCCTAATATATTACGTCAATTATTTCACCCATGACACAATAATTTTCACCCAACAATATACAATATTATACTGTACCGTAAAATTAGCGTAATGTTACCTTCAGTTTACGATGTTAGGGGAGAATAAAATATAGTTGTTAGTAGTTAATTTGTATGAAATATATAATGTGTAATTAATTCCCTCGAGGCTGGTAATTTTTAGTGTTAAGTAGATGACCTTTAAATATTACCTATTTTCAAATGAAATTGAACCCTCCATTGTTAGGGATAAATAGTCATAAAATGCAAAATTCTCATTTCTTATATTAATGCAAATTTAAATAAATTTTATGTGTAGTATTTACCTACTATGTATACTACAAAAAGTCACGGTTTTCTTTTTGGTTGGAGGATAATTATCCTGATAGTCAAAAAACCCAAGAAAATGTCGTGTTATCCAACCAAAAATTCCGAAATACTAAATTTAGTAATTATGAATTTTAGTATGTTTAGTTTTCACTTAAATAGGTATTTTAAAACGTTGTGTACTAAACCTATTTATAAATACAAAGTACTAAAAATACCTTTCATTTTATTTAATAAAACGATAGGCAGGTTTGTCCATAAAATAGTGCTGTCACACCTGTGATCCCCTAAGGGTTGAGTAGTGCTTTATATACTTTTCTATACCTCACCTATAGGTTTTGTTGGTAAAGTCCCGAGTGACAGGAACGCATAACTACGTATCAATATAGGTACTTGCACGTTATGGTTAGGTAGCATATTTACATAAAAATAGATCGAATTTAGTGAGAGATGAGTTTAGCGATGAATTAACAGTCGATTTTAATTTATTATATAAATTATACTTACTCAACTTAAATTCACAGCTGTTTTTTTACTTGTGTACATTATTATAATAAATCGTAGTATTAAAGAGTTCATTTTTCAATAACAACAAGATGAAAGTATACATGCGATTGACGTACCGTTATTTTTGAATAACTAGCAAAATGTTTTATTCTATGGATATTTTGAAGATGTACTGGTTGTATGTCAAAGGAATTTTAATAAAAAACGTTCTTACTGTACTGGTTAACAGTCAGCGTTTGAAGGTTTTATCTCTAAATTAATTGTAGTACGACGAGGCTCGAGTTTAGTCTGAGTATTCGTTTTACGAATTTAAAACAAAAAAAAATATGACAAAGGCAATAGGTAAAATTTTTCTGGACACTACTTGTACAATATGATACAGTAATAGAAAAAAACATAGGGTTGATATTTTGCAAATAATCGTTTATTGGTCGTTACTGTAGTCAGCTGTGTATCTCCCGGCCGTTGGGTCGGTGTTGTTTGTTCGAGGGCTTCCGGCTGTCAGCCCTAAACCAATACGGTAATGACATCGACCACTCACCGCGAATGCCTTCAAAGTTATATCCATCTATTGTCTTTATTCAGTACCAACGTGGGTCAGTGCGAATGAACGGTCCACTTAATCAGTTATCTTGATAACGGCCTTAGTGCTATTCTGAATTATTATTAATATTCATCCAAAGGGTTTGTCCGTTTCGTGACATTTACATAGGCATTATAAAGAGTGGTATTGTACTGTGTAATTACAGGAAGTGTATGAAAGATTTGTAATTCTGAATTTAGAAATACATTGTACACAATGTAATTCTAAATCCAGAATTACGGTTGGTATATTGAAGCAGTGGTTCGTATTGATGTGAATTACGTTATACAATATTCATTGGTGGTAATTTATATTGTGTTTCATTATTTTTTCACGTTAAATGTTATTTTTCACATGAACATTTATTTATTCTGCTACATTAATTATATATTTTTTCTATCCTGTATTATTATGTATTTATAAATATACGAGTTTCTGAAACGAAACTGAATAAATTTATGGATTTTAGGTATAATATTTTAATATCATACTGCTCCTGGGAAAAACAATATCTGCTCAGCATCAAACAAAGCATTGATGTACAGTAAGTATGTCTTAATATATTGTCTTTAAATCTCTGTTATTCGAAATGATAAATAAAATTTTAATAACTTCAACAGCTCGTAGTTCCGCAATAATTGTTCAGGTCGAGGCACTGAGAAGTATACCTTTGTTTTGATTCGTTTTAATAAATATTATGGCTACTCTTCTAAAGCACACTTCTAAACTTTGTTTTACCCTCTCTGCTTAATTGAACCCAATTGTATACATTTGAACTTCATGATACCGCAGTCGCTTGGTAAGCTCTAAGATTTGGCAGGATTATTTGGAAATTAGGCGGGCTTTCGCCTAGCAGTAGGTCAAAATCGACTGTTTATGGTGAAAATAATTTGAAAGGTAATGAAAAAAAAAAACAATTCTTTTTCGACGGTCATTCCCCTACCGTAGATGTGCCGAAATTCATTTATTTCTTAGGTAATTGCCAATAAACCCATGGCGTTCCAATAGCGGCCCCGTTTTAAATCACGGACAGTGCTTCCGCTTCCCTTTCGCTTACTATCGGTTTTGTGCCAATATCAACTTGTATATTTCCTAATACAATAAAAGGAATAGGAGGGTTGTCGTTAGATCAGGTAGCTAGTCAAGTGATCCCGGTATTTTCCGGAACAATACAAAGAATTATAAGAAAACGAAAGTCATCGGTCGTTCATTTCGTTTCGTTTCCACGCCATCAGTTTTTAGTGGAGGCAAAAGGAACAGCTATTACGAGCCCGATAGTTCGGACATCTACCTAATTGTCTGTTTCGATAGTTTCGCTACTCTTGTAATATCGTATTCGATCCACGACTCCTGCTCGCTAACTTTTATAATTTGTTTTTCTTAATATCTTGTTACACTGATGAGTAACTCTAGTAAAACAATCTTGTTTTATATGAGGAGTTCTTAGGAGATTACATGTACTTTGAGATTATTATTGAATTGCGTCCCTTCTTCTGTCTTGTTAATGTTCATACTTAGGGGAACTCGTAAGTTGTTGATACTGGCTTTTGTGTTAAACGGAGATTTGTCGCTCTTGTAAGGTTTTGTTGCTTTGTACTTGGGATGTAGATACAAAAGGTCTAATTGAAAGTGTTTTTTCTTGACTGTTTGTACTTAATAAAATATGTTAACAAGAGAGTGTAACGAGTTCAGGGAGGATAAAAGACATTACTTTTTCACGTAGGCGTTATGTTCCTTTTCCTCTGGAATTCATTACTGATGTAAATAAGTATACTCATAATGTTTATTTTGATTAAAATTGTAAATATTTATCCATTCAGCTGTGTAAATAATTAATTTAAAATATGTGGATTTTAGAAAGAAAAGCAATAAATTAATGTTTTTGTTAAGACAAAAAATTACTAAGCTTTCTATAGTTTACTTATTTTTTTTCTCTAAGCGCATATCGAGTAGAAACTGTTGTGATATTAACTAGTATAAACAGGTATAATCGTAAAATTTGTTTAAAAACGGAGCATGCCATTTTATTAAAATGCAAAACCTAAATTTTCCCTAATAATATCAAAACCGTTTATATTTTCGCATAAACGTCGGTCGTCGCATGTAAAATTACTTAAATCAGTAAACGAGCGTAGAACATTTAGTAAATTTGCTTACGCTCGGCACAAGGGGCTACTAGCGATGCGCCGCTCTATGCATGTCTATGTTTACTCTAAGGTTTAAATAATGTAAGTTTCTATTACACTGCCACAACCATACACGCAGTTGTTCCAATTGAATTGGTAGGTATCTGGAGATATACGTAGAAATCAGAGAGCCCTAATTCAAACAGTAGTTACGGGGTATTCAGATTGCATAGACGAAAAGGCAATATACAATTTCCAGAGAATCCTTGCAACCTAAAATCTAGACTACTTTGTTCTACATATATGGAAGTTTGTATAAACGTGTAGTCTTGAGACCCATAGCAGAGCAAGGCCGACATTTTAGAGTATTGGCAGAGCTATTCCTTTGTTCTTGCACATGCACATGTCCTTTGCACGATCTAATCCCGGCCATCTTTGATCACATAGTGTTAGCTGTTGATGGCACAATATTAAATTTTCCACTAAACTACAGAAAGGTTACGATTAGGCTTATGACATCTCTTACTTGAGTCGTAGGATAGGGTCCTGGATTCCATAGACTTAAAGCTAAAACGCACTTAGCGACTGGCCACTGCGGCAGCTCAAACTTATTTTTTTATATGAAACCGCATGATATCAACGCACTGACTTGCGGCCAGCCGTCAACCGGTCTGGTTGTCTTGCGGCATGCCGTTGCGGCAGACTGAACTTACTGCGGCCTTTCAGTTTGACACGCCCCATTACGGCCAGCCGCTAGTGCGTTTTAACTCTTAAGTCGCAGTTTCAAAGTTCGATTAAGTTTTTGATATTATCGAAAGATTGCCTCAACCTAACCTTCCGTAACATTCGACCAACTGGGATCGGTGTGCTTTGTAAAACGTATATCGAAATATAAATCGGTTTGCGTTATAACTTAAGAGCTTCATTTTTCAAAGACCCGATTTCGTAAACAAATTCAGCTTGTTCGGGATGCATGTACCTAAAATCTGTATATGAATAAACCAATACTGAAAGCGGTAAGCTGTTATATATTTGCGTTTGAGTTGCATGACATCTGTTACCAACGTATGCAATCCGATTTTGTTGTCTTCTAGTTTTCTCTATTTACTATAATTTATTTGTTTATAATGCCACAGTAAAAAGTGATAATAAATAAATAATGCGGCTATCTACGTCTATCTACCTAGTAATTATTGCTTATCTAGAGGCTTGTGGAAAGAAGAAAACTGTTAGATACAAATACGATTTAGGTATGTTTGTATATATTGATAAAAATATATTTAATACATCGTATAATAAGTAATACCTTTATTTAAAATATTAAATGGAATTCGTGCTTTACGTAATTATTATTTACAGATATGATAATTTCTGCTCTGAAACATTAAAGCATATCGTAAAGAAATATTGATGATGGAATAAAGTGTAAATAAATTGGATTAAACTGTAATTATGGATATTGGATCTTGATAAGTATGTGTATGTACCAGCACAGTTGCATTCCTAATAGACTGGCAAAAGTACCTACGTCATAGAAGATTTGTATTTAATTTCATTATTGCGCAAACTTTGTCCAGTAGTTTCACTCGATTTGTGCTTGGCTCCTAAGAGTGTCAGCGGATTTTAAATAACTTGTAATCTTGAATTATTATATTATGATTAAAATATTTCATTATTAAAAAAAAAGTGATTAAGATTATGCTTAGTTCTGTATTCATTGCTTTGAATGTTGAAAATATTGGTAGACGTTACATCACAATTATATTAACATTCTATAGAAACTTCGACTTAAGTCAACACCCAGGGATATTATGATCTTAAACTTTGAGTTAAAACAGACTTTAAAGACTTAATATACCTGAAGTAGAAAGTTTATCGAACGTAAAATTATACTTTTCATAATTATATTAATTACAAATAACGAATAGACATCGTTCGGTCGAAACTCTCGACGCAAACTTTGTCTAACTTACACCATTAATTTATTTAAAGCACGCAAAATGATTTCGTGCAACGGTCGAGTTCGTTTGCCCTCGGATATTTTTAATCGATAACCACTTATTTCCGCTGAAACGGTATAAATATTTTTAAAAGTCAATATCATAAGCGATTTTTAATTAATCGCCGCTTTATCTTTGATATTACTTTACCGACCATGTTTAAAACATTCCAGATACACAAATAATATACCATGAATATATTTTTCGACGTAAATGATACAATGGCCAAATAATTATTAATATGTATTTACTATAGTCTGTGACGATGACGATTATTGAAAACGGATTATCAACTTTTAAAAAAGTTCATGTTTTATCACAAAATGTTTGTTATTATTAATCAGCAGTGCGAATTAATTATAATACATGTGGCTGGAAAATGTTGGTAACTGTTTCATTAACTTATTTTCGTATAGTGTGTTCTGACACTTTACATAATATGAGAACAAATTGTTTCTGTCAAACTCATATAACATCAACTCGTTGCCAAAATTTGACGTTATTCAAAAGTGCTTTTAATTAAACCAGAATTTGAATAAAATAACTTTGTCATTTTTTGTTCCAAAGATAACATTTTCAATTCATTCAATACCTTTCCCTTGTTCTCCTGTCATAAAATTCAGTTGTCAGGGAATAACATTAAGAGAATTGCAAGAAACCCTCGGAGGCAATAAGCAAAAGAAATCGTTTGCTGCGAGCACGGACAATTACATTCGGGCCCGAGACTATCCTTCTTTCAAGTTTCAATTCGCATTTCTTTATTGGAATCGAAACGATTAGGTACCGAGTGTTTAACTAGTGCGCCCCTCGATATTGCCGTTTATAACATAATTTGCTGTAACTATAAACATTACTTAACGATCTAGCGATCCCTTCCAATTTATCCCTACGTATTTTTGAGAAAAAAAAGTAATTTAGAACGACTTTTGGATAAGCTATGCAAATAATTAAAGAGAGTATTACTTAACTCAGGATTTCCATTTAAAATTTTACTGACTTATTTTAGGTTAGGCGTAATAATGTGCTTCCGTTTTTAATGTAAATTAATACGTATTTTTAAGGAATTTATAATTACATGCAATTCAGTAATTTAGTAGATAATATCAAATACGAATAACCAATTAAAATACGCAGTTATTTATATACATGCTTGAATATGATTTTGGGAAATATTTTTTCGATTCATTGTCAGAAAACTTAGTTGTTTCTTATCGCTGGGCTGAATTTATATTATATTGGTCGGAACATGCAAGAGTTTAGGAAAAACTACGAGTCACCTAAATAAATAAAGCTTACATGGTTATTAAATTGAATAACAGTCTGACTAGGAGAGTTACCTTTGTTGCCGATTCTGGGAGCATATATGGAATGTAATTGAAGCGTGCCAGCCGAGTTCCGTCTCCTGCGGGACTCCATGCCTTCGCACGCACGCGCAGAATGCCTTACCATACATCATACATACAACTACAACTATAATTTCTCAACAATTTACATACATCTAAGTAACAAGCAAGAGTGACCAAGGTTGATTTCTAAAGTCCTTGAAATGGCAGCACTATGTGGAAGTTGATGGAGTACTAGCCGCAGTGATCCGCTCTACACTAAACAATATGAACGTGACATATGTACTATTATAGGACTTAATTTCAGTTATATGCGAATCGCAAAATTAGTTAGTTGGTATTCGGTTTGCAAAACAAAACCCAGCTTTAATATGTAGCATGCTCTCTCAAATTTACTAATTCAAAGGATCATCTAAAAGGTTTGTTATTCGCACATTCTTTGTCTAAAACCCGTTATGCTAAAAACGGCGGGCTACATTATATCCAGTTGCGTAAATCAACATTGCCAACCGTAGCGAGTTAAACTAAATACTTTTCTGTTTGGAATATGTGGGTGAATTAAATTAAACCTCTAGAGTACGAAATTGAGTAGGTATGTAACACACGAGGTAACTTAGTAAATAAACAAGTATTGAAGACATTTGAGAGTCGTGTTTGTATGAGGTGCGAGTAAATTTTCGGGTCACCGCTCGCGTCTCCGCCGAAACATTTTTGTCTAAAGGAGAATTTTCTTTGATTTGCCTTCTTGAATGTTTTACAAATTCTTGTGTATTCCACAAAGTTAAGTACTTATCAATACAATTGGTGGAACAACCTTCTTTTGTATGACAAATAGGCAAGTAGTTTTGAGTAAACAAATCAGCAAAAATTGTAGGTAAGCATATCTTTACACCCTCTTTCAAAGATTAAAGGCGTGACGATATGCAAATTAGGGCAGTTCGTCGTCATTCCTGTGTTCAAACTGACGTCGGGTCGGGATAGCTCGGAGCGTAAGGTGCGCCGCGTCGGCATGTCGATGAAGTGGCTCACTGGCGCCGAGCGAGTGCCCAACTCACGGCGGATCGGCTCGCCGAATCTCTGTAGGAATGTGCGCCGATTTAATCCTTGCGTATTACAGCCTGGCTCGTGAGCTCCTGTCACTAGAGAGATATATCACGTGCTCTAATTGCGAATATCACATAATATTATGTAGGTATCTATCTGTGTTGCTAATGAATGCCAACTTGGAGTGGATAATTTCGTTGATATAAATATCTCAGCTTGTTATTGCACAAAGACGCCGAGGGACGTCGTTTGTACTTACCAAATTAGAGTTTTGACAAATTAAATTTTGTTTTTTGACACTTGAAATTTTCATATTTGGGTTCTTGAGAGAGAGAAATGAGAAAATTAAGGACCTTTGACTGAAGTGTGCATACGTAATGTTATACTTTTACTTTGTTAACTTTTAGTATAATTTAATTTTGTTTATTGTCGAATAGAACAGAGAGAACAGCAAGGAATTATGTTTGCCTCTGTCTTTACCAAGAATGTACGAATTTAACTTTAAAACATACCTAATTCAACATGTAACATAGTTTCACACTGTCTGTTCAATCTTTTCTATCACTATTTAAATAAAATTCAATTAGAATTTATTTAAGTTATTTCATTTTCAGCTAAAAACTCTCACATAGCACGTTTATGCATAAACACAGGTACATTTAAAATTTCTAAAGTGTATTAAAATTGCAGAACACGATGTTCAACCAGTATTCATATTCTGAACCTTGCTTGGCTTTTTATTATTCCCGGAATTTAAAAATAATATGAAAAGTGTGACGTGTCGTTGTACCTATGTTTATTTCCAATACCAAAAGAAGGCTCTAGAGAGTTCACGGAACGAGTCAGAACGCTTTCAATATGATTATTTTTCCATGTCTATTCATTTTACGGTTATGCTTTATTTATAAATAAAATGTGTCCCAACAGCCTAATTGTGTCTTGTGTAGCACCCCCAGTTGGTATAGGTAATGTCAAAAGCATGTTCCCGTGTCGTTACCTGATAGCACTTACGAGGGTCTAATTAAGTAAACGATACAAGTTATAGAAAATTGTCTTTGTATGTTAGTAGTAGGCACTTAACTACTTATGTCCATAGAAGATATTAGAGTTTGCACAAACGTTGTATTTAAATGACTTAAGACTTATTATTAAGCTTTATTTGAACATAAAACATTATTTCTAATGAAAGCGATTAAATAGTTTTATGATTTTCTTGATTTGTACGAAATTTAATTTTGAATAGAATGTTGTTACAGTTTGCTTTTGTATAAACATAATTAATGAGTCTCGGTATTTACATCTGTTTCTTTCTTTTTATTAACATGACAGTAATTTGTTTTATAAATTTGTGTCATTGCTGGCGTTCATAAACTAGTGTTGTTTTATACCTTGTAGGTACATAATTTTAATTCTAATCTTCACGAAAAAACCTATTGTTGTGAAGTTATTTTTTTCAGCTTATTGATACTTCACATTTCGCTCACCTTTATGTTATAAAACTATTGGTCATGCAAAATACCGGGACACTCGGCTCTTAACATCGTAAAAAAAAATCCAGCTCTTTTAATATTTTCGGATAAAAGTTATGAATATTCATCCTTGTATTCAATATTGATAAGGTTTTATCGATTTTCCCTATAAATAAAAAACAGTGTAATTGCTTTTCGGTTAAACTGTATTTCAAGATTTTTAAGCTATGAATATAATTTATTTAAAATGTTTAGTTTTATACATAACCGTTTATTTTACCAGTTAATAGAAATGTGTAGTTTAGCACACATAATTTTCAAAATAAGGTTTATAATTTTAGCAGTATATTAACGTAAATCGGACAAGGAAAAAGGATAATACACTTTATTTCAGGCAATAAGGATCCTTGATAAGAGGGTATAGTAAAAATATGGCCACTTACAGACACCCTTACCCTATTTACCTACATAAACGCATGATATGTAAGTATGTATATGTAACGTACGAGCGAGTGTCTACTGCCTGCCTTGCGAAGTGCTACAGAGGCACCAAGTTAATTGCAAACATTGCAACAATGATTTACTAGATCTGTTGTCACGTTGAAGTGGTTCCAGCTCTCGCTTTATTCACATACGTAATATTATCTACGTAAGAGTCGAGTGGGCAGATTTATGTTCGCACCGAGACGCCTTTTTACAGAATAATATGTGTCTTTAGAAACGAATATATCCTTTGTAAGTTTCCGCAGAGATTTCTATTGAATTATGCTGTACTCTGCAGCGCTGTCACTGAAGTAATTGACACTAGAATGTATTATTTCGTCGGCGAAGTAACTAGGTTGGTTTTTTGTGATGTGCCTAAATGATTGATGTTTCAGGCGGTGTTTGCGAAATAAACTTTGTATGCTTGTGGAAAAATTCGATAGGAAACAAAAGAACAGCTTGAAAGCTAATGGAGTAATGTACTTTGTCTTGTTTGGACATCTATGATGATGAAGCGAAAAATAATTATGATTGCAATGGGCAAAGACGATGTGAGGGACGAAGAAAATGTGAGTTTCAATGTCTACACATGAATTTTTAATTTTGTCTGTTAATTGTCGACCTCTCTTTAAGGGATAACTTAAGGCAATTAGTTTACATTTTTCTACAATTGGCTTAAGGTACGGTACTTACGTAGTACTTACTTCAAAAATACTTTATTCTATTTTCAGTATATCACATAATGTGACCGAAACGATCCAGACAAGTTAAATTAATTCCGGCGCATTAGCAACCACCAAAATAGCTGCAAATCGATACCGAATCAAAGCCAACTCGGAAATTAAATGTATTCATTGGCAACGTTTGATTTATTCTCATTGAACCACTAATCCCCTGCTATTTTATTAACATGGCTCACTATACGTTTGACCTGCACAATTTCATTATTCATGTTAGTCCAATTTCAATAATGTAATGGAGCTCAAAGTTTATTTTTCATTCGAAACTGTTGCCTATCCCATAATTTGGATTCCATTTCTACAACAACGAACTTCTATAAAGTAATCAATTTGCTTTGAGTTTCGTACGGGGATTAGTAAGATATTTCGAACATTTCTGGTGGCGAAATCACAATGCGAATTATAATTTAAGTAGGTTAGGTGCCCACAGCTGAAATCACAAAGCTACGCTTTTGATAAACGAAACCTTGCGGAATTATGAACGTGTTGAAACATTTGGCTGGATTCCACCTAACGTTGTTTCCTTACTAAATAGTACTAAAAGTACAAGCTCTTTAGGGAAAGTGAATAAAATAATGGTTTTCTGTAAAAATATTTATTTTTGTACATATTTACACCAGTATAAAGAAAATTTACAAAAGAATAACAATTTGTGGCCACACTAGGGTAGATACGTTTAACGTATTTAGGTTACGTATATACTTTGAATATAATAATAAAAACCAAACAAACTGACAGAATTGCATACATTATTCTGTTTTAAATGGTCGCATTTCGTGAGCAATCTATTGTTATTACAATACCGATTACATTATTAATATCTATAAAATCTAATCGACCTTATGATACAGACCTACCTGACACATCGAAATCTTAAATAGACATAAAAATTACTTTCGTTTCGTTCATACACGTTCACGTACCTACAAAAATCATTAACCGTACCGTGTATAAAATTCAACTACAGTCTGTTTGCAAACATTAGACTCTTTGGTGATAAAACATATTTACATTTAGCTAATTATGTTAAGATGTGTGACGACAGACATCATCTCAACAGGATGGTCCACATGGCGACGGCGAGCGTATACACGAAGTCTGTGTAGTTGGGCTGAGCGTCGCTGGAGAGCGCGCTGGCGTAGCACTCGGCCTCGTCGGCGCGTAGCTGCTGTAGCGGGATGCGGCGCCCGAGCGGGTCCTTGCAGGTGCCGCTACGCACCGCGCGGCGTAGCTCCGCGCCCGCCTCGTTCTCCTGCAGCCAGCGCCGCAGCCACGCCCCCAGCCACGCTAGCTCGCACTCGCACCGCAGAGGATTCCCCGTCAGTATCAGCCCACCTGGACATCAGTCATGCAAATATTAATACAACCTAATAGACTATTTACCTCATCTAGAAAAGTTTCGAGTGGTATATTAATAATTAAAACTCATTAAGAAGAGTTGCCCGCCTTATTCCGCGTGGTGAGAGGCTCAGTAAATTTTAATAAAATACTACCATTGGCTCCTGTTTCACTCGCGCGACTGTACATATTTAATGAACTACCTAACTTGTTTTAGAGCTATAGCGGCGTTAATTATAGTATACGATGTTAAATCATTTTACAAAAGGATTTGATAGTTACCTAAATACTACACTGTGAAATAGGTGGGCGTAAAACATTAAGTTTTAAAACGAGATAGCTCAACATAAAATAACATGGTAATTTTTAAACCGGGCGTAACCAACGTTGAACTAAGTTTGACTTTAAAAAAAATTAAACGAGCGTAAAAATGCAGGTTTTCAACTTCGTTAAGCTGAGCTGCAGATACGCAAGGTAAAATAAAATCATCTACTCTGAAACGAAAACTTTATCTTGTTTATATGTTGCAGCCGGTCGGCCGCCCAGCTATTGCGTGGGTTTGATATCGTCATAAAATATACACGAACGTAAATGTGACGTACCTGACAGCAGCTTGGTGGCTACGTGACTCCAACTGGTGAAATTTGGATAGAAAATTGCAGGATTTAGAGTCGTCAGTTGATTGTAGCTCAAGTCGATACCAAGTTGGGGAACTTGTCCCAAATGCCTCATAAATGCTGTCGGCAGTTTAGTTAGGGAAGTCATTGTGATCCTTATAAATATCTCTTGACTGTCGGCAAACGGCAGGAAAGCGTCGTCGGATATTCTTTTAAGATTTGATCCTCTGATTTCCAAGTAGCGAATGTTCCTCGTATCGATCCCATGTAATTGATCGTCCATGATTTCGTCAGACCAATGTATTACTAATTTGTACAGAGCGGGAAGGGATGAAGTAATGTTGGAAATGCTAAACGTAGAGTGATTTATGGTAGACCACGATTGTATATGAAGGGACCGAAGTGAGATCAAGGGACGGAAGGAATCCTGGTCAATTATATCTAAGTATTTGAGTCCATTTAAATTTAAATGAGATAAATTACTTAACCATTTGAAACTATTTGGCGTGATTCTCACGATAGGATTGGACGATAGATCGAGGATGTTTAAATTATTTAAATGAAACCACATCTTTGGCACTAAAGAGGTAAGACGATTATGACTAAGATCTAAATGGCGAAGACTTACTAGCCGCTTAACATCAGTCTCCTTAAAACTGTTTATGTAATTCGAAGTTAAATTGAGACTAGTCAAGTTTGTCAAAGGTAGATAAGGCACTGACCTTAAGCTTACATTTGCAAGATTCAAATGCCTTAAGTTGGGAAGGTTATGAAACAGCTCCTTGAAGTTTGCCTTTATGGAGTTAAAGCTGAGGTCCAGTTGGCGCAATCCACCGAGGCTCGAAAACGTGTTATCTGATAGTACTGTTAACAGGTTGTGACCTAAATTTAGGGAGAGAAGGAACTGTGTGCCGCGGAAGATGTTGCTGTCTAAGTACTCGATGTGATTGTGCGACATGTCGAGGTACCGGAGCGTGAAGCCGATCTGCGAGAGCGCCGTGCCGGGGAACAGCGTCATGCCGTTGTAGCTCAAGTCCAAGTGCTCTATGATCGTGTTCTTAAACACGTCTCTTGGCAACAATTTTAAATTATTATGGTCCAGTTTTAAATACCTAAGTTTATTCAAATTGTAGAATTGTTCTACAGATAATTGCGAAATAACATTGAACGACAAATCCAATATCTGTAGAGATATAAGATCAGTAAATGATTTTTTCTTTATATTATTGATATTGTTTTTGTGTAGATCTAAAATTTCTAGGTATTTGGAGTTCCCAAAAGCTTCGTTTGATACATAAATTATTTTGTTATGCGCTAAAATAATCTGTCGAATGGACGATTCGACCGCAGCGAAAAAATTGTTTGGCACTTCATAGAGGTCATTATACGAACCATCAAATATGTTAACCGATATTGCGGTTTCACCATCCACAAACTTGATACGGTTTCTGCTAACGTTCAACGTGAACGTTACATCTATATTAGATACGTTATGAAACGAGTTCAGTGATAAATACGTAAAGTTGTTTCCCTGGAGCTCCAATATTTGCAGTTTTGGTAAATTAGCAAACGTCTCGGCTTCCATCGAATCGATTATGTTACCCGCAAGAGATAAATATCTTAAGTTTGGTAAGTTTGTGAAAGTGTGCTTAGTTAAGTTGTTGATTCTGTTATAAGATAAATCTAAGTTGCTTAACTCCGGCATGTATATAAAACTTCTACTGTGCAGTGAATGCAAAAAATTATACGCGAGTCTCAAGTTGCTGAGCGGCAACGATACGTTGTGATAATCTTCGCTTATGACTATGTCGACTATTCTATTGTAATCTAGATTCAAGTATTTCAAATATGGAAATGCAACCACGTCGGACAGTTTGAGGATGTGGAAATCGTTGTTATCGAACGATAGCCAACTGAGATTCTCCAAGCCCTCTTCGATTTCAAATGGAAAATAACCACTAAAAAGCGTTGAAGACGATTCCAGTACATGGAGCGAACTAGTCACGTTCGAAAAAGATTGTGGATGCACGTAGTATAAGTCGTTAAAACTTAGATTTATCTCCTTCAATGGCATACTTGCCGGAAAAACGTTTTTATAAATCTGTGCAATCCTGTTCCCTCTCAAGTTGATAGTCCCGAGCGATGTGGACCAGTCTAGGAATTCGTTTGGTAACAAATTAGATATCCTGTTGTAGCTTAAGTCAAGATAGCGAATAGAACCGGGCTCAAGCGTTTGAAGTGCGGAAGGTATTGAAGTTAAAAAGTTGCCGGCCAGCGAGAGCGTTTGGATCCGGCTCGGGAGCGACGGCGATTCCTCTAACTGGTTGTAAGCTAAAGATAAATGGCGGAGTCGCGCGACCTGCGCCAAGCTGTCCGGCAAGTAGAACAATTTGTTGTGCTCCACTTCGAGATGCTCCAGCGAGTTCTTAAGCGACAAAAATAGATCGCGGCTAATGGAACTCAACATGTTATATGACACCGACAATCTTTCAATTCTATTGTTGGTGTAAACCAACTTTGGAATCATCGTCAATTCATTTAGGTCTAATATAATTTGTCTAATTTGTACATCACGAAGCAGAAGTAATTGAGATGTGTCATTTATTTTGTTGTTACTCAAATCTAACTTTTCAATTCGTTTGCTTTTATTGCTAGGACAGACGTAATTGTCAGTGAAAGTAATAAAATTATGGCGTACATGTACAGATTGTAACCTAGGTAGACTATAAAGTAAATCACAGGATAGTTCATGTATGAAGTTGTTGGATAACTTCAGGAGGGTGAGGGAAGGTGGCAAGGAGTCGATGCTGATGGTCCGCAGGTGGTTTCCCTCTAGGTCGAGCTGCAGCAGGTAGTACAGTGACGTCAACGACTGAGGTTTCAGATGCGTCAGCTGATTGTTGCTCAGTGACAAACTCGTCAACGTATCCTCCAAATGATGCCACTTGATTTCAGGTCCAATGTACACTATATTGTTGCTAAAATAGAATTGAAAATATTAACAAAATTAATCAACTCGCCGAGTAAAAGTTTAATAGAATTTAGTTTCAAAACTTGTACTTACTTCTGCAGATTCAACCAGTTTAAAACTTTTAAATCTTTTAAGCCCTGCTGCGGTATTTCAGTGAATTCGTTGTAACCGAGGTCTAAAGATGCTAGTGTACCAGCCATGGAACTGAAAACGAATGAGTTTTTATTTAATGTTCCATTTAACTTGACTTTTAATTAAAGTTCTTCAAATTGTTTCTTTAAAGTTTTATTAAAATACAATTTACCTAAATGCGTGCATCTCGATGTAATGTAATTTGTTAGCGACTAGAACTAATGTTTGCAATCTCAATCCGTCCAGTGCGCTCTCAGCCAGCACTTCCAGGTTGGACATGCTTATATCTAGATGTTGCAGCTCTATTCGGGGCCATTCTGCAAGAGAAGTTTAAATGGGTACATAGTTCTGAACCAGACTTAAGGACTTACGATGGCGTACCATTTCAATTAAGGCATTCACTTGTAACTTTATACGCTCCATTATGGCGAACTTTTAATTTAAAAACATTTTATAATGGAAAACGTAATGCCCCAACTAAA